>CM040124.1:52016466-52616466 GCA_022559845.1 Amorphophallus konjac | reverse complement strand
ATGGTGCCGATCACGGGCTTGGACTATACTACCCAGCGGGTTTCACAGATGTTCTCTAAGATGCAGATGCCGTCACTACAACCTGTTGCCCAAAAGAAGGCGTTCCAGGAGCTATGGGATCCGCCCCGGGATAATAAAGAACTGAGGAAGATCACTCAGCACCCGGGATTGGGTTTACCCTTCAAGAATTCTATGAAGCCGAGGTGGACGTCATCTCTATCTCCTACCAGCATGAAGACCCTCCCGAGGTGGGATATGACAAGTACCCCTCGGAAGATGAAGAAATCATTTATCAATCCGTAATGAACAATGAAGCCCCAGACAGTCAGCCGGAGACGGGGACATCTGATGAAACAAAGAAAGATTGGTGCTGGGAAGACCTACCTTGCAAAGAGGATCTGTTCCATGCTGAAGCAAAGTTTGATACGGAAGATGAGGATCTGTTCCCGAGGTGGGATACGAGGATCTGTTCCAAATAGCCAAAGAGCTGAGGGAATGCCTGGAGTTTGAGCGCATTCTAGAAGAAGTCCGGGCCCTACAGAATGATGATCCCTCGGCAAAGCCTACCTCAGAAGAGCCTCTAAGGGCGGAAGACTCCATTTTTGAGTTTCTTGCTGATCCAGTCACGTCCTCGGGGCAGACTGAACAGAATACAACAATATTGGCCGTATATGATGAGCCAGCACCCGCTGATGACCAGTATGATCAAATAGATAATCATGAAACTGAAGAAGATTATATCCCGGGAGGCTTCATTGACTTGCAAGAAGCCCCGCCCGAGGTCGAAGATGGAGGTCAGGCCACCGTCGATGAGCTTGTGGAAATAAATCTGGGGACCGCAGATGAGCCAAGGTCGACATTCCTCAGTGCACTGCTGGAGCCAGCTGCCAGGGAACAGTATATACAGTTCTTGAAGGAATTCCGAGACTGCTTTACATGGACATATGATGAAATGCCGAGACTGAGTTCTGATGTGGCACAGCATCGGTTGGCAATAAACCCAGAGGCTAACCCTGTAAAGCAGCCGCCCCGGAGAATGCGCCCTGAATTGATAAATCAAATTAATAAAGAGGTCGACAAGCTGATTGATGTAGGCTTTGTTGAAGAAAATTAGTATACTACATGGCTAGCCAATATAGTGCCTGTAAAGAAGAAAAATGGGCAGATCAGAATATGTGTTGATTTCCGGGACCTTAATAAGGCTTGCCCGAAAGATGATTTCCCAGTGCCGATCACTGAAGTGATGATCGATGCGACTACTGGTCATGAAGCCCTGTCATTCATGGATGGGTCATCCGGATATAACCAGATCTGGATTGCTGAAGAAGACAGAGTGCACACTGCATTCCGCACTCCGAAAGGGATATTCCACTACAAAAGGATGCCGTTTGGCCTCAAGAATGCCAGCGCTACCTACCAAAGAGCTATGACCAAGATCTTTGATGATTTGCTCTTCAAGAAAGTAGAGTGCTACATTGATGATCTGGTAGTAAAAACTAGCAGAAGAGAAGACCATCTGCAAGACCTGAGGATAGTATTCCAGAGGCTGCGCAAATATGAACTCAAGATGAATCCTATGAAATGTGCCTTCGGCGTGTCCAGTGGAAAATTCCTCGGGTTTATTGTCCGGCACAGGGGCGTTGAAATCGACCCATCCAAGATTAAGGCTATCCAGGAGCTCCCTCCACCAAGGAGTCTGCCTGAGCTAAGATCTCTGCAAGGGCGGTTGGCCTATATCCGACGATTTATATCGAATCTGTCGGGAAGATGCCACCCCTTTCACAAGCTCATGATGAAAGATGTACCGTTCCTCTGGGACGATGGATGTCAGGAAGCCTTTGAGAAGCTGAAAGAATATCTCAAGACCCCTCCAGTGCTGGGGGCACCAATTAAGGGCAGGCCCTTGATACTGTATATCGCGGCCACACACTGTTCCCTGGGGGCAATGCTGGCACAGATAAATGAAGAAGGCAAAGAACAAGCCTTGTACTACTTGAGTAGGAGGCTGATTAGAACTGAAGAAGGCTACAGTTACATAGAAAAGACATGCTTGGCACTAGTCTTTGCTGTCAAAAAGCTCCGACACTATATGTTGTCACATGAAATCAGGTTGATATCTGCAGCAGATCCGCTCAAATACATATTGACTCAGCCAGTACTGAAGGGCCGGTTGGGCAAATGGGCAGTGATCCTGATGGAATTTGATATTACCTATACACCCCAGAGGGCGATAAAAGGACAGGCTGTGGCTGATTTCTTCGCAGAGCATCCTGTGTCGGAAAATGACATGCTAGGGACTGAGTTGCCCGATGATGAGACACTCGAAGCTTGCCAGGCTCGGCCAGTTATGTGGCAACTATTCTTTGATGGAGCATCTAGAACAGAGACAGACTCCGATGGAAAGACCAGAATACGGGCCGGGGCCGGTATTGTGCTGAAATCACCAGAAGGGGAGGTCGTGCATACTTCCTGTTCTATAAACAAGCCCTGCACCAATAATGAAGCTGAGTACGAAGCTCTGATAATCGGTCTGCATATCAGCCTCAACATGGGTATCCAAATGCTTCAGGTATTCGGGGATTCGATGTTGATCATAAAACAAATCCAAGGGGAGTTCGAAGTGCGGAAGCCAGAATTGAATCCCTACCACCAGAAAGCTGTGCGCCTTATCGCGAAATTCTATCATATTGAGCTCAAGCATGTGGGCCGGGGGCATAATGCCCAAGCTGATGCACTGGCAAAGCTGGCCAGCTCACTAGCAGTCCCACCAAATGAGACACTGAACATTGTTGTTATGAACCGGCGGCAGGTCCCCAGTATGCTAGAAGGGTGCCCCGAAGAAGACGAAGTGGCTGCTATCAGCACGGTACAGGCGTCTGATTGGAGACAGCACCTGCTGCAGTGGTTTCTACACCAACAGCTGCCGCAGAAAAGAGAAGAAAGATAAAACTTCTGAGAATCAAAGATTCTTATGAATTCAGGAATGGAACTTTGTTCCGAATAATGGCAGATGCACGCAAGAAGATTCTACTCCGCTGCCTGTCCACTGAGGAAGCTTGGCAAGCAATGAAAGAAGTACATGCCGGAACTGCGGGTGCCCACCAGGCTGGCCCCAAGATGAAGATAGAAATCAAGAAGCTGGGCTACTATTGGCCCACCATGTTTGAAGACTGCTGCAAATTCGCAAAGTCATGCCAAAAATGTCAAGAGCATGCTACTGTGCCTAGAAGGCCTCCTACGACTCTGCACCCTACAGTTCCAGCTGGCCATTTGCACAATGGGGAACTGATGTAGTCGGGCCACTGCCGACTTCCTCGGCCGACATAAGTACATACTGGCCATAACAGATTACTTCTCCCGATGGGCGGAGGCTGTGGCATTAAGAGAAGTGACTGGTGAGCTGGTCGCTAGATTCATCAAGCAGAATATTATCTTCCGGTTCGGAATCCCCAGCCGAATAATATCTGATAACGGAAGCCATTTCAGAAATCAGAAGGTCTATCGGCTTGCTGAGAAATATAAAATCGAGTGGAGGACTTCCACCCCTTACAATCCATAGGCAAACGGGTTAGCGGAAGCTTTTAACAAGACTCTCTGCACCCTGCTGGCCAAGGTCGTCAGTTCCAATAAAAAGGACTGGGAAGAAAAAATGTATGAAGCTCTGTGGGCGTACCGCACCGTCTTCAAGACACCTACAGGGTGCTCACCATACTCACTCGTATACGGCTCAGAGGCAGTGGTTCCGCTAGAGCTGGAAGTCCCGTCACTCAGAGTGGTAGTCCAATATGACCTGGCCCGTGGCGACAGACCAATGCAGAAAGAAGATTAGAAGAATTGGCTGAATTGGAGGGAAGCGCCTCCAAGCTCAGAAGAATATCCAAATGTATCAGGCCCGCATGGCTAATGCATTTAACAAACTCGTAAGAGGACGAGAATTCAAGAAAGGTGACCTCGTCATGGTCAAGAAAAGAGAAGTCATGGCGTCCAACCCAAAAGAGAAGCTGAATGCTAATTGGGAAGGTCCTTATGTGATACAGAGGGTCTATGAAAGAGGAGCCTACGTGGTTGTCAACCATCGAGGGGAAATTCAATTCTCACCACTCAACGGAAGACATCTAAAGCTGTATCATGCAGCACAACCGGCATTCCCCGAGTGAACAGGCAAAACTACCCCCTTTCTTGGTCTAGTGGCACTCCACCCTAACCGAACTACCCCTCTCTTGGTCTAGTGGCACTCCACCCTAGCCAAGCTACCCTTATCTTGATCTGGTGGCATTCTGACCTGTCACCCTCTAAAAAAAAAGAGAGAGAGAAAGAATAAAAAGAAAGTAAAAAATGGGGATAAAAATAGAGATACCCCGCCAGACTTACTCCTATGTTAGGGAGAAGTGCAAAAATGGCCCAAAACCCAACTGTGGTGAAAACCCAAAAGGGCACTGCAGGTAAAATCGGGTACCCCGCCACGTGAAAACCCGAAAGGGCGCGTGGGCAAAAGCAAGAGGGGGCTGGCTCCGGCGAAAACCCGAAAGGGCGTTTGGGTCAGTAATGTGGTAATTTAAATTTTTTTTTTTTTACCCTGCCTGATAAAACTCTAAGAAGGACGATCATCATAAAGTCCCACCTGATGATGAAACCCCGTTGATCACAAGGCATATTGCCTTGATCAATGCAAAAAAAAGGGGGGCCCACCTCGGGATAGACCTTCCGTCTGTTCTGATAAAACACTTCCACTTGTTTTTGTCTAAGACCCACCACGGTAAAACCTGCCCGGTTTAGACCTTACGTATATCCCGATGCAACCGATCCTACGTCTCACCATGATGAAACCTGATATTGATCGACTGGCACACTGCCCGATTAACGATGAAACCTGCCCGATTTAGACCTTACGTCTATCCCGATGAAACCTATGAAATCCTTGCATTGGCATAAACCCAATACCGATGATGAAACCTGCCATTGATCGTCTGGCAAACTGCCCGATCAACGATGAAACCTGCCCGGTTTAGACCTTACGTCTATCCCGATGAAACCTATGAAATCCTTGCATTGGTATAAACCCAATACTGATGATGAAACCTGATATTGATCGACCGGCACACTGCCCGATCAACGATGAAACCTGTCCGGTTTAGACCTTACGTCTATCCCGATGAAACCTATGAAATCCTTGCATTGGTATAAACCCGATACTGATGATGAAACCTGATATTGATCGACTGGCATCCTGCCCGATCAACAATAAAACCTGTCCGGTTTAGACCTTACGTCTATCCCAATGAAACATATGAAGTCCTTGCATTGGTATGAACCCGGTACCAATGATGAGATCTGCTGTTGATCGACTAGGCGCACTGCCCGATCGGCGATGAAACCTACCCGGTTTAGACCTTACGTCTATCCCGATGAAACATATGAAACCTTTGCATTGGTATGAGCCCAATACCAATGATGAAATCTGCTACTGATCGGTTGGCAGACTGCCTGATCGATGCTAAAACCCATCCGGGGTAGACCTTCCGTCTGCTCTGACAAACACGACACAGCTGTCTGAATCAATTCAGAGCCTTCGTCTGGATAGATCATGGAACTCTATTCCTTTGCGTTAATGTTAAACCCCACATTAACGATGAAACTCACGTTTCCAGCAAACGGCCTCGTGCCCGAGCTGCTATCTATATCCTCTAAATCAATTCGGACCTTTCGTCTGGATAGATCATGAAACCCTATTTCCCTTTGCATTGATGTTGACACCCACATCGATGATCGTGTATCCACAATAAACATGTGGCGCCATGGTCCATAGAATGAAAGTTCTAGTTCCAGAAAAGACGATGACAAAGAAAAAGAGAAAGAAAATGACAAAAATATATATATATGAAGAATGGGGTTAAAAATAGAGATACCCCGCCAGACTTGTTCAGGCATTCTGGACAAGGGAAAAAATGGCTAAAACCCAGCTGTGGTGAAAACCCAAAAGGGCACTGCAGGCAAAATCGGGTACCCCGCCACGTGAAAACCCGAAAGGGCGCGTGGGCAAAAGCAAGAGGGGGCTGGCTCCGGTGAAAACTCGAAAGGGCGCCTGGGTCAGTAATGTGGTAACTTTAAGAAATTCCATACTTCCTTCCCTTGATATGGCCTCCCGTTAACCGTTTGGCTCTTTGCCCGGTCAGCGATGAAACCTTTCAAGGGCAGACCTTACGTTTACCCTGATATAATCTGCATACCCTCTTACAAATGTCCCACCGACAATAAAACCCATCACCATTCTGATAAAGCCTGGCCAGTTCAGACCTTACGTCTGTCCTGATGAAACTCTTAAACCTTCTCTTGATCGATCAGCCCCTTGCCCGGTCAGCAATGAAACTCTACCAGGATAGACCCTACGTCTATCCTGATGAAACTTACGTATTGCTTAGCAAAGTCCCACACGCGATCAAATCCTATCCAGTCTAGACCCTACGTCTATTCTGATGAAACCTATGAAACTTCTTTGCATCGATATAAACCCAATGTCGATGATGAAACCAGCTATTGATCGACCGGCACCTCGCCCGATCAGTGATGAAATCCTATCCAGTTCAGACCCTACGTCTGTCCTGATGAAAACCACGCACCCTTCAATGTCCCACCTGCGATAACCTCTACCCAGTCTAGACCTTCCGTCTACTCTGATGAAACCTATAAGATTTCTTTGCATCGATATGATCCCAATATCGATGACGAAATCATGCACTGGTCGATTGGCACATTGCCCCGACTGGCTTTGAAATCTACCCGGGATGGACCATTTGCCCGTTCCGGATGATGCTCTAAACCTCTTCATTCGCATTCCCGCAAACCGTCTCCCTTGCGGCACATATGGCCAAAAAGGACGTTTGCTGCTACCAGCAGAGTTCGGTTTAAGCACCCCCGGATGCCGTCACGCGGTGGAGCGAGTTCCCCATCCTTTCTATGAAAGGGTGGACGCTCTCCTGCCAAGTACGAGCCATTCACAGGAGGGACTGATAGAACCACTACCCCACTTCCCAAAGTGATGAAACCACATAGAAAAGAAGATGGATACACATGAAGCCGAAGATTCCTTTTCATTAAAAGAGGAGTACATAAAGAGCCCCGAGGGGACACTGTATCACAAAAGAAGGCAGAAGAAAACAAAGAAGAGATAATTCAAGGCCGCTGGAAGATATCTTCAAAGGCCAAAAGACCCACATTGGGAGCGGCTCTTAGCTCATGAAGGCGCGCCTCCTCTTCCTGAAGCTTCACGGACATATCCTGGAGAGACATCACCCGTCCCTCCAACAAGGCCACCTCCTCGGTGGACCGTGGCCGAATAGAGGATAATTGTTGCAGCTCGGCTCGAAGTCCAGCGAGTTCCGCTTCCAGAATGGCTATCCGGTCCTGGACGGCTTCCTCCCGCTGACAAAGCTCTGTAGCTCAGCTTGGCGTTCATCAAGGGCAAGCGTCAGCTTCTCCAGCTCAGATTTGCACTCTGACCTCTGCAACTTCAGTGCCGTCAGCTTGTCGGTCATAGTCCGTGCTAGGAAATCCCTCCGATGCACGAATTTCAGTAGAGCAGAACACGCTGACCCATATGTCCAAAGGGCAGCCCATGGCCTATAGGCCGGCAGTGAAGCGATCAGTAATTTCCTTCAGCTGCAAATGTGTCAAGCCAGGCTGAGATTCTACCAGCTGGCGCAGCATATCCAGGTTCTGCCAGACAAAGCTCTCAGACGATGCAAAACCTAAAGAAGCGGAGGGGATCACTTCAAAGGTCACTTCACTATCAATGTCCGCCCACAGCGCAATAGCCGATCGGGAGGACGAAGACGGCAAATCTGCCGGGGGAGCTGGCTGGTCCCTCTCTATACTCTCCTGCCGAGCCGAAGATTCCTCTGCTACCGCTAGCTCAGGAGTTATGGCTTGAACACCCGCAGGAGGAGAATCAATAAATGATGGAGCTATCTCTTCATGGGTCTCCTGAGTGGGGGCTTCATCTTCAACTGCTCTTTCTCGTAATGGGGACGAAGGCGCCCTAGTCTGGGGAGGCAGAAATCAGTCTCTATAGCCACTATGGCAGGGACTGCTGACTCGGGCGCAATGGACATTACTGCGGCTGGTATAAAAGCAGAGCTCCTGGCTGGGTCTGCTTCGGCTCTAAATCTGAGGCCCTGACAGGGACTGAAATCTCTCCTGATGCCCCAAGTCCAGTGATGTTAAGTCAGTTGAAGATTGTATTCTTACTGGCACAGGGCGAATAACCTCAGAAATTCCCATGCAAGTTAAAGGTAAAGCAGGGATGATGACCAAGTCTGCAGATGAAACATCCATAGAAACTGTGGCCGCGTCTGAGCTGGTGATGACAGGGTCCTGAGGACAAAGCAAAATGATCTTCAGCAATGAATGAAAGAAAATAAATAGAACAGCAAACAAAAAAGAGAAGCTTACCTTTAAAGTGGGGTCCATACCCTCGAAATGAGACAAAAGGGGAGAAAGTTCCGTAGTTGAAGCAGCAAACGGAGGGGTTATGTCAACCTTGGTGTCGAGCCCGGCAAACTCCTCTTGCAATTCCTCCTCAGAAGATAGCATCAGCAGCTTAGGAGGCTGAAAAGGTGGAAAGCCTTTTGCAAATACGGGCAAGGCTTCTGATTTTAGAACTTCCTCCTCACTGTCGCTGAAAGTCACTTCCTCCTCATTATCAGGGACGGTCTCAGAGCTGCCCGAGAATACCTCCACACTAGCTATATGCTGCGGGGTCACCTCTAGAGCATGACGGGATGCGGACCGGGTGATTATGCGTCTGGCCGGAATAGGGCTCCGTTTTGTTTGAATCCTGTGACCCTCCTGCGGCTGAGGCGACTCTCCCGTTGCGATCATGGCCTCAGTCTGCTCCCTGACTGCCACCTCAACAAAAGGGGACCTCTGAGGGATATAACAAAAGAAAAACAACGGAAGTATAAAGAAAAAGATGAGAAAGCACATTTACCCTCCTCCTCGCTAGCCGGGGTAGGAGAAGGCAGCCTCGTGTCCCTTTCCACAGGCAATGCAACCTGCTCCGGGGCTGTATCAGATAAAGAGAAGCTCAGTCTCGAAGGACGCCTTAAAAGATCAGTCAAGAAGATAATGAAGACTGCATCTACAAGCTATTTACCGCCACTCTCGGCAGGTTCCTGAGCGGCCTCCCTCTGAGACCTGAACTCGTCGAAAGAGGGGATGTCTGGAAGAGGGGTTCCGGCATCCGTCACAACAGGAGCCGACTGCTGGACCCGAACAACCTTGGCCCTCTTGGCCTTGACAACTGCAGCTTTCACCACAGAAGGCTTCCTCTTCTTGCCCGGAGGCAAGGGAGTGGTCGTAGGTGCCGCTGCAGGAATTTCAAAGTAAGCAGGCTTCTCAGCTTGAGCAATGATCTTCCTGTAAAGTCCCTGCCGCTTTATGTCCGGTCTATCTGTGCAAGACACAAGAAAGGCAGTCATAGTCGACAGATGCAGAACATAGCAATGAAAGAAAGATGCCGTGAGCGCACAGGAAGGGTCATACCTGCTGGGCCATCATAAAATGTGGAAAGCGGCCAATACAGATAAGCCACCTCCTTCGATCGGGAAGCAGCCTCCTTCACGAGCCAGCATATGTCACCAATGGTCTGGCACTTCTCTGTCAAGGCAGCCAAGTCTTTATGTCCGTGGAAGTCGAGGCAATGAAACAGGCCAAGATAATCCATACACCAGCCGTCGACATAATGAAAAGAAACAAAAAGCGGCTTATTCAGAATGCCAGCTATCGGGTTCTCTACTGATAGCCCGTGAACATTAGCAGTACAAAAAGCCAAGAAGTGTGCTGATAATATGTCTGGGTGCGGTCTTCCCTCCGCACAAACGTCCTATAAGGGTGAAACCTGTCCACCGGACCCCTCCAGGGGGCTGCTGTCGGGAGAGGCTCCTCCGGGGGGAACGGATATTGTACATCCAAATGAACACCCCCTATATGGCCCAACTGCCTCAGATCCTTTGTAAAAGCGTCTTCATTAATCTCAGAAAAGACAGGAGTGGGTATTTCAGAACCTCCTCTTTCAAAGACCGACGCGTGGCAATATATGTTTCCGCCTCCTTCTGGTGCTGTGAATAGAGCCTTTTCAGATGAACCTCATCAATTTCAAACACAGGCCCTGATTGCCGCTTTAAGAAAGAGCGCTCGGCCACATCCCAAAAGGCGCCTCTGCCATCTTTATAGAAGTTGGTGCGGGTATTCCACCACTTAATGTATTCTGATGTGACACGGGGAATACGATTAGAAACGGTCGGGACCCTGAAAGTTACGCCCTCTCGGCGATGAAAGAAATCCCACCATGTTCGACCGTCACTGGCAATGGCGGACCCATGCTTGGCACGGCTGTCCAAAGGAAACTGGGCAACCGATGGAGGAATATGCTGATCATAGCCAAAGTTTCTGCTGAAACGGAATGGATAATAGGGCTCCAAGAGGAGCAAGCCTCCCTTCCTGAAGACCAATACACTGGGCCGAATAGCCATAGCCCACCTGACCAGTTCTGGTTCTAATATGGGCCGGGTGGCGTTGACCCCCGAAACAGGATGGACGTAAGTTTCTACCTCCTCCATTTTGCATTCCCTCTGAGGGTCCACTAAAGGAGCCGAACCTGCTGCCAAGCTCCAAAAATGAATGCTGCCAGGAGCGTCTACAGGCACTCTTATCAACCTGCCCCTTATCTTGAACAGCTGCTCTGAGAAAGGACCAGGTTCGGCGCTAGCAAATTCAATCATCCGAGGAAGCAACGTGTCTGACTGTAGAGTCCTCGGGGCCAACTCGGGAAAATGCTGCAGACCCAGGCATTAAAGAAATGAAACGGACCCACAGTCCTTAAGGAGCGGGGAACCCGATGTCTATGCAAATCTCCCAACGATTTG
The DNA here is from genome assembly GCA_022559845.1 of Amorphophallus konjac. Classification (NCBI taxonomy): domain Eukaryota; kingdom Viridiplantae; phylum Streptophyta; class Magnoliopsida; order Alismatales; family Araceae; genus Amorphophallus; species Amorphophallus konjac. The sequence goes on along the minus strand of CM040124.1, from coordinate 52,605,544 downwards.
TAAACTAAACACAAAGCCACTGGGCACAGAGACAGTCCTCATCCCCCAGGCCATCTGACAGGCCGGATATATAGCCTCCGGTCTGATAGTCGTCTCGTCCCCTTGGGGGAGAGCGAAGTGCACAGCCAGAAGGTCAGATAAGCTGCACAATGAGTGATGGGGTCAACCCCTGCTGGGTTCGGGCCGTCTGCACCTGCTCGGCGCAGTGAAGCTGGCAATGCTGATTTGTAACGAGGGGCCCTGATCTGCTTACCGGAGTCGGTCCCACGGAAGGAAGTCTGCATACTTCAAGGGACCCCCGAAGAAGTATTGTATCCACTGTCCTACACGGACTCTCAATCTGCTGCTCTTTCTCCCGAGGTTGATATCCTTTGGAAGATCCCCTGCTGTAGGCCAGACAAATGGTCCGATAAGCTTTCATAAATACCGGTATGCATAGCCGAAAGAATATCTGCCCTCTCCATCAGAGGCGTCCTTTACAGAGTCGTCTAGACAGACCTCCTCATATGGCTCCCCATCTATGGGCAGACCAGAAAGCTGCGAAAGACTCCAGAGGTCGAGGGATGTCTCGCCTTCTGCTGTGTAGAACGTGTTAAACTGTGGGCAGAATACTTCAAGCATGCCGCAACATAATCCCCGAGAGATGGGATAGCGGAATCTGGAGGCGAATACACTATGGTAGACCCCAGCTCTAATCAGTAAAGGGGCATACTCCTTCAGAACAAATTCTGTGAATTCCACTGCGCCTACCCTGAAGAGATGAGCATCTGTCACTTTAGCATCTCCAAACCAGCCGGCAGCTAGCTGATATTTAAATTGAACGGCCAGACAGTTCAGAATAAATGGCTCGTCCCTGTAACCCCACTTCACAGGAGCTAGAAAAAGTCCGAAGTTGGTCTTTTCCCGGTGGACGCGACCGGCTGCATGGTCCCACCTCGCCGGGGTGAACTCTGGAGCCCGGATCAACATTTTCTTTTCCGGCTCTAATTCAGAAATACCCAGTACGGCATTCCAGTCCCGCTGCTCGCCCGGAAGATATATAGCTCGGGCACGATAAACAGAACCCTTCATGATGTCTCTGTCAGCAAGTATTGCCGCTTCCACAGACCGAGCAAGCAGAAGATCCCTCATTCCGCCTATGGTGAAGGTCCGGATAAATGGCAACAGATGACGATCCTTCGGCAGGTCCGGACGGTAGTCAGCAGCCCTTCTGAAATCAATACCTTCTGTGGAAGAATAGACCCCAGAAGACGGCACTGTGTCAGTCTCAGAATCAGAAGACTCGTCGACAGTAGCGATTTGGTTATAGCCAAAGCTCAGGTTGTTCACATTCAGCCAGTTGACTGAAGCCCGAGATATGTCCGGCTGAGCCGATGAACTCACTCCCACAGTCATGGAAGCCGCAGCAGAAGAGTCGAAAGCCATGTCAGTGCCTGCAATCAAGAAAAGATAAAAAATAAGCATCGGGAAGATGAATGGGCATGTGATGATTAAATAAATAATCCCATTTAAATTTCGGCAGCATCTCCTCTTGTCCGGGGTCTGCCCAAGAAAGATAGGGAGTCACCCACCAAGAGGGAGTGATCCCGAACATAAAATGGGACTCAATCCCACATAATGAACCTACCCGAGAATGAATCGGTCAAAAGGGGGAGGAATGAAGTAAGGCTCTCGGGAAAAAAAAACTCACCGCCGAGGAGATGAAGAGAGATAGAGGGCCGATGAAAATGAGGGTAAAAAGCCTCTCACGAGGTTAAATAGAAAGAAAGGGGAAGGCTTCTCGGCACGAAGAGAAGTGCGCCGAGAACCCCCCGTTGGTCGGAAGAAAAGGGCGTACCGAGAGGGTCGCGCCGAGAAGCCTGCCGAGGATGCCCGCGTCGAGAACCTACACAGGGCCTGCACCGACAACCCTATGAAAGGCTCACTGAGAAGCGGCTCACCCCGAGAGGCAGCTCCCGCCGAGAACCCAAGGCAATGCCAAGAGGGCTCCAAATGCTGACAAGAAATCTAGAAAATATGGAGATAAAGAAAAAATATAGAAATAAAAAAAAAGTATGTGTGCATAATACTGTTACAATGAGATGATCAAGTCTAAGGACTAGATCGAATAAAAATTGAAGAAGATACCCTCGAATGATGAAAGGCACCTGCAGACCCCGTGCCGCTTATTCTGCGCTTACGCCGCCTGCAGGTGGGGGGCATTTGTTGACACCTTGAAAATGAGCAAGGGCGGAAACAGAATTGAAAAGAAGATCAGACCAACAGTGAAAGATCAATGATGAAGCTCATCAACCATCTACCCAGCTGAAGCCTGTTCCCGGCCAAGCTGATGTCCGGTGCCATTGTCAGTCAGACGGCGGCGCTGATGAAATAACGGTCACCTGACTGATGAGGCCTCCTAGCACACTTTAATAAAAGCTATATCACTGCCTCATCCGAGAATCCACAGATAACATGTCAGAGTAAGCCAGATATCAGCTTATTGACAGATGCGATATGAGCAAAGATAAAGATGAAGTCAGAACTAGCAAATGAAGATTGTGAAGACCTCTGTAAAGTCAGAACAGAAGAAGAACCGTCTCCATAGGCTATGAACCTGGCTGAAGCCTTCTCAGGCTAAAGCTGATAACCGGTTTTGTCATCTTTTGGGTGGCAATACTGATGAAGTGACGTTCGGTCTTGTCATCATTCGGGTGGCAATGCTGATGAAATGATATCTGGCTTTTGTCATCATCCAGGTGACAATGCTGATGAAATCCCAGTCCAATGACTGATGAAGATTCCTATGGTCCTATTAAGACTTGAGTCCAACAACAAAGTCCTGCTGTAGTTCTGATATATTTATAGAAATAACAGTTCTAAGTGGAGCTTAAAAGCCCTACATGGGCCTATGAAATGGGCTTAGGGGTGTGGCATCGAGGCCCTCTCACCCAAATTGCATGCCGTGCCGGGAGCTACTGTCACCTCTTGCGCGCCGTAAAGATGGAGTGGCACGCCGACCTCCATCTGCCGAGAGGGTAGGAGGATCGGGTTTATATAAAACCCACCCCCTCGAAGAAGAAAGAACAGAGGAGGACGGGGAGAAGAGGAGATAGCCACAGAATAGAGAAGAGACCTGCAACCTCGTCCACGAGAAGAGGAAAAGAGCTGAAGAAGAAAAGGGTGAAGAGAGAAAGAGGTTTTTCGAAGCTGATCGAAGGTGGGCAACGGGGAGGGAGAGGAGTCAATGCTCCGCCCTCCGCCCCCCCATTTCTATAGTTCATCTTTTTACTTCGATTGTCTCTCTTCCTTCCTCCTCTGATGTAGCCTGTAATGTTGTAGCCGGTTTCACACCGATAAAGTGATGTATTCCCCCTGCTTTCTCATTATGTATCTCACCCAATGAATGTTGTCGAATGGATAAATATGGTGGGCTGCAGTCCATCCCTGCTTTGGTTTCTCTGAAGCTCTATTCTCATCCCCCGTGTTGTCTGTCTTCCCTTAGACTCGTAGCATGCTATTTCCCCTCCCCAGTCTGATTATTCGTCCGCGTTTTTCTCGTAGACGTTTTCGTGTGCTTGTTCCAGAGCCAGGGACAGGCCATCCCTTGGCCTTCGGAACAAAGCCAGACCACGTAATGACTGACGTTTGTAAGATCTCGGAATTTTGGATGCCTGCTCTGCTTATCGACATCATCAAAGTCGTTCCTGGACCAGAGACAGACATCTCTTGGGTCCCAGGACGACGAATGGTAACATCAAGCCATCCTCCTGGATTTTGCACCAGCAATGGTGATAAAGGCTCCTCATACTCGGTTTCTCCTTCTCCAATTTCCCTCAGTTCCTGGACTTCCTCTGGAACCCATGCCAAAATCAGTTGGAATCCAATGAATGGATCTATTTTGACTCCCCAGGGCCCGTCCACCCTGGCCTTATTCACCAGGAAAACCCCTCAATCATCCGTAAACCCCAAAACAGGGTGTCGTAGAACCCTGAAACGCATCTCGGTGCCCTCATCTATCTCGGTTCCACGAACAGTAGAACAGGTGAATAGCCCTCGGTGCAAGCCTTCCTGCGCCGAGAACCCCATTATTTTGTCCATGCCGAAAAGGCCCTCCACCATTTCTTCTCCGCGCCGAGAAGCCTGCGCCGGGAGCCTCCTTTCTTCACGATTGGTCGCGCCGAAACCCCCTTTGAGCAATTCCTCCTCGCGCCGGGAAGCCAGCGCCGGAACTCCCTGGCCTTCTATTCATCGCGCCGGGAACCCCGGCCCTCTCACCTTGACGCCGGGAACCTGACCTCCTTGCCCTTGCGCCGAGAGCCCCCCCTGACTCTCTTGCCTTCGCGTCGGGAACTTCATTCCCAAGCCAGTTGCGCCGAGAGCTTGCCCTGCCACCCAATGGAGTCTTCGACCCCTTGGTCAGACCTATCCAGGAGTGCCCATGAGTCACCAGCACCGTCCGGGGGATAAATCAAAGGGAGCCATACTCCCTCATGTTCCACTGATCCGCGTCAGATTTATGATCAACCCCTTTAGCTAAGGTGAGCTCTGCCACTGCATGAGTGTCACCGGCTCCTATAAGGGAAGAGTCAAACATTTCCCCAGGGCACACATGTGCAATGTGGGAGGTTCGCTCCCTCCTTTTCTTGGCTTTCATCCCGGCACTCCGTGGGTGATAGCCTATTCTCCCCTGGGCATAATTCAGATTATGGGGAGGTGCTGCCGAAATGTCGATCGATGTTTTAACCCCGATAAGTCCCGGGAGGTGCACATCACACACCCCCCGTCCGGCTCAATCTTCCGGGGAATATGAATACTGCGAGGCCCTTGGCTGGATGAGAAATATGAAAGGGGACATCTCCCCGATGATGGTCCGGACTCCGTCCTGCCACTGCGTGGACGGTGTCCTATTCCTACCCGGCACGACCCACATAAGAGGTGGTCATGTCGGTGTAGTAATCTGCTGTGCACTAAATTATCTTCCCAGAATAACAAGAGCTTCAATATCATACACTGTTATTTTCTTTTTTTATTACCGCCCCGAGTGGCCTCCTATTTTGGCGTTTAATCAAGGGTTGTCCTTCTTAGGAAGGGCGTAATTAACGTCATAGCCTTTATGGTATGGCGGACTTTTAGTCCCGACTCGGACTTCACAATCGACTGATTGAGTCAGATCGAGCGCATAATAAAATTGTCACCCCGGTGACTGGCACGCCAATAATAAAATAAATAATAAACGATTAAAAAAATAAATTAATAAAACCATCCCCGCAGACATCCCCAGGCAAATGGGTTAGTGGAGAACGCCAACAGGACGCTCCTTCATGGCATCAAGACCTGCCTGGAGCAAGCAGGTGACTCATAGATAGACTCCATTTCGAGCATCCTCTGGGCGCACCGGACCACCGCTAGGGCCGCTATAGGGGAGACTCCAATCCATCTTGCATACGGGGCTGAGGTAGTCTTACTGATTGAAATATCCAACCCATCTCTACGAGTTGTACAATTTGACGGGGCCAGGAATAGTCAAGCATTGCGGGAGAACCTAGACCTCCTCGAGGAAAACAGAGAGCGCGCCCAGTTACGGCTCATAGCCTACTAGCAGAAACTGGCGCAATACTACAATGCTCGCGTCAAAGAACACCACTTCTTTCCTGGAGACCTGGTGCTACAACAAACAAGCGTGGCGGACCCTAGAGCAGCCATGGGAAAACTATCACCAAATTGGGAAGGCCCATACAGTGTAACAGAAGTGCTCGACAAAGGGGCATACAGGCTAACGACGCTACATGGGCGAGAGGTACCTAGGACGCGGAATTATGTAAATCTCAAAATTTTTTATCAATAAAGTCCTCATCTCGACATATTTCCTCACCAATGGATCAAAAGTGTCGCCAGACGTATCCAGTCATGGTAGCTTCCTAGCTCCCAAGGGGCGAGCACCCGTGCTCCTCCGAAAACAATGGTGGCTCCTGAGTATCCAAGAAGCGAGCACTCATGCTCCTTCAAAAATTATGGTGACTCCTAAGTCTCCAAGAAGCGAGCACTCATGCTCCTTTGAAAACAATGGTGGCTCTTGAGTCTCCAAGAAGCGAGCACTAATGCTTCTTCGGAAATTATGGTGACTCCTAAGTCTCCAAGAGGCAAGCATTCATGCTCCCTTAGAAACTATGGTGGCTTCTAAGCCTCCAAGAGGCAAGCACTTAGGCTCCCTTAGAAATTATGGTAGCTTGTGAGCTCCCCAGAGGTAAGCACCCATGCTCCCTCAGAAATGATGGTAGCCCCGAGCTCCCCAAGAGGCGAGCATCCATGCTCCCTCACAAATCACGAGTAACAGCTTTTCCTACCAAGGAAAGGTGTATGCTCACCTCCAGAAGCTAACCATGGTTAGCACATAAGCCTTCAAAGGCAAAGCAAATCCTCATCAAGCATGACGCTGGCTGTGGGCAGACATGAAACGCTGGCCTTCCCAGAATGCGAAGCACATGCACACGATGGGGACCATAGAAAGGCAAGCACACACCACAAAGCAAAAGGGAGATGGTGAAAGAGAAAGATTTATTTATAAGCAGAGGGGGATACAAAGAGGTAGCTCGTCCTCTTAGGGACGGAACCTATCAGGCTCAAGGGACAGGACCCCCTAGTTACTATAGAGGCAGTTGACCTTCTTCAAGGCCACCCGCCAGCCATATAGATATCCTCGCTTATACTCCCCCGAGGTGCCTCTGCCGCTACTCTCCCCCGACGCCGGCCACGCCGGCCACAGCGCCGACAGTGCCTCCTCCCTGAAGCACAGACGCTTGCTGGGGGACTCGTGCCCGAGACCTCATTGTCCGACAAAAAACCAGACTTCTCTGATGACATCCTGCAAGCTCTCCCTTCTAACGTCTCAGCGGACCCATGATGGCCTTAGGGTTCATCGTGAGTTGCTATTTATAGGGAGAAGATGCAATCCCAGGCGAAAGAGGGAGTCTCACCACCTCTCCGACTTCATTGGATTCGAAGCGACGGATCCCGCGTATCACACTCCTTAGAGCGATTTCCTAGGCGCCGCTTCATATCCCCAGGAGAAGAGTTAATGCAGAGAGAAAGAAGGCAATCTACGTGGTGGACGCCAGAGGCTCCAGAGTTTACGAGAAAGAGGAAAGTCTTCATTTCAAAATTGGAAGGCTTACAGAATAGGGGAACGACTGCCCCAGCAGAGCAAAATGAGGAAGTACAGCGCAAAGGAAAAAGAGATGGCAAGCACCTTCTCAAGAGCTCGCCCCGACAGCCGCATCACGTGGCCCTTCGTCCTTGGGCACGCCTCCAGCGGCAGGCACGAAAGGCGGTGGGTCATTGGTCAGGTCAATCAGGTCATCCTCTACCATTGAACCAACCCCAGCTATGCGCTCCCCGGTGCTCAGCTCCGCCGCCTGCTCCTCGGTACTCGGCTCCACATCACTAAGCTCATCCTCGCCATCGCTGGCCTCAGGGCCAAACGGCATTAGCGGGGGATGAAGGGAGGGCACCGAGACGCCCAAGCTATCAGCTGCGGCCTAAAGAGTGGCCGCCCAACCCTCCTGGAAGCCACGATCCTGGGCCGGACTGAAGACTTCCAGAGCCGCCCCGTTGAGCTCAGCTCGATAGGCCTGGGACGAACGGAAGATCTCCACCGCCTCCACGCCAACAGCGAGCATCGACAAGCGCAGGTTTTCTCCCAGGCTTGAAGCTCGGCGGTGTCAACCGAGACCCCAGCCTAGATGATTGAGCTTCAACCGCCTCGGCCTGAACGTGGAAGAAGTCCCAATCCAGCTCCGCCTCGGTAAGGGCCAGCTCCTGCTGCTCGAGTTGTCCTCGAAGCTTGGTGACCTCAACCTCGTGTGCCGCTTGCCGCTCCCTGACTTTGTCACACTGAGTCGTCAGCCCCACCCGCGTAGCTTGGCTATCTTCCAGCTCCCTCGCGACGCCACAGAAGTGGTACCGCCACAAGCTAAACACCCTGGCAACCAAGACCACGTTCTTCGCCGTCAGGTCGACTAACTCGTTATGGGCTCCGAAGTCGATTTCCTTGGTCTAGTCCCGTGGTTGCATAGCCTTGTCCATGAAGGTAGCCGCCTCTATACAAAGGGCGGACTTGAAGATGGGCTCTCCCGGTGGTAGGAAGCGGGGGCCTGAGGGAACAGCAGGCTGTAGGAGGCGAGCCCTCACCTCCTCCCAGCTGCGCGACGCGTCTTCCAGGGTAGGGGTCTTGCCCTTGTCAGTAAACTCCTTGGTAGGCACCTCGGAAGGCAATGGTGCCGGTGGAGTCACAGGCCGGGGAGAGGGAGCCATGCGGCTCACCCCGGAGGATGGTCTTCTCCTCTACCTCTGGCGACGCTGGTTGTCCAGCGCTGCTATCTCCTCCAGGTTTATCTGGATGTACGGGTCGCTCGGCATGGTGGACTCGACTTTGGCAGCACTCACAGTCTCCTCAGAGACACCCCTCCGCACGTCCGACCCAAGGCTAACCACCGGGGCGGCAGAAGAACCCTCCGCCGGAAGAGCCACAGGGAGTGGATACAGTAGGTGCTCTGGCACTAGGGCGACGGCCGCCCCCGCACTCGGTTCTATGTAGTCAACGAGGCGAGGAGCGAGCCGTGGCAGCCAACTGTCTCGTACCGCAATTCGAATGATTCTCCCACCCCTACAAGGCGTCACAGGAGAGGTCAGTTCAAGTGAACAATGAGTAAGGCACGGTGAACGGAAGAATGTAAGTAATACCTTGGGGTAATGGGGGGCTTAACCCCAGCTCCCGAAGCACCGCCGGGGTTAGTACGACATCAGCGTTGAGGAGGGGAAAGTGAAGGAGAGACTTAATCACCCTCGACTCCTCAACAGTGGCGGAAGGTCGTCTGTCTGCCCTAAGGGGGCAGAAAGCCGAAACGTAGCCCCAGTCGCTGGGCTGGCCACGACCCCCGAACTTGGTGATAAAGACAAAGCGCTCGGACCAGCGCTTGAGGTTGGACACTGCGGTGGAGACCCAAATCAGGGTTCGGTCACCCCTGGCCTGAAAATAGAAAGAGGAAGCATCGACGTGATAGCACCGAAGGTTGTAGAAATGCCGGAAGATGTGAACATTAGGGACGACTAAAGCCTGACGACAAACAAAAACAAAGCCACACAAGATGCGTCGGGAGTTAGGAGAAAGGGTCCCTGGGTACAGGCCATAATGATGGAGAACATGCGCAAAGAAGGGGTGGATAGGAAGATGAAAACCAGCCCTAAAAGACTCTATAGGGATCCTGAGGCTCCCTGACGGTTGGCTCAACAGGTCACCCTCAATGGTCGGGAAGATGATGTCAAAATCCGAAGAAATTTGAAAAGCCGCCCGTAGCCCGTGGACCACCCTGTAAGCAACCAACGACGGAGAACGGGGATGACTAGGACATGTAAGGTTTCCTTCAGCACTGTTCGGACAACGCAGCGGATAACAAAACTTTATTTACCCGAACCCGGCTTGATGGAATCCTAGATCTGTGCTCTAATCAATGCATTAAATACCCCAACCCCCTAACTACGGGTTACTGATTTATGCCTTGCACGGAACGACGTTGTCCACTGTACCCGATGTAGAATCTCGCGAACACCAAGCCGCACAGAAGTATGGCCTGTAGAATAGATCCACACGGATCCTCGCGTAGTGATGGTATCCTCCCGGCACGATCTTCCCCAAGCTTTCCCCTTCTAGAGAGAGAAAGAGCTTCTAGAGAGAGAGGGAGAGCAAGAGAGAGGAAGGGGGGAGAGAAAACCTCTCTTCCCTTACTGTTAATGCTTGATTAAGCCAAGGGGGAGGGGAGTTTACGTAGGATGCATATTTATAGGATTTATCCCTTTCTAAAAGAGCCCCTATTAACCGATATTGTATATGTATCCCTTTCATTATTGTACATACATATTAAGCCCATCTTATATGCCTTTCCAAAAAGATTTCAAGGGAATTAATATATACATTTGTATAATAATAATTCGTCACCCAAGAATCCATTGTGTGTGATCCTCTAGGCCCATAGTCACTCTAGTTTAAGGTATATTAACTTCTAATTCCCAATTAGAAGTAAATTAAACTTATTATTCACTTCTATTAGAGCCAAATAATAGTTTAATTTATTCCGAACCTTTGATCACGTTGGGTCGAGCAAATCCACGTGATCCTAGAGGACGCCGGGTTTATACCACCCTGTCCGTTACCTGTAAGTCTACAATTGCCGCATCGCTATAATCCCCCGCTCCTTTTATGAGTCTTGTTCAATCGAGGGTATGGTTTCTGTCAAACCCCATGATCGTGCCATTTGACCATGACCGTCTCAAAGTGTATGACGTCCGTTATAAACGAACTCACATGACCCTGGCCAGGGATTTAATAGATCATCAGTGTCATGACCCATTAACTGTCTGATATATACCCGACAGTGAGCGATCCCTTCTTGACCATTGATGATCTTCACACGTATCCTGAAATGGTTAATGACTCGACAATTCATGACTTATGGTTAAAGTCACTTAGCCAGGTAATTAAACCATTCCAGTCCTCGTGTAAGATCCAATCAATGTCTCAGGTCAAAGGACCAACGATGCTATTGAGATGGTTGGATCTTCAGTTGATATTAGGTATAATAAACCATCTGAAGATCCAATAGCGGATCAGTTCAGTGTACATCCTCCAAGGACATACACCTACACATATGTGTTGGTGCCCCGCACCAATGACCATGAGATTGGTCACTCACACATCATGTGTACTAGTTTAATAGGTAATCAAAATCCCGGAGTGATTACCCTCCAACCAGGAACAGTTTAAGGTATGTGTCCATGAAAGTCAGCCTCATGTTCGAGATCCCATCTTGAGTTGACTTTACAACCACATATCCTAGGGACATCGTAAAGTAATACACAATCACATATTTAAGCTTAAACACCACTTTATTAATAATGAACAAGATCGTACAACTATTGGGCCAACCCGACCCTAAATTGGCCTGTAGCACACTAATACTAACAATCTCCCACTTGAACTACAGCCAATTGCCCACAACTTTGAGGCCCATCTTATCCCGATGGTGCTCAAATACAATCTGTGTCAAAGGCTTAGTCAGTGGATCTGCTATGTTATCTTCGGACGGTACACGCTCTACCGCCACATCTCTACTATCAATAATCTCCCGAATAAGGTGGAAGCGCCTGAGAATATGCTTCGACCTTTGGTGAGATCTTGGTTCCTTCGCCTGGGCAATAGCCCCATTATTATCAGAAAATAATAGGATGGGAACTGATATCTCGGGAACTACGCCAAGTTCCAAGATGAATTTCTTCATCCAGACGGCTTCCGTAGCGGCTTCAGCCGCAGCAATATATTCTGCCTCCGTCATCGAGTCTGCAGTCGTATCTTGCTTGGAGCTTCTCCAACTAACTGCCCCTCCATTTAACATGAATACAAACCCAGACATGGATTTACAGTCATCTGGATCTGACTAAAAACTAGAGTCTGTGTAAGCTCTAAGCTATAGGTCTTCTCCTCCATAAAGCAGAAAAAGATCCTTAGCCCTTCGCAAGTACTTAAGGATGCCCTTTACTGCCTTCCAGTGCTCCTCGCCTGGATTTGCATGATATCTACTAACAATGCTCAAAGCATTGGCAACATCAGGTCACGTACATAGCATTGTATATATGATTGACCCTATCGCCAAAGCATAGGATACCTTATTCATGTGTGCCACCTCCTCAGAAGTTTTAGGACTCATCCCCTTAGATAGGCAAATTCCGTGTCTCATGGGAATGAGACCTCTCTTGGAATTTTCCATCCTAAATCTTTTGAGGAAAGTGTCTATATATATGGATTGGGATAATCCTAGCATCCTTTTAGATCTATCTCGATATATCTTTATGCCCAGCACATATGATGCTTCTCCCAAATCCTTCATGGAGAAGGTCTTGGATAACCAAGACTTAGTTGATGTTAACATCTCTACATCACTCCCAATGAGTAAGATGTCATCAACATATAGGACCAAGAAGGTCACAGCGCTCCCACTGACCTTCTTGTAAACACAGGGTTCATCTTCATTCCAAATGAAGTTGAAAGTTTTGATAGCCTCATCAAATCTTAAGTTCCAGCTTCGAGATGCATGCTTCAATCCATAAATGGACCATTGAAGTTTGCATACCTTATTAGGATGAAGTTTGGAGGTGAATCCTTCAGGCTGTACCATGTACACCTCTTCTGACAGATTTTCATTAAGAAAAACTGTCTTCACATCCATTTGCCAGATCTCATAATCTAGGTATGCAGCAATGGCAAGGAGGATTCTGATTGACTTAACCATGGCTACTGGCGAAAAAAGTCTCCTCATAGTCAATACCTTTCCTTTGACGATATCCCTTAGCCACTAATCTAGCCTTGTATGTGTCAATCTGTCCATCTGCACCGATTTTCCTTTTTGCAGCCGATAGGGACTTTCCCTTCGGGTACATCAACCAAGTTCCAAATTTTATTGGTATACATGGACTGGATCTTTGAATCTATTACCTCTTGCCATTTCTCGGAGTCCGCACTACGGATCGTCTCTTGGTAGGATTTAGGATCTTCATCCTCATCGATGCATACCTTAGAGGACCTCTCTATGACATGTCCAACATATCTCTCAGGTTCTCTTGGTAGTCTACCAGATCTTCGTAGTGTCTGTGTTTTATTCTGAATAGGATCAACTGATACAGTCTCATCTAGTGAGTCTTTAGGTTGTGGTTCTTGGACCTCGTCCAATTCTATCTGGCTCCCACTATTTTTCTGGAGTAGATATTCTCTTTCTAGAAATACAGCTCTGTTAGCCACTAAGACCCTTTGCTCAGAAGGGTGATATAAATAATATCCAAATGTCTCCTTTGGATATCCTACAAATCTACACTTATCGGTTCTAGACTCAAGTTTATCACTATCGTTCCTCTTTATATGGGCAGGACACCCTTAAATTTAAATGTGATTAAAATTTGATTTTTTGCCCTTCCATATCTCATATGGTATAGAAGGAAGAGATTTACTTGAGACCCTATTCAGTAAATATGCTACAGTCTTTAAGGCATAGCCCCAAAGAGACAAAGGTAGTCCCGACATAGACATCCTAGATCGGACCATGTCTAACAAGGTCCTGTTTCTCGTTTCGGATATACCATTGTGCTGTGGTATATACGGTGGAGTCCACTGAGAAACAATTCCATTGTCTTTAAGATAAGAAGTGAATTCATAGCTAAGGTATTCACCTCCTCGATCAGATCGAAGAGCTTTAATACTTTTGCCAATCTGTTTCTCTACTTCATTCTTGTATTCCTTAAACTTCTCGAAGGCTTGTGATTTATGTCTCATTAAATACACATAGACATATCTCGAGAAGTCATCAATAAAAGAAATGAAATAGAGGTGGCCCCCTTTTACTTCCATGGACATAGATCCACACACATCCGAGTGTATGAGCTCGAAAAGGTCAACAACCCTCTCACCATGTCCACTAAAGGGAGCCTTGGTCATCTTCCCCATGAGACATGACTCATAGGTGTCAAATGGCTTGTATTTGAATGAAGTCAAATACCAATTTGAGTGTAGGTGAGAGACTCTTTTTTCACCTACATGACCAAGCCTGCAATGCTATGTATATGTAGAATTCACTTCATCAGCATTGGAAACATGCATAACATTAGAACGTGTATCTAATACATAAAGACCATTGACTAATGAACCATTGGCTATAATCAAACCATTATTCATTATAAAGCACCTAGTGCTATTAAAAGCCAATGTATATCCAACGTTATACATGGCAGAGATTGAAATAATATTCTTAATGATATTATGAACATAATAACAGTCATTCAGCTCCAGAATGACTCCTAAAGGTAAACTGAGGTGTGTAGTTCCGACAGCTTTGGCAGCAACTAAAGCTCCATTACCCATCCTCAGTTCAATCTCCTTTTTGTCCAGCTGTCGTCTATTTGCCAGCACCTGCATAGAGTTGTAGATATGAGATGCACATCCAGTATCCAATATCCACGATGTGGATTCCATATATGATAAATTAAGGTCTATGACAAAAATACCTTCGTTTAGAATTACCTTGCAATTCCTTTTACAATGCCCTATTTCCCCGCATCGAAAACACGTGTCCTCGTTTTTCATTCTTCTTGCCCTTCCCTTTGTCAACTTTGGCGAGTTGCTTACCCATGGCCTTCTTCTTTCCCTTCCCTTTGTCACCTTTGGTAGATATCTGGGTGGCCTTCCTTTTCTTGTTGGCCCAGTCAATAATCATTATAGAAGAAGATGGTTTATCTTTCTGCATAGTCTCTTCAGCACTTTTTAACATGTTGAGCAGCTCCGGGAGAGTTGTTTCAATCCTATTCATGTTAAAGTTTATGATGAAGGAAGAAAAAGAATCAGGCAATGACTGGAGAATAAGATCAATGCACAGTTCAAGATCCAACTTGAACCCCTATGCATTGAGTCTCTCAATCCACACCTTCATTTTTAGTACATGAGCCCGTACTGAAGCACCCTCTGACATCCGTGTCCTGAAAAGCTTCTTGGAGATATCATACCTCTCAATCCTGCCCTGCTCCCCGAAGAGCTTGCGTAGGTTAAGAAGCATGCTTCTACAATCAACATTTTCAAATTACCTCTACAGCTCGAGAGCCATAGAGGCCAGCATGTAACATTGGATAAGGGAAGAGTCTTCTGACCATTTGACATAAGTTATCAACTCGCCCTCGTCTGCATCGGGAGCTGGTTCAGAATGAACCGTGTCCAACATGTAAGGTATCTTTTCGGTGGTGAGGACTATGCGTAGATTACGTAGCCAATCCGAGAAGTTCAGTCCAGTCAGTCTCTTGGCATCCAAGATGCCACAGAGGGGGTTGGACGACGATATTGTAATCTAAATAAGAAATAAAAGATAACTTAGCATATGTTCAAATTCTAACTTAGATGTGATTTTCTATCTTAGTTAGTCCCACTATTTTTCGATCGAACTATATAGCCCTCTGTATATAGAACGGGAGATCAGCGGTATCATCCTAGTGGGTCAGAATCCCAACGAGACTGAGGTATGACCTTGTGGAAAGCACAACAAGCCATACACCATCTCAAGGGCAGTCAACAGGCACTTGCATCTAATGCAATATCCGATATTCGGCTCCCGAGAAATCATCCCCTTGTGGAAAGTAAAACAAGGGATACTCTCGGTTAGATCTAACCACCATTACGATATGGCAATGAGTTCATGATCCGACCCTTGTGGAAAGCACAACAAGGTCGGGTTCAATTCCTCACCCCATTGAGGCCTAGCCTTGGAGTTACATCCCGCCCCCAAGCCCATGGACCTTGTGGAAAGCACAACAAATCTATGAGATGAAGACGTTCATTCACCCCATAATGATGGAGGGCCACAACGACTCCTAGAGCCACGCTTACTAGAACTAAAATTAAATCGCGAGGGAATTTGATTTTATCTTGATCTCACCCTAGGTGGTAATATAAATATATCCAATATATTTACCGTACCTAGTAGTTTGCACAAAATAAATGCATCTAATGCATAAATTAAATCGCAAGTGATCATGGACTTTATTCCTAATGCTACTAAGACATCCGGCCCGCTTCCGAAGCAGCTGGATCATCCTCGTCGGGTGTGCTCCATGCTTTCAAACTCCGACGCCGCATTAATTACAACTTTTACACGACTCGCAGCCCGGCAAAATTTAAATTACATGTCAATAAAATTCCAGCAGCCCTTATTAGAGCGAGTACAACTTTAAAGGGAGATAGAAGTACATATGAATTTTAACAGAGAGAGAAAGGAGGTTCGTAGACCCCAAATAATTACATTAACCAAGTCCAAGATCACTTGCCAACCCATTCATGTAAAATCAATCAAGGGTTATTTTTGAAAATAATCCTTACTTTTGGATTGAAAAATGGGATGTGCAAACAAAAATAGGCTAGCTTTGTTTAATTTTAAAAATCAAAGTTGGATTAACTAAAATTAAACACATAAGCAAGTCAATGCAAGGTAAATTAAGCAAATCACATAAAGAACCATCATTTATAATAGGGGCATGCATATTTGAATCTGATTCAAATAAGTTAGATAATTGAGATTATTATTTAAATTTAAATTTAAATTTAATTATCTAATAATCAAATTTAAAATTAAAATTTAAATATGACAATCATATAAATTTAAATTCAAACTAATTATACAATAATTTTATTTGAAAGTAAATTTAAATAATGTAATTATCCTCAATTATCATTTTTCTAAAATCCAAAATTTAAATTTAACAATTATCTAATAATTAAAAATTCAAATATTTGAATTTTATATATTTAACTTCAATTAAATTCAAATTCTGAATTTACTAATTATCTAATAATTAAAATTTTGAAAATTGAATTTCACATAATTACCTTCAATTATTACCCTTTTATCTCATAGTAAATAATAATTATCTTACCTCATTAAATTCAAAAGTTAAATAAAATTTAACATTTGAATTTTCTATTGAGATAACATAATTAATATTTAAGATAATAAGAGGATTAATTTAATGTGTATTTAGATATATATTTATCATATATATACTATAATTAGCACACTAAATTACAGAAAAGCAATTTTTTTTGTTTTAAAAAAAATTGGCCGACCTCCTTGGGCGTACCCGCCCACGCGGGACGCGTGGGCGGGTGCGCCCGCTCCCCCACGCGGGCGTCGCAACCCGTGCGCCCGCAACGCGGCGCGCCCGTGTGAGCCGCGAGGGCGGCGCACTGCGCCACTGGGCGTAGTGCGCCCAAACGTGCCAAATTTTTTTAAAAAATTTTTTTTACTACAGATGCCCAGCATCCAGGAAGAACAGAAATGCCCAGCACCCGTTTCTTCGAATAACAATTGAAGATTTTAAATTACCCCTAAAAATATGGTTCTATACGGCGATAATACATCGATCAGAGCATCAACCTGGCTCTGATACCACTGTAAGGTTTCCTTCTGCACTGTTCGGGCAACGCAGCTGTTGTACCCGGATTATTCCCCAGCAAAATACCCAGAAATAAGGGTTCGGGAATTTACTCGAACACCTTCAAGGCATGGGCTACCCAGCCCCTCCGACAACCCAGTGGGCCCGGCCAACGGCCCCAACCCGCTAGCCGAAGCGTACGGTGGCACTAGCAATCGATCGGGACCACTCCCGACTCCTAAGTTGCGGACTTTACCCGCCTTCTACACAACCACCCGGGCCATCCCGGGGACACTTCGACTACAAGCCATGCCACATGGCACCCAGTGAAAAGTCCAGGGGCCTACCCCGGGACGCCTTCTTTCAACCCTCCAAGGTCAAAGGGAGACCCAAATAGGTCAACCACAGGCTCAGGAGGCCCGTAGTACGCGTGTACGCCTCACACACGCGTGTTCGGCATTCTGCCGAACACCTTGTGGGCGAACGTGTTTCAACCCTTCTACACCAACCCATGGGCCATCCTGTGGTTCCAGTACACTAATTGGGTCCTACGACGACCCCCTAGCAAGTCGGGGCCACCCCCGACCCTCAGACACGTGGCAACAAGCCACTGAACTTAGCTCTCGGGCCAGCCCGAGGCTACTCTGCCAACCCACCGTACAACGTGGCATGTAGTACGAGGTAAGGCCCATGGGCCCAATGTGCCTCCTCCGAGCCCCTACGAACTTCTACCCTTGGCCCTTGGCTAAATCCAAGGCCCGTCGGCCACCTACGTGCCTCGTTCGGCAACCCGGGGTATGTCGGGCATTCGCCCGAGCACCTTGCAAGCGGCCACTACAACTCAGAGAATAATGGCTCCCATGGGCCATTTCAACCTCCCGGAACTTCATATCCCCAAAGAGATGTCCCCGGACGACAAAGGAGGACCCCCGGGGGCCATCCCTCGGGGTTACGGCTTTGCCCGGGACCCATGTGTCCCAGGGCGTGGCCGCGCCCTCGAGGAGGGCGAACTCCCCGGGGGGGCGCGCCCTCTCCTCAGCCGGAGGCCCGACGGCCCTCCCCATTCCCGGTTCATGCAAATTCGGTCCAAGGTTCGTGTAAAGTTTGTTCGCCGTACCCGCACGCAGAAGGATCCGCGAAGATGAAGCCCCGGGATTACGCTAAGCCACACACGTCAATCCCACGATCTTCGCGCACAAGTAGCCAGTCCACCAGTGTATCCTCTAAGTATCCTTTATCCTCTTTCTTCTTAACCAATTTAGGAAGAAAATAACCAAAAACTGGGTTTTATAGGGGTGGGACCACTCCCCCTCTCTCTCTTCTACCTGGTCCGCCCAAACCCCCCTTGGGGAGGGGTTTAGGCGGACTAGCTTGGGCCTCCAAGCTGGTCTGCCTAAACCCCTCAAGGGGGGGGGGGGGGTTAGGCTGACCAGCTTGGACCCCCAAGTTGGTCCGCCTAAACCCCCCCCCCCCCCCAAAAAAAAAGGAATTTCCCCTCCGAAGAGGGGTTTAGGCGGACCAGACCAGACCAGCCCATGGGGCTGGTCCGCCTAAACCCCACCCCTTCCACTCCGACACACACACACAAAGACACACAAATAAAATAAAAATAAAAGCACTATTGGGGGGTTTACCTGGACCAAGTTGGGGGTCACACACACAAAGACACACAAATAAAATTCAAATAAAATAAAAACAAAAGCACTATTGGGGGGTTTACCCAGACCAAGTTGGACCCCCAACTTGGTCCGCCTAAACCCCACCCCCACCCCTTCAACTTCTATAAATTACCCCCTTACCAACAAGCTAAGGGAGATGCATGAAGGAGGCAAGGAAGCAACGCACCGAGCTAACTTCCCCGGCCTAATTGTCGCACCCTCAGATTCCCGAGGCTTTCTGTAAGGGTCAGGAACGTAGGAAGACAAGTGTGTGCACGGTTGGATTGCTAGTCGGCTCCCACACGCCGAGGGTATGTTGCACGTACTCCCCTCACGCGGTGTCTAACCGTCTCATGCCAAGTCCATCCCCGCCACATGTAAGATGACCGTACCAACGGCAAATACGCCCGCACCCCGGGCCTACCCGTGTACGGTAACTTACGACACTTACGACGGTGACGAAGGGTACTTCGTAGCGCCGCGTCGGCCCTCGACACAGAACCGTGTGCCCACCGTTCACCTCCCAGTCGGCCGTCGGCCCCTCAGATCGACAAATCAAGTCTAGTCAGACCTCTGGCCTGAGAATCATAGTCCCGGGGCTGACCTCGACTCCCCAGAATGACAACACTCGCCGTCCGAGACCCGGACCCGACCGCTCACCTCGAGCCGCGTCCGACCTCTGCCAAGCGCCAGCCCGTGTCCGTTCTGGCCACCAAGGCAGTCGGACCTACACCAACTCCTCTGTAAAGAGTTCCAGTAAAACACGCGGACATCCGCTTCGCCACGCAATGACCCGGGGACCGGCCCACGTGTCGAAATTGTCCCGCGGCTTGCTCCCGTTGTACTTCGGCCATTTAGGCCCGCTTGTAAAGCCCATGTGGCTCATCATAAAACTAGTAAAATACATACGCCCGTGTTCGGGCCCCCAGATTCTGACCCACAGCAACACGTACCCCTAGCTGCTGAATGCACCCCAGCCCTCTACCCACGGCTTCAGACACATATACAAACTTTTCTTTAGTATAGAACGAAGGTATTTAGATTCAATCTGATGTAAATAAACACCGGTTGCTTGCGGCCGATGGGGAAAGATGTCATGTACACGATTCCCGCAATCGCCTACACACTCGCACCCATGGAACCCCTTCTCTCCACGTGTTGCCCGATCGCCTGAGCCCACGTGCCACGCCCTAGTGGCGCTTCCCCGGTCAAACCTTGGTTCCATGAGTGATTGTTGAGAGATCGACTGGCACGCCAGCATCTTGTCCGGTTAACCCTTATCTCGACACTTCTGTGCCATTCGACCCTTTCCGACTTTCTGTAAAAAGGAGAGCGCCCGGTACCGCCGTGAGAGGCATGCACCCGTAAGGAGGATACCCGAGATACATCAAACTCCCATGTTTTCCTTCACCACTGTATCCCTTCCCTCACCTCGATAATCGGCATAAAAACCCGCACAACAGAGAGGATGGCACGCCTGGTGGGACGTCTCCCGCCTTCCTTCTTTTTTCTGAAGAAAAGTCTGTGCCAGCCGTGAAGCCCGGTGCCTTTTCCCTGTCCTTGCAGGAGAGGCAGAGGAGGGTACTTGTGCACATTCTCCAGCAGCTTCCAGTCCGCGTTCTGATTGTCGGGCCGCCCTTGGTGACTGTCAGCGACCGTCGCCTCCACAGCACTCAACATTCCGGCAACCATGGCCGTCACCTATGGCCCTAACGTCATCGCCACTCATGCCCGTGTGGGCTACTTGGCAACGCTGATCGCTTTCAGCAGCTTCGCCCCGGTTATCGGATCGCCCTACTTCCTAGGTGTGATCCATGTGGCTGCTTCTCAACCAACTCCAGTCTCTCCAGTGGCCCTTGTGGCTGACGCGCCACGCGCGCCTCCAGCTCCAGTGTCTCGCCCGAGTGCCGGGCGTCGGACTGTCACTGCAAGCCCCTACAGGGCCCCCATATATATCAACGCCGGCCCGGGTGAACATTAGCTCCCGAGGCCAGCCTCATCCAATCTCCAACACGGGCCCCTTGCCCCGGACTTCGGTCACCATCTCAGCACCTCCCTCGGGTCCTTAGCCCCGAGCCGTAGTCAAGCCGGCACCCAACACGGGCTCCCTGCCCCGGGTCCACGGCTTCACAGCATCCTTCTCGGGTCCTCAATCCTGAGCTCCAGCCAAGCCGGCACCCAACACGGGCTCCCTGCCCTGGGTCCACAGCTTCACAGCATCTTCCTCGGGTCCTCAGCCCTGAGCAGCAGCCATGTCGGCACCCAACATGGGCTCCCTGCCCCGGGTCCACGGCTTCACAGCATCTTCCTCGGGTCCTCAACCTCGAGCCGCAGCCAAGCCGGCACCCAACACGGGCTCTCTACCCTAGGTCCACGGCTTCCCAGCATCTTCCTCGGGTCCTCGATCCCGAGCCCCAGCAAAGCCGGCACCCGACATGGGCCTTCAGCCTCAGGTTTACGGCTCCCCAACATCCGCATCGGGTTTCTGACCCCGAATCCTGGCAAGGCCGACACTCGACACGGGCTCACAGCCCTGAGTTCGCGGCTCCCGGGTAGTGCGCTCGGGACCGCGGTCCCGAGCTCCAGTTGAACCGGCTCTCCCCGTGGGTCTTCCACCCAGAGGGCAGTGTTCCTCTGCACCTTCCTCGGGCACCCCGACCCGAGCCCAGACTACGTCGGCACCTACCATGGGTCTTTGACCCAGGGGCGTTGGCACCCCAGTACTTCCGACG
This sequence comes from Amorphophallus konjac, assembly GCA_022559845.1. Classification (NCBI taxonomy): domain Eukaryota; kingdom Viridiplantae; phylum Streptophyta; class Magnoliopsida; order Alismatales; family Araceae; genus Amorphophallus; species Amorphophallus konjac. The sequence goes on along the minus strand of CM040124.1, from coordinate 52,584,165 downwards.
GCGTCGCCTCCCGGTGCAAGAACATCATCTCGAGCATCGGTGACACTCCTATCGGCGCGGGCGAAGTCTTACACCCAAGTCACCCAGCCATCGACTCCCGGTGCGGGCTACTTGCCCCGGGGACCGATCCCGACACTTCGGACTGACGGCTTCATGTGGCCGGTCGTTCCGGGCCATATTTTCTCAGTCTACTATCTTGGGGCGGAGTCTTCCTCAGCTCCTCAAAAGAAGCGTCACCACGGCCGCAGGGCCAGGCGACTTGCCACTGCAACCAGCAACTCCGGCAAGACGGTCATTGTCGGCGACTTGCGGATCCGTCTCGACGGGGGTGAACCAATCATACCCCAGGAACGGACCATTCCCACCATCCCCACCTCCAATCGTTTTGACCTCTTGCATCAAACACGAGAGGACGGGGCGAAGCTCAAAGGAGCGAGGTCCTCGACGGCAGCCCGGGGGCACCCACCGCAGCTAGACACACGGCCTCCCACAACAACTCGTCAGAAAAATGGCGACAGGGGACACCAACAATCAGACTTGAGGAGAATCTGGGTCACCCCAGAGGAAGCTCAAGCTGTTCGAAGGGCACGTATCACCAATCCTCTGCGAGCACTCAGACGCGGCATCAGACGGGATGCGGCGGGTCCCACAGCAGCATCATCTGACGACGCCCAGTCGTCCAATGTCCCCCCGCGCAAGCAAGCGGAGGCAAAGGTGAGCCCATCCTCGGGCCATCCAGCAACCTATCCAGGGTTCTCCTCCAACCAACATCAGGAATGAGCCCCCTCCGCAACGCATCTCGGTCTTTGACAGACTAGGGACGCCTATTCTCCCCGAGCGACACCCGCGGAGGAAGCGGACGGCCCGGTTTATCAATGATGCGGTTCGAGTGTTCACGTGCTACACCACCAGACACCAGCCAGACACCCAGTCTGACAACTTGAACCAACCTCTGTCCCACTTTAGGAGGCCGCGCCACCAGGCTCCACCGCCTCTCTTAACAGGTCATATCGGCACTTCTACCGGACCGCAGGCGTCGGAACGCGCGGAAGAGGTCCCGACGGAAGACCGCGACCCCCCTATCAACGCAGAGCCGGTCAATAACGACCCTCCCGCGAACGAGGTTCAAGAAGTGAACCTCGACACTCTCATGAAAGAGAACCAGCACCTGAAGGCCCTCCTGCAGGACCTCCTGCAGGACCTCCTCCAGGAGCGAGACCTTCATCCGCAGCAACCTGACAGGCCTCAGGCCGAGGCACCGGTACCCCTGGCAGCCCGCGATGCTGCCAACACCTCAGCGGTGATTGCCCGAACTCCCGTGGCAGCTGGGTTTGGCACGCCCCCAGTTGAGGGTCAACCGCGAGCCTCCAACACACCAATGCCGGAAAATCTCTTGGCGCAATGCCAGATGATCGAGCGCATTGTTGAGACAAAGCTCGCCCAGTATGGTGAAGGGACGGTCACGGTGGATCTCTACAGTGTACCCTACCCGCTTCACCACCAGTTGAAGAAGCTTCCTCCCAAGTACTCCAAGCCCCCGAAGCTGCAAAAGTTCGATGGGCAAGGGTCGCCACATGAACACTTGGCCTACTATGTCACGGCCATGGGTTAGTTAGCACTAGATGAATCCTATCTCTTCTGCTACTTTGCCACTTCGCTCATGGGAACAGACTTCCAATGGTACTCCGGCCTGAAGCCCAGCTTAGTCGTCGACCGGGCAGATCTCCAGAAGAAATTCCTCGACTGATTTCAGACGGCCGAGCGAAAGGTCTCCCTAGCCGAACTCATTCCCTTCGGCAGAAAAAGGGTGAGGGCACCCTCAACTTCATCAAAAAGTGGCGAGACCTCAACATGAGGTGTGTCAATCCACCCATCCAAGAGGACGCCATCACTATATGCCGTCGAGGTCTGGAGGCCGAAGTCAGCGAAAAGCTTCTCGGCACCAACATCAAAGGCTTCGACCAGCTCAATTCAACAGTCGCCGAGATAGAGATGTTCTTCACCAACAACCCGAGCTATACTGTAGCAAAGGGTAAACAATTGCGAGAATGCCAGCCCGGTAAGGAGATGAATATCATAGAATTCACCCCTACCGCCAAGGCCAGTAAAGGGGCCGAGTCCAGCGGCTCTGACAAAAAGCCAACAGACAAGCCAGCTGTTCCCTCCTTCTCGGAGCACATGAAGACACCCTTCTCCTTCAAGAAGGAACACACGAAGATGCTCTTTAACCTCTGCATGGCCTAGAAGATCGTCGATGACGCGGGACGGGGACCGACACGGACTAAGACTCACAAAAGACTCTAACTGAGGCCGGCAGTAGCACGCTCAAGAGTCGCCAAGTGGCTGACCACCGTGATATCCCACAGAATGAGGGACGTCTCTCAACAGAAACTCCGACCTCAGCCGTCCCAAGGAGGGAAGCGCACGTGTCTAGGCGTATAGTCGACCTCCAAAGACAAGGGGAGTCGAGTCCTAGCTCGGTGCTCGACTAGTGCTAGGGATGGATGCTCTCACTCACGATCCGCGGTGATGGCAATAAGTGGCTAGGCGCCTACCCTCTCTCAAGCGGCATAATCAATCACATACTAAAAGAGCAAGCAAAAGGAGGGGAGTCGGAGCGCGTACCTCCACGCCTAGGCGTGGGGAAGGAACCCCGGCCGTGAACCAACAACCCCGATACACCAGAGGTCAATAAAATACAACCCAATAACGGCCCACTCCTCGCAGGGAGGTAAAAGGCTACAACCAATACGTTCGGGGCTGCCGGACACGGGTTGACGGGCCGCACTCGGTGACGGGTCGGCCACGAGGAGGTTCGGGTGCAACGCTGCAGAAACCGGTGTCGCGCGCGCCTGGGCGGAGGGGGGGTCTCACGGGCTGATACGACGCCCGTTTGAGGCACCGTCAGAGAGGACGCGTCGCTGGCTGTTGGAGGAACGCTCCGGCCCAAGGGGGCGCGCTAGATCCACCGGTGGTGACCGTGGGCGCTGCTGAAAGTCAGATCAGGTTCTGTGGTCGCAGAACTGCGCACGCCGACGGTAAAATCTGGAAATCGGCCTTCTGGTGTCCGAACAAGTCCGGGCCGGTTGGGGGTGAAAACTGACTGGCAGAGATCGCCCTCGGCCAAATGGCGCTGGCAGACGACGCCGGTGCGAGCCACAGGAGTCGCTGAAAGTCGGGGCTGGTTCGCTGGGCGGACTGGGCAGACACGCTGGCGCAACCCCACGAGATCGACCGCCACGGACGGTGACGATGTCGAAACGCGACGCCGTTGGCGGCGTTGGAAAGTTGACTCGGAGATATACGAACCCTGAAGAAACCAGGGCAAAATACGCAGCGTGGAGGCCTGGGGAAAATTCGCAATCAGGGCCTCCCTGCTGGGCGAACAGAGAAAGTGGTGCTGGCGCAGGTCGGCGGAGAAAATCGGTACGGGCGGTGCCGATCTCCGATTGACGCAAAACTGGCGCCGACGCGAAGCTGATCCGCAGACGTATCTCTAGAAAATAGGTCGTGGCAAAACTCATCCAAGAAGGGGGCGCGAGCTCTGCTACAAGTCGGGACAGAAATCTGGAATCACGAACACGAACCGTCGAGGAAGAAGACAAGGATAAGAGGGAACCCCGGAGTCCACCGAGGGCTGAGGCGTCACACCTCGCCGTTCTCCCGTCGCAGGAGCAGAAAGAGAGAGAGAGAGGGGCGCAAAAAGCTTTTGCACAATACTCCACTTGTATTCAAATTCATGTGTAAACTGTAATCGGTACAAGGTGAGAACTACTTATAGGGGATGGGAAAACCCTAATCTAACTAGAAGGGGAGGGGTGCGCCCAGCTCCAAGGAGAGAAAGGCGGCCCATATTTCAGCAAGCTTAGAAAAATAAGAAAGGAATCTAAGTGGGAGAAGGAAGGGATGGAGTTGGGGAAAGGAGGAGAGGGGAAAAGGGGAAGGGAGAGGGGAGCGCCCCCCACCTTCCCTAGTAGGACTAGGAAGGGGTGGGCGGCTGCCTCCTCCTCCTCTAGATGGGGAGGGGGGCCGCCCCCTAAACCCTAATGGGCTTCTTTTAAGTGGGCTTCAAGCCCCAATAAGCCCCTGACCCAATAACAAGATCCATTACCCCACAAAGCAACCCAATTGGCCACTATATGGCCCAATAAGTGCCCAAACAAGAAGATGTCCACACAGGGACCAAAAGACAAGGCCCACAAGGCCTGAGCAAGTCCAGACTGAGGCCCAACATGGCCTAAACATGATGAAAAGATAACTAGAAGGTGCCGCCGTCGCCGAGCCACAAGGAGGTAGCGGTGTGCCGGGTGCTCCGTCGAGGATAGCGCCGTGTGTCCTCACCAATTCTCCCCGGGTGGGAAGAACTCGACCCCGTCGAGTAAGGGTCACGGTCGCTGAGGTACCGCTCCAGCAGGTCCGGATCGATCCGCTCCAGCTCTCCACGTGTAATCCAGGTGTTGTCCGACTCGGGGCGCCCTCTCCAACGCACTAAGAAGCGTTGGTAGGCTCCGCTCCTGGTAGTAGTCACCTGCTCATCCAGTATGCAATCTATATGCTCGCGTTTTTGTAATGGGGCTGGAGGAGGTGGACTCTCAGTAGGTGTATCACTCACAACAGGAGGGTCAGGCCCAAATAACTCACTGGGTATCACCGCGGGATCCCGATAAGCTACCAGATCAGAGACATTGAACGTCGAACTGATCCCGTAGTCGTCTGGTAGCTCGATCTCATACGCGTTCGACCCAATACGCCTCAACACTCTGAATGGTCCTGCACCGCGGTCGTGGAGCTTCTTTACGGCTCCCGAAGGAAACCGTTCCGGTCTAACCCGGACCATGACGTACTCTCCCTCGCGGAACTCACGTGTGCGTCTGTGCGCGTCAGCTAACTCCTTGTAACGTGCGTTGCTGGCCTCGAGGTGGTGATGATGCAAACTCCGAACTAGCTGTGTTGACTCATACCTATGTGAATGCAGTGGTGGTCCTGGACATCCAAACACAGACCTAGCATGCCTATGACTCCTACATGACTGGACAACACGGGGAGGACCAGGACAACCAAAGTTGTATCTATCATGCATGGGTGTCCTACGGAATGTGGTAGACTCATGGGGACTAAATTGCCCAAACTCACTCATGACATTCCCTATATGAGACAAAACCCTATATGATGGTGGACATGAAGAAACATGGGGAAGAGACATGTGTCCCTGGCCTCCTAAGCTCGGGCATCTGGATGCCGGTAAGGTGAGGTGTTGACTAGAAGGCCTAGGTAGTGTATGATAGTGGACCTCCTCGACAAGGTGGGGAAAAGAATATGGGTCGAGAGGCTCACTAGGGAGGGGATCGAAAGGGTCAAAGAAATGATGACCCCTCCCGACAGGTCCCTTCACTATACTTGCCCATGTGCAACATTCGCCCAGGTGCAGATAATCACCTTCAGGCACTCTCATGTATGGGGCAAGAGGCTCATGAGGAAGGCAAGGAAGGCAGGGCTCCTCCCTCGGGACCGTGAAACCATAAGCGGGGACAAAATCAACCTCCACGGGTATGGGAAATAATAAAAGGACCTCGGATGTGATATGTCCTATGGTGTAGACCGAGGTAATAGACCCCAAAGCAGGGAGTGTAAAGCTATGACTATAGGGTTGGTCAGACCCTAAGGTCAACATATAAGTCAACTCCCATTGATAATCTAAACTCCTAAGGAAGTCCTTCACATTTTCAAGAAAGCAGAAGGACCGAAAAGTGGTGTGAAAGGAGTTAAGGGGTATAATTGGGAGGGCTGGTCCCATGGGTGTATAGCAAGGAATGGAGACATCTAGAAGTGGACCCTCCCTTAGCCAGCTAGCTAAAGACTCACCAATGACCAGTTCACCCTCGGAAGGTAAGAATGTCTCTATATGAGGGTCTAAGGGTGAAGCCTCTCTCTCGGGAGTGGAAACGGAGTCCTCTATGATGTGGAGGGGATCACTCCCTAACTCCTCAACCTCAGTTAGGTACTCCTCAATCAACTCCTGTTCAGCCTCGTAACTCACTGGAACAAACCCAGGTGATGACATGGAGGTGGTCGGCGTAACGCCGTCATGGAAGACAAACTCACCGGGAAGGTGAGATGGGTGTAAGGTGCAGGTCCTCCTATCCAGGTCGATGGTCGCACTTCTTTCCTCCAACCAAGTTCGCCCTAAAATGATGCATGGACCAGCAAGTGTGCTGATCTTGCACCAAGCGCCATCGAAATATTTAACGGGGCCAAACCACCGTTGAAACTCGATAAAAGCTAAACCATCACGGAGAACAATCTCCCCAGTCTTAGAGAGTGACTCAATAATGTCTTGTGAGACACAGTTAGACGACACCCTACTGATGAAGTCGATCTCCGTATGCATCCCATTAGGTAGGATGGCAGTGGACATGACAGGGCGCTGGAATGACTCGGTCATCGGTATAGGGATCGGGTCTCCTGACGACTGAGTGGTAGGGGCGACACTTAGGGGTCGTACCATAAGAGCATCGAATCGGGCCAATAGGGATGACTAATCTGACATGTGGGCTCGAGGAACCACCATGGGGTTGGCGCGGAGCTGGACATGCAAGACTCAACGAGACAAGGACAAAACTCTAACTAGACACAAACCTAACATTACAATGCAATGGTGGGTTACCTAGATGAACTAAGAGACTCAATGCAACCTAGATAACTCTAAGGCCTCAATTGCACCCTAGACAACCTAAAGACTCGAATGACCTAAGACCCCAATTTGTTAGAACAAACTGGTTCCCTAAGCTCTGATACCAAATTTGACGCGGGACGGGGACCGACACGGACTAAGACTCACAAAAGACTCTAACTGAGGCCGGCAGTAGCACGCTCAAGAGTCGCCAAGTGGCTGACCACCGTGATATCCCACAGAATGAGGGACGTCTCTCAACAGAAACTCCGACCTCGGCCGTCCCAAGGAGGGAAGCGCACGTGTCTAGGCGTATAGTCGACCTCCAAAGACAAGGGGAGTCGAGTCCTAGCTCGGTGCTCGACTAGTGCTAGGGATGGATGCTCTCACTCACGATCCGCGGTGATGGCAATAAGTGGCTAGGCGCCTACCCTCTCTCAAGCGGCATAATCAATCACATACTAAAAGAGCAAGCAAAAGGAGGGGAGTCGGAGCGCGTACCTCCATGCCTAGGCGTGGGGAAGGAACCCCGGCCGTGAACCAACAACCCCGATACACCAGAGGTCAATAAAATACAACCCAATAACGGCCCACTCCTCGCAGGGAGGTAAAAGGCTACAACCAATACGTTCGGGGCTGCCGGACACGGGTTGACGGGCCGCACTCGGTGACGGGTCGGCCACGAGGAGGTTCGGGTGCAACGCTGCAGAAACCGGTGTCGCGCGCGCCTGGGCGGAGGGGGGGTCTCACGGGCTGATACGACGCCCGTTTGAGGCACCGTCAGAGAGGACGCGTCGCTGGCTGTTGGAGGAACGCTCCGGCCCAAGGGGGCGTGCTAGATCCGCCGGTGGTGACCGTGGGCGCTGCTGAAAGTCAGATCAGGTTCTGTGGTCGCAGAACTGCACACGCCGACGGTAAAATCTGAAAATCGGCCTTCTGGTGTCCGAACAAGTCCGGGCCGGTTGGGGGTGAAAACTGACTGGCAGAGATCGCCCTCGGCCAAATGGCGCTGGCAGACGACGCCGGTGCGAGCCACAGGAGTCGCTGAAAGTCGGGGCTGGTTCGCTGGGCGGACTGGGCAGACACGCTGGCGCAACCCCACGAGATCGACCGCCACGGACGGTGACGATGTCGAAACGCGACGCCGTCGGCGGCGTTGGAAAGTTGACTCGGAGATCTACGAACCCTGAAGAAACCAGGGCAAAAGACGCAGCGTGGAGGCCTGGGGAAAATTCGCAATCAGGGCCTCCCTGCTGGGCGAGCAGAGAAAGTGGTGCTGGCGCAGGTCGGCGGAGAAAATCGGTACGGGCGGTGCCGATCTCCGATTGACGCAAAACTGGCGCCGACGCGAAGCTGATCCGCAGACGTATCTCCAGAAAATAGGTCGTGGCAAAACTCATCCAAGAAGGGGGCGCGAGCTCTGCTACAAGTCGGGACAGAAATCTGGAATCACGAACACGAACCGTCGAGGAAGAAGACAAGGATAAGAGGGAACCCCGGAGTCCACCGAGGGCTGAGGCGTCACACCTCGCCGTTCTCCCGTCGCAGGAGCAGAAAGAGAGAGAGAGAGGGGCGCAAAAAACTTTTGCACAATACTCCACTTGTATTCAAATTCATGTGTAAACTGTAATCGGTACAAGGTGAGAACTACTTATAGGGGATGGGAAAACCCTAATCTAACTAGAAGGGGAGGGGTGCGCCCAGCTCCAAGGAGAGAAAGGCGGCCCATATTTCAGCAAGCTTAGAAAAATAAGAAAGGAATCTAAGTGGGAGAAGGAAGGGATGGAGTTGGGGAAAGGAGGAGAGGGGAAAAGGGGAAGGGAGAGGGGAGCGCCCCCCACCTTCCCTAGTAGGACTAGGAAGGGGTGGGCGGCTGCCTCCTCCTCCTCTAGATGGGGAGGGGGGCCGCCCCCTAAACCCTAATGGGCTTCTTTTAAGTGGGCTTCAAGCCCCAATAAGCCCCTGACCCAATAACAAGATCCATTACCCCACAAAGCAACCCAATTGGCCACTATATGGCCCAATAAGTGCCCAAACAAGAAGATGTCCACGCAGGGACCAAAAGACAAGGCCCACAAGGCCTGAGCAAGTCCAGACTGAGGCCCAACATGGCCTAAACATGATGAAAAGATAACTAGAAGGTGCCGCCGTCGCCGAGCCACAAGGAGGTAGCGGTGTGCCGGGTGCTCCGTCGAGGATAGCGCCGTGTGTCCTCACCAGTCGAACTGCCAGAAATCCGCAAGCCGGACGAGGCCCTGAAGACCGACGATCCCAGTTACTACCTGTACCATCGCATGCTGGGTCACTCAATTAAAGATTCCTACGTCTTCAAGACTCAGGTATAGAAGCTGATTCGAGACGGCCTCGTCAAGATGAAGAGCGGTCTTGTCGATCCTCCACAACCACATACGTGGGCCAGGCCGGCTAAGGCCGCACGCGTGGCTCACCCCTCAGCCAATGTCATCCACATGATGGCCGCATTTTCTCTTTTTGATGATGAGTCGGAGGAGCCCAGAGCCAATCGAAGGGGACGTTCAATATGGTACCCAGGGTGGATGCCCTGGCAAGATCGGAGACCTCTCTCCTTCCCCAGGGAGGGAACCCGGCATCTCTTCGATACCCTCGTTGAGAGGGGGCAAATTATGCCCCGCGACTCGCCTACCGACTACACCCATTGGGATCGTAGTCACCCCCAGTACTGCCCCTTCCACGCTAGAATCTGCCACCCGATCGAGTCCTGTGAGGAAGTTCAATACCTCATCCAGGAACAGATCCAATGGGAGCAGATCGATGCAGAAGGTAACTCCATGTCGCTCGTCAGGCTTCGGCAAGCTGTCGAAGAGACCGTGAGCATCGCCAGGGATGCGCCAGAGCGGCCAGACTTTCCCCAAGAAAATGGGCACGGGCTGCCTTACCAGCATCCTTTGGAGTGGCTCGAGTTCCGGACTGATAACTAAGAGGCGCTCGAGCGACTGGGAAGGCATAGAGAGCAGGAGGCCAGTCAAGAGGCGGAGCTGACTAACTTCTCAGGCATCTACAGCTAGCCAGCCAACCCCAGCCACTTCGGTGGTGCAGTGGCGGTCCTGGTAGGAGCTAAAGTCTCTCCCTTTCCCTGAAGAAGACACTGTCAGGCTCCTCCGGGTCCTTCTCGGCCAAGAGGACGTTCTGGTGGGCGAGATGACGACAAGCTCTTCGGCTCTTTCTCGTCCTCCTCCCGCCCTATCTTCGTCACCGACAGCCATGAATAGGAAGGGAAAGCAAAAATAGGGTGAGTCCCCGCCTCAGCCTCGGTGTACCTCCTCAGCGGAGGGGCCATCGAGTCTATCCCAGCTACCCGTTGACACAATTCGGAGTACAAAGAAGACATCTTCGGCGTCTTCAGCGGCTTCGCTTCAAGTGGCGGGCCCACCGCCACAAGGCTCCTTCATTCTGTAGGGTCGGGATAACTGTGCAGAGCGACAACGTCTTGCAACGCCGTCAGTCGTCGCTAGGCCTAGCTCTCAGCATGGTTACAAAGGCAAGGCTAAGGAGCGGGACGACCAGTGCCCCTCTCTGTCTGCTTCTCAACAAAAGCCACCGCCACCGCGGGTAAGGCATCAAACCATGCATATGTTCCCCAACATCGGTTCCAATGTACCGGCTCAGCGGAAGACATCTTCATCGCCACCGCGGTTAAGGCATCAAACCGCGTACACGTCCTCGGATGCCAGCACCAGCCTACCGACTCCTCGTAGGCTCCCATCGCCACCGCGGGTAAGGCACCAAACCGCGAACACATCTTTGGACGCCAATCCCAGCATTCTGGCATACCAGGAATTGCCGCTCGATGTGATCGAGCAGGCAATTAATGCCACCTTCCGGATACAATGAGCGGAAGGCGCCTGGATCAAGATCTGGGCAAGGAAGAGTCATCGACCTTGCCCTGCAAGGGCGTCGGCTCGGAGGTATCCTCATCCAGATTTGTCAACTCCGGCTCCAGCACCTCTCCCTCCTACTCCCTTGGAGACGGCTATTGCCAAGAGATAAGAGAAAAATAGGAGGAAGAGCCATAGAAGGCGGCTCAAGAAACAAGCTGAACAAGCAGCCACCCTGCGATTCCCGGCCGAGCCAACGCTTCTCCAAAGGCTCCAGCGGCTCATTGATGACTTGGAGGAATACGTTCATCCTCGTCCTACCGGGGCTCTCCCATTCGACAGCTACATCTCGTGGGAAGAAATGCAGAAACGAGTCTGCCTCAGAAATTGGGTCCAAGAAATGATCCAAAAGCTCAAAAACGGTGAAAGACTCATGATCCCTGACGAGCTCTCCTTGTGCTATAAAGACTAGGGGATCACCCCAGAGCAGCTGGAAGAAATGCTCCAGCGCTGCACCTGCAACATGGTGGCCATCCCACCTCCCGAAAATATCAATGCTTCTCGGCGGGGCGAGCCAGTAGCCTCCCGGATGAGACAAAGGGCTAATGCCCGCTCAGGCTACAGCCAGCTCCAGAGCACACCGGACGTGGCTGAGGTCGTGGTCGGGGATGCGGTAGAGGCCATGGGAGAATCCCTGAGTTACCCCTCTCCCCGTCCACCTTCGACCCGGAGCGAATTATTCTCTTTTGAAGAGAGGAACCGGCTCCCATTCCAGAAGTAGAGATTCGGGGCAGACCCGGCATCTTTGATCCTTCCGATGTTGAAGAGGCTACTGCCAGCCTCCCAGCCTCTACACCAGTACCGACTTCTGTAGCAGAGCAAGCGGGACCATCCGGCAAGGACGAACTAGCCTGCCAATCACCCCAGAAGAGCCATCATTGGCATCCTTGTTCCAAGGGCCCGCTGGCGATCAAAGTCAATCTGGTCCCAGTGATAAGGGCAAAGCAGCGTAAATCCCCGACGGGGAGCAGCACGACAGCTCGCAGAAGGTTCAACCTGACATACTACCCTCTCTAGAGGATGCTCGAGCCCGAGTTGACCGGAAGGTCCTCCACCAGATGAAGCGCTTCCCTGCTAGCATTTAAATCTGGGAAGCCATCGCTTGGAGTAAGGACCTAAGGGAAACCATTATCAAAATACTCAAAGAGCCGGAAGTCTATGAAGTGCATGCCGCGGAAATGAAGGCGGTTGCCTATGGAGCCTTTGCAGCCACCATCACCTTCACGGAGAAAGACATGCTGTTGTCCCCTCCGTGCCACAATCACCCTCTTTACATGAAGGGGAAGATCAACGGGCATGATGTGAACCGGATCCTGGTGGACGCTGGTGCCACTGTTAACATCATGATGCTCAAGACATTCAAGTCTCTATATCTGACCCCATACCTCCAGAAGGTTCAAGCGGTCAAGATATCTAGCTTCAACCAGAACACCGAGGACGTCCTCGACCGGGTGGACGTCGATCTGGTGCTCGATGATTTCACCTCCAAGGTGACATTCTACATCATCGACTCCAACACGTCTTATAAGATGCTATTGGGCAGACCCTAGCTCCATGAAAACTGGGTCATCCCGTCGACTCTCCACCAATGCATAAAGTATGCCAAGGATGGGGAGCAACACAAGGTCTTTGCAGACCTGTCGCCGTTCACACCAGTAGAATGCAACCTAGCCGATGCTGCGCTCTACTTCAAGGGGATTAGTCCATACCCCGTGATCAAGAGCAAAAGCAACGGTTGGATCTCAGAGGAAGACGATGATGATCTCTTCTCTGTTGACGAGGAAAAGGCCAAGCTTCACCGGATGCGCCTCGACTCCAAGTCAACCCCAGATCACCTTGAGAGGCACCAGATCGACTTTGAGGCTAACCTTATGTGGATGTCAAAAAAATGTCGATGATGATCATACGGCATGCACGTCTCGACACTCGAGAGCAAGCCGAAGACGGAAATGCTGAATAAACCTCATGCCTCGCCCGATCAGGACGAGAACTCGCCTGGTGCTCCGCTACCAGTTAAGGAAGCCCCCCAGGTGGAAGATACGGTTACAACTCTCCGACCGGCCATGTCGAGAGCATAATCAGAGAAAAGTCGAGAACTCCGGCACAGTCTCGACATGCACCGAAAGTCATGCAAAGTCTGGGACCGAGCCCCAGAAACTACGAACGGAAAATTACAGAAGCCATGCATCGCAACTAAAACATTTCGGGGACGCCAACATTCGTATAAATAGCCGCGACTTCGAAAAGAATTCATTCGGTGCTTAAAACGGCGTGGCAAGGCCCTTAATCGACGTGCCCCCTTTGATGCTCTAATACGGCGCGCCCATGTTGATGTCTTAATCCGGCGCGCCACTTTCGAAGAACCCTTCATGCCCAATTGCTTGGCCAAACGGCGCGCTCCATTTGTAAGGCTATACTAGCGCACTCAAAGAACCCCCATTTTGGCAGCTTAATCCGACGCGCTACAGAACCCATCGTGCCCCCATTTTCAAAAGCTTTGCCTTCAAATGCTAAAACGGCGTGCCAATTGCACTTGGGTTTAAGCCGGCGCGGTCAATGTTCCACCGCGCCATTTTAACCTCATGCCATCCCATCAAAACTCTGATGCTCTGTTTTGTTTAAATGCGGTGCGCAGAGAGCATTCAATGTTCTGAAGCCGTGCCTCCGTCTCCACTCGAAAGCGTATTAACATCATCGGCGAAGGCATGTCTTCGGACGAAGATCTCCTGGCAAACCCGCAACCGTGTCATCCTCGCACGAACGACAGGGTACGACATGAATCGTCGGATGCCAGCATAGAAGCCAACACTATTCGTCTGGCAAACGAACGCAGTGGCGGGAGCTTTTTTCCGTTCGAGAAAGGAAAGGCAACCCCACTATATATATGCTTCGCCTACTCCCTGGCTTTGGGCCCCGGCTAGCGATTTTGGAGGAAAAGGCTCTCGGTTGCGTGCAGTGAAGAGAAGAAGAAGAAGAGGGAAGGAGTTTGGTCCCCCGGCGCCAGCAAGGTGAAGAAGAAAGAAAGAAAGAGTGTGTGAGAGAAGAGAGGTGAGTGGGAGGGGGAAGAGCCTATGCTCTCTCCCCCTTGCGATGTATTTATTTTTCTCTATCAAGAGATGAATCCCCTCTATTTCAAAACCTTCCCCCGTTTGTGTGGATGAATAAAAAGAAAGGCCTTTTGCAAGCCTAGTGTTCCCTATGTAACCTCCGCTTCCTTTCTTCCCTCTCTAAACATCCAGGGTCCTTGAGGCTTGCCTCTTCGTGGCATGGCCCTCAAAGCGACCCGCTGATGGATGAACACTCATGCCCCTCTGGTGGCGAGCACTTGTCCCGCTTCAAAGAATCATCGCCCGTGAGTTGTGGTCGCTCTTGTAGGCTAGCCATCGAGCGCTCCATACTCACACTTGGTCTAACGGATCGCCGTGAGGCCGTTCCGCATTTTGAGAGTTTACTCGGGAGTAATCCGTGTGGTGGCTTTCGCTTCTCCCTGGCAAGTCCCGGTCCGGGGGAGGTGTTGCCCAATTCTTGCCAGGGCCAAGAACACCAAGAACAATGAACAAATGCATCATAAAACTTGCCCACAGGTGAAAGAAAAGAAACACACAGTGAACCCCCTGTGAATTAACCCCCCCCCAAAATCTTACACAATAAACTCCTCCGAACAAATCACTTAAACTCCACCTCATTACCTACTTAATCTACCAAATGGATGAACAAACGGATCATAAAACCCACCTACGGGTGAAAGAAAAGAAAAGAAACACATAGTCAAAGCAATAAACCCTCGGGAGAGTTTAATACGGCACGGTGACTATTCCACCGCACCGGTTTAATACCACTCTCATAACCCCAATCTCCCTCCCTTGCACATTCTATTACGGCGTTGCCAAATCCGGCGCGCTCCTCCTTAGTACCTTCCCTGGCGCGCCCCTTTGCAACTTCTATTACGACGTGGCGTTAACCAGCGCGCCCTCCATTGGCATCCTAATCCGGCGTGGCCTTAACCGGCGCGCCCTCCTCATTGGACCCAGATCCGGCGCGCTCCTCCTTGTAACCATACATCCGGCGCCCCTCCAAAAGAAAAGGAAGATAACTAGTAAAAAAAAAAAAGATCCAAAGCAAAAATAATAATAAAAGATCAATGCTAATAAAAGAATAAAAGGAACCCTTTAGCCCGTGCTTCAATTAAAATTTTGTTCCGGGGGCGCTGCCCCTGGAAACCCCCGTAAGGGGCGCTGCCCCCTTGACCCCTGCGACCTGACCATGCAGGTCGATCCGCGTGCGAGGGCGGACGTTGGAGAGTTCGGGCTTCACATTTAACAATTCGCTTCCCTGGACTGTGCGTAAAGAGAAAAGCAACGACGCCCTATGGCACCGGACGTGGACCTCGGGAACCCCGTTATGGCCATAGTCTGAAACCATCTCGGGCCGATAGTTCATCAGCTTGACCCACCTCTATCGGGATCCAATCCCGCATCCACATTAAACTTGTCATACCTACGGCAGGTATTCGTATGGCTTTATCGTCGTCTTCGATGCTTCAAATGCGGAGTCTCGTCCGAACAATGAATGGTCCGTTAGTGGCCGACATATTCCAGGATCTAATCCCGCACTTGCGTTACACCTGCCGCACTCGCGGCAGACATTTGCACGGTTTCTCACCGTCTCTTACGCTATAAACACGGACCTTTGTCCGAACATAAAGTGGTCCATTAGTGACCGATAAAATCTGAATGGAAGGAGAAGGCTCTCGTCATCCCCGGACCCTTACATGGGAATATCAATAAGGCCTCCGTGGGCCATGCTTAGACCTCGGGTCCGCCCCGAACATGGTCATTGTCTGACCCATATCCTCAGCCTATAGCCCGCTCCCTTTGAACGCATATTGGTTCTCAGATCTGGTCCCAGGACATCCTCCCATTGCCCCCCTTGGCACCGAAAACATTGACGATGCTCACGCGAGCCCGACTTCGACCGCGGGGGGCCCACCGTAGTATGGTCGTAGCTCGATCTTGCATCGACCGACAAACTTATCGGTTTCTGACCACTCTAACTGGGATTTAACTGAATGTTTCTCGTTCCTTTGAACAATAAATTTATCGTATCCTGACGTACACATGCTCCGATTTTCCCCGTGACGATCACGATTTTCTAAAGCCGGACGCTCGTCCGAATATCAGAATGGTCCCTTAAGTGATCGACAAATTCCGAATGCTTGCTTCCCCAGACATCGGGCTTTCTGACTGATTCGAGACCGCTATCGGCTTGTTTCTCTCGATATAGTTTCCTGGCCATGAGGCCCTGATTCTCGGCGATTAATCAAGGGTGTTCTCCTCTCCGAGGGGATGTAAATGACGCCGTGGCCTTTATGGCGCGGCGGGTTCTGGTCCCGACACGAATCACACAATCGTCTGATTAGTCAGATTGAGCGCATAATAAATCGTCACTTTGTGACTGGCATGCCCACGCACTTAATAAACGAATAAACCCACCGAATAAACCGACATAAAGAAACGAACAAATGAGCGTGTCAAAAAGTGCGTCCATACCTTATTAGCCGGACTATTGGCAAGAGTATATGCTTGCCACCAGACTGCATCTAGCTGTCGTGTGCGTCCGAGGAGCACAGTGTCGAGTCGCTGACGACCTTCATTGTCACCTTCAAGCAACAACGCCAGAACAAGAGAAAGGCTAACAGGGACAAACCCATTGTCTTCTACAAATGAGACATGGTCCCTCTAGCCCTGCCAGATGATGACTTCGGCTGGTCTAGGCAAGCCGATGATACCCTTGAAGCAGTTTAGGTGTGGGGCGACCTGTCACCGCATATTCAAGAAATGTGTTTGAAACAACACATTCCCCTGTGGCAGACCTCTGCCCAACAACGATACTTCCGGCGACTGTGGGACCCTTCCCAGGTCCGGGGGTAACCCCCGTCCTTCCATAAGGATACCAGGGGGCTTGGCTACGACCAGGACCCGGACTTCTGCGTCCACTACGCAGTTAACGTCGTAGGCTTGGCGCAACCAGCCGACGATCAAGCAAGAGTCGAAACCAAATTCGACAGCTCCGGGGATGAGGAAGAGGAAATTCTGATCCCGATCTCTGCCAAAGTCAGAACCCCTGCTCAAGCCGTTGGGGAACCTTCTTCGCCTCCCTTCCAAGACAAAGGGGTGGGAGAAGCTTCCCCAGTCTCTCATCCAGTCGAGGGACCTAGTACAATAAACCCTCCTGAAGGGGGGAATCTTGCTGGTTTTAGCTGTAAAAGATTGCCAGCTTCGCCAGGCAACCTCGGAGAAACCTCAGCAACTCCAGTTGACGACGGCTGGCCAAAAGCCGACGGCCTAGATCGATCCCTAGTAGATTCCAGTGACAACCACTCTCCGGTCCCTTCTGCACTAGTCGATGGCTTCGAGAACCAAGAAATACATGAAGCCGACACTGATGATGATGATTTCATCGACCTCCAACCTGCTCCCCCCGAGCTGGAGGATGGCAGCCAGGCGACCATCGACGATCTCGTGGAGATCGACCTGGGCAAAGATGAAGCCCCTCAGCCTACATTCGTCAGTGCCCTCCTCACCGAGGCAGAGAAGCAGAACTACAAGCAACTCCTGCTCGAGTTCAAGGACTGCTTCGCCTGGACCTACAAGGAGATGCCAGGGCTAGACCCCTCCGTAGCAGAGCATGATCTAGCCTTTTCTCCCTCAATCGCTCCGGTCAAGCAACCACAGCGGCGCATGCGCCACGAGTTGGAGCTCCAGGTTTCGGCCGAAGTCCACAAAATGGCAGAGGTCGACTTCTTCGAGCCGTTCATCTACCCGATCTGGCTCGCCAATATAGTTCCGGTCAAGAAGAAGAATGGTCAAGTCCGCATCTGCGTCGACTTCCGGGACCTCAACAAAGCTTGTCCGAAGGATGACTTCCCAGTCCCAATTACAGAAACGATGGTCGATATGACTACCAGTCATGAAGCCTTGTCTTTCATGGATGGGTCGTCCGGTTATAATCAGATACGGGTGTCCCTCAAAGACAAGAACCACACAGCCTTCAGATCCCCCAAGAGGATTTTCAATTACAAATGCATGCCCTTCGGTTTGAAGAATGCCGGTGCTACTTACCAAAGGGTCATGACTAAAATATTCGACGAGATGCTGTACAACATCGTCGAATGCTATGTCGACGACCTCGTCGTCAAGACCAAAAGGCGTGAAGACCATTTGCGTGACCTTCGCCAAGTCTTCGAGCGTCTCCAGCAATATGGGCTCAAGATGAACCCCATGAAATGCACCTTTGGCATATCCAGCGGCAAATTTCTCGACTTCGTCGTCAGATACTGAGGAATCGAGGTGGATCCTAGCAAGATCAAAGCGATCCGGAAACTTCCACCACCCAGTAACATCACTAAACTTAGGTCCTTCCAAGGGAGGTGACCTACATTCGGAGGTTAATTTCTAACCTCTCCGATCGATGCGCGCCTTTCAGTAAGCTGATGAAGAAAGATGCCCCATTTACATGGGACTCGGAATGCCAGGTGGCTTTCGAGCAAATCAAGGAGTATCTCCTTACTCCCCCAGTCCTAGGAGCACCAGTCAAGGGTAAATCCCTCATCCTTTACATTGCTGCCATGGACGCTTCGCTAGGAGCTCTGTTGGCGCAGATCAATGAAGAAGGTAAAGAGCAGCCCCTCTATTACCTCAGCCGGAAGCTAATCAGTGCCGAGTACCACTACTCCCTTATGGAGAAGGTCTGCTTGGCATTAGTGTTTGCAGTCAAGAAGCTGCGGCATTACCTCCTATCTCATCAAGTCGAGCTTATCTCCAAGCACGACCCTCTGAAGTATCTCCTTCGACGACCTGTCCTTTCGGGCAGACTGGGGAGGTGGGCTCTCCTATTAATGGAGTAAGACATTACCTATGTCCCCAGGAAAGCAATCAAAGGAAAGGGTATGGCTGAATTCTTGGCAGCCCATCCAGCGCCACACAATTCACCCTTCAGCTCGGA
The DNA here is from genome assembly GCA_022559845.1 of Amorphophallus konjac. Taxonomy (NCBI): domain Eukaryota; kingdom Viridiplantae; phylum Streptophyta; class Magnoliopsida; order Alismatales; family Araceae; genus Amorphophallus; species Amorphophallus konjac. Next base: position 52,565,577 of record CM040124.1, on the reverse strand, counting down.
GCTCCCGGATGAGGAGTTCCTGGCTACTCAATCACAACAACCCGTTGAACAGAGCGGAGATGTCTTGCATTATTGGCAGCCCAGCGCTCTCACAACCAGCGTACCTTGCTGGGAGCTTTACTTCAACGGTGCTTCCCGAGGGATCACCCGGAGCAACCAGGATCCAGCCACCACGGCAAGTGCCGGCATTATTTTCCTGACTCCTCAGGGCGGAGTTTTATACAACTCTTGAGCCCTCATGAAGTCCCTAACCAACAATGAAGCCGAGTATGAAGCTCTACTTATTGGGCTCCAGATGGCTCTCCACATGGGCATTAAATGCCTCAAAGCCTACGGGGACTCCCAGCTGATAGTCCGGCAGGTCCTCGGCATCTCTGACGTACAGAAGCTAGAGTTGGCTCCATACCACACAAACGTCACCAGATTAACCCAGAAGTTCTATTTCTTTGAAATAGGTCACATTCCCAAAAGCAGCAACGCTCAGGCGGATGCCTTAGCAAAATTGGCCATGGCCATCAAGCTCCCGCCTGAGGGCGAGGTCGACATCGTCATCAAGCACCGAAGACTGATGCCGAGCTCACTCGAAGGCATCACCAGTCTCACTATCTACGAGGCCCACGACCTTGACCAAAGCACACCTCCAGAAGAGGATGGTTGGCGTGCACCTATCATCAAATTCAAGAAATGGTGGCTTCCACCTGACCGAGCTCAAAGAGTCCAGCTACTCCGCCGAACAACCTCTTACGAGTTGATTGGCGACTCCATGTATCGGCTCGTCCACGAGAAGGATAAGTCGATTCTCCTGAGATGTGTCTCTCTAGCGGAATCTCGAGCCATCATGCAGGAGGTCCACTCCGGATTGTGCGGTGCGCACCAGGCCGGAGATCGGATGAAACACAACATCAAGCTCAAAGACTTCTACTAGCCAACCATGTACGCGGATTGTATCCAGTATGCCCGTGCATCCCACCAATGCCAAGCCTTTGGCCTAGTACCCAGGAAACCTCCTAACCCATTGTGTCCTACGGCCCCCACCTGGCCATTCGCTGAGTGGGGCATGGACATCGCGGGGCCTTTCCCGCCATCTTCCAAGGGCCATAAATACATCTTGGCCGCCACTGACTATTTCTCTCGTTGGGCGGAGGCTCTACCCTTGCGAGAGGTCACCGGCGAAGTCGTTGCCAGATTCACCGGGCACAACATCATATACCGATTCGGTACTCCCAGTCACATAGTGTCCGACAACGGGACACCCTTCAAAAATAAGGCAGTATACCAGTTAGCGGCCAAATTTCAAATCGACTGAAGAACTTCTTCGGTCTACAACCCTCAGGCTAACGGCTTAGCGGAAGCCTTCAACCAAACCCTCTGTAATCTCCTGGCTAAGATGGTTAGCCACCGGAAACGCGACTGGGGTGAAAAGGTCTTCGAAGCATTGTGGGCTTATCGGACAGTTTACAAAACCCCCACGGGGTGCTCGCCGTTCTCTCTCGCTTACGGGGCAGAAGTAGTTACCCCCATCGAAGTCTAGTTAGCCTCTTATCGTGTTGTCATTCACACCGGCCTTGCCGGCCTTGACGAAAATGAGTACCAAAGAAGGCTAGAAGAGCTCGCCGATCTAGAAGGCAAGCGACTCGAAGCCTATAAACACTTGCAAGCATATCAGGCTCGCATGGTCCGGGCCTATGATAAGCTCGTCAGGCAGCGAGCTTTCAAGCAAGGTGACCTCGTCATGATCAAGGAAAAAGAGGTCATGGTAGGGCACTCTAGTGGAAAACTGCAGCCAAATTGGCGAAGTCCATTAATCATCTAGAATGTCTATGAGGGTGGGGCCTACACGGTTGTCGATCACAAAGGACACAGACCATTCCCGCCTCTCAACGGCAAACACATGAAGCTATACTATGCGCCAGAGCATGAGTTCATGTGCCAGCCAGACTAAGGCGCACGCCCCAGCTACTACCAATAAGGCCGGTCCTCCCCCGTGGAGGATCTGATGCGGCACGAACACGCGACCTGGGACTCTAGCTTGCGATCATCCCTATGCGAGGGAAACGCTGGACCGTGCGCGGTTGAGAAACCGGCAATGAGTCTTGGGTATCGACTTTTCCGCGTTAACTCGGATTGAGTCACGGGACGGGTCACTCACTCTCGCTCTCTCGCAGCGGTGATACAATTGATAAAACGGGCTAATAACCTATCACATGCAGTGGCATTCAAAAATATACAGGTAAAGCAAATGCCTACGAGGAGGATAGCGAGTTTACCTCTACACTCCGGGCGTGGGGAAGACTTCCCGGCCAAGTACGGTAACTCCCGGTAATAACGATTAAAATTTAATTACAGTAGTGAATTATATTGCCCACTCCACGCAGGAAGGTAAAGGGCTACAAGTGGGCCCGGGAGGACCGATCCTCGGTTGACGGACAGTAAGCTGGATGGGCATTTGAGGCGAACTCGGCATGCTGGTCCGACTCGGTACCGCGCTGACTCGATGCTGCACCGACTCGGTTCTGACTCACTGGACAGTAAGGCACGGCTTCCAAAGGAACGTCACCTTCCTGAGATCTTCGAAAGGTGCCGCTTGGCTGGAACATTGGCAGGACATCCCTGGTCGACTCCTGGGAGCGGCGGTCACGGAAGTTGACTTTTGGTATTTATTTATGAATTTCTCCCGGACTGCTATTTCGGACCTGCACAAGGAACAGATCTGCGCGCCTCGGCTGCAAGAATTAATTCTCTCAGATCCGAAATCAGATCGAGGTGAGACCAGCGGCGATAGAAAAAGAGGACTCCCAGATCTATAACATATAATTTTTATAGGTCGATCCAACGAAGGGATGAGAAATGGGAGGCTCTGCAATACTGTGTTTTTTTCTGTGGAGCTGATTACTGACACTCAGGATAGAAAGGGATCTGCCTGAAACTGACCTTTGACCGAGGGGTGAATGATTTTTCCAGGGGCTGAAAATATTATGGGAGGTAGGAGGGAACGTGAGGAACACTGAGAAATTTTTGTGGATTTTCAAGAAATTTCTAAGGGGGTGGGAAAAATACGAATAAGTGACATTGTCCCGTGGATCTACAGAATAGTAGATTACATGGGGGAACAAGAAATATGAGAAAAATACTAAACGATGTCCAAATGACACGAAATTTAAACTGGAGACTAGGGGAGACAGGTAGAACAAGCCCTCAAAGTTTGGGCTCGATCAGACAACAAGAATAAAAGATAAAATTTCAGAGTTGAGGTTCTATCCAGATTTGGATAGAGCTCCGACGTAGCGGCGGTGGCGGTGCGATGGCGGCTCGATGGCGGCGGCGGCGGCGGTGCTGAGCTTCACACTCAGGGAGGTGGTGGTGGAGAGGCTTCACACCTCTGAAAATTCACAGCTTTCACAGCAGCTAGGGGGAGAGAGGGGTGCCCTTGGGCAATTGAGCTTAAAATGGAATTTTCCTTCATTAATGCTAAGTAAATCACAAAATACAAAGTATATATAGAAAGTGTAAAAAGACCTAAACTAACCTCATATCTAAATTTGGGGAGGGGTAAAAGGGGGAGTTCACATTTAATTCCTCATGTGTTTTGACTCAATTAAAATAAAAATACAAAACCTATTAAACAAATATAAATGGGGATGACATCTTGGACTTTAAGGGTTGGAATATTGGACTTTTTAATCCAATTGTCCCCTTGAATGGTCAAACAATCTAGAAGCCCACCTTGGAACTTTGACTGACCCCACATGGGCCCTAAGGCTTAGGTGGACCAATGGGGAAGGGGATGAGGGGCCTCCGCTGAACCTACGGGACTTTTACACAAAAACGTAAACATCCTTGGGGAATGACAAATTGGCTTATAAAGCCTTACAATTGCAAACCTACTTTCCATAGATATAAATGCAAACTAAAAGGACACAAATACAAAAATAAAAGTTAGTGCCCGGTGTAGATTCCCATCAATTCTCCCTGGGTGGGAAGAACTTGACCCCGTCGAGTAAGGGGTGCGGCTGCTCAAGTAGCTCCTGCGGATCCGTCACCAAACCTGGAAGCACGGAGTACGCTCCACTCCAAGTAATCGACACCTGCTCATCCCATATAGATTCGATATGCACTCGCTGCTGGGGAATGAGGCTAGAGGTGGACACTCCGGTGTGGGGTCACTCTCAAATGAGGGAGGTGGCTCAAAGACTCACTAGGAATCACCGTTGGGTCCCTATATGTGACTAGATCCGAGATAGAGAATGGTCGAGCCGATCCCACATGCAGACAAGTCTCGCACTCGAAAGGGACTGACAACGCGAGCGTACAAAAGATCGACTCGACTCGATGCATGCAGACTCACTATGCACTCCTAATATGCTGGACACACACAAGACACTAGACACGACTATCCAAGGTTGGAATGCGCTAACTAATGCACACTAAGGACCCTAGACGTAAACCAAGATCCGATACCTGGCGGAGTCCGGGGATCCGAAGATCCTCTGACGCGAGTGTGCGGCCTTCCCGATAGGCGTAACCTAAAGTTCGGACGACACCTTTTAATATACCAGGTTATCAGGAAGAAATGCGACTCAAAAACACTTTTTTTTATTTTAAAACAATCATGATCCTAGACTCGACTTAGACCATGCTATGGTGACTACCGTAGACTCAACCGACGCTCTGATACCAAATTGATGCGGGACGGACACGCGACCTGGGACTCTAGCTCGCGATCGTCCCTATGCGAGGGAAACGCTGGACCGTGCGCGGTTGAGAAACGGGCAATGAGTCTTGGATATTGGCTTTTCCGTGTTAACTCGGATTGAGTCACGGGACGGGTCACTCACTCTCGCTCTCTCGCAGTGGTGATACAATTGATAAAATGGGCTAATAACCTATCACATGCAGCGCATTCAAAAATATATGTGTAAAGCAAATGTCTACGAGGAGGGTAGGGAGTTTACCTCAACGCTCCGGGCGTGCGGAAGACTTCCCGGCCAAGTACTGTAACTCCCGGTAACAACGATTAAAATTTAATTACATTAGTGAATTATATTGCCCACTCCACGCAGGGAGGTAAAGGGCTACAAGTGGGCCCGGGAGGACCGATCCTGGATTGACGGGCAGCAAGCTGGAAGGGCGTTTGAGGCAACCTCGGCCTACTGGTCCGACTCGATACTGCGCCGACTCGGTGCTGGACCTGTTGGATTAGGTGGAATGTCAAACTAGAGGGGAGGGGTGAATATGTTGACCCTTTAAAATATTCTATGCACGATCACACACGAATTATGGTGCAGAATGATAGAGATAAGACCAATAACTAAACAGCAATGAGAATCGTGCCTAATCAAACATCCAACGAAGGGAGAATAATAAGAGAATTCAAACCACACAGTGTACGCAGATTTTTATGGTGGTTCGGTCTCCCTGTGGAGGCCTACGCCCACCCCTCACTTAACCAGTGAGGATCCCTGCTGAGCTTTACAGCTTAGCTACACCGAGGAAAAAGCTTCCTCACATACACCGCTGAGCATTACAGCTTGGCTTAACCAGAGAAACAAATTCTCTAACCCGCTGACAAACAGCTTGCAGGCAACACGCCCAATTTCCCTTGATCCAAGCACAGTCTGCTGGATCAACCCCTCCCTCTACTCAAACCAGTACGAGGGAGAAACAGTATAATAGAGTTCAAAATGGAAAGACAAATAACAAAACAAAACCACTTAGTAAAAGAAGGAATAAACTCAAATCTATGAAGCAGCCTAAGCTCGGCCTTGAATCCAGAAATCTGGAGGAAGAAGCTTCAATGATCGTCTGGTCTTCTTCTTCCAAAATGTAGGCGAGCTTCACAAGGAACGCTGCTCCTGGATCTCTCAACTGTCTTCAGCAGATCGACATCAGGAGGAAGATCAACTTGCTATTTTTTCTCGTGGTTCTTTTCCTCAGCCCCTGTCTTCAGCACACTTCGAAAAGCTCTAACTCCTTCTACAATTCAGCGAGCATTCCCGCGCTCATTTCCAGATCCATGCATATATACATCTAGTGGGCCCCAACCAAATTTTCTGGTTAGCCCTGTGATTGCTCCGTGTAGAGCCTTCTGGAGTTGAGAGGGAAAAAGCAGATCGCAATCACTTTTGGGCTGATGTGGCCTTTGACGTCACTTGTGACTGGGGTCCACCTAACTGATCTCGGAAGTTCCCGTAGGCGTCAACCCATTGAGTCCACAGGGTTGACGCAGCCTTGAGATCTATCATATGTCTTGATAGTAAAGCAGGATGCGTTGACGCATGGGGTTGCTGCGTCAACCCACTTACCTGTCCCTGAGCAGAAATCACAACAATCTGACTTGCTGCGTCGACGCTGTCATGCAATAGCGTTAACGCACTAAGGCATTCCAGTAAGCCATTAGCTCTGCCTCTTTAACTGCTACGTCGATGCTGCTCTATTGTGGCGTTGACGCAGTGGAATAACCTGTGAAGGTCTCTGCTTCAGAGTATGATGAGTTGACGCTGCTTGCTTCGTTGAGTTAACGCTGTGAGAGATATCAGTGAAGACTTCTTCAACTGATGCGTGGACGCTTTAAGCTCCCAGCGTCGACCCTGTTCCTTTCTTGCAACAAGAATGAAATCAAGTGGAATCATTACTAAATCAAGAATTAATTCAACATCTTGGGTTGAATACTACATTCACATCTCATGGTTGTCATTAGCAAAATCAGGGGCATAACATTCATGAGATCTTCGGAAGGCGCCGCTTGGCTGGAATGTTGGCAGGACGTCCCTGGTCGACTCTTGGGAGCGGCGGTCGCAGAAGTTGACTTTTGATATTTATTTGTGAATTTCTCCCGGACTGCTATTTCGGACCTGCACAGGGAACAGATCTGCGCGTCTCGGCTGCAAGAATTAATTATCTCAGATCCGAAATCAGATCGAGGTGAGACCAGCGGCGTTGGAAAGAGGACTACCAGTTCTACAACATTCAATGTTTGTAGGTCGATCCAACGAAGGGATGACAAATGGGAGGCTCGGCAACACTGTATTTTTTTCTATGGAGCTGATTACTGACACTCAGGACAGAAAGGGATCTGCCTGAAACTGACCTTTGACTGAGTGGTGAATGATTTTTTCAGGGGCTGAAAATATTATGGGAGGTAGGGGGAACGTGAGAAACACTGAGAAATTTTTGTGGATTTTCAAGAAATTTCTAAGGGGGTGGAAAAATATGAATAGGTGACACTATCCCGTGGATCTGTAGAATAGCATATTACAGGGGGGAACAAGAAATATGATAAAATTTCAGAGTTGAGGTTCTATCCTGATTTGGACAGAGCTCCGACGTAGCGGCGGTGGCAGTGCGATGGCGGCTCGATAGCGGCGGCGGCGGCGGCGGCGACGGCGGTGCTGAGCTTCACACTCAAGGAGGTTGTGGTGGAGAGGCTTCACACCTCTGAAAATTCACAGCTTTCACATCAGCTAGGGGGAGAGAGGGGTGCCCTTGGGCAATTGAGCATAAAATGGAATTTTCCTTCATTAATGCTAAGTAAATCACAAAATACAAAGTATATATAGAAAGTGTAAAAAGACCTAAACTAACCTCAGATCTAAATTTGGGGAGGGGTAAAAAGGGGAGTTCACATTTAATTCCCCATGTGTTTTGACTCAATTAAAATAAAAATACAAAACCTATTAAACAAATATAAATGGGGGTGGCATCTTGGACTTTAAGGGTTGGAATATTGGACTTTTTAATCCAATTGTCCCTTTGAATGGTCAAGCCATCTAGAAGCCCACCTTGGACCTTTGACTGACCCCACATGGGCCCTAAGGCTTAGGTGGACCAATGGAAAAGGGGATGAGGGGCCCCTGCTGGACCTACGGGACTTTTACACAAAAACCCAAACATCCTTGGGGAATGACAAATTGGCTTATAAAGCTTTACAATTGCAAACCTACTTCCCATGGATATAAATGCAAACTAAAAGGACACAAATATAAAAATAAAAGTTAGTGTCCGGTGTAGATTCCCATTAGGATCCCACCGGCCAGTCCTCTCGGTCTTCAATTCCCAGTCAACCAGCCATTCAGCTCCTCGGAATAGCCGCCACGCATCCGCGGGAACCGGTCCCCTGCCCTCGTTCCCGTCACTATGGGAGCGCGGGCGCTTCAGCACTAGCGCCAGCCTATCCATCAGGCTCACAGGTAAGTCAAATAAATAAATAAATAAATAAAAATGGGGTTAAAAAATAGAGATGCCCCGGCATACACAGTCATCCTCACCACAATAGGGTGGCTGGGGGGAAAAAGGCCAGTGACCCGAATGAGGTGAAAACCCGAAAGGGAACCTCAAGTAAAATCGGGAAACCCCTCGACGTGAAAACCCGCAAGGGCGCGTCGGACAAAGCTAAAGGGGGTCGACTCTAGCGAAAACCCGAAAGGGCGGTAGAGCCGATAACGAGAAAATCTTCTTCTCCCTACCAGTCAACACGGCCTTCCACCTGTCCCTTGGTGGGCCGTTAGTCTCACCCAGGCCCAGTCTCCAATGCACTTGCATTGCTACAGCGCAAGCCCTCTAATCCCCAGTTAATCTTGCGTTACTCCCGCTCAGCTCGGCCAACCTTTGGCCCTCACCTCAATGTCACAATTCAACCAGTCCCTGTGACAGTCAAGCTTCCAGCCACCGTCTCGGTAAACTTATATCCCAATGCATTCTGGGACATTTATCATCCTCTGCCCCTACATCCCATATACCCTGCAAATCCAGAGCCTTCCAGTTCATCATAATCCCAGTTCTCCCATACGATCCCTGATCCACTAGTCACACCTCAAGTTATACCTTGCCATGATAAAGTGGTCCTTCGCCACCATAGCGTGAGGGTTTCTAAAACAAAAAAAAAACCCTTATGACTGGCCGAGCAATATTCGGCTATCCACACCTTCCAGTCTCAGGTTACGTCCCCTGACAGCAATATGCTATGGACGGCTGTCTCATATATATATATATATATATATATATGGGGTTAAAAAATAGACATACCACGGTGGCCTTAGTCAACTCTCTCTACGAGACGACTGGGGGCAAAAATTACCACCAACCCAGCTGAGGTGAAAACCCTAAAGGGCGTCTCAGACAAAATCGGATAACCCCTCAGTGTGAAAACCCGTAAGAGCGCACTGGAAAAAGCTAAAGGGGGCCAGCTCTGGCGAAAACCCGCAAGGGCGGTAGAGCTGGTAAAGAGAAAAAAAAACTCTCTCCCTCTCCACTTTTCACTTACAAAGCCATCGGCCATGACATGGCCCGATGGCGAGCTCAACATCACTCCACGACAATAGTGGCCACTACGCCCCCGAGGGTCGGTCAACGCCTGCTTTCAATTCCAGTCTTCGGCTACAATGCCTTCACAGGCCAGCTGCCAGTCTCCAGCTTCTAGTCTTTGGCTACAACGCCTTTACAGGCCTGCCGCCAGTCTCCAGCTTCCAGTTTCGGCTACAACGCCTTCACAGGCCAGCCGCCAGTCTCCAGTTTCCAGTTTCGGCTACAATGCCTTCACAGGCCAGCCGCTAGTCTCCAGCTTCCAGTCTTCGGCTACAACGCCTTCACAGGCCAGCCGCTAGTCTCCAGCTTCCAGTTTCGGCTACAACGCCTTCACAGGCCAGCCGCCAGTCTCCAGCTTCCACTTTCGGCTACAACGCCTTCACAGGCTAGCCACCTAGCCTCCAGTCCCAGTACCTTGGCTACAACGCCTTCACAGGCCAGCCGCCAGTCTCCAGTCCCAGCCTCGGCTACGACGCCTTCACAGGCCAGCCGCTAGCTTCTAGTCCCAGCCTCGGCTACAACGCCTTCACAGGCCTAGCCGCCAGTTTTCAACTCCAGCCTCGGCTACGACGCCTTCGCGGGCTAGCCGGCAGCTCCTGGTTCCAATTTCGGCTATAACGCCTTCCCAGGCTAGCCATCCGACCTGGTTCCAGTTCCCAACCATTGCACCTTTCTAGGTCACCCAGCTGGCTTCAGCTCCTGCCCCTCTTCCCAGTTAGAGTCCCAGCTTCAATTTCCAGTCCCTCTCCCAGTTCCGGTCTTGGTTGCCATGTCCGCCTAGGCCGTCCAGCTAGCTCAATCTCAGTTTCCCAGACACATACGAATCCCGTTATTTGGCCAACGGCACAATGTTAGCCAATATTCCACCATCCAGTTCAGGGTCAATATACACCCTCCAGAATCACCTCTACAACCCTAAATCATGCAAGTTGTCCCGTTCTTACAGGCCTACGTTGGTTCCTCGGTATGTGGGCTTTCACCCCCCAGGAGGATTGGCCCCCACATATAGCCTTTCTTTCCTCTACTACCCAGTACTCAACCTCCAGCTTCTAACACCGAGTTCCTTAAACTCGGTTCCTGTCATCACTCATGGCGATGCGTCGTAGGACAAGCAAGCACGACTAACATTAACGAGTCGTCAGTTCACACGCATCATTCCATTCCATCGAAGAAGGGAGGGAACAACCCAGTAAATAAAGGATATGGAGTTCATTAATACTCTGTAAAAGGAGCCCAAGACATGCCCTTGAGGCAACAAAATCCATACACTCCCGACATCAAAAAAAAGAGAGAAGGAGAAGAGGGGGAAGATACAATCAGGGATCCGGCTCAGTCCCCTCTAGCGCCGCAAGGCGAGAGACTGCCGCTGCAAGCTCCGCCTCCAGGGTGGATAAGAGCTGAGCACTTGCTCCGGCTGTAGCCTCAGCCGCCTGCCACTCGGCTCAAAACGCGCTCAGCAACTACTTGCCGCTCCTCCCAGGCCTTCCTCAAGGCCTCGGCCTGGCTCTCCACCTCCCTCAACTGTGCGGCTCACCCCTGAGATGCCAACGCGGTCGCTTCGGCGTGACTCCTCTGCTCAGCTATGGCTGACACAAGCCGAGCCCGCTGCTCCTGCGCCTCCCGGATCGCCGCTAGTCTTTGAGACCTCTGCTGCTGCACCTCGCGGAGCCATAGGTACTCAGCCCAGATTCCAGATAACCCGGACATCCAGAGCTCGCGTGGGAATCCGAGTGCGTGATAGCCCTGGGTGCACTCCCACAGTCGCTGCCTCAGGTCCTCCGGAGAAGGGAGGGGCTCGCTCTGTGAGTAGCCTCGCGCTCGCTAGAGCAGAGCGGCACATGCACTCGCCTCTAGCAACAGCTCTAGCGGAGAGGTGAATGGAGGCCACTTGACCCCTAAATCTAGGGAGAGGTCTCCGGACGCAGCCAGCACTCCAGTATAACCTGCATAGTTCCAACAAACACCAAAGGAAGTAAGTAGTACATGAAAGACTTGCTTCAACAAACAAGGTGAAAAACCTGACAAAAGAAGAAAGACAAGTCTTGACTCCTTACCTGGAGCAAGTCCAGCCGACTCTGTGACATCATCTGTCGGGGTCGGGGAAGGCAGCTGCACCTCTACCTCCACAACATCACCTACCGGGGTTGGAGAGGGCAATGGTTCCTCCACCATCCGGTCATCTCCAGCAAGCACAGGTGGGATAGGGGGCTCCTCCTGCCCGCCCTCATCAGGAGTCGACGCGTGCTCCTCCCCAGGATCTGATGCTACAAGTAACTCAAGAACGTCAGTACTCTGCCTTATAGAGCATACAAGCACTAAATAAAGGTGGAGAGGACCACTGCATACCTCTAGGAGGGGTCCCCGTCGGAACCTCCCTACCAGCAGAGGCCCCGTAGGACGAAGAGCTCAAGCTCGAGCTCTGCTCTGTCTCCATCTCCGAGCCGCCGTCGTCTGAAGAGCTCGACGAGGTCTCCGACGGACTCCCAGAGGTGGCCGAACCTGAAGCTCCTGCAAGCCAACGCAGCAAACAAGGTCATCACCAGGCCCAGCTCCATGCAAGAGTGGTTCTCCAGCTAAGAGTTGCAAACAGAAAACTCACCGGCCGGGGCACTCCCCTCCGAAACCTTTTAGATGTCGATGATCTCCTCGTCGCCCTCAGTAGGGGCCACTTTGGTGGACCCCTCCTCCACCATCCTGGCCCTGTTGCAGGGCAGCTCACCTTCTTCTAGGGGTGAAGGTACACCTGTAAACAACATCGACAGGACCTCAGCACTAGAAGACAATCAACAACGAGAGGCTTAACAGAAATGATTAAGTCCCCAGCCACGTACCTGAGGGTCCCATGCTCGAAGACCCAACTAGCCCCATAGTGCAGGCCGACACCACAATCAGCAGGTAAGCTCGCTCTACCCCCGCCAATAGCTGCGGCAGCAAGCTAGACACTTCCTCGATCGTGGGCGGCATTGAAGCACTCCTCCCCTCAGGCTCCCCCTCAAAGGAGGGAAGAGACACAGAAGGGCCAGTACGGACCAGCTCCTGAATCATCTCCAGAGTAGCGGATGGATCCTCACATGGCAAATGACCTCATAAAGTCAATCAGTATCAAAATCCCCGCGGCTATATAACGGAAGGGCAATACTTTCCGTAACAGTTCGATACTTACCCAAGCCATCCTGGGTTGCAGCGGGCTCCTGCCCGTCAACGGATGGGGGCACCTCGCCTTGCATCTTAGTAGAAGATGCGGTCTCTGATGCCCCGGCCACCTCTACACGACACCAGCAACTATGTCAACTCCCAGAAACAAATACAGTCATAAACACAACCTGCTCGGTTCCGGAATTATTTACCTGGATGGGCGTCCTTTGAAGCCTTCCATGGCTCGAAGTCAAGGAAGGTCCCAATATTGGGGGCGGTCTCATCCATCATACGAAGAAGCCCCTTCATATCTATCTCGTGATCGACCCCGTCATCAGGAAGTGGGTCGACTTCTTGGGGTGGCGAGAAGGTCGCATCAGCCCCGACCTCCAGTGGCTCTATGGAAAGCAAATCCCATTGCACAAGGTTAGCCAATCGTCAAGGCTGAATCAATATAAAGCAAGTAGGTGAATATGGCACTTACTTAGAGCCGGCTCTGCCTCGATATGCTCCCTGGCAGCGGGTCCCAGAGAGGACTCACCAACCTCCCTGACTCCGGTCTCCACCCGGGGGCGCTTCCTCCGGGGCTGAAGGGCCCCGTCACCATCCCCAGAAGATGTCCCTGTGGAGAGAGGATCCCTGTCCGCCGCAGAACCTGCCAACAAATACAACCACACAGGATCTCTCAGCCATACGCCCTAGAAAACAACAAAGTAGGGCTAGCAGGCTAACGAAGAGGTCTTACCTGAAGTCACGAAGGGGGTCAGTGGCAGAGGAACTAGCTGGTCTGGCTTTAAACCCAAAACCCGTGTGGCCTTCGCGACCGCCTCCTTCACGTCCCTCAGGGTGTAGGCACACTCAATAAGGGACACGAACTCTACGGGTCCAGCTGACCCTATCGCATAGGCGATATGACGTCTCCAGTCATCAGCCGCCGTATCTGTAAAGCTCCCCTCAGGGAGCACTCGATCCAGCGAACCTCGCTGCTCAAACTCATAGTCCCCCAGAAACTGGGTCCACCAAGTCCTCGACGTCTCGGGTCAAGGTGCCCTGACTCTGGTACCTCCAGGCACCGCCTGCGCCTGCTTGAGGGGCTTCAGTGCCCCGTTGCCGCTGTGCCCCATCGACAAAGAGCCTCGGCTCCCCCGGGGCGCCTGCTGTGCCAGCCTCTCTACCTCTTGGCGGATCCGAGAAAAGTGAGTCCGCAGATACCCGTCATCCAGTGCGATGAGAGGCAGATCCTCCCTCAAGAGACGGGTCTCCTCGGCTTTCCGGATCACCAAGGCCTTCTGTCGGTACCGGTGACTATGCTCGAACCACCATCTAGCATAGTGGACGTCGAACCGTCCCCTGCGTCCCGGCACAGGCGTCGGCAGTCGCTCCGGCTCTCGGCTACAATAGAAGTCCCACCACGCCGCGACTAGCAAATGTGTCTCCCGACCCTTGTACTGACGACCCGCCAAAGGGAACTCCTGGTTCGGCGGGATCCCCTGGTCATACCCGAAGTTCCGAGCGAACCTGTGCGGGTAGTACGGCTCTAAGAAGCTCGTCACGGACCGGTGTAAAGGCAGCACCGCTGGCCGGGTGCTCATCACCCACTCTATGTACAATGACACGTCTGGCTCCAGCTGGTAGGGTAGGGCGCAAGCCGCCCCATCATTCAAAGGCACCATGATCAGGTGGGAGTCCCTGGTAGCACCGTCAAAAAGAACACCCTCCTCGCCCCTACTGGGCAAGTAACACAAGACCCTCCTGGCTTCCTCCAGCTGCATCACTGCGTCCCCATCAGGCTGTTCGGTGAAGCTAAAGAATAATGGTGCCGCCTGGTTCATCACAGACCCGCGAGACACCAACCCTGGGAACAGCGACCCAACCCATGCACTGAGGTAGTGATTCGGCAGAAGCAGGCTCCGCTCACGTGGCGCCGGGTGCGCCGCCAGTACTCCCAGTCCCTGGTAAACATTGGCCAAAGCCGTCGGGGCTAAGGCCAACCTCCGTCCCTCCGCCAATTGGCACGCAGGCCACAACAGCTCTACTCTCAGCTGGTCGTCCTCCCCGTGGGGGACCACAAACATCGCCAGCTAATATGCCAGATACGCTGTAAGATATTGCACGTCTGGCAGTCTATGGGGGTTCCACCCCACCTGTGGCGCGTAGATATACCTGCTATATGTCCGAAAACACAGCTCCACCTCTATGTACTCCTCCCAGGGGGTCTGGTCCCTCGCGAACTCCTGGTGAAAGTAAAAGGGGCCGTCATAAAAGTGGCGAATCCATGCATTTAGTGGCACCCTGGGAGTCTGCACTGCTCTCTCTTTCCCAGCCAGGGATAGATCCCTCCAGGTCTTCAGTAGATACCGGTAGCTGTAAGAAACCCGATATCGTCCATGCCCGTCAGTGTGGCTACGATGGAGGTCATCCAGCACTATCTCCTCGTACCCCTCGCCGCTGATCGGCAACCCAGAGATCCTCCACAGAGACCACAAGTCTAATGAGGTCTCTCCCTCAGCCGTTGCCACGGTGTTCCACCTACGGTTGAAGCGCTCTGCCAGTGCCTGTAGAAGTCCTGTGTAGCAAGGATACCCATATTGAGTCACAGTCACATCATATCTGATATCGGCACGGTCTAGCAGCACCCGGTAGTGATGTACTATGCCCATCAACCACTCGGTAGCTCCCTGGTGATATCTGTGTGACGGAATCACCACCCAGCGGCCATACCAGCTAACGGCGGTCTGTCGCAGAATCCTAGACAAAAGGCTGTGGTCGTCATAGCCTTCTCCGGCATACTCCAGCCCTGATGGCTCCATTACCAATCCCGGACTGCCCTCTGTCTCCGCTCGGTGGTGTCCATGCAAATCCCATAAGGCGGACCCATCACTCCAGCACGAACTCCGAACTGGTCTGCTCTGCTGAAGAAGCCCAGGCACTCAGCACTGGGAAACTGACTCTGCCTCCAGTAATCCACAGAGAAACTCGAGAATCCGCAAAGGACAATCCCGTGCAAGCTATCTCGACCCACCAAGATCGCCCGCTCCAGTCGGCGACGGGCTCCAGCAACCCGTGAGTCACTCTCCTCCATGCCTGGCGGGACAAAGTGCCTGATAAACTCAAACAAGTGACAGTCCAAAAGGAACTCC
Source organism: Amorphophallus konjac (assembly GCA_022559845.1). Lineage (NCBI taxonomy): Eukaryota > Viridiplantae > Streptophyta > Magnoliopsida > Alismatales > Araceae > Amorphophallus > Amorphophallus konjac. The sequence goes on along the minus strand of CM040124.1, from coordinate 52,550,002 downwards.
ACTGGATAGCCACCCCTGCGATCATAAGTATAAATTCTACCCGCCTCCGACGAGCGGGCAAGCTCCACAACCCCAACCCCGTTGCTGAACTCGCCGACGGGGCCTCTGCCATAACTGTTTGCCCACCATCAAGCTGCTCCACGCTGGCCGCAGTGATAATTGGCAGGCCCAAAGGGGGCATGGGCCGCTCGGTCCTCCGCACCCAGTGGTCCTCCTCCCGGACCACACGCCTCGGGACCCTCCGTCCCTGCCAAATCGGGCCATAGTTGCAAGACATAGCACAAAAATGGTCAGTATGCCAGAAATTCAACACATACAATACAGCAAATCACAAGTATATGAAACATCAAAATGCAACTACAACAACTCCAAAGAAGAGGTTCACGGGCTGTACGCCCTCGTCTTCGCCTCCGACGCACGACCCGTGGGGGGTATTTGTTGTACCCGGATTATTCCCCAGCAAAATATCAAGAAATAAGGGTTCGGGAATTTCCTCGCACACCTTCAAGGCCAAGGCTACCCAGCCCCTCCGACAACCCAGTGGGCCCGACCAACAGCCCCAATCCGCTAGCCGAAGCGTACGGTGGCACTAGCAATCGATCGAGACCACTCCTGACTCCTAAGTTGCAGACTTTGCCCGCCTTCTACACGACCACCCGGGCCATCCCGGGGACACTCCGACTACAAGCCATGCCACATGGCATCCAGTGAAAAGGCTAGGGGCCTACCTCGGGACGCCTTCTTTCAACCCTCCAAGGTCAAAGGGAGACCCAAATAGGTCAACCACAGGCTCAGGAGGCCCGTAGTACGCGTGTACGGCTCACACACGCGTGTTCGGCATTCTACCGAACACCTTGTGGGCGCACGTGTTTCAACCCTTCTACACCAACCCACGGGCCATCCCATGGTTCTAGTACACCAATTGGGTCCTACGACAACCCCCCAGCAAGTCGGGGCCACCCCCGACCCTCAGACATGTGGCAACAAGCCACTGAACTTAGCTCTCGAGTCAGCCCGAGGCTACCCTGCCAACCCACGGGCCATCCCAAGGTGCCTCCTCCCAGCCCCTACGAACTTCTACCCTTGGCCCTTGGCCAAATCCAATGACCGTCGGCCACCTACGCGGCTAATTCGGCAACCCGGGGTGTGTCGAGCATTCGCCCGAGCACCTTGCGAGCGACCACTATAACTCAGAGAATAATGGCTCCCATGGGCCATTTCAACCTCGCGGAACTTCATATCCCCCAAGAGATGTCCCCGGATGACAAAGGAGGACCCCCGGGGGCCATCCCTCAGGGTTACGGCTTTGCCCGGGGCCCGTGTGTCCCAGGGCGTGGCCGCGTCCCCGGGGAGGGCGAACTCCTCGGGGGGCCGCGCCCTCTCCTCAGCCCGGAGGCCCGACGGCCCTCCCCATTCCCGGTTCGTGCAAATTCGGTCCGAGGTTCGTGTAAAGTTCGTTCGTCGTACCCGCACGCAGAAGGATCTGCGAAGATGGAGCCCCGGGATTACGCTAAGTCACACACGTCAATCCCTCGATCTTCACGCACAAGAAGCCAGTCCACCAGTGTATCCTCCCAGTATCCTTTATCCTCTTTCTTCTTAACCAATTTAGGAAGAAAATAACCAAAAATCAGGTTTTATAGGGGTGGGACCACTCCCCCTCTCTCTCTTCTACCTGGTCTGCCCAAACCCCCCTCGGGGGGGGGGGGGGGGTTTAGGCGGACCAGCTTGGACCCCCAAGCTGGTCCGCCTAAACCCTTGAATAACAAAAAAAAGATTTTTAAAATTAAAAAAGAGGACCACTTTGGTCCGCCTAAACCCCCCCTGGGGAGGGGTTTAGGAGAACCAGCTTGGACCCCCAAGCTGGTCTGCCTAAATCCCTCCAAAAATAAAAAAAAAAAGGAATTTCCCCTCCGAAGAGGAGTTTAGGCGGACCAGACCAGCCCCTAAACCCCACCCCCTACTCCTTCAACTTCTATAAATTGCCCCCTTACCAACAAGCTAAGGGAGATGCATGAAGGAGGCAAGGAAGCAATGCACCGAGCTAACTTCCCCGGCCTAATTGTCGCACCCTCGGATTCTCGAGGCTTTCGGCAAGGGTCGGGAACGTAGGAAGACAAGTGCGCGCGCTGTTGGCTTGCTAGTCGGCTCCCACACGCCGAGGGTATGTCGCATGTACTCCCCTCACGCGGTGTCTAGCCGTCTCATGCCAAGTCCATCCCCGCCACATGTAAGATGACCGTACCAACGGCAAATACCCCCGCACTCCGGGCCTGCCCATGTACGGCAACTTACGACACTTACGACGGTGACGAAGGGTACTTCATAGCGCCGTGTAGGCCCCCGACACGGAACCGTGTGCCCACCGTTCACCTCCTAGTCGGCGGTCGGCCCCTCAGATCGACAAATCAAGTCTAGTCGGACCTCTGGCCCGGGAATCATAGTCCCGGGGCCGACCTCGACTCCCCAGCATGACAACACTCGCCGTCCGAGACCCGGACCCGACCGCTCACCTCGAGCCACGTTCGACCTCTGCCAGGTGCCAGCCCGTGTCCGTTCTGGCCACCAAGACAGTCGGACCTACACCAACTCCTCTGTAAGGAGTTCCAGTAAAACAAGCGGACATCCGATTCGCCACGCAATGACCCGGGGACCGGCCCACGTGTCGGAATTGTCCCGTGGCTTGCGCCCGTTGTACTTTGGCCATTTAGGTCCGCTTGTAAAGCCCATGTGGCTCATCATAAAACCAGTAAAATACATATGCCCGTGTTCGGGCCCCCAGCTTCCGACCCACACCAACGCGTACCCCTAGCTACTGAATGCACCCCAGCCCTCTACCTACGGCTTCAGACACATATACATACTTTTCTTCAGCAAAGAACGAAGGTAATCAGATTCAATCTGATGTAAATAAACACCGGTTGCTTGCGGCCGGTGGGGAAAGACGTCCTGTACACGATTCCCGCAATCGCCTACGCACTCGCACCCTTGGAACCCCTTCTCTCCACGTGTCGCCCGATCGCCTGAGCCCACGTGCCGCGCCCTGGTGGCACTTCCCCGGTCAAACCTTGGTTCCATGAGTGATGTTGGATCCCGAAGTGTAAGAACACGGATCTAGAGGGGGGGTGAATGGATCCTTCTACTAAAAGCTATGTCCAATTAAAAACACAAACTAGCGCACAGCGGAATTAACAAGATTGATAAGATTGAGGAATTAGCTAAACACGATAACTAGGTTCTCTCGATCTCACCGTTCACACACGAACATTCAACCAATATAAACACTTAAGCACGCATCCACAAAAGCAAACCACAAGACATAGAATTTTTAAGGTGGTTCGGGACCACGACGGGTTCCCTACGTCCACCCCTCACCAAACCCGGTGAGGCTTCACTCGAGGATAAATCCCCAAACGGAGACGACGCTCCAAACACACACGGGACGATGCCCGCACACACACGGGGACACGCCCCAATACACACACAGACGGAGACGAAGTCTCCCACACGATCCGACGACCGGATCACAAACACACACACGATCCGATGACCGGATCACAACACACACACACACACAAGCTGCAACAACCGCAGCACAATGACACAAACACGATCACATGAAGGTGATCAAACACGACCGTATACGCAAACGGTCACACACACAAATATCTCCAATGTTCAGAAAATAAACACAAATATTCAAGCATGCTCAAACCCAAAATATAGATCATAGAACACATCACAAAGAACTGATAGAAGACATAGAAGTAGTCTCTCTTTGTATTTCAAGGCCGGTTGATGATGTTCCTTGAACCACGAGTTGGAGGGAAGCCGAATGAAGACGATTCTCACGTCCTCTTGATCCTCTCTTCGATCCGTACCTTTTCTTCTTCTTCCACGATCTCCAGATCTTCACGGAAGTAGATGATCTCCTCCTTGCAAGAGCTCCACCACGTTCTCCTCTTTTCTTCACCTATACGAATGAACAAATGAGCATTAGGGTTAATCAACTCCCAAATTCGTAACTCTTATATAAGCAACTCAAGGGGTGGGGAAAAGACTCATAAAACCCTCCTAATACATGTTAAAAACACCTTAATAACAATAGAAACTAATAGGGGGTAGTATGGTAATGTTTGATAGGGTTTTCAATGGGTTTTAAACACTTTCGCAAATCCCGTCCGGAAGGGGTCGACCCTTGGGGTCGACCCTCGGCAACCAGGGTGCTGCCGGGGCCAAAAAATGAACCAAGATTATAGGGGTCGACCCTTGCAGTGGGGTCGACCCCTTCAGCAGAGGGTCAAAAAAGCGGTTTAAGCCCCGATAAAATGCCAGAAAAATTCCCAAAAATCAAGAATTAATTACCATGAATTCCACAAAGTATTAACACCATCTAAACCACATTTAAACAAGATTTATGAGAAAATATTAAGCACATTGTAAAGGCTCAAATATCTCATTTTAAGGATGCATAAAACACTTCCAATGCAATGCAACCTCATGAAAGATGTTCATGAAAGCGACCCGGAACTTAGCATAGAAATGGTTAGATGTTACCATCATCCACTTGACATGAGAGGGTTTAAAAATCATCCTTGAACCTGTAAAAATATGATAAACCAAGAAGTTAGATGATAATCAAAACTCATGAACCAAGCTTCAACTCTTTGAATTGGTTAACATAAAAATTCATCGTTAAACACATTCAAGCATGTAATTGACTACTCAATCCAACCATCAAAAATATATTCACCATATGACAATATTTTGATATGATGAACATGAATCTCAAATACAAAGGCATGAAGGCTCAACCATTCAATCACTTTCTTGAATCAACCAAATCTTCAACATCAAAATACTTCATCACACAAGTGTTAACAAATATGCCAAATGCAAAACATGCATAATATCATGGAACCACATTCATTCAAATGGCATTCTTGTTGATTAAGAGTTAACATTTATGAAGCATTATCCCAAGAGGAACATTGATATAAAATCACATTCATCAAGATTCAAGTAAATAGGCTAAGTATATTTCTAGTCCAAAAGCCTTGAGAGGAAAATGCAAGGAAATATCCCAATCAAGACTTGAAACCTTACATGATGAAATGTATGAATCATATAAAGATGAAATGAAATTCAATGAGAAAGGTAACTCCCTTTTCGAAGAAGAACTTCATTGATGCACTCCTTTGAGTTCCAAAACGTGAATCATGGACTTTGATCTTGTAAATCAAAATATTCAAGGCATGAGATCCTTAAATACAAATCATTCATATAACTTTCAAACATGAACAGAGTTAACTCCCTTTAAGAAGAAGAGCTTCATTGATGGACTCCTTAAGATTCCAAGTATGAGCCATGAAGTTGTGTTCCTACAAACCAACATAAATATAACATTAGTTCCTTAAACACCGAGAGTTCACATGGTTTTCAAGAGTAAACATTGACTCCATCTTTCAACTCATCAAATCAAGATATAAAACATGTTGCTCAATGAAACACATACACACACAAACACAATCGTTTTGATATCATTGAAACTAAGCACGAACTATGGGATGCAACAAGTGATTATCGCGAGATCGACTGGCATGCCCGCATCTTGTCCAGTTAACCCTTATCCCGACACTTCCGTGCCATTCGACCCTTTCCGACTTTCTGTAAAAAGGAGAGTGCCCAGTACCACCGTGAGAGGCATGCACCCGTAAGGAGGATACCCGAGATACATCAAACTCCCGTGTTTTCCTTCACCGCTGTATCCCTTCCCTCACCCCGATAATTGGCATAAAAATTCGCACAACAGCAGCGAATAACAAGAATTTATTTACCCGAACCCGGCTTGATGGAATCCTAGATCTGTGCTCTAATCAATGCATTTAATACCCCAACCCCCTAACTACGGGTTGCTGATTTATACCTTGCGCGGAACAACGCTGTCCGCAGTGCCCGATACAGAATCTCGCGAACACCAAACCGCACAGAAGTACGGCCTCTAGAACATATCCACACGGATCCTCGCGCAGCGACGGTATCCTCCCGGCACGATCTTCCCCAAGCTTTCCCCTTCTAGAGAGAGAAAGAGCTTCTAGAGAGAGAGGGAGAGCAAGAGAGAGGAGGGGTAGAGAAAACCTCTCATCCCTTGCTGTTAATGCTTGATTAAGCCAAGGGGGAGGGGAGTTCACATAGGATGCATATTTATAGGATTTACCCCTTTCTAAAAGAGCCCCTATTAACTGATATTGTATATGTATCCCTTTCATTATTGTACATATATATTAAGCCCTTCTTATATGCCTTTCCAAAAGGATTTCAAGGGAATTAATATATACATTTGTACAATAATAATCCGTCACCCAAGAATCTATTGTGTGTGATCCTCTAGGCCCATAGTCACTCTAGTTTAAGGCCCATTAACTTCTAATTCCCAATTAGAAGTAAATTAAACTTATTATTCGCTTCTACTAGAGTCGAATAATAGTTTAATTTATTCTGAACCTTTGATCACGTTGGGTCAAGCAAATCCACGTGATCCTAGAGGACACCGGGTTTAAACCACCCTATCTGGTACCTGTAAGTCTACAGTTGCCGCATCGCTATAATCCCCCGCTCCTTCTATGAGTCTGGTTCGATCGAGGGTATGGTTTCTGTCAAATCCCATGATCGTGTCATTTGACCATGACCTTCTCAAAGTGTATGACGTCTGTTCTAAATGAACTCACACTACCCTGGCCAGGGATTTAATTGAGCGTCAGTGTCATGACCCATTAATTGTCTGATATATACCCGATAGTGAGCGATCCCTTCTTGACTATTGATAATCTTCAGACGTATCATGAAATGGTTAATGACTCGACAATTCATGACTTATGGTTAGAGTCACTTAGTCAAGTAATTAAACCATTCCAGTCCTCGTGTAAGATTCAATCAATGTCTCAGGTCAAAGGACCAACGATGCTATTGAGACAGTTGGATCTTCAGTTGACATTAAGTATAATCAACCATCTGAAGATCCAATAGCGGATCAGTTCAGTGTACATCCTCCAAGGACACACACCTACACATATGTGTTGGTGTCCCGCACCAATGACCATTAGACTGGTCACTCACACATCATGTGTACTGGTTTAATAGGTAATCAAAGTCCCCGAGTGATTACCCTCCAACCAAGAACAGTTTAAGGTATGTGTCCATGTAAAGTCAGTCTCATATTCGAGATCCCATCTCGAGTTGACTTTACAACCACATATCCTAAGGACATCGTAAAGTAATACATAATCACATATTTATGCTCAAACACCACTTTATTAATAATGAACAAGATCATACAACTATTGGGCCTACCCGACCCTAAATTGGCCTGTAGCACACCAATACTAACAGGACCTGCGCTCGAGGTGCTCGGAGCGCTGCCACGACCGACCTCTGCCTCCTCAAGAGACGTAGGTGCAGCACGAAGAACCCACCTGCGAGGCGGCATGACCTCAGAAAACAAGAGAAGAAGAAGACTCTCACCAGGCGAAGAAAGAACGGACGACAAGCAAGGTAGGCACCAGAAGAACAAGTGACTCTCAGAGGTCTTGTGGCAGTTCTTATAGCCTCGAAGGTAGAGCGATCGCTTCGAAGCCCTAGGGCAAGTGAAAAAGCACCAATCGTGGTACGGCCGTCGAGCACAACCGACCGTTCGTGCCCGCATTCTCAGACAAAAAGGCTCGCGTCATGATTACAGAAGTGCCGCCTGCCACCGACAAACGCACCTTGCGTGCCAAGCAGGTAATGCGAGGAGGCCTTCCTCGAGGCAATTGCCCAACATACCCTCTCAGACACATCTCTCAGCTCCCGAAAAGTGCTTGGTATCTGAGAGTGGGGGGCTAGTGAGGAGGGTAAAAATGGCTCGGCCCATGTAGGGCCTATCTACAGCAAGCCTAATTCGACCCACGGTCCACGACGCGGCTAACGGGCCCCGACAGTCGCTGCCCACAGCGGCTAGCCCAGGATGAGCGATCCTCGGATCCGCCAGCGATGGAAGGGTTTCGACCCAAGCGCAACGGCCGCCGGATGACCCTCCGACGACAGACAGTTACTCCCCACAATATCGGCTTCTATCCCACTAACGGCGAGCACATCCCACGAGCGCCGTAAGACTCGTCCGGGAACCGGTCGACTCCGGAGTAGCCGCCCCTCAACGGGAAACTCCCGCTATAATCGCGGGGAACATTGCTCCATGATCTGTGTCTTTCCCTGCTAAGGGATAAGCCTTCGACACTTGGACAACCCCCTATATAAATGGGACCTCGATAGAGGACAAGGAGGAGGGGGAATACATCGACTACACTCGGTGAACTCCACCAAGAAAATGCCCACAGAGAGACAGGCTAGAGAGCTTCACATTCTGCTACTCCTTGAGAGGTCACGACTGTTCCGTTACAGGAGAGAACCCCTTCCGAGCACCCTTACCGCCCAACGAGCACTCATTGAGTGGTCTCTGGCAACGGCGAGCACTCGTCCGGAAGGCCTACAACTCTCCCAAATCTCCCACCATCTTCTCTCTTCTCTACTATACATTGCTCTCTGTTTGATCCTTTGCTGACTTAAGCATCGGAGGGTTATCCCCTGAGGTAACACCCGGGACTCCTTCTGACACCCTTCTTTCTGGTGTTTGCAGGCTTTCACGAGTGCCAGGCGGTCTTCCCCGATAAATAAATAGAAAAATGTGGTACGAGAGCTAGAAACTAATTTTCTGCCTCTACACAACCTTTTAATATGTTCAACCTTTTAACCTCTAAAAACTTTCAACCCTTAAACCGGTAGCTACAATGGGGTGTTTATAAGGTAAGAATCCTTGTTCTAAGGGGTTTTAGAACAGGGAAACCTCCCCATGACATGGATCCCCTTCCATCGAAAGCAAAAGGACTCCAATCCCACTTGGAACATCATGGAAAGAAGGTTGGGGTCGAACCGGACATGGAACGAAAATGACGTTAACTGTAATTGATGTTAATTAAATTCACATCTTGCGCCGACGACACAACTTCCTTGGACAAAATACGGAAATAAAAGGTTTCTAAAATTAAAATCAGAATTCATGTCAATGACCAAGATGTTAATTAAAACGCGTCTTCGCAAAGAGGCACTGATTTTCCTGAAATACAAATTTTAAATTCAAAGTAAAATCCAAAAATAGCAAGGAAATTAGAGTCTACTGATGTGAACGCTGATTAATATGCATCTCCGTGAAGAGGCGCAGATTCCCTGAAATTATAAATTTTAATTTAAAATAAAACTCGAAAAAGTGAAAGAATCCGTGTCACGGTGGTTGGCGCGAATTAATACGCGCCTCTCTGCGAAGGCGCAGATTCAAAGAATTGGCGTCCAGGTCAAGGATGCAAATTTTGAAAATATCCAAATAAAAAAATCATCTAATTAAGCCAGTAACGAGGTCCACTTCGGGGCGTTATGATGTGACATGGGATTTACTTATCTTAGCATCAATTTTGACGTGTCTACAGCTACTCCGCCTTAACGTCTACTTTGCACAGGAGTGAGACAAAATGAAGTGTAGTGGAATGAAAATGAAACGAAACGAAATAATGGTGTAACGAAGTGGAATGAAGTGGAAACAGATTAAAAAATAGATATCAAAGTATGATGTGACACGTTTTGAACACTAAGGCCGTCTTTGACAACCGGGTGGTCAGCCGGTTAGCCGACACCGACTAACCGGTGAGCCCCGCCTCTCCTCGCCCTCCCCCTCACACAAATCTCTTAACCGACCATGGGTACCGTAATCGACCCACCGTAATCGACCTTTCGGGGTCGATTACGGCACCCCCTTACCCCTTTATCAAAGATGCCCTAAGTGTTAGAAATATTTCTATGATCCTTTTTTAATATAATTTAATCACACTTTAATAAGAGACGTTGGACTAATGAATTCAATTTACTTCCAAACAAAAGGTGGGCACGCTTTTTGGAGGGAGAGTATCATTTTCGAAAGCAAATGGGAGGGAGATCTTTGAAGAGATCCGATCTGGTGGGTTTCGTGATTTGTCATTTTCCGTCACGGACGTTGTCTTTTATCGACCAAAAGTCTATCTCTTCTTCTTCTTCCAACGTGCGTGCTCGCCTCACGTGGTTGAAAGAAGATTGTTAGCAGGCCTTTGAAAAGAAATCAATAAACAAATATAATAGGAGGTACAGTCCAGGCGCTTCTAGAAATTGCATTAGGTTATTTCTTTTGCCGATTAAAAAGGAGTTGTTTGGAGGTAAAACATGAGTAAGATACCGCGAAGTAACATTCATTTTTACATTATTTTCCTGATGCTCGAATACACCCGTAAGCCAGATTTCAAACTCCCGTCGATGTATGTAGATGGACTTTTGTACGACCAAAGTAACAAAGATATTATTCAATTTAATTTTCAATTTAAAATTAATCATAAAATCATTATTCATAGATGAACTTTTGTACGACCAAAGTAACAGAGACATTATTCAATTTAATTTTTAATTTAAAATTAACCATAAAAGCATTATTCATAGATGGACTTTTGTACGACCAAAGTAACAAAGACATTATTACAAAAAAAAAAAATAATGTTTAAAGTTCAAAAAGGGAAGGCGTTTGCAGCAACCGTACTACAATTTCTGATAGTGACCCAATGCAAGGTGTTGTGGTGTGAACCTGAAATCACTGCGGCGCACGTGGAGGCGCCTCGTGGACGGGGAAGAAAGAAACTGGCCGTGACCCCCGGCGCGCGGGCGAGAAGTGGAGACCTGCACGGGGCGCGTGCTGATATGTCCAAGGAAACGCCATTCCGGGGCCCCGCGAATCTGTTCGGGTCGCTGTCCATATCTGGACGTCAAAATAATGGATCCGCGAACGTCGATTCCGTGGACCCGGGTCCACCCATTGGATTCCTTTGGGTTTCCGCCACCCCCACGGCATCGGAATCATCGGCACCGGATATGGTGGTGTGCAGATAAATTTTGATAAGAATCATAATTTATTTTAAATTAATTTATTTTTATCTTTATTCTTATGTATATTTTAATATACTAAAAATTAATAGTATTATTATTACTCTATCTCGTTTGCTAAAAAATAGAGTTCCAAACGAGAATAAACGTTAAAAAATAATCATTTTGTTCTCCTTAACTCAATTTATATTTAATATTTTTATTCATCATAATAATTAACACTAATGATGATATTATTTAATATTTTTTGTTAATAATATTTAACACTAATAAGATTATTATATAATATTTTTACTTATAATGATGATTAACGTTAATGAGATTATTGTTTACTATTTTCCTTTTAAATAATAATTAGCACTAATGATTTATTATTTACTTAATAATTTTTTATTCATAATTCGTACTAATAAAATTAATATTTAATATATTTTATTCATAATAATAATTAGCATCAATGAGGGTATTTTCTGAGAATTTTTTTCTATGAATAATATTTAACACTAATAATGCTGCTACTATTTAATATTGTTTCTTAACCATAATTAGCACCAATGAAGGTAATATTTAATATTTGTATTTATAATGATGATTAGCACTAATGAAAGTATTATTTAATTATTTTTGTTGTTAATAATTTTCGCATTAATGAAGTTATTATGTAATATTTTGATGATTAGCACTAATAAGATTATTATTTAATAAATCTTTTAACAATATTTAGCAATAATAATTTATCTTTTGTTTAATAATTTTTATTTTTAAGCATCACTATTACTAATAAAATTAATATTTAATATTTTTATTCATAATGATGATTAACACTAACGAAGATATTCTTTAATAAAATTTTTTGTTAATAATATTTAATACTAATGAGACTAATATTTAATATTTTTTAATTATGATTAACATTAATGAGGTTAATATTTAATATGTTTAGTCATAATAGTGATTAACATTAATAAAGGTATTATTTAATAATTTTTATGGTTAATAATATGTAACACTAATAAGACTACTATTCAATATATTTTTTTCTTAATGATGATTAACATTAATGAAATTATTATTTTATTTCTAATTTCTAATAATAATTAATATTTATGAGTTAAGAATAATTAACACTAATAAAGACATCAAGAGAGAAGAGAAGAGAGGTGAGATGAGATTAATAAAATAAGGGTAAATCATTTCAATTAAAAGTTGGGATAAGATATCTTCAATTTTAACCCCATTTTCAAGATTAATTTCTACAATATTTTCACATTTTTTTGACTATACCAAATCTAGAACGAGAATAAAATGAAGCTATATCTCCTCCGTATATCTCCTTAACATTATCAGCGGCTGACCGGCGATGACCCACAGTTGATACATGTGGATAGTTAGGAAACAAATCATACAAATTTTAATATGGATGATTAAACATTATTCTTGTATTTTCCTGAACTGCAGGAAACATTCTTTCCCAATAAAAAACTACATAACTTGATCAGCATATTAAAGCGAGGTCATTTGATGGGACGGATGTCCCTGAAAAACAGCCCTCCACCGCAGATCGTGCCTCAGTGGCATTTATAGTTTTCTTTTATTTCCGGATCCTTTTATAAGATCAGAGAGGATATAGATCTAATTATTTAGAGTTTGCGCTCACGTGTCCATCTGCCGGCCAGCATCTACGTCCAGAGTGGCAACGCAGCACTATTATTTTATGTAGTCGCATTATTGTTTAATCAGGCAGCCACCACGTGATGGATAGGGTTCACGGGATCCCGTGACACCTTTCACCTTCAGCTACATATGTACATTAAGAAATAATTCCAAAGTTTGGATGGCTGTGTACATAGATGGAAGATTTTAGGAGGTGTAGTATGGTCCACAAGTTTTTATTCGATAAAAAAAAGAAGAAACAATGCAAAAAGTTAAGAACATGCGGCTCCCCCGTGGATGCACAAATTGTTGTCACATGTCCACGTCTCTCCATCACAACTTAATTTCTAGAACTCATGTGTGGGGTGTTTGGTTAAGTATTTTTAGATATTTTCTATCTTAAAATTTATTTTAAGAAAAAAAATAGGAAGATACTCTCGAGATTTTATATCATATTTTTAAGATTTATTTATTTGGAAAAAGTATCCGGCCTCCAAAAAAATCTGTAAAAACACTGTCAAAAGATGACCCTATGATATTTAAGTCAGAGACGCGTGCGTGAGCTAAGAAGGAGGGAGAGGAGAGTCAGAGTGAGGAGAAAAAGAGCCTGATCAAGGGACTGGAGCCCTGGAGAGTGTTCGGCGGGCCTAAAAGATGCTCAGAGAGGCAGGAAGATCGAGAAGAACCACAAGGGAACCTCTCTGATCCTACTCTCCGGGTGGAGATTCCTTCAGTTGCTTTGTGGAAGCTCTTCTCTCTGTGGGTGGCTATGTGTGGGGGCGTCCGGAGGGAGTCTATGGCAGTATAGCTAAAGTGTCGGCCAAAATGTCCTCTCCCCTGGCGTCCGGTGAGGGCCTATTTATACAAGCCATAGTGGCGCCGGTCGTTCTTCCCCCGAGAAAGTGATCGTAGAGGGACATTTCTTTGATCTTGAGGAGTTGCCCGTTGTTCTCTTGCCCGTTATTGAGAGGGAGGCTCCACGGCGGGGATTCTAACAACGTGGGTGTGGCTTAGTCCACACCGAGAGAAGCCCCATAATGGCAACGTTCGTCGATGGCGAGTTCCACGGCATCTAGAACGTGCACAGTAATTCCACCTGGGGCCGGCAGAGCTTTCTTGAGTCGCCCTAGATGGGCTAAGAGTGGAGTGTCCCGTTGTGGACTTGGTCGATCCAGGCCCCACCGGGCTTAGCGATGTTGGGCTGTACTGGGCCTAGCAAATCTTACCCTCCTCACTAGCCTCCCACTCCCGAGCATCGAGCGTGCTCGGTACTCGAGAGGAGCCACGAGGTTGGTTGAGGGAAAATATTTGGGAGGGTCTTCTTAAGTCTTCTCTATGAGGATCTACTTTGGTGGAGCCGTAAGTGGGGTGTAGTGCCTGTATTGGCCCCTATCTCTCAGCCCCTATTGGTTGTGGCATTCCCGGTCAAGGCACTTGAGCTTGTTCCACCCCTCTCTTGGGGACTCAACCGATCTTTTGTAATCGGGTTAACCAGTCCCAGCCGCTCGGCTTAATGCCGTGTTATTCTCCTCGTAGCTAGCATGTTTCTGAGCTAGGGCGAGGAGTTCCATCAGCGTCTTATGAGACTCTACTCCGAGCATTCGTTGGAGTATAGAGTCTCGGGTGCCCTATGTTAGGGCGGTCATGACGATGTTGACATCTAGGTGGGGAATACAAAGAGCCTCTTTCCTGAACAGCGACACGTAGTCCCACAAGGACTCCTCTTGCCCCTGCTTGATGGTAAGGAGGCTCACTGCTGACTTGGTCTCCTTCCTGTAGCCGATGAAGTTTTCCTTGAACAATTTCTTCAACTGCGGGAAGGAGGTAATAGTTCCGGCGGGCAACGACTCAAGCCAAGTCCGAGCATTCTCCCACAAGCTAGCGACGAATGCCAAGCATTTCATGGCATCCGAGGCCCGGTGGAACACCAGGTTAGACATGAAACTGTGCATATGGTTGGCGAGGTCAGTGGTGCGATCGTGTGGGGTGAACGTCGACAGTTGAAACTTTGGGGGGATTGAAGATTCCATGATATCCTAGGAGAACGACGCATGGAAGTCTGAGTCGTCCTCGACGAGCCTCCTTGTTCGTGCAGCTGGAGGATATCGTCCAGATAACAGACCTTCCCCTCCAACTCACGCTCCACCTCCTCATAGCGTCGGAGCCGCTATGCCATCTCGGGTTTGGAGTGTAGTGGGCTGCGGGGACGTTGTGCGAGCGGGCTGCGCGAGCATTGTGAGTGTGAGGCGGAGAGGTAGGAATGTTCACACGCTCAACAGGATTCTGCCATGGTAGGAGTGCCTCAGTTTAAGAGAAGTCCTATCGGAGTGCGCTCGTGCTCCGTGTGCCAATTAAGGAGGCCTTGGCACACCTCCGTGAGTGCCTAGATCTGGCGGCGTATTTCTGCTAGCTCGTTCGTATCAGGGCTGTGGGGAGCCGCGCCTTGGGGTAGACGGGTAGATGAGGACGCCTCCTGAGACTCCCGTCGGAGGCTCACGGCTCATCGGGAGCCTTGGGCCCCTTGGCAGTTATTAGTGTTGCGATAGCTTCCTCGGGGTGTCATGGCTTCTTGCTCATTTTTCACAGACGACGCCAAAAAGTGTATGTAAGGTTTCGACCAGAAGCGCATCGAAAAACATCAAAACCCTAGATTGCATATCGTTGCTGGTTTTTCAAAATCGATAAATCCCGCGGTGTGAAGAACGATTCTTTACCTTTGCGGGGTTGAGAATCTCCCAAAAGCTCGAAGACGAACGAGAGGAAGATCCTGAGGTCGCGAGCCGTCCAAGCGTCCAGCCTCTAGACGTATCCACTCGAGCAGTGGAAGCAGACAGGATCTCCTCCACGATCTCCACGCGCCAACCGGATTTCAATAGCACCATCCACCGGGGAGGAAGGAAAGAGAAGGAGGGGGGCGCCCCTCGAAGAGAGAGAGAGAGGAGAGTGGGCGGCCAGGGTTCAACCTTGTAGCTTGGCCAAGGTTTCTCCCATCAGCGTTTATTTATAGAACCCTAGCATTTTTCACAAAAACCCAGTAATAGTATATAAAGTTCGCCCATCCCGATCTGTCTAATACTCTATTGTGTGTGACCCTCTAGGCCCAATAGTCTGTTTGATTTTCTAGCCCATTAAATAAAGAACTCCTTCTTAACTTAATTAATTTTGTCCATTAACTCTTAATGGAATTAGCGAGCTTTCCGATCACGAAAAATACCAAGCAACGCCTCGTGATCCCAAAAGATATTAGGGATAAGCAACCCACTTTGGAACCTTTCCGTCTACAGATTCCACACAGCTTTGATCCTCATTCATCCAATGCCCCACCAGGACTAGTGTAAGGCCCGTGCCTTAATGGATCCTTGATGGGTTTTGTTCTATTATTTGTTCTGGAATTTCCGGCTATTTTCCTGGATTTTTAGGAATTTGTCTGATATTTTTCCGGATTTATTTGGAGTTATTTGAGGGTTATTAGAATTAATGAGATTTTAATATATATAATAATTATATTATATATATTTTAATTTCTTTTTTTCTTTTAATCCCTCTCTCACCCTCTCTCCCCCGTCGATCTCTCATTCTCACCCTCTCTCTCTCTCTCCTCCGTGCGATCGCCCCTCTCTCCTCTTTAGGGAACATGGGCGAGACGAGGTCGGATTGAGGCGTGGTTGGCGCCATTGGATTCCTCGCGTCGAGAGGAGCGCGTAGGTGTCCACTTCGGTGTGGTTCGGTGAACGTGGGAGCGAGGTGGAGCGTGAAGGCTTCGTGGCTCTTCCTCCTTGCATGCGGCCTTTTCTT
Organism: Amorphophallus konjac; assembly: GCA_022559845.1. Lineage (NCBI taxonomy): Eukaryota > Viridiplantae > Streptophyta > Magnoliopsida > Alismatales > Araceae > Amorphophallus > Amorphophallus konjac. The sequence goes on along the minus strand of CM040124.1, from coordinate 52,533,568 downwards.
ATGTTTCGGCTTGTAAGAGGTAGGGGGATGGAATCCCGATCTTGCTAGGATCGTTTCCCTTAGCCCGTTTGTTGATTAGCACCCCGTAGCATGCATGATGTCCATGTTTCCATATTTGGGGTTTTAGCTTAAATCTTTGAGTTTAATGCGTTTTAGGCCTTGCATGTGCTAGATTAAGTTGTTAAATTGTTGTTTAGCATGCGTGGTTTGGCAGGATATCAGGTTTTTCGACGATACCCGGTGATTTCTGTCGTCCGGGAGGGCTTCGGTTTTCAAACCGTACCTGCCCGTAACCCAGGTGAAGTGACGGTCCTGCCAGGAACCGTCGCTTGCCCGACGGTCCATAGTGGACGCGTCGCTTCCAAATAATGGCCCATCGGGGGTGCGTCATTTGGAGAGTAACGGTGGGAATCCCATCCGTTACTCACCCGTTGTTTTCGGTTAGCCAGGTGAGGCGGTGAGTCCGGCGGTCTATCGGCCGACCGTCGTTTACTTCCGACGCGCTTAGACCGGAGCGTCGCTTCGCCTGCTGTTGTTTTTAAACGCTGTTTGTTGGTTTGAGCCTCGGGTGGAAGTAACGGTGGAGCTCCCGCGCGTCGCTTCGAAGCAACGCATAGGACCCCCACCGTCACTCTCCCCTTGAAGGCCTTTGAGCTGGAACTCAGGTGGAAGTAACGGCTGGATACCAGCGCGTCGTTTGAGATGTAATGCGCCAGTCCCCGACCGTCACTTTCAAATAGCGCGTGGGTCTTCGACCGCCGCTTCCCTGATGGTTGTAATATGTTCCCAGCCCTTTCGTTATGCATTCCCTTTTATACTCATGCCATATTCGTATTGTTTTAATGTATAGTGGCGTGTTTTATTACCATTAGAGTAGCCTTTCTTTCCAAGCAATGAAGCCACTGTTGTTTCCCTAAGGTCTGTTGAGTGCCGACCCGCTTGAGGATGGCGGAGGGGTATGTTTCCCATGCACGGTTTGTAAGCTAGTTCCGTGGGCTCCCAGCCAATGGTAGCGTCCTATCAAGGGAGAAAACTAGCTAGAGGGCCTGGCTCAGGCGAGAGTCAGTGTGTGCACACGTGGTCAGAGACTGTGGACTGACACCGACGGGTGCCACTCCGACTGGTCACTTGCTTTGGTACTGTTTACGCGCTTAGCTTGTCGCTTCGTCGACTGCGAGTGCTTGAGACGCAGTGTAAGTCGTCAGTGGACGCTTCTGGTTTCTGCCCCAGTGGTTGTCCTTCCTTGTTGTTTGGATTAGTTAAGACTTATTCTATCTGGTAGCTTTAGTTTTAATCGCTTGCATTTAGTTAGCTGTGACATGCTTTAGCTGTTATACCTGTTTAGTTAGAGTTTACAGCTTTACTTGAGTAGTTATTTCATGCCATTGCCTGTTAGCTTATTTAAATGCATGCTCTACTTGCTTTATTTATGCGTGTATGCTTGTTTAGTGCGAGGTAGGGATCCGCGTGACCCCTACTGAGTCTGGCTGTGACTCACCCTTTCTCCTTTCAGGTGAGCCGCGCCCGTCGTCTCCCGGTGCCTTGTGAGTCGGTTCGGAGACCGTGTTAGCTGCTAGCGTTAGTCGAGCTGCCTTTTGGGCTTGGGTTGTACTTTTGCCGGGGTATGCCCCGCGTAGTTGTACCTTGTGGACTAGTACTCTTGCTTCTCTGGACTAGTGTATATATATATATCACTCCGTTTATTTTGAATTGCTTCCGCACTTGTGTTAATTTCTTTACTTAATTGTAAATTGCGCGTTCCAAATTCCAATTCGTTATGCATACCCCTCAGCACTTTTCTACTAACCCTTCAGGGGCCTCATCAGCCTCTTGGGTGGCTTCCCCAGTTCTTGGTATCGGTGTATCGATGTAATCGGTATATCGGTATCTTGAACTCTGGGTCGTTACAACTAGGGTATGGTCAAGTTGTCAAACCCTATTGTGTCCCGGCTCAACTGAACCCTGTACTCCAAACTGGTTCATTATAAAAACTCCTTTCCCATAATGAACTCCCATACCCTGGCCAGGGGTTTTCCCGAGTACAGATCCATTGGGCATTCTCTCTCATATATCATACCGAGAGTGAATGATCCAATGTTGTCAAACTAATTACCTTCGCACGAGTTCCACTGAGTCAGAATAACCAACTATACAAGACCACTTAACAGAAGTCCATAAGTCAGTAATCAAACACTCAGCATCCCTTATGCAAGACATCTTTAGTGACTCAGGTCTAAGATCCAACTGTGCTACTGAGACATAGAATACCCTGATTGACAGTCAGTATGATTACCATTCAGGGATTCTAGATCGGGTCAGTTCAGTGTACTCAATTCACTAATGAGCACCCACGCACGTACTTCGGTGTCTCCACACTGATGATTATGAGAACAATCACACCCATCATATGAGTAAGTATCATGTGTGCCAGTCTAGCCGGATCCTCAATGTCCCTTCTTGAAGATCCTATGACTGGGAACATCTAGAACATGTGCATCTGGATGACTGATCTCATTATCATAATCTCATTATGATCCAACTATCATCGCACTGGTTCAGGGACTTCATCACATTCGAATCATTAATACAAATTAAATGCAATGAATAAATGCCATTAATATAAATATGAATAAGATATTACAAGAAATATCACCATCACATCTCATGTGATTGGCTTGTAGGGCATACATTTCTATCAGTGTAGAGACATAAAAATACTCTGTGGACCTCGTACCACACTTTTAAGATTTGTTTGTTTGAGAAGAGCAGTCGGCCTCCTGGGGAAACCTACAAACACTGTAAAAAGGCATCAGAAGGAGCCCTGGGAGTTCTCCCAGGGGACAACCCTAATAGATGGTACGAGTGGATCTAGAGGGGGGGTGAATAGATCCCACACTCAAATCTAGATCACTTCGAAAATTAAATGAAGACTGCAACACAAAGGAAACTACTACAAGTGCAATTCTGTGCCAGCACACGAAATGTTTGAGGAGCACACGCAAGAACCACGTTGCTGAAACCACAGCACCTGTGAGAGGTGGTAGATGAAAAGTAGTCGAGACGACAAACCACAACACACTGGCTTTTTAAGGTGGTTCGGCTGCTCCACAGCAAGCCTGCGTCCACCCCTCACCAACTTGGTGAGACTTTCACTTCTGGCCAAGAAGGACACACACACACACACACACACACACACACACACACACACACACACACACACACACACACACACACACACACACACACACACACACACACACACACACACACACACACACACACACGTTGTCTAACAGCTTGCACGAGGAAAAGATTCCTCAACACACACACGGCTACGATGCGGCCAACACGCACTTCGGTCTCTATGCATATCACCAAAAAATTGCTGAGAAAGCTCAGCAAATACACACCAAAAATCCAAGACAGGAAACGAAAATAGCAAAGACAAAGCTCTAATCAACCGAGCTAAAATACAACTTCTGACAGAGGTCAGGAAGCTGTAAACTGCGAACTGAAACCTTCAACAATGCAGAGCTGGATCGGATTGGTTTTAGGCCTGCGAATCCTCTCCTCTCTTCTTCTCTCAAATTTTTCTTGTGAAGGCTCGGGCTCTCTTCAATTCTTTCCCACTCAGATTTTCTCTAGGCAATCTCTTCCATCTTTCTTTCTTTCTTTTTCGTTCAACTCCTCTCTAGGCAGAAGCAACGGCAGTAGCTTCAAGCATGCAGAGGGACTTCATATGTATAGAGGGACGGGGCAAAACTGTTTTCCCTTCAAGATCCTGCCATTTGATTGGTTGGAGTAGAAATGATGCTCTTGGACATGGAGCACTTCTAGATCCGCCTCCTCAATGGCTCAGGATAGAAAGGTACGGTCCTCTATCCTAGGCACCTTTTGGGACTGCACTCTGATTGGCTGGTTGCAAAAAGGAGGTTACCATGAAAGGTGACCTTTCCCACAAATGTTAACTAACAGATCCTTTATTCAAAAAGTTGTTCTGGTGGCCTAATAATGACAAGGACAATTATCTATCCTAGGAACCTTTTTTGACCTTGAACCGTGAGATTTTGTAGAGTGAGCCATTGACTTGGAATAAAATATGCGATTGGATGGCCTGGTTCGAAACCTGGCAGAGCATCCACTGATTCGAGCTGCAAGAACACGAACTAGCCATTGTAAGCTGTTGGTCACTCCTATTGATCCAAAGAGGGTGCTCACGCGAGCCTAGCTTCGCTTTTGGTCCGTTCCAGAAAGGGTCGACACGTTGGGTCGACACCTGAGTGTTGTGCCAGTTGAACTGCTCACCGTTTGGCCAAAGCAGAACCCAGATAATAAGGGGTCGACACTAGGGGTCGACTCCTTTGGCTTTGCTAATCTGCGAGCTTGGTTGCGTCGACGTAGTGACTCTATTGAGTCGACACAGTAAGTAGCGGTTGCTAGTAGTTGGGTTGAAGCAAGAGTCGACGCTGTGACCGGACGGGATCTACGCAGCCAGCTTTCTGCTTATACCATTTGCGAGCTAAGCCTTCATGGCGTCAACGCAGCCGAGATGGCGTGTCGATGCATCCTTTCAAAGATGCGTTTATAACGGTTTCTTTGAGAGGTCCTGTGTCAACACACAGTGAAAGCAATGTCGACCTATTTGAGGAGTCTTGCCTGTTGACAGGGGCGGAAGCTGAGCCTGCGTCGTTGCCATAAGAGGCTTGCGTCGATGCACTCGTTGAAGTGCACAAGAGGCCAACTTTTGGAGGGTATTTGGAGTCGACGCATGCAAGAGCTGGAGTCAATGCAGCCTTGTGGGGTTTCTAATAAACGATGCTCGACCTGAAGATGCATCGACGCATCATGACATTGGAGTCGACACAATCATGAATCTTTTAATTACATGGTTCCATAGATATTCAATTTTAAACATGCCGCAATTATTAATTAGCTCAGATAATTAACGATAGGATGTTGGACGCAGTTTAAATTGATGTCCAGGTCACTGTCGCAGATTCAGGAAATAGCGGCCACTGCTTGGTCGCTAATTCCTTGGCATGCAGAAAATGTAAAAAATACACTAAAATATGTGCAGAGACTTACACGGAACATATATGCAAGATCATGGTAGATGTCTTTACATGTTTTAACAAGGTTTAGCCCGAGATTAGGAGAAAACATACCTCTTGTACGAAGAAAAGAGAGACACGGGATGAGGGAAGAAGAAGAATAGCAGCGGCAGCAACTGCTCGAACAGAAGGAGCAGGAACAGGAAGAATCTTTTCCCCTTCACGTTCACAAACGAGGGAAGAAGAATGGCAGGCAGACGAGGACGACGTCGACGCAGCAGGGACTCCCTTCAAATGCAGCAACAATGGCTTTCTCGTTCATGAGGGGGTCTTATATATAGAGTTAGGGTTTAAGCTTCCTAATGGAATTAACCTTCCTTCATAGAAACCTAATAGGTTTTAAACTTCCCATACTAATCCTTCTATTGCCATATCCACGGCCGCTTTCCTAGCAGCAGAACCCTAGAATCCTATTCACATGCAAGCTTTGAACGTCGTAGGATTTTTGGGTGTTAACAAAAGGGCCTATATGTATAGGTATTATATATATACCCCTCAAGCCCCCTCCTCTTTGCTTACTTATGAGGCCCATTAGCCTTTCTACATACGTGAGACCCACATATTTATGGGTTTTCGGCCCCTTACAAGGTGTAGGTGCTGACTTCCCTTGAGAGAATTTGAGATGTTTTACTTAAGTTGAGCCCTTGTATTATTTATTTAGGGCTCCTTTGTTAATCAGGTAGAATAACTCATTCGACCCTTTTCGGTCGAATGAGATATTCGACCCCGTGTAACTCTTCTGTATGTGAGAGGCTTCAGTGGGCCCCACAAACTTCTCTCTCATGGGATGAGTAATCCGACGGCGCTATTCGAGAAACAAACATGCCCTTAGAGAATTCATTATGTTTAATTTATTTAGTAAATTTATTCCCTAAAATTTTATCCAGGGTGCTACAGTTGTAAACCTCGAACTGAAACCTTCAACAATGCAGAGCTGGATCGGATTGGTTTTAGGCCTGCGAATCCTCTCCTCTCTTCTTCTCTCAAATTTTTCTTGTGAAGGCTCGGGCTCTCTTCAATTCTTTTCCACTCAAATTATCTCCAGGCAATCTCTTCCTTCTTTCTTTCTTTCTTCTTCGTTCAACTCCTCTCTAGGCAAAAGCAACGGCAGTAGCTTCAAGCATGCAGAGGGACTTCATATGTATAGAGGGAAGGTGCAAAACTGTTTTCCCTTCAAGATCCTGCCATTTGATTGGTTGGGGTAGAAATGATGCTCTTGGACATGGAGCACTTCTAGATCCGCCTCCTCATTGGCTCAAGATAGAAAGGTACGGTCCTCTATGTGAGCGACGTCACGCGGTTTGAGAAATGAAAATGCGGAGCATGCGGGCTCGTTTTGTTTGCTGCTACACATAAATAAGAGAAAAGAGAAGGGGCCACCATGGGAGATTGCTCCGGCGGGGCGAGCGGGACAAATGCAATACAGAAAGATATGGGGTTTAAACGGCCATAGCGGGAAGTGACTCGCCGCGGCCTCGGGGGATGGGAATGGTGCGAGAATTAAATAACAGGAATTGAAACGGCCATTGCGGGAAGTAACTCGCCGCGGCCTCGAGAGTACAGCAGGATAGGATTATAACAAGATATAAAGAGGAGCAGAATTTAAACAGCCATTGCGGGAAGTGACTCGCCGCGGCCTCGAGAGTATAGCAGAAGAGAGATATGGCAAGATATAAGAGAATATAAAGAACGGGAGTTTAAACGGCCATTGGGGAAGTGACTCGCCGCGGCCTCGAGAATATGAGCAGATAAGAATATAACAGAATATAAGGAGAATATAAAGAATGGGGATTTAAACGGCCATTGGGGAAGTGACTCGCCGCGGCCTCGAGAATATGAGCAGATAAGAATATAACAAAATATAAAGAGAATATAAGAACAGAAATTTAAACGGCCATTGGGGAAGTGACTCGCCGCGGTCTCGAGAATATGATGTGATCGCCAAGGGCCAGAGACCCCAAAATAAGGAAATGATCGCGCCTACCTCACTAGCAGGAAGTGGCGGGTTGCTTCTTCCTCCCCCTTCGGCCGGCCAACGGAGAGGGCCTTCTTTAGTTACCCTTGCAAAACAATAGACAGTAAATAAATGGAATTAGAAAATGACAGTGCAGTAGCAATCCCTTGCAATGAAAGTGATGAAATTGTAGCAGGGCACACACCTGGTTGGTGTGGTTTTAAACCCCTGCTCCTACTCGTGTCCGAGAGGGGTTTAAAACCACACCAACCAGGTGTATGCCCTTCTACAATTTCATCACTTTCATTACAAGGGATTGCTACTGCACTGCCATTTTCTAATTCCGTTTATTTACTGTCTATTGTTTTACAAGGGTAACTAAAGAAGGCCCTCTCCGTCGGCCGGCCGAAGGGGGAGGAAGAAGCAACCCGCCACTTCCTGCTAGTGAGGTAGGCGCGATCATTTCCTTATTTTGGGGTCTCTGGCCCTTGGCGATCACATCATATTCTCGAGACCGCGGCGAGTCACTTTCCCAATGGCCGCTTAAATTCCCGTTCTTATATTCTCTTTATATTTTGTTATATTCTTATCTGCTCATATTCTCGAGGCCGCGGCGAGTCACTTTCCCAATGGCCGTTTAAATTCACATTCTTTATATTCTCCTTATATTCTGTTATATTCTTATCTGCTCATATTCTCGAGGCCGCGGCGAGTCACTTCCCCAATGGCCGTTTAAACTCCCGTTCTTTATATTCTCTTATATCTTGCCATATCTTTCTTCTGCTATACTCTCGAGACCGCGGCGAGTCACTTCCCGCAATGGCCGTTTAAATTCTGCTCCTCTTTATATCTTGTTATATTCCTATCCTGCTGTACTCTCAAGGTCGCGGTGAGTTACTTCCCGCAATGGCCGTTTCAATTCCTGTTATTTAATTCTCGGACCATTCCCATCCCCCGAGGCCGCGGCGAGTCACTTCCCGCTATGGCCATTTAAACCCCATATGTAGCAACCCTGATAAATGAATATTTGAAATAAATTAAAACATATATATATTACAGTAGTAATACAGATAATAAGAATAGGGTTAATTAGATGAAGTAAAACAAAATTAAAATAACGCCTCTTATTAGGGCGTTAATTCAAAAAGAAACGCCTCTATCAAAGGCGTGACTAAAGAAAGGACGCCCACACGTGCGGTCGTCAACTCTCACGACCAAATAGGCAAGTAAAAGAAACGCCCATATATGGGGCGTGTTTCAAAAACAAGGAACGCCCTTATCCAAGACGTTTCTTAAGAAACGACCTGAACTAGGTCGTTAATTAAAGAATCGACGCCCTTACCTAAGGCGTTAATTCGGTTCGTGACCCGTTCGAACCCAGAGCTTATCCAGGGAAGGATCAACCTAATCTAGTAAGTGTCTATTAGAGTAAGGACTCTATTAGGGATATATTACCCTCAATCAAACACTACTTTTGTTAGGACTCCAAAATCTTATAAATAAACCTGTTCGGCCAACCCTAAATCTATTTGGACGAACTACTGCTGCACGGTACGTGAAGAACAACTGTTCTTCTTATTCCCTTTTGTTTTTCTTGCTTCAGATTATATGAAGAATAATTAGTTTTCTTCTTGTTCAGGAAACTCTGCTACTGCCGTCGAAGAATAGGTAATATTCTTCTATCTTTTTCCTTAAACGTTGATTATAACTACGAAGATTATTAACATCTTCATCTTCCTTCTTTTTCTCTTCCTCTACAGGTTCTGTAGCGTGAAGATCTTTGAAGAACATTTGTTCTTCTTCCTGCTGCTGCTGCTGTTGCGGATTTTTTTGTTGTTGCAACAGAGCTCATCTTCTATCTAATCCTTCACGTTCCATTAAAGGTAGGATTTTCTCAAGTTACTGTAGCCCAAATAAATTAAGACAAGACTTATATACGTATTAACATGACATGCATACGGTTTAATATGGTTTTATTATGTTTCTGCAATATTTTGAAAGAGACGCCCCTGTCCAGGGTGCTAATTTACAAGACACGACCCTGCCCAGGTCGTCAATTTCATATTTGACGCCCTGTACACAGGCGTTAATTTCATGTAAATCTTAAGAACTGATTATCCATGCAATTACATGAAATCAAATCAATAATTGTTAACGGTTAAAAGTCAATAAACATGAAACATCAAATCTAATATACTGCATCTGAATTCCTGCCAATTTTCCTGTCATGACTATATGATTGTTATCCTTGATTATCGTGCAAATCTTGCTGATCATGTAAATTCCTGATATTTCTTGAATTCACGACCTAGACTAGGTCGTTTTCCATATGTTAACGCCCCATCATAGGGCGTGAATTAAAAAGAAACGCCCCTTACTAGGGCGCGTATCTGTTAAAATCTTGGAATATATATTCTGTGAAAATAAGAATTTAATGATTAACGCCCCTGCCAAGGGCGCGTTTTTGATAATTTCTAAAAATAAATATGTTCTGAAAGATATTGTAAATAAAAAGACGCCTGCTACTGTAGTCGTCAACTCTTGAAGAAACACCCCTGCCGAAGGCGCGTTTTAGATAAATTATTGAATTATTAAAAATTCTGCAAAACGGACCATATGTAAACGCCCTTCTGTTAGGCGTTAATTACTTGAGAAACGACTTGACCTAAGTCGTTATTTTACTGTAAACTGATTTTCATCCGTTTTTGTTAAACCGATCGTTTCATATGCTATAATATATATATATATATCGGCACTATTCTCCACTCCGTGAGTATAGTCCCACGTTTCATGTTGATTTATCGATCACACTCAACTCTCATTGACATACAAGCTCTCCATTGGACATTCCGTTCCTTTGGACTAGCGAGTTAGTCATAGAGACCTCCGTAAGACTCCTCGTAGCCTTGGATTCCCTCAAGGCCGACTGAGCTGGTTGTACCCTAAAAACTCATTACACGATCCTTGCCATGTCAATCGAAAGAAACATGGTATACCGGCCCTTATGTTTATACAAAGAGTATATCATAAGAAAATTCTTAATGGGATGATGATATCATGCCATATCATGTCGTTCTTGTAAACCCCAATTCTATGATAAGAATGAGGGTATCTTACTTTGATATACTGTTCATGTGGACCTCAATTCTATATAAAGAATGTCCATATTGATTTGTCATGGTACCTAAGTTAAGGGAACCATATTCTACCTAGTTTTATCGATATCGTGATTATACCGTTATTATCGCCAATTTATGTCCTTTGTCATATTTTTGGACTCTATTCGGTCAAAGTTATCATACATGTCTACATGCTTGATTATTGAAATTCTATATTGGCTATATAAATAAGAGTGGATGTCAAAAATATACATGATAAATGCCTGCGCATATAGGGCCCGATCTGGTCCTGGGAGGAGCACCCGAAAGTACTTGTGCCCATGGGAGTTAAAATGATAAGGTATCTGGCATTATACCGAGTACTTGACTTGCTTGATTGGACATTCCACACACATCTTGTACTTGAATCGTACTTGACTTTACATGAAATGTGTGGCCCGAAAAAGGGTAATTTACTTGCTTGATACATGATAGCCAAAGTTCTTGACATGACTCGATAATTGTACTTGCTTGAATATCTTGAATAACTTGTATCTTGTTGAAAGTTCATGATAAGTTCATCTTATTTCCTTGATATTACATTCTCTCTATCTTGTCGTTTCATGCGAGCATGCATAGCTTTATTGCATTCATGAAAATGTAATTACTTAAACCCCTTGCTAGTACTTGAGATATAATTTCCTACTGAGCGTTCGCTCATTCCGTTTGTCCCTTTGTACTTTTCAGGTAAGTCCGACGACGATGGAAGTCAATCGGATGGGAATGATCAAGAGTGAAAGTGATAGAGCTTCTACAAGTGTCGTCTAGTCTTTTCTATAGTTTCTTGAGTCAAATATGTATTCTTTTCCTTTTTATTAAACAGAGTATTGGATTTGTAATAGTCTATCTATTATGAAATAAAGGATTGGGTTATCTTGCTATTTTGCGCATCTCTGTCTTTGTGTCGAATACACGACCACTCTGATTGACATGATTGATATAGACACGTCGCGCATCTCCGGGTATCTTCCGCGCTCGGGGCGTGACAGTCTTTGTGGTATCAGAGCCTAAGGTATTCAATTCCTAGGAAAAACCCAAGTCCAAGGATAAGTTGAACCTTTAAACCAGTGAGATTGGGTAGAACCAAGGGTTAGATTTAACATAGTATGTGAGTCTTTAAATACGATCACGTACTAATATAGTTATTATAATTGTAGGATAATGGCTGCCGAACGTGCTCAATGGCGCAACATGCAGCGTACCCTTCAAGGGATGACCCAAGTGCTACAACAGGTAGCACAAGGTGGTGCTCCACGAGCTGGAAGCTTACACCAAGCCTTTAAGAACATGAATCCCCCGAAGTTTATGGGATCGACCGATCCGGACGATGCCGAGCATTGGGTTCGGGAAACCGAACGCATATTCCGTGTCATGCAATACACGGACCAGGACAAAGTTCTATTAGCTACATTCCAGTTAGAGAAAGATGCTAGATGCTGGTGGGAGTCTATTGAAGCAACCATAGATCCTACTCAAGTAACATGGGAAGAATTCGTGGAATACTTCAATGCTAAATATTTCTCGGACCGAGTCCAAGAAAAGAAGGCTGCTGAATTCGCGGCATTAAAGCAACGATCCTTATCATTAGCAGATTATGAAGCTCAGTTCTCCAGGTTGTCTAGATATGCTAAGCATCTTATTAGCACGGAGAAGATGAAAGCCCGTAGATTTTATAATGGGCTTAGGCCCCACTATATTACTCAACTGGCGCCTATGGACATCCAAATTTATTCTGAAATAGTGCGCCGAGCTCAATTACTTGAAGATGCCACTGAACTATCTGATAGGATCCGTGGAAAAGACAAGAAGGAACAAGTCACGGGTTCGGGTTCTTTCAAACCCAACTTTAAGAAGAGGCCCAATAATGGGGGTTCTTCATCTCAAGATCAGAAATTCAAGAAGACCAAGCCTTTCTCTATCACCACTACCCCTTCGAATACAGTCTGCAAGCATTGTGACAAGGCTGGTCACAAGACAGAAGAATGCTGGAGGAAATTAGGAGCTTGTCTCCGTTGTGGAAGCCGTGAGCATCGGATTCCCGAGTGTCCATTAATGAACGACCAAGCCGGCGATAGTAAACGCCCGGTGACAAAGAATGCTCGTCTTCATGCAATACAGGAGACCGAACCGGAAGAAGAAGGCGGATTGGTGGAAGGTACATTGAAAATTTGTTCCAAATATGCACATGTCTTATTTGATACGGGTGCATCGCATTCTATTGTTTCTAAGAAGTTTGCTGACCCGTTACCTCTAGAACCGGAATGGATGAAAATAGTGTTGTCTACTCCTCTCGGAAACGAGACGGATATCACGCATCATTACCAAAACTGTGAGGTGTTGGTTCGAGGAAAGAATTTTCCTATTGATCTTATCTGCTTAGATCTAAAGAATATGATGTTATACTAGGAGCAGATTGGTTATCTAAGTACCAGGCAACGGTTGATTGCCGTAATAGCAAGATTGTTTTCAAAGAATTTCCAGAACTGACTTATACTAGTCCTAAGAGTCGAAGCAAATCCCCTCTTATTTCGGCTCTTCGAGCAAGCAAGCTCGTCAGGAAAGGATGTGTATCCTTCCTTACTTTTGTCACTGTTAAAGAAGCTAAGGAAACCAAGATAGAAGACATTCAGGTAGTGCAAGAATTTCCAGACGTATTTCCGGAAGATTTGTCGGGATTACCCCCTCAAAGAGATGTGGCCTTCACCATTGACTTAGTCCCTGGTGCTGGTCCCGTTTCAAAGGCACCATATAGAATGTCCCCTGCTGAACTCAAGGAGTTGAAGGAGCAGTTGATGGAACTAATCCGAAAAGGGTTTATTAGACCAAGTACTTCCCCGTGGGGAGCACCAGTCTTATTTGTAAAGAAGAAGGATGGATCCATGAGATTGTGTATCGACTATCGACAATTGAATCATCTTACTATCAAGAACAAGTATCCACTGCCGAGAATCGATGAATTATTTGATCAGATTTCAGGATCCAAATATTTTTCCAAGATTGATCTCAGGTCGGGATATCATCAATTAAGAATCAAGGACGATGACATTCACAAGACTGCATTCAGAAGCAGGTATGGCCATTACGAATTTGTTGTTATGCCTTTTGGACTAACAAATGCCCCTGCTGCCTTTATGCAGTTAATGAATAGCATATTCAGGCCTTACTTGGATCAATTCGTAGTAGTCTTCATTGATGATATATTGATATATTCTAAGACTAAGGAAGAACATGAAGAACATTTGAGGATTGCATTGCAAGTCTTGAGGACAAATCAATTATATGCTAAACTCAGCAAATGCGAGTTCTGGCTTGAAGAAGTGACTTTTCTCGGGCATGTCATATCAAAGGACGGATTATCTGTAGATCCGTCAAAAGTTGAAGCTGTGAGAAACTGGGAAAGACCCACTAATGCAAGCGAGATCAGAAGTTTCTTAGGTCTTGCAGGCTATTATCGACGATTCATTAAAGATTTCTCTAAGATCGCCGTACCACTTACAAGATTAACTCGTAAGGAGATCCGATATGAATGGAGTGAGGAATGTGAAAGCAGTTTCCAAACTCTCAAGGATCATCTCACTACAGCTCCGGTCTTAGCCCTACCAATTGAAGGAGAGAAATTCGAGGTCTACACTGATGCTTCTGGCATTGGCCTCGGATGTGTTCTAATGCAACAAGGGAAGGTCATAGCATACTCTTCTCGTCAACTGAAGAAGCATGAGGAGAATTACCCCGTCCATGACTTAGAACTGGCCGCGGTAGTATTTGCCCTAAAGATATGGAGACACTATCTCTATGGGGTACAGTTCACTGTCTACTCCGATCACAAAAGTCTCAAATATCTATTCTCACAAAAGGAGCTAAACATGAGACAAAGACGCTGGCTAGAATATCTCAAGGACTTCGACTTCAGTATACAATACCATCCCGGAAAGGGTAATTATGTGGCTGATGCCCTTAGTCGAAAGCCGAGAGCAATGATAGCCAATTATATGGTACAAGAATGGAGGTTACTTGAACAATTCTCCGAGCTCAATATAAGCTTGGACACAGAATCCAAATTTGTCACATTATCTCATGTAAGTATACAGTCAGACTTATTATCTGAAATACAAACACTTCAGGATGATGATCCTATGTTAGTAGAAATCAAAGGAAGATTAGAAGGACAATCTGATTTCCAACTAACTTCTGATGAAAGATTATTATTCAAAGGTAGAACTTGTATACCCGACTGTCCGGAATTAAAGAAGAAGATCTTAGATGAAGCTCACAGATCAAGGTACACTATTCATCCTGGATCAACTAAAATGTACCAAGATGTAAAGAAGAACTTTTGGTGGCCCAACATGAAAAGAGAAATAGCGGACTATGTATCACGCTGTCTCACATGCCAACAGGTCAAGGTGGAACACCAAAAGCCTGCTGGAAAATTACATCCTCTGGATATTCCTAAGTGGAAGTGGGAGGATATTGGTATGGACTTCATCATAGGTCTATTTAAATCAAAAGGAGGACATGATGGAATCTGGGTTATCATTGATCGATTAACTAAATCGGCGCATTTCTTGCCAATAAAAAGCCGATGGTCAATTGATGTGCTAGCTGCACTATACATCAAGGAAATAGTCAGGATACATGGAATTCCTGTCTCGATCGTGTCTGACAGAGATCCCCGCTTTACTTCTCATTTTTGGAAGGGGTTACAACATGCGTTGGGAACAAGGCTTAACTTTAGTACTGCTTTCCACCCACAAACGGATGGTCAGACCGAGAGAGCTAATCAAGTTGTTGAAGATATGCTTAGAGCATGCATCATTGACTTTGGAGGAAGCTGGCATGATCACTTGCCATTAATTGAATTTGCATATAACAACAGCTATCAAGCTAGTATCCAGATGGCACCTTTTGAAGCATTATATGGAAGGAGTTGCCGATCACCTTTATGCTGGAACGAAGTTGGGGAAAAACAACTGTTAGGTCCAGACATGGTAAGGGATACAACTGAGAAGATACAAGTAATCAGAGAAAGATTGCAAGTTGCTCAGACGAGACAAAAAGCTTATGCAGATACAAGAAGAAGAGATCTTGAATTCCAAATCGGAGATCATGTATTTCTCAAGATATCGCCTGGACGTGGCATACGAAGATTTGGTGTTAAGGGTAAGCTTACGCCAAGATTCATCGGACCATTTGAGATACTCGAAAGAGTTGGCGAGGTTGCTTATCGCATCGCATTACCTCCTCAATTGTCCGAGGTACATAATGTATTTCACATATCCATGTTGAAGAAGTACGTGCACGATCCATCTCATATTATTGAACATGGAGATCTGGTGATCCAGAAAGATCTCACATATGAACAGAAGCCTATGAAGATCTTGGATCGAGAAATACGAGCTCTAAGGAATAAGGTTATTCCCATGCTCAAGGTGCAATGGAATAAGAATCCTGAACGCGAAGCGACATGGGAGACCGAAGAATCTATGAAGAAACGATTTCCCGAGTTATTCTAAGAGGTATATGTTCTACGCTCTCCACATGTATAATTATATATATATTGAATTTAGGGACCAAATTCTTTTTAAGTGGGGGAGGGTGTAGCAACCCTGATAAATGAATATTTGAAATAAATTAAAACATATATATATTACAGTAGTAATACAGATAATAAGAATAGGGTTAATTAGATGAAGTAAAACAAAATTAAAATAACGCCTCTTATTAGGGCGTTAATTCAAAAAGAAACGCCTCTATCAAAGGCGTGACTAAAGAAAGGACGCCCACACGTGCGGTCGTCAACTCTCACGACCAAATAGGCAAGTAAAAGAAACGCCCATATATGGGGCGTGTTTCAAAAATAAGGAACGCCCTTATCCAAGACGTTTCTTAAGAAACGACCTGAACTAGGTCGTTAATTAAAGAATCGACGCCCTTACCTAAGGCGTTAATTCGGTTCGTGACCCGTTCGAACCCAGAGCTTATCCAGGGAAGGATCAACCTAATCTAGTAAGTGTCTATTAGAGTAAGGACTCTATTAGGGATATATTACCCTCAATCAAACACTACTTTTGTTAGGACTCCAAAATCTTATAAATAAACCTGTTCGGCCAACCCTAAATCTATTTGGACGAACTACTGCTGCACGGTACGTGAAGAACAACTGTTCTTCTTATTCCCTTTTGTTTTTCTTGCTTCAGATTATATGAAGAATAATTAGTTTTCTTCTTGTTCAGGAAACTCTGCTACTGCCGTCGAAGAATAGGTAATATTCTTCTATCTTTTTCCTTAAACGTTGATTATAACTACGAAGATTATTAACATCTTCATCTTCCTTCTTTTTCTCTTCCTCTACAGGTTCTGTAGCGTGAAGATCTTTGAAGAACATTTGTTCTTCTTCCTGCTGCTGCTGCTGTTGCGGATTTTTTTGTTGTTGCAACAGAGCTCATCTTCTATCTAATCCTTCACGTTCCATTAAAGGTAGGATTTTCTCAAGTTACTATAGCCCAAATAAATTAAGACAAGACTTATATACGTATTAACATGACATGCATACGGTTTAATATGGTTTTATTATGTTTCTGCAATATTTTGAAAGAGACGCCCCTGTCCAGGGTGCTAATTTACAAGACACGACCCTGCCCAGGTCGTCAATTTCATATTTGACGCCCTGTACACAGGCGTTAATTTCATGTAAATCTTAAGAACTGATTATCCATGCAATTACATGAAATCAAATCAATAATTGTTAACGGTTAAAAGTCAATAAACATGAAACATCAAATCTAATATACTGCATCTGAATTCCTGCCAATTTTCCTGTCATGACTATATGATTGTTATCCTTGATTATCGTGCAAATCTTGCTGATCATGTAAATTCCTGATATTTCTTGAATTCACGACCTAGACTAGGTCGTTTTCCATATGTTAACGCCCCATCATAGGGCGTGAATTAAAAAGAAACGCCCCTTACTAGGGCGCGTATCTGTTAAAATCTTGTAATATATATTCTGTGAAAATAAGAATTTAATGATTAACGCCCCTGCCAAGGGCGCGTTTTTGATAATTTCTGAAAATAAATATGTTCTGAAAGATATTGTAAATAAAAAGACGCCTGCTACTGTAGTCGTCAACTCTTGAAGAAACGCCCCTGCCGAAGGCGCGTTTTAGATAAATTATTGAATTATTGAAAATTCTGCAAAACGGACCATATGTAAACGCCCTTCTGTTAGGCGTTAATTACTTGAGAAACGACTTGACCTAAGTCGTTATTTTACTGTAAACTGATTTTCATCCGTTTTTGTTAAACCGATCGTTTCATATGCTATAATATATATATATATATCGGCACTATTCTCCACTCCGTGAGTATAGTCCCACGTTTCATGTTGATTTATCGATCACACTCAACTCTCATTGACATACAAGCTCTCCATTGGACATTCCGTTCCTTTGGACTAGCGAGTTAGTCATAGAGACCTCCGTAAGACTCCTCGTAGCCTTGGATTCCCTCAAGGCCGACTGAGCTGGTTGTACCCTAAAAACCCATTACACGATCCTTGCCATGTCAATCGAAAGAAACATGGTATACCGGCCCTTATGTTTATACAAAGAGTATATCATAAGAAAATTCTTAATGGGATGATGATATCATGCCATATCATGTCGTTCTTGTAAACCCCAATTCTATGATAAGAATGAGGGTATCTTACTTTGATATACTGTTCATGTGGACCTCAATTCTATATAAAGAATGTCCATATTGATTTGTCATGGTACCTAAGTTAAGGGAACCATATTCTACCTAGTTTTATCGATATCGTGATTATACCGTTATTATCGCCAATTTATGTCCTTTGTCATATTTTTGGACTCTATTCGGTCAAAGTTGTCATACATGTCTACATGCTTGATTATTGAAATTCTATATTGGCTATATAAACAAGAGTGGATGTCAAAAATATACATGATAAATGCCTGCGCATATAGGGCCCGATCTGGTCCTGGGAGGAGCACCCGAAAGTACTTGTGCCCATGGGAGTTAAAATGATAAGGTATCTGGCATTATACCGAGTACTTGACTTGCTTGATTGGACATTCCACACACATCTTGTACTTGAATCGTACTTGACTTTACATGAAATGTGTGGCCCGAAAAAGGGTAATTTACTTGCTTGATACATGATAGCCAAAGTTCTTGACATGACTCGATAATTGTACTTGCTTGAATATCTTGAATAACTTGTATCTTGTTGAAAGTTCATGATAAGTTCATCTTATTTCCTTGATATTACATTCTCTCTATCTTGTCGTTTCATGCGAGCATGCATAGCTTTATTGCATTCATGAAAATGTAATTACTTAAACCCCTTGCTAGTACTTGAGATATAATTTCCTACTGAGCGTTCGCTCATTCCGTTTGTCCCTTTGTACTTTTCAGGTAAGTCCGACGACGATGGAAGTCAATCGGATGGGAATGATCAAGAGTGAAAGTGATAGAGCTTCTACAAGTGTCGTCTAGTCTTTTCTATAGTTTCTTGAGTCAAATACGTATTCTTTTCCTTTTTATTAAACAGAGTATTGGATTTGTAATAGTCTATCCATTATGAAATAAAGGATTGGGTTATCTTGCTATTTTGCGCATCTCTGTCTTTGTGTCGAATACACGACCACTCTGATTGACATGATTGATATAGACACGTCGCGCATCTCCGGGTATCTTCCGCGCTCGGGGCGTGACACCATATCTTGCTATATTACATTTATCCCGCTCGCCCCGCCGGAGCAATCTCCCATGGTGGCCCCTTCTCTTTTCTCTTATTTCTATGTTGTAGCAAACAAAACGAGTCCGCGCGCTCCGCATTTTCGTTTCTCAAACCGCGTGACGTCGCTCACAGATTGGCGATCACGGTGGGACTTCTGTTGCTTTCTTTCAGTTACCCTTACAATTTCTTGTGATTTGCTTTACTATCTCTTGTGTGTTGTTATATCTTGATTGTTTCATTGTTCTGTTGTGCTCCATATATCTGTCAGCATTTCATTACATACATCCATCCCTCTTTTCTATTCTTTTTCATTTTTTTCTAAGGATCACCCTCTCTCGGTGAAGGAAGAACTCTCCATTCGGGAATTCCTCTCGACGGACTAGAATCTCCTCCACTGGGACCTCCGTAAGTCCCCGACATCGAAGAATCTCTTGTTCGTTCACTGGGCTGGTTGTACCATTGAAGTTCTCCGGAGTTAGTCGACCCATTCGTGGTGAGACGAGAGCCCCTAGCTGACACGGCGGTGAAACAAAAATGAACTAGGGTCCCTATTTTGTGTGAACTTCGGATCTGGTTAAAAACACAAAAAAAATCATCAAAATCAAAACACAAAAAGGGCGTAAAGGCATCCACTTGTTTGATAATCTCTGCTATTTGCTTGCTAGTGTATGTTTTTACGTTCCGGGAAAACTGTGAGCATGGCTCACGAGTCTTTTGAGGAAAACCACCCTAGTCGTGGTGAGTCAGTCGAGCCGCGAGACCATGCTATGGACGCGGGTCCTTCTTATGAGCCCTCGCATGAGGTACAGGTTATTGCAGGGGACACGTCCCCACCACAGGACATCTCCTCTTTGCTGGGCGTCCTCGCCAACACGGAGCTTACCTCTGAACAGCTCCGGGCCCTGCAGGCCATTCTGAAGGGGAAATCTGTTTCCCCCGCCCCCCAGGAATCAACTCCGGCCATCGCACCTCTCCAAGAATTGGTGCAGGCCATTCCATCTCCTTCACTGGCGCAAGCCAACCAATCTCCCTCGCTTCAAGGGCAAGCGAGCCAACAACCTCCCTCGTTCCAGTTCCCTTCACAATCTCAAACCCCCGTTGTTCCCCACATACCGCTTCAGCCGGGGCCAACTGTCGGCGGCCCGACAGCTCCCTCTCATTCGGGGTTCCCCCCTCAAGTCTCCGGGAGACATTTTTCTCCCCAGTGGCAAGTGCCACCTTCACCTCCCGAGGAGCTCGCCCAATCGCTCCTCAACCGGTTCAATAGAATGGATGAATAGTTTCAGAATTTGAAGAAAATGGTGGACGTGAAATCCACCCCGGAGGTTGCTTTGCCAATCCTTCTGGTCATCCATCTTCCTCCCTCTAAAATGCCCACGTACCGCAGGTACAATGGCACTGGCAACCCCTTCATTCACCTCAAAGATTTCATGTATGAGTCCTCCTATTGGCAAAACGACCAGAGATCCTTGGCATACCTCTTTCGGAGATCATTGGACGGTCCTGCGCTAGAATGGTTCTATTCTTTGGAGCCCCGCGAGGCCGAGAATTTTGAAACAGTCCAGAGAAGGTTCTTGTAAAAGTATCGGGATAGGGTCGGTCCCTCTCTTTCCATCACCGACCTAGTGGCCGAAAAGATGAAGTCCGACGAGGATTTTGTCCGCTATGCTGATAGATGGAGGTCTCTGGCAGAAAAGATAAGAGATACCCTCTCGGAACCTGAACAAGTGAAGATGATTGTGTCCAATGCCACCCCACAGTTCAGGCATGTCTTGGCCATGAACAAGCTCACCACCATGGAAGAGCTCTATGAGAGAGCCCGATACATCCAGACCCAGTTAAAAGACTCCCCCATTATGAACATGTTTGAGCCGCCGAAGCCCAAGGTGGTCAGAAAGATAGGCACTGGTGTCCCAGGCGGAGCAACAGAAGGGGTCGTAACAAATGAGCAAGTTAGTGCGGTCAACAACGTCAACTATGCAGCCAACCCAAGGTTCCCACAAATGCCTCGACTTCCCCTCCAGCAAGGTCCTTTTACCTCTCGTCCTACACCCCAAAACAATCCACCCCAGAACAACTTGCCTCCACCATTTCACCCCCAGCAACAACCCCAACCTCAGCAACAACAACCACCACCTCCATACCACCAAGTTCCACCCCCAGGGAATTATGGACCCCCACAGCAACAAAGGAGACCAATCGGCCCCAAGAGAGCCCATTACCCACCGTTGCCAGAAACCTTAGCAGATATTTTCAATGCCCTCATGGCCTCAAATACACTCGTCTTACCTAGGGAGAGGCTCGCATGGCCCCCGAATGTCGACACTTCCAGATACTGTGTCTACCACAGACAGCCAGGACACACAATAGAGAATTGTTTTCACTTTAAGGACTACATCTATGATATGAATGACGAGGGTGGGATTGACTGGGATGAAATGAGGCGATACGTCACCGCTCTCAAAGCCAGGAGACCCCCTCCTAGACCACAGTTCCAACAACAACAGCAGTTACAATAGCAGCAGTTACAACAGCATCAGCAACCACAGCAACAGCAACAGCCTCAGCAGGCACCACAACAACAACAGCCCAACATGGGCATAATCCAGAATCCATTACCGGAGCACCAACAGCCCAATCACCAGGTCAACCCCATCTCCTCCTTCCCGAAAGTCAGAAGAGAGCAGGTGTGGCACCCAGAAAGTACCTCTATTCTTTCTACCGCCAACCCTATCGTCATGCAACCCCCTCGCCTTGCCCGGGTAGCACCTCTCTCTCATCAACCCACGTTAGTACCGCCTTCACCATTTCCACTGCCATCACGCCCTCTCATTCGCACCCCAATGACCTATCAGCCAACACCCTTCATTACGCCCTCACACCCTCTCATCTTCTCTCACTCCCCCACTTTACCATCCACCTCTACTGCATTTGCCCCTATGCCTTCTAAGCCCCTTATCACCCGTCCACCGTATGTAACCCCGCATGTCTCCACCATACCACCGCCAATGCCTTCAAAACCACTCATCACCCACCATCCATCTCAAAACCATTACCCGCTTCAAACTTTACCCACTTCCACTTTGCCTCCACCTCCACCTTCCAGACCTCTTATCCTTCATAACCCGTGCGATATCCCCTCTACCTCCACCATGCCTCCACCTAACAAACCCCTCATCAGAATCCATGCTCCCATCATCACCCCTGCTTCATCAACCATCCCTCCACCACTACCCCTCAAACCTCTATTAAAACCCACTGCTACCCCTATAGAGGTACAGAAGCCACAGGCAATGGTGCTCCAGAGTGGAAGGATTTTCCACAAGGTTTTCCCCTAGAACAGTCAGAATCCCGAGCAGTCTCAGCCAGAGAGGGATGATGGAGAACAACCGGAAAGATCTATCCCTGGAACACAGTATGATCTGTTGAAACACTTGGACAAGATGCCTGCTCGGATCTCCATCCTGGAGCTGCTTCAGAGATCCACATCCCATCAGGCAGCCTTAATGGAGTATCTTCAAAAGGTCATGGTGAACGAGGACCTCCCTGTAGAAAAGATTTCTGCCGTCCTGACCCCAACAGACACGCAACCGGCCATCATGTTCCACAACTACGAGCTCGCTCCCAAGGAAGCTCAGAAATATGCATTGTGTGTTTCAATAAAAATTAATGGGGTATCCATAAACCCATGTCTTGTAGACACGGGTGCGTCCATAAATGTGATCTCCATGAGCACCCTTCAGTTGTGTGGGGTCGAACAGGAACAGATAAGACCTTCTTCAATCACAGTCACAGCTTATGACAATAGCAAAAGGCTGCCGCAAGGGATGATTATTCTGAGGGCAGAGCTAGGTCCTATGCAGTCCCCACGGAATTCCATGTCCTCGACATGGACCCCACATTCAAGGCCATACTGGGTCGCCCTTACATTGAAGCCATAGATGCTGTGCCTTCCACCAACCATCAGTGCTTGAAGTTTCCTTACAATGGAAGAATTATTAAAGTGGTCAGCACACCTGTCCTTCACACGGTGGATGCTATCAACACCTCTCTACCCTCTATTTGTCCGTCTCATCGGCCCATATTGTCATTGCTGGATGTGTGCGATTCATCTCACATTCCGCTAGCACCAAAGAAGCCGATCAAGGCAACAACGCCATATCTCCCTTTTCACTCCAAATGTTGGGAGATTATGAAAAACATCGGCTATCAACAGGGCAAAGGTCTGGGTGCACAGCTACATGGTAGGTTGAAACCACCAAAGGAGATTAGGCCGAACCGCAGGTTTGGCCTAGGCTTCAAAGGACCATTCAAGGCGGATTGGAAGCCCCTCACATGGACCCTATCAAACCACTTCAACAAAGGGCCCATTATTCAGATGGGGGATTATCCGCAAGAAGCCCATGGGGGGTCGCATGTTGTATATTCAGCCGAAAAATGTCCGAGGGTCACCAAAAGAGGCAAGATCAAAGACCCGGAATGCGAATGGGACAAATGGTTTGATATACGGGACGTTTCTGTTGCACTGGAAAGGATGTTCTCATCTCCCCAGCTTGAAGGATCGCCATTGATCTCCGGAATGCCAGACAATGTCACTACTATTGCCAAGGTTCCAAACTATCATCGTCCTCGCCAAAAGGACTCTATCACCGGCGGATCTTTATCCGTCATCAACATTGCCATCGACGGCTCATTAGCCGCCGTCTTCTCCATTCACTCATCTCAGCCTTTGTTGATATCTTCTTCCTGGGCCAGATGGTTGTCTGATGACCTTCCCAGATCCCCCTCTCTACTTACATACCTGCGCGGGTTTCTCAACCCGCGCTAGGTCTTCAATCATGATCTGCTCTTCGAGCCTCCCAATCCTCTAGTCATAATCACTTTTCTCTCTCCCCCGATCTATTTTCACTGTTTTGTCATCAAAAATGAAAACGAAAAAAAAATGTCAATTTCCAAACTCCTCAACAACACATCTTCGTTGAGGAAACCTCCTACATCTCCCACGGGTGCGTCCCGCCCTGCGGACCACCCGTCCAAGGTCCGATGAGTGACCTTTTCTACCCCTCCTCTGAGGGATCTTTCCCTGTACATTCTTCACCATCCTCTTCATCTTTCTCTTCTTCTGTAAATAATGTCAGTCAATCTAGGAATAATAAGTCAAAGGTAGTACCTAGGAAGAAATCCAAGGGTAGGTAGATCCCTCGTCGATTCCTTCTGGATTTAGCCGCCAGGTGTCAGGCCCTTCTTGCCATCCCTCAGTTGCTAGAAAATCCCATCCAGCTACCGAAAATAGAAGGTGAGGGCAACTGTGCAATTGATGAGGGGTATGGAGTCTACGAGATCACGGATGAAGAATACCCTACTGAAGATGAGGGTGAAGAATATGAGGATGTGGCTGGCGCATATGCTAGTGGAATAAGGAGATTCGACGAGCCATCAATCGCCGTAGAAGAGTCCACCAAAGAAGTCAACTTGGGAACTGAGGAAGACCCTAGGATCATCCTCATAAGTGATAATCTACCACCCTCTGAAGAAGAGGCATTAATTGAAGTTCTCAAGGAATATAAGGACACATTTGCATGAAGCTACGAGGATATGCCAGGACTGGATTCAACCCTGGTCGAACATCGTTTAACCCTAAAACCAGGGTCCGTCTCGGTAAAACAAAGGTTAAGGCGTTTCCACCCTCAAATGGCTTTGAAAATGAAAGAAGAAGTCGACAAGCTCCATAAATCCAGGTTTATTAGAGTCATCCTTTATCCTCAATGGGTGGCAAACATTGTCCCGGTCATGAAGAAAGATGGGAAAGTCAGGATTTACATCGACTTCCGGGACCTTAACCGCGCGTGTCCAAAGGATGATTTTCCATTACCTCACATTGATGTGTTAATCGACAACATAGCAGGATATGAGACCCTCTCATTTATGGATGGATTTTTAGGATATAATCAAATTCGTTTGACAGAAGAGGATCAAGAGAAGACATCATTCACTACACCTTGGGGAACATATTGTTACGTGGTCATGCTGTTTGGGTTAAAGAACGCTGGAGCTACTTACCAAAGAGCTATGATGGCCATATTTCACGACATGATGCACATATATCTGGAGGTGTATGTGGTTGATCTATTGGTGAAATCAAGGACTAGGATGGAACATCCAAGGGTTTTGGCTAAGGTCTTGCAGAGATCAAGGGAGTTCCAATTGAAAATGAACCCGAAGAATTGTGTGTTTGGTGTATCATCGGGCAAATTACTGGGCTTCATTGTGAGTAAAAGAGGGATCAAGATAGATCCCGACAAAGCTAAGGCCATCAGGGATATGCCACCTCCCAAGAATTTGAGGGAAGTCCGAGGTTTAATCGGGAGGTTGCAGTTTATTCGTCGGTTTGTGTCTCAGCACTCACAAAGGTGTAGACCTTTCTATGAGTTGACCAAGCCAGGAGTAGAATTCCACTGGGATTCTAAATGCCAAAAAGCTTTTGAAAGGTTAAAGGAATATCTGGCTAGTCCACCCGTTCTCATTCCACCCAAACCAGAAAAACCTCTGATCCTCTACATCTCGATCTTGGACGGCTCCGTGGGAGCTGTCCACGCACAAGCTGATGAAGAAGGCAAGGAACGGGCAACCTATTACTTGTCCAAACTTCTCAATCCTTGTGAGTAGAAGTACACAGTCATGGAGAAAACCTGTGCTGCCCTCGTTTGGGTAGTGCAGAAATTGAAGCACTACTTCCTGGCTCATGAGGTCCATCTAATCGCTCGCATGAACCCTATCAAGTTTCTTCTGGAGAAATCCGTCCTTACTGATAGGCTAGCACGCTAGCAAAGTTTTATTTCCCAATTCGACATCACCTACATCTAGCAAAAGGAAATTAAAGGCTATGCCATAGCCGAGCATCTCGCCCACCATCCTCTCCCCAAGTTTGACCCTGTCCAATCAGAGAGTCCAGATGAGGAACTAATGCCCGTCACTCAGTCTGACAAGCCAATGTGGACATTATATTTTGATGGAGCTCTGAATTCCCAAGGGAAGGGTATCGGCATTGTCCTTCTAACACCTGAAGGCGTTACTATCCCAGAAGCATTTCAGCTCGCGTTCCCAGTCACCAACAACATCGCTGAATACGAGGCTCTTCTAGCTGGCCTGGAACTAGCCCGTTCTTTCTATATCACTGAGTTGGGAGTCGTGGGTGATAGTCAACCTGTTCTCTGCCAGGTGCTTACCAAATATCGCACCCTCGATCCCAAGCTCAAACCCTATCAGGAGCTGGTCTTCGCCTATGCTAAATTGTTCACCAAGCTGATCTTTGTCCATGTTCCTCGCGAACAGAATATTCTGGCCGATGCCCTCGCCTCCTTGGCGTCATCCTTCAAATTCCCTTTAGGTGCATGGTTTAGATCCATCATTCTCTACAAACGTCTTGTCCCTGCCGTTCAGGACCCTTACCTCTTAAAGATCAAGAAACGAGTCCTACAGAAGATCCAGAAGGGAGAAATTCTTGAGAAGAGGAACATCATGCTAGCAGAAGTCGAAGAAGAGCTGGCTGACGAGGAGAAACCATGGCTCTATGAAATTGTCAAATACTGTAAAGATCAGTCTTATCCTGAAGGAGCCACCATAGAAGATAAGAAAGCCATAAGAAGGGTGGCTCAGAAATACACATTGGTTGGAGGTCTACTCTATAGGAGGAGCCTTACTGGCGTTCTGTTAAGGTGTCTTGATGACAATGAGGTTTGGAAATGCGTAGAAGAAGCACACTCGGGTGTGTGCGGTGGCCACGTGAATAGCCAGATGCTCGCCAAGAAGATCATTCGTCAAGGCTTTTACTAGCCCACTATGGAAGATGATTGTGCTGTCTATGTCTGTAGGTGTGTCAAGTGTCAACTTCACGCCGATAAAATTCATTCACCATCTTCCTCACTTCATCCAATATCCTCCCCATGGCCTTTCTCCATGTGGGCATTCGATATCATCGGTCCCCTAGGTGATCCTAATTCCCTCACCAAGCAGAAATCTTTCATCCTTACTGCGACGAAATACTTCACCAAATGGGCCGAAGCTAAAGCTTACGCGGAAATCAAGGCATCAACAGTCTGCAAGTTCATCACGAAGAACATCCTCACCAGGTTCGGTGTCCCAAGCATAATTGTCACCGACAATGGGCCACAGTTCATTTCTAAGGACCTTCAAGACCTCTGCAAAAGGTACGCAATTGCATTGCATCATTCATCACCTTATTACCCACAAGGTAATGGCCAAGTGGAGGCCACCAATAAAACATTGATCAAAATCATCAAGAAAACCTGCGAGTCCAGTAAGTTTTCAGACTGGCCAGGAAAGCTTATCGAAGCTCTATGGGTCTATCGCACTTCAATCCGTACCCCCACCGGGCAGACTCCGTTTGCCCTTACTTATGGGACGGAAGCGGTAGTCCCGTACGAGACTCTGATCCCTTCTCTTAGAGTATAATTGGATGAGGAACTTCCCCTCGATGAACATCGCAATTCACTCCTTGCCCAGTTGAAACTCTTAGACGAGAAGCGGCTGGCCGCTGCCGAGCATGCGCGTGTGTATCAAAATAGACTCACTCGCTTTTACCAAAAGAAAGTCGTTGAGAGAAAATTCAAAGTCGGTGAGATGGTCCTAAAAAGAATTTTTGTCAAACCTGGAGGGCCGTGTTCTAAGCTCCAACCCAATTGGGAAGGACCATTTATGATTCAAGCCGTGTACCCTGGCAACGCTTACAAACTAGTCAACGCCGAAGGGACTGAGTTATCCCACCCTTAGAATGGGCTTTATCTTAAAAAGTACTACCCCTAGCGTAGTGCCAAAACGTCAAAAACAAACAAATGATGAAAAGACAGAAAACATCAAAAATAAAAAAAATATTAAAAATCACTAAAAATATGGAAAATTCAAAATGCCGATGCCTAGTGGTCACCATGTAGTTAAGTCCCTGCATCCAACCTTCATGTTAGGATAGGATCCATTAAGGCTTGGTAGGCACCGGGTCTTGGTTTGCCAGAACCGTGGAGATCCCTATCCGGCCACATCGGCCTATGCTTGCTCAAAGGGAGCCAACATGTACTCACTTACGTATTTTATCCAAAAAAAAGTTGGTAGCATCACCTACAGTGGGGCCTCACCTAGAAGATCTCCAGAAGCTGTAATCTTTATTCTTTTCTCTTCGACCAAATGAGACAGTCGGCGCCCTTAAAACGCTGAGCATGAGAAACCAAAACTCAAAACCCTTAAGGCAAGAGTAGGATCCACTTCCTCGAGCATCGATCAGAGCACGAGAAGAGGGCAGTGTCCCCGCAGGCATACAAAAGGGAGCCCACAACGTCAAACTATATCTCCCTTGTAAAAAGAAACACAAAATCAAAATCAAGAGAAAAGCCTGGTCGTGACCGTGCCTGATGCGATAAATGAAATCCCTCAAGGTAAAAAGTCTAAATTCACAAAAGGAGTTATGGAATGTAATGCTCGAGATTTGGTCCGAAGTTGTCCGAAAGAGGAGAGTTAATGGGCCCTTATTGGCTCGCCGGGTTAAAGATTTTGTCGGTCCTCTCAGGAGGTTTACCCCATACACTCTTCCTTCTTCCTTTGAAGATGAAAGCTAGATGGAGTTTCTGAAGGGTAAAACCCGCCAAAGTCTGCGACCTTATTTTAATACACACGTATGGTTGCCTACTTTGAAAAGTAAAAGCTATCGCTGCGAAGGAGTCTCTGTGTTTCTGGCCGGTTAAGACCCCTATTTACCACCTTGATGTCTTCTTATTTAACCTTGGGCTTAGGCCAATGCAAGCGCGTCACCTATGGGTGCGACGGCATCTGATTCTGGGTGAGCGTCGTGCGGTTGGTCGTTAGGGTTCCAGGGTGTTCCATCATATACCACCTAGGGTTGTGAGGAAATAGACCCGGGTCGGGCAAATCATTTACCTCGAAAACCTTTTGGGTGAATCCCTATGGTCAGAAGTGACTGGGAGCCTAAGCATGGCATGACGGTATTATCATCAGGGTAAGTCTTAGCTGGCAGGATTATCATTCGAGGGGTCCAGAGGCTCAAATCAACCTAGATGTGCACTTAGGATACC
This sequence comes from Amorphophallus konjac, assembly GCA_022559845.1. Classification (NCBI taxonomy): domain Eukaryota; kingdom Viridiplantae; phylum Streptophyta; class Magnoliopsida; order Alismatales; family Araceae; genus Amorphophallus; species Amorphophallus konjac. The sequence goes on along the minus strand of CM040124.1, from coordinate 52,504,481 downwards.
TGGGAGGTTAGTAAGAAACCCCTGTTCTCATGTAGGTTATGTGCCATTTGGATGCTTGTCAGGCGTAAGCAACCAAAAAAAAAAAGAAATGATAAAAACAAAAAAAAAAGAAAAGAGAAAATGTACATATTTGCAAATAAAAAAATTGAATATAACAAAACAACAAAAAATGCTAAATATAAAAATAAAAACAAATCAATTTTGCATGATTACATTTGTATGCAGCATTTCACTTTTTGATCTCGCTTGCATTCGTGTGCTTGTTTGTCGCATTCATCATCACCACATCTTTCCCTTGCCTTCATTAATAAAGGCTTAGCCCCTTGACCCGTTATCAAGGACAGTCAAAGTGACCATCTGCTTATTGAGCAAGGGGCCAAGTTAGAGCAGAAATTCTGATTTATTTGTTTCAATGATGTGTGCAGGGATTTGAGGCAACAAGAGCAAAGGTGAAAATCAAACAAAACTGAACCTTTTATTCCATTCCAAAATAAGAAGTTGTACATTAAGTTCCACCTTCTCTCTCTGCATTATTCGTCCCACTACTCTCCAGGTAAAACGCTCTCAAGGGTGCTACCCAGCTACGAAAAGTGGTACTCCTACCGCTCTGTACTCCTCTTCCCATCACCACACCCCGGCGTTGATCCATGGGAGCAGCAAAGAAGCTACCAACACGAAAGTCACGCTCTCATGCTCTTCGGTAGCGCTCCTCACCATCTCTCTGCCACTATTCAGCAAGACCAAGGCTGATTTAGAGTTCGAACAACTGGGCCTCCATGGCTCTTCGTTCTTCCCTTTCAGCCAATCTGTCGGCTCTTTCTCTCTCTCTGTCTCTTTCTCTCTCTGCCCGTTCTCTCTCACAGTCTTCCCTCTCCAACTGGAGAGTGATCCTCAGCTCTCTGGCATCCCTAGAAGAGTCATCATCTGGACGACGTTGCAGTTCCTCCTCCAGCTCAACTATTCTAGCCTCCCTCTGCGCAGCTTGGGCAAGTGACTCTTGCATCTCCTTTTCCTACCAGATACACCATCTCAGATATGCGACAAAGCATAAACAAGGAGAACTCAACACTGAGGCTCTTACCTATATAGAGAGCATTCCTTCTGCCTCCGCGGCACGCTGCGTGGCACGAGCAAGTTGCTCGTGAAGTAAGTCAAGTTCTGAGGTAGGGGTCCATAAGCTGGAAGAGACTCCACTGGCCCCCATCGCCGATGAGGCCGTGTCAATCTGGGCGCGCTGTAATCATGAGATGATAGTTAGTGGCCGAACACCATGAATCTAGGGCCCTAATTCGGAGCGTGCACTATATACACCTACCGATGCACTCAAGGCTTCACGTGTGTCACCCAATTGTTGCTCCATCTCTGCCAGGCGAGATCGCAAGTTCGCTATCATGGTATCACGGACATCCTGCAGTCATGAGAGTCAGCATTTCCACAACAAAAACCAAAAGAGAGAAAGCAAGAGAGAAAGGGGACCTACCTCCACAAGTCTCCGGGGTTGGAGCCGCTCTGCATACATTGTCTTATATAGACGCAGATAGTCTTCACTATCCTGCGCATGCAATTCCACAATTGTGTCACCCCGTTGCCAATCTTCATACTGTTCAGGGAACTGCACACGCCAATCAATGCAGGTTGCCGGTCCCCGTGTCTTTCTCCCAACGCGAGGTGGCGCAGCCGTATCCACCCATTCCTGAGCCAGTCCTAAAGTCCTCATAACCAATCGTAGCCGAAGCGGCTCGATTTCATTCAGGAAGTACATCCACAGTTCCCGTCCGAACCGGGCACGACTTGTTAGAACCCATGGTTGGTCGACATCAACCATGCCTGAGTAGGGTCTCCAGTTTACCTAGGTTATGTTGTACATACCCGTTTAGCTGGTCAGAACCAAATAAAAATAATCCAGAAAAAAAATCCCACCATTGCTGCAGGGAACTCCTGTATCTCCCGCCTTAGCACCATCAGTTGGTAGGTTAGGGGTGCCGCACTCATGATAGGTTGCCATCGCCTGGCTAGCGGCACCATCACTGGTCGCCAATGTCGAGCTCTCCCCATCGGGAGGTAATAATAGCTCCACAGCTGCTTTAGCGCATGTCATCAGTACCTTAAGTGGGCTATCACAAAAACAAAAAAAAATACAAAACAAAATCAAAAATACCTGGATAATTGGTGTGAAACCACTCACAGTCATCTCACGGTCTGCTTCTTGGGACAGACTTGTAAACAAATGTGCCAGCATGACAGCTCCCCACGCGTAGTGCCCTACTCTTTCGAGGTCTGATAGCAGCTCCAGGAAATGACAATGGATACCGTCTCCTTTCGAGCTCAGTATCAATCTTTCCAGCAAGAAGAGGAGAAATCTCCTCAAATCCATGTTGGATCTTTCCCAATTGCCAAAATCTGTGCAGTACACAGCACGACATCCTCTTTCCATCCTCCCCATGAATTCTTCTAAGGACTCATCATCCCGTCGACGAGTATCAGTGAGCCCTAATGCCTCCATGATAGATGTCCTGGCTACTGACCTGTTCTTCCGTCCATCTAGGTCCAAACCCAGTAGCTTCTGGGCACCTTCTCGATAGTCTGCATAAGTGACTCCGGTCACTACCTCACCATCCACCTTGAGGCTCGTAATTCGGGCCACATCTTCCAGGCTGGGCACCATGTGCCCCCAGGGCATCAAGAATGCCCGACTCGCTAGGTCCCATCTTTCACGCAAGGCTTGGATCAGGACCAGGTCGAGCTTGATCGGCTCGATCCGCACGAAGGTACCAAATCCCATCACGTCTAGCCTGGCCTTTTGAAAATCCAGGAGACCCCTGTATGCTGCCGCTACTAACTCCCATGAAATGTGCGATTTCATCACACTCTGCGCATGCATAAGGAATGGAGAAGGGTGTTGTCAAAAGAAAGGAAGAAAGGAAGGAAGGAAGAAAGAATGAGAAAAAGGGCAGGAGAGCTCAGCTTACGAGTTGCGATTGGGTCCTTTCACTGAAGTGCCCTTCGAGGTCCGAGAGCTTCCTGGAACTTCTACCGCTGGAACTGCTTCTCTTCGAGGACTGGGAAGATTCGCCCTCAATCCCGATCTTAGAACTCTGAGTTCCTTCTCTTTCGTGAAAATTTGTACTCTTCGAGTTGGCTCTCAATGTCCCTTCGATAACGAAAGAGACATGTATTTATAGAAATGGGAGAAGTACTGGCCAAGATTGCTTCCATCACCTTTAACGACAGCCCTCGCGATAAGACGCCTGCCCTGCAGTCCCATGTGTCACTGCACCGCTCGCGCAGGGTGATTGATTGGACAACACCCTCCCTATACCGTTAGGGATGCCCTGTTACGATGTAGAGATCATCCGCAAAGGTTGAAAGATCGCCCGGGAAGAGGGGCTAGGGCTATCATTGTTGACTTCCGCGAATGATTTCCGCATGGAAGACGATCAGAGCAAGATACGATTCCCCGTTTCGTACAGGGTCTCGGCGAGCATATCACATGGGGACAGTGTAAAGAGAAGAAGCGTAGGAAGGAAGGAACGCGCAAGAGGACAAATGAGCAACAGGAAACAATAGATCACTCCATTCATAAGTCTACATAAACTATCATAAACATCACAATCATAGAAAGGAGGCGTATGCTAGCTCACCAACTATCGCCGTCACCTTCACATTCATCCCTCTAGGCATCCCTCTCCTCTCCCTTGAGGTGAGGGTCCCTCAAGGGCCTTCTGGGGCTCCGTGAAACAGCAGTCCCCTAGCCTCGTGGCGCCTGCTCCACAGCGGTGGCTCGCTGCTGCCCCCCTGGCGTGGCAAAGAGGCCACCGACAGAAAAGCGGCTAGACTGGCGGAGTCGCGCCCTGAACTCTCGCGCTCTCTCATAGTTTGCCTCCATGCTCTCTAGCCTCTGTCCCATAGCTCGAAGGCCTAGCTGGAGCTCTCTCACCTGGGCCTCCATGGCCCTTCTGTCCTCTCTCTCCTTCTCCCTCTCTAGCCTTTCTCTATCCGCCTCTCTTTTGGCCACCTGGAGGAACACTCTCAACTCTAGGATGTCCGGATGTGGCCTCTCTTCACTGTGACGCCGCAGCTCCGCTACAGTCGCTACCCAGGCATCACACTCCTTTTCCGCCCGGGCCGCACGGGCCACCGCACCGGCGAGTTGCTCCCGGAGGGAGGCAATCTCAAGAAAAGGGGCCGAAGAGCTGGAAGATGCACCGCCGGCAACTCCCACCATCACTGTCTGCTGGGCACGCTGGAACAAACAAACAACGGCCGTCAGCTAAGCTCCAAATTTAAAAAAAAAGGGAATGCAGTACTTAACTTACCAAGATCGACAGTTCCTGTTGAGTGATGGCCATCTGCCGCCTGGCCTCTGCCAGTTGGGCACGCAAGCCGTTGATGTCGCGCGCATCCCCGGGTTGGAGAGGTCCCACATGACTCTCCCGCCACTGCCGTAGGAAGTCGGCACTGTCCTGCAGCAATACGCTCCCTTGCTGTTCAGGGAGACGTATGCGCCAGTCCTCAAGCTTCGCCTTGCCGCGACTCTCCTTCCTAACACGGCTCGGCTCATCCGTGCTCGCCCATTCATCGGCCAAGCCTGGGGTCCGTGCCATGCCCTACATCAAGAAAGGGGGGTATTACGTCAGACAACGAGAACGCGTCTCCTGTCAAGGACGCGTCCCTCATTTGAGTGCAACACTCACCGAACCCTCTTCCCCCCTCGTGTGGCTCACTTCAAAACTCAAAATGGATCAAAGAGGAGGAGATCAAAGGACCTACCGGGTCGTGTTCACCTCCCTCCGTGCCATCATTTCCCTCGGGTCCCTCAAGCACCCGAAGGGGTCCTTCCTCTTCCATGGACGCCTCGCTGTGCTCTTGCGCGTCCCTCCTCGGGCGAGGAGTCCCTCGCCCCTCTCTCCCTTCACCACGATTTGGCCCACCAAACTCCATCGATCGAGAAGTGGAAGAAGACGAAGATGGGCGAGCAAATCTCGACGGAGGCGGGCTCGTTTGCGGGCAAGGCACGGGAGAAGAAGTACCGCCTGGCGCTTCAAATTTGAATTTGAAAGTTAAGATGCGTCCCCACGCCTGGACGTGCCCAAAAGGAGAAAAGAAGGAAAACGAAAAAAAAGAGAGGACCCCTCTGTGCAAGGCGTAGTTCCCTACTTTTCAGGGTATGGTCTCATGAAGCGTGCCTCGAAACAACTCGGTGCAAGAGAAGAAGCGTGGAAGAGGGAAAGTGCATACGACAAAAGGAACCATTTCATTGCACATAAGCTAATAGTCAGTTATACATCATAAAGTGAGGAAGGTGGGGTGTACAAGCAACTCCCTAACTCTCGCTACCACCCTCCTGATGATCTCTCTCCTCCTCCTCTGATGGGGATCCCTAGGGGGCCTCCGTGAACTCTGAGAGGCGGTGCTCGCCTCACCCTATGGTGGCATGCTAGCCTCGAAGGCGCGGCGACGCTCCTCGGCCGAAGAAACTAGAAAGTTGCCCATGGAGAAAGAACCAGACTGACGAAGTCGCGCCCCGCGCTCCTTCGCCCTCTGATACTGCTCCTCGCTCTCCCGAAGCCTCCCCTCCGCCGTGCCGAGACTCAATCGAAGCTCCATCAGCTGGGCCTCCAGAGCCCTCCTCTCATCCCAGTCTCACCGTCGCTCTGCCCTCCCATCCTCCCTCTCTCTCTCTCTGTCCTCTCTCTCTCTCTCTCTCCCTGTCCTCTCTCTCTCTCCCTATTCTCCCTCTCCCTCTCCCTCTCCTCTCTCTCTCTCATCGCCTCTCTCCTCTATAGCTCGAGGGTGATCCGTAGATCCAGCACGTCGCGAGGGAGCTCCTCAGCCTCCCGTCGCCGCTCCTCCTCCATCTCCGCAATCCGGGCGTCACGCTCTGCCGCCCAAGCGTCGCGCTCCTGCTCAGCACGAACAGCACGGGCCAGGGCCTCCCGAATCTCGACCACCTGTCAAAGCACGCATGACCCATAAGAGAACAGTGAAGGAAGAAGAGCAACTGGAAAGAGAGTCGGGGTCAGGCAGACACTCACTCGAGCCTCACGGTCACGCTCGGCCTCCTCAGCCCGGGCCACCGCGTACGCCAGCTGCTCCTGAAGGGCAGAAACCTCCGGAGGAGGGCCCCACGAACTGGAACCCGCTCCACCAGCCATCCCGGCTGCCGCTGCCTGATGGGCCCGCTGAAACACGGAACAAACGATAGTCAGAGGCTAAGCATCGAAATCCAGGTCACAAAAAAAATGCATTGCATAGGCTCACCAGGATCTCCAACTCCTGTCGGATGGCCACCAATTGTCGCCTGGCGTCTGCCAGCTGGGCCCGTAGGTCGGCAGTCATGTTATCACGAGCATCCTTGATGTGGCACAGCCCAAAGACCACTAAAGAGGATGATATGACCCTAGGACTTAGACCCGCAAGCATACAAGCACTCAATGATTCTCACAATCGACGATTTTTGCTCACACGGTTCACACGCTCACCCGGTGGGTCCGGGGGATAATGATGAGGGTCCGGGATGGGACCCAATTGTTCTAATGGACTTACAATGCTACGGCTGACTCCAAAGAGTCTAGGATACCCAACTTCGTGGGTGGCTGGCCCGCAAGGCGGGGTTTGGGTGACACTCTCTCACGGTCCGCGGTGGACACTAACAAACTAGCATGCAAATTCGAACTCTCTTCTCACCGCCGACGAGCAATCAAAGCAATACTAAGCTAGCAGGAATAAGGCTACAAAGGGTAGTACCAGAAGCTCACCTGATCGGTGTGAAGACACCGATCCCGTTCGGAGACGAGGGCGCGCCGGGAGGCGAGGGTATGCACCCGATCGCCGCGGCGGTGTAGCTTGACCTGAAAATGTAAAGGGTACAGCACTACTCCTCTCGCAGGAGGGGTGATCTTGGGGTGGGGGTTACGCTTAGTACATTCAAAACTACCTCCACGCAGGGAGGGGCCTTCAGCCGGCCAAGCGGGGTGGGGAGAAATGCAAAGGAGATCGAGATTCCAAGCTTCGCCGGTTCTGCCCACCTGCAGGTTTTCTGGACAGTGGATCGGTGTTGTGGCAGCTAAAAATTCCACGAAGCTTGGATTGTGACGAAACCAACGCCAAACGTTTGCCAACTGATAGGGGATGAAGCTTGAATTTTTGGGGAAGCTATGATTCTCAGGGCTGACCGCACCGGTGGCTGGAAGGTGGATGCAGCTCTGGTTGCTGGTCGAGCTCTGTCTGCAACAGCAGGTTGCAGAAGGTACCACGATCGCTCCGGAGCTCCGAACCTGGCACCGCTGGACTCTTTGGAATCGTGGAGGAGTCTTCTTTGCAACAAAACAAACGGGGACGTCTTCTGATGTCGGAGATGAACTGGGTGTCCAGAGAAGTGGCCGGAGGTCGGTGCAGACAGTGAGGAGGCAGACCGGCGTGGTTGTGGTAGAAAAATAGTAACTCTGGTTGTCGGATGCCGAACGGGGTTCCGCCTTCTGTTCCTGGACGCTGACAGAGGGACGAAGAACTTTGTAGAAGACCTTGAAGACTGGTTCCTTCAAGGTTAGCCGTGGGCGAGTCGTCTCTGCAGCTCTGGCTCCGGATCTGAGAGGTTCGGCGCAGTCGGAGAAGAATGGTGATTGCGGACAGCACCGAACTCGGATGCCGACGAAACCACCTCGCCTTGAAAGCTGACTTGCAGATGATTCTGGAAATGTAGGCCTTGCTCCCTGAGTCGTTGATGGGTGACCGTGGCCTCCTCTGCAAGTTGCTGTAATTCTGTTTCCTGAAGCAGGGTAAGAATGTGAAGAAGAAGATGAGGTGGGGAAGGGGGTGGCCAAGAGAGAAGAAGGGGCAAGATGATTCTAATGGCTATGGGAGGGAAGGTTCAAATTCGAAATTGGCCTTGGAAGTGGTGGGATTTGTGTGGGGAAGTGGGGGAATTGTGTTGGGAGGTGGAAGAGTTGCTTTGGGACAAGGAGGGGAAGTAAATGAAGGGCTATGGGGAAGGGGAGAGCCTTAATGGAGGTGGGTGAGGTAGTGGAGGTGGTTGGGGGTTGGAGTAAGTGAGGGGGGAAGAGGAGAGAGAGGGAGGGTCGAACTCCCCTTGGGGAGAGAGAGAATGAGAGAGAGATTGAGAGATATAGTGAGTAAGAGAGAGAGTTGAGAGATAATAAGAGGTGGTTTTTTTTCAATATTCATCAAGAGTGACTACAAGTGGAGAGATGGGGCCTATTTATAGGCAACCACTCTTTTCATGACCAAAATGTCCTTGACAATAGGACAAAAGACCGAGCATATCCTAGACTCAATCCTATGGGCCCATAACTAAGGACATAAGGCCCAGTTTAAGCAAAATAAGGGAAATGGGCTAGAACCACATGACTCAATAAAGGAAAATACATAAGATAGGACTCAATAAAAGGAAAATACATAAATGACACTGGGAAAATGAAGATAACAAGTGGAGACCATGATCAGACCATATCAAGAGTGTGCAGACGACCAAACTAGAGGGAGTGTCGTGAGATGCCCTCATCAAATCCCCCGGGGTGGGGAGAACTCGACCCTGTCGAGTATGGGTCTGCCTGGCTGTCGTACTGCTCCAACATGCCGGGGTCCAGGCGCATCAAATCCTCTCGACTCATCCATGCATCCTCGATCGGGGGACGGTTCTTCCACCTAACCAGATAGCGCTGATACACCTTGTGCCTTGTAATGATACTCTGCTCATCCAGTATTGCCTCTACCTGCTCTTGTCGGTCTCTCAAGCTAGAAAGTGGAGTCCCTCCGGGGGTGTCTCTCATAAGGGGGGGTAAAGGCTCAAGCTCCTGACTGGGTTCCACCGTGGGGCCTTTGTAGGGTACCAGGTCCGCCACGTTGAAGGTAGGGTGTACCCCATAGCTCTCTGGTAAGTCAAGCTCATAGGCATTGCTGCCAAGTCGTCGTAGAACTCGAAAGGGTCCCGACCCTCGTGCCCTCAACTTGGAGGCAGGCCCGGGAAGGAGCCGCTCCGTCCTCACCATCACCGGATCTCCCACTTGGAATTCATAGTGGCGCCGGTGAGCATCGGCCCGTCTTTTGTAAGCCTCATTATTTTTCCCTATATGCTTGCGGATATCATCATGCAATTCTTTGATATGCTGTGCAAAGGACTCAGCTGAGACTGACACTCTAGCATGTGAGGGGAGGGGAATGAGATCTGAGGGTTTTCTAGGCCTAAACCCATGTACTACCTCAAATGGACTCTTGCCTATGGACCTATTGACAGAATCATTGTAGGCAAACTCGGCTTGAGATAAGAGGAGATCCCAATTCCCAGGGTGGTCCCCTACAAGGCATCGGAGTAAGTTCCCAAGGCTTCGGTTGACAACCTCAGTTTGGCCATCGGTTTGAGGATGATAGGCAGTGGAGAATTTGAGGAGGGTCCCCATCAAGTGCCATAGAGTCTTCCAAAAATAACTAGTGAATTTCACATCTCTATCGGACACAATAGTCTTAGGTAACCCATGGAGTCGGACTACCTCATCGAAGAATAACCGAGCGACCTTAGAGGCATCAGAGGTCTTGGAACAGGGGATAAAGTGGGCCATTTTTGAGAACCTGTCAACCACTACAAAGATGGAATCATGTTTGCGCAAGGTCTTTGGTAGGCCAAGAATGAAATCCATACTCAAATCTTCCCATGGTCTATCGGGTATGGGTAGAGGTGTGTAAAGCCCGGTGTTTTGTCTTACTTGCTTGGCGGATGCACATATGCGACATTGTCCCACAATGTGGGCCGCATCCTTCTTGAGACTGGGCCAGTGGAATTGCCTCTCAACTAACTCTATGGTTTTGTGGACCCCAAAGTGACCAGCTAGGCCGCCACTATGTAACTCCCAAACTAGGAAGTCCCTAAGTGAAGTCCTAGGTATGCAAAGTCTATCCCCTTTGAACAGATATCCATCTTGAAGTATGAACCCCTTATACTCTTTGAGTGGTTGGGTAGAAAGGGTGTTGTAGTGGGTCCCAAAGTCGGGGCAATGTGGGTATTCTCCTTTGATCCTCTCAAATCCGGTTACTTCCACTTGGACAGTGGAGAGTAAGGCTACCCGCCTACTCAGTGCATCGGCGGCGCGATTCTCACTACCCATCTTATACTTGAGGACAAAGGTGTAGGCTTGAATGTATTCTACCCATCGAGCATGGCGGGCATTGAGCTTTTGTTGAGTGTTGAGGTATTTCAAAGCCTCATGGTCCGAGAAGATCACAAATTCTTTGGGTAGGAGATAGTGTCTCCAATGCCGAAGGGATTGAACCACGGCATAAAGCTCTTTGTCATATGTGGAGTATCTCGTCCTAGCCTCACAAAGTTTTTCACTAAAATAGGCCACCGGGTGACCCTCTTGGCTAAGGATACCCCCAATCCCTACCCCGGATGCATCACAAGTGACTTCAAAGACTTTGAGAAGTCGGGTAGGCAGAGGACCGGGGCTTGGGTCATCTTTTCCTTGAGCTCAAGGAAGGCTCTTGAGGCTGCCCTAGTCCATACAAAGGTGCCTTTCTTGAGGCAATCCGTGATAGGAGCGGTGATTGTGCTAAACCCACGGATGAATCTCCTATAAAAGGTAGCTAGCCCGTGAAAACTCCGAGCCTCATGAAGGGTCTTGGGTTCGGGCCACTCAAGAATAGCTTGGACCTTTTCGGGGTCCATGGATACTCCTTGGGATGAGACAATAAATCCTAGGAAGGCTAGTTGATTGGTCAAGAAATGACACTTCTCGGGGTTGGCAAAGAGACTCTCTTTTCTAAGAATGGTGCACACTTGTTTGAGGTGATCGAGGTGGGCTTCCTTGGATTGGCTATATATGAGGATGTCGTCAAAGTAGACAACTAGGAAGATACCAATGAAGGGCCGGAGGACCTCGGTCATGAGGCGCATGAAGGTGCTAGGTGCATTGGAAAGGCCAAAAGGCATGACAAGCCATTCATAGAGACCGTCCTTAGTTTTAAAGGCGGTTTTCCACTCGTCCCCGGGCCTAATGCGGACTTGGTGGTAGCCACTTTTGAGATCAATTTTGGAGAAGATGGTGGCTCCTGCTAGCATGTCTAGCATGTCATCAAGCCGAGGGATGGGGAACCTATATTTGACCGTGATTTTGTTGACGGCTCGGCTATCAACACACATGCGCCAAGTCCCATCCTTTTTAGGTGTAAGAAGAGCCGGGACGGCACAAGGGCTTTTGCTAATTCGGAGGAAACCCTTCTTGATGAGTTCTTCAATTTGCCTCCGAAGCTCGGCATGCTCGGTGGGGTTGAGTCGGTAGTGTGGGAGGTTGGGCAAGGTAGCCCCGGGCACGAGGTCGATGGCATGTTGCACATCTCTCATAGGGGGTAGTTTGTCTGGAAGCTCTTCGGGAAATACATCATGGAAGTCCTTAAGGAGTTGATGAATTTCTAGGGGATGTGGGTCGGTTGGGGTGGATTCCCCTAGGCAAATGACAATGGCACATACTTGATCCTCTTGGTTGACTTCTTCCTCAAACTCTTTCCTAGTGACAAGGTGTAGGCTCCTAGGAGGCTCTTTGATGTTACTAGGACTAGGACTTGATGGGGTGGGGTTTGTTGGTGTTGGGATGGTGGGAGGGGTAGTGGATCCTTCAAGGGAGGGAGAGGCCTTCTTAGGTAGAGTGCGGGGTGGAGAGGGGTTGAGTTGGATCTTCTTTTCCTCATGCATGAAGATGCAAGCGTTGGTTCTTCCTAAGAAAGTGGCATCTACATCGTAGATCCAAGGTCGTCCTAAAAGGATACTCCCAACTTCCATTGGAAGGACATCACACCACACTTGGCCTTGATAGGATTGGAATGTAATTGGGACAAGGCAACGGGCATTAACGGGTATGGAGGTGGTATCAATCCATGCTACCCTATATGGGTGGGGATGTGGGGAGGTGGTAAGACCCAAAAGTGTGATGGTGTCGGGTGACACTACAATCACACTACTTCCATTGTCCAATATGACCTTCCTAACATGGTTCCCTATCCTTATGTAGGTGTGGAATATGGTGTTTCTTCTCCAATCATGCTCTTGATTTTGAGTGAGGGTGCATCTCACCACTCCGAGGTGGGATTCGGTGGGTGGAGGAGGTTGTTCTTGGTTGCTCTCCATGTAGTGGTTCTCATACTCCTCCTCCCATTCAAGAGAAGGTTCATATACCTCAACCTCTCCTTCAAATTCAGCTTGGGGTTGGGGGTTGGTCTCCTCTATGAGTAAGTTTGATGCTTCCTTGGTGGGGCATCTATTGGCAAAGTGTCCATACCTATAACACCTAAAGCAATGCTGCCCACTTTGAGGGTTTGGGGTCATCTTAGTGTGAGGGAGAGTGGGTGTCGAATTGGGCCTATTGGGAGTTGTGTTTAGGGGCCCACTTGTGGGGCGGAGTGGTGGAGTGGCATTAGGAGGGGTGACCCGTGTGGGAGGAGTTCCCATAGGTGTAGGAAGGAGACCTCTTTGGGGTGGTGGTGGGTTGGCCCGAGGTGCTATGGCTCTAGGATCCATTCCCCGAGGGGGAACCATTCGTGTGTACCGAGAGAATTTCTCGGCATCCCGAGCTACTTGGTAGGCTTGCTCTAAAGTGGTTACTTGACGCATGAATAGTTCCTTTTTGATATGGAATTGAAGCCCATTCCTAAAGCAGGAGAGTGTGACGGAGGGGTCCTCTTGGACTCCACACTTAAGGAGGTAATAGTCAAACTTTTCAATGTACTCCATAACGGTCTTTCCTTCTTGGGTCAAGGCTTGCCACTCATCTAGGAGGTTTTGGTGGTAGGAGGGTGGGACATATTTGAGTTTGAGTTGATCTTTCATGGCCCCCCATGTGGTGATTGGAACTTCCCTCCTAATTATCCTTAAGGCTTCAATATTCATCCAATGAGTCTTGGCAAGCTTGGTTAATTGCATCTTTGCAAGTCGGACTTTCCTATCCTCGGTCATTGGGTACCAATCAAAATATTGGTCCATGGCTGCCTCCCAATCTAAGTATATGCTTGGATGATGAGATCCATCAAAAGTGGGAGCATCGACTTTCACAAGTCTCATTAGTTGGTCATCCGGGTTGTCCCGGGGAGGTCTCTCATTCCTTCTAGGGGGTGGGTCCCTTTCCGGTTCGGGAGGAGGGTCAAGGTTGAGTCCTCCTATGGCTGGCTCCACATGTGGAGGGGGATCTCTCCTATCTCCTTCCCTTGGAATAGGTCTATTTTCCTCAATTTGATCAAGCCGGGCCGTAATACCGTCAAGCCTTCCCGCAATTTCGGTCATGTATTCCATAAGGAACCTTACTTGGTCGGAAAGATCTTGCTCATTGTGAGGGGGATTTCCTTGGGGATTGGGATTCATGGTGTTATTGGAAGAAGATGGGTTGCTTTGATAATGAGTTCCACTACGGGTGGTCATGCAAGGTTGGGTGGGCTATGCAAGGGTGTGCGAAAGCACCTAAGAACGACTTAGTGTGACCCAAGACTAGACTTGTAAGGACAAGCCTATGACCGCTCTGATACCACTTGATGTGGCACAGCCCAAAGACCACTAAAGAGGATGATATGACCCTAGGACTTAGACCCGCAAGCATACAAGCACTCAATGATTCTCACAATCGACGATTTTTGCTCACACGGTTCACACGCTCACCCGGTGGGTCCGGGGGATAATGATGAGGGTCCGGGATGGGACCCAATTGTTCTAATGGACTTACAATGCTACGGCTGACTCCAAAGAGTCTAGGATACCCAACTTCGTGGGTGGCTGGCCCGCAAGGCGGGGTTTGGGTGACACTCTCTCACGGTCCGCGGTGGACACTAACAAACTAGCATGCAAATTCGAACTCTCTTCTCACCGCCGACGAGCAATCAAAGCAATACTAAGCTAGCAGGAATAAGGCTACAAAGGGTAGTACCAGAAGCTCACCTGATCGGTGTGAAGACACCGATCCCGTTCGGAGACGAGGGCGCGCCGGGAGGCGAGGGTATGCACCCGATCGCCGCGGCGGTGTAGCTTGACCTGAAAATGTAAAGGGTACAGCACTACTCCTCTCGCAGGAGGGGTGATCTTGGGGTGGGGGTTACGCTTAGTACATTCAAAACTACCTCCACGCAGGGAGGGGCCTTCAGCCGGCCAAGCGGGGTGGGGAGAAATGCAAAGGAGATCGAGATTCCGAGCTTCGCCGGTTCTGCCCACCTGCAGGTTTTCTGGACAGTGGATCGGTGTTGTGGCAGCTAAAAATTCCACGAAGCTTGGATTGCGACGAAACCAACGCCAAACGTTTGCCACTGATAGGGGATGAAGCTTGAATTTTTGGGGAAGCTATGATTCTCAGGGCTGACCGCACCGGTGGCTGGAAGGTGGATGCAGCTCTGGTTGCTGGTCGAGCTCTGTCTGCAACAGCAGGTTGCAGAAGGTACCACGATCGCTCCGGAGCTCCGAACCTGGCACCGCTGGACTCTTTGGAATCGTGGAGGAGTCTTCTTTGCAACAAAACAAACGGGGACATCTTCTGATGTCGGAGATGAACTGGGTGTCCAGAGAAGTGGCCGGAGGTCGGTGCAGACAGTGAGGAGGCAGACCGGCGTGGTTGTGGTAGAAAAATAGTAACTCTGGTTGTCGGATGCCGAACGGGGTTCCGCCTTCTGTTCCTGGACGCTGACAGAGGGACGAAGAACTTTGTAGAAGACCTTGAAGACTGGTTCCTTCAAGGTTAGCCGTGGGCGAGTCGTCTCTGCAGCTCTGGCTCCGGATCTGAGAGGTTCGGCGCAGTCGGAGAAGAATGGTGATTGCGGACAGCACCGAACTCGGATGCCGACGAAACCACCTCGCCTTGAAAGCTGACTTGCAGATGATTCTGGAAATGTAGGCCTTGCTCCCTGAGTCGTTGATGGGTGACCGTGGCCTCCTCTGCAAGTTGCTGTAATTCTGTTTCCTGAAGCAGGGTAAGAATGTGAAGAAGAAGATGAGGTGGGGAAGGGGGTGGCCAAGAGAGAAGAAGGGGCAAGATGATTCTAATGGCTATGGGAGGGAAGGTTCAAATTCGAAATTGGCCTTGGAAGTGGTGGGATTTGTGTGGGGAAGTGGGGGAATTGTGTTGGGAGGTGGAAGAGTTGCTTTGGGACAAGGAGGGGAAGTAAATGAAGGGCTATGGGGAAGGGGAGAGCCTTAATGGAGGTGGGTGAGGTAGTGGAGGTGGTTGGGGGTTGGAGTAAGTGAGGGGGGAAGAGGAGAGAGAGGGAGGGTCGAACTCCCCTTGGGGAGAGAGAGAATGAGAGAGAGATTGAGAGATATAGTGAGTAAGAGAGAGAGTTGAGAGATAATAAGAGGTGGTTTTTTTTCAATATTCATCAAGAGTGACTACAAGTGGAGAGATGGGGCCTATTTATAGGCAACCACTCTTTTCATGACCAAAATGTCCTTGACAATAGGACAAAAGACCGAGCATATCCTAGACTCAATCCTATGGGCCCATAACTAAGGACATAAGGCCCAGTTTAAGCAAAATAAGGGAAATGGGCTAGAACCACATGACTCAATAAAGGAAAATACATAAGATAGGACTCAATAAAAGGAAAATACATAAATGACACTGGGAAAATGAAGATAACAAGTGGAGACCATGATCAGACCATATCAAGAGTGTGCAGACGACCAAACTAGAGGGAGTGTCGTGAGATGCCCTCATCAATCCTACATTGCATATAAATTAGTGTCACATGCATATACATATAGAAAAGGGAAACATTTTTCATTTCATGCTTACCCCTGCCACACCACCAAGGAAGAGACGCTCCCCGTACGTGGCTCGATACCGTCTCATGTAATCGGTGCTGTCCGGTACATGGGACACCACTGGGACCCCGCCCGGTTGCCAGTCCTGGTACTGTACAGGGAAGCGCGTACGCCAGTCCACGATCTTTACCTTCCCCTTGGTCTTCCGCCCGATGCGGACCGGCTCGTCTACGTCTACCCACTCCTGGGCTAACCCCAACGCCCTCATAACCAGCCTGAGCAGCAGCGGCTCGATCTTGTTCAGGCAATGGACCCACACGTCCCGCCCGAAACGAGGATAACCCGCTACTACCCAAGGCTGGCCGGCATCGGCCATGCCTAGGTAGGGCCTCCACACCACCTGCATCGTCATACGTCATGTTAGTTGCCATTAAATCACATGCATAAAAACATCCGAAATCATACGCATCATACCATAGCCTCGGGGTACTCGCTCAGCTCCCGACGAAGCGACGCTAGCTGGTAGCCGTGGGGTGCCGCGACCATGACCGGCCTCCACTGTCGCGCCAGAGGCACGGCTCTCCTGTTCCCCTCTCTGGCTCTTCCCATCGGGAAGTAGTAGTAGCTCAACACCTGCATCCATCATACATCATTAGCATAAATAATTACATATTTAACTACGGTAAAATGCATAAATAAAATGTTTACCTGGAGAAAAGGTGCGAAGCCGCTGACTATCGTCTCCCTCTCTGAAGTCTGGGAGAGATCGGCGATCAAATGGGCAAGCAGAGCCGCTCCCCACGCATAGTTCCCCACTCTGTCCAGATCCGCCAGGATCCCGAGGAAGCGGCAGTGGATGACGTCACCCTTCGTCCCCAGCAGAAGGCGGCCCAGGAAGAAGAAGAGGAACCTCCGGAGGTCTAGATCCACCAGCTCCCGCTCGCTCGGGTCCTGGGTGAAAGCTGCACGAGCGTCTCCCTCTTGTCGTGCCAGAAACTCCGCTCCAGTCTCGCTGACCCGCTGGCGCGGATCACCAAATCCGAGCGCCTCCATAATCTCCACTCGGCCGACTACCCTGCTGTCTCTGTCAGTCGCACTCGTCTCTAGCCACAGCAAGTCCAAGGCACTCTCTCGGTAATCGGGGTAAGTGACCCCGCTGACTGCCTCTCCGTCAACTAGTAGCCCGGTGATCCGAGCCACGTCCTCCAGTGTCGGCACCATGTGCCCCCAGGGCATCAGAAACTCCCGGCTCGGTGCGTGCCACCGCTCCCTCAACGCCTGAATAAGAGGAAGGTCAAGCCGGAAGGGCTCGATCCCGAGAAAAGCTTCAAAACCCATGGCGTCTACCTGCGCCCTCTAAAAGTCCGGCAGGCCACGGTACGCTGCCACCACCAGGGACCAGCTGATCCGGCTCTTCATCACGCCCTGCACACCACAAAAATAAACAAAAAGGAACACATCAGCATCATGGATAACAATAAACAAACAACACTACATAATATTTATTTATTTTCTTTTATTTAAAAAATATGTATATATTTAAAGGCGTACACCCCATGGACACCTTCTTTTTATTTTACTAAAATAAATACAAAAAAAAATAATAAAAATGAAATAAAATAATATATATTATCATGAAGGCGTCCACTTATGTGGACGCCTCCTTATTTTGATTTTATTTACTTAATTACGTAATAACCCAAAAAATAATAAAAAATAAAACAAAATAAAAAAGAAAGGATGGAGGCGTCCAAGCCCCTGGACGCCTCCTTCCCTCACTCCCCGGCCTTCTCCCCACCGTCTCTCGCCCACCTGTTTAGCGTAATAAACCAATAAATTGGAGTTCTAAGGGGCTTACCGGGTCGTGCTCATCCTCTCCCGCGTCGCCAGCACCCGCAGGACCCTCCACGGCCAAATGAGGCGCCTCCTCTTCCGCGGCAATCTCCTCTCCCACGGCAGCCTCCTCGGCATGATCCCTTGACCTCCTCGGACGACGAGCCCGTCGTTTCCGCCTCTCTCCACCCTGGCTCGGGCCTCCTATGGACGCATTAAAATTTGAGGGGGAATCTGTTCGTTTGTTGGTCGGGGTTAATTCTTCTATTTAGTGCGAGGGCGTGCCAGTCACAAAGTGACGATTTATTCGGGCTTCGTGGAAGCCCATGGTGCGCTCGATCTGACTAATCAGATGATTATGTAGTTCATGTCGGGACCGAAACCCGCCGTGCCGTAAAGGCCACGACGTTATTTACATCCCCCATACGGGGGGAACACCCTTGATTGATTGCCGGGAATAAGGGCCCTACGGCCTAGAGAGAATACTAATCATGCAGGAGGATAGTGAAAGACGAACTATGCTAGAAACCCGTATCGGGACGTGAATGTTCAGACGATGTCGGCCACTCATGGGCCACTTCATGTTCGGACGAAGGTCCGTGTTTGTGGTATAAAAGACGGTAACAAAACTGCGGGGATGTCTGCCACGAACGAGGCAAGTTTAATGAGAATGCGGGACTGGATCCCGGTAAGGACGGGTCAAGTTGATGGACTGTTGGCCGGACATGGTTTCGGACTGTGGCCATGTCGAAAATTCCGTAAACCACGTCCAATACCATAAGGCGTCGTTGATTTTCTCTTTGCACCCAGTCCGAGAGAGTGGATTATTAAGTGCGTAGCTCGAGCTTGCCAACGTGCGCCCTCACACGCGGATCGACCTGCGCGGTCAGGTCGCGGGGTTCGACCTGCCCGGTCAGGTAGCGGGGGTCAAGGGGACAGCGCCCCCGGAACAAAATTTTAATTGAAGCACGGGTAATAGAGTTCCTTTAATTTTTTTATTTGGCATTGATCTTTGCATTTTTTTTGTTTGAACCTTTCTCCCTTTTATTACTATTATTTACCTCCCCCTCTTTATATAAAAGAGGCGCGCCGGTTAAATGGATATGAAGGAAGAGAGGAGGGGCGCGCCGGTTTAACATGATGCAAGGGAGGCGCGCCGGCTATGGAGGTGTAAAGGGGGCGCGCCGAGTTAAGTTAATGCCAAGGAGGGAGAGGGGGCGTGCCGGAATAGCCTAAGAAGGGGGGGGGCGCCGGTTTGAGCTCCAAAATTCCGAAGTGGATTTGAGTGTGGAGCTAATCCGGCGCGGGGGGGGGGGGGGGGGTAGCGCGCCGGATTAGCCCACGCCGGATTAGGGGGGCACCGGGTTAAGCCTTATTTCATTCTGTTTGTGCTCTGTTTATTCTTTCTGTTTTCGTTCTTGTTTCTTCAACCCTTAGACTGACATTTTGATTGGTTTATTCACTTGATTGATGGGTTAAGTTGATAGAGAAGGTGGTTAAAGCTTTTTAATCATTTATTAAGATGAACGAGCATGAAGATTGAAGGAACTCAAAAGTTCAGGCTGAAAGCTGTTCTTTCCCCCACAGAGCTAAGTCTATTCGTCTGCTCTCGTGTTCGGAGAACTCATCCTGTTAGTCTGTTCTTGAGTGTTCTTCTTCTGGCGAAGATTGGGCAGCACCTCCCCCGGACTGGGAGTTGCCAGAGAGCAATAAGGAACACCAAACGGATAACTCCGGGGTGCACCTCAACTCTGGACCTCATGTCGGTCCAATAACCCAAATGTGAGTGTTGGAAAGCTCGAGGACTAGCCTTCGAGAGCTCTCACCACTCACGGGTGATGACTTCGTGGAACGGGACAGATGTAGGCTACAAGTGGCCATGAATGTTCACCCTTCGAACTGGTTCCCTCAGAGCTCATGCCATAGAAGGGCAAGCTTCTGAGGACCCCAGGTGATGTTGAAAACCGGGAGGGAGAAAATGGAAGAAAAGGGGAAGAGGTGAGAGCAATAGAATGCCATTTACGCCCACAAGAGTCACTCTTTTATTCATCCTCAAGGGGAAAGGAGATCTACCCCCAAAGCACGGGGGAGAATACAACGGAGAAGATAAAAGAAAAGCTAAGTGTTGAGGTGGGGGAAAGAAGATACATCGGTGGGGGAGAAGGAGGAACGGAGGACAAGCTCTTCCCCCTCTCTCCCCTCTCTCTTTCTCACCCTCTCTCTCTTTCTTCTTCACCTTTCAGATGGGGATGTATGTAGCTTCCTCTTCTCCTCGGACGCTGGGAACCTTAGTCGAACCAGCAGCCTTCCCTCTAGCCTCTCCCCTCTTCCTCTTCTCTCTTCTTCTGTTCCCTTCTTCTCTTGATCCTCTCCCTCTTCTTCGGCTTTACAACGCTCCCCCTTTTATATATCAGCCAGCCTGGGAGCGTCCCTGCCACTTCCACCTCGTCCGCAACGAAGTCGGGAGTTGACTGGCTGTGCTGGACGCTGTTCATTTGTCCCGTACACTGCTGCTCGTCTGAGGATGGGACGCTCAGAGATCTGCCGGAGCTTGCCTTGCTGCTACTGCTCGTGTGCTGTCGAACGAAGGTAGAAGCAGAGTCATGGGCATTGAATGTTCTCTGCACGCCATAATGATGCAAAACAGAGCATCGGGGTGTAGATGGGACGGATTGTTTGCGCGCCAGATTAAGAAGAGATGCAAGGGAAAGGGTGCGTGCCGGTTTAACACATGACGGATTGTTTGTGCGCCTATCGGATCTCTTCTTCGCTCCTCCGGACTGAGGGGGGGGGGTCTCTATTTATAGGGCTCCAGAGGATGGAGGCGTCCAGGACCCTGGACACCTCCATCAGAGCGAAAATAGTATTTTATTCTATTTTTATTTATTTATTTCAAATATTTTCATGGAGGTGTCCAGGCAACTGGATGCCTCTATAAAAGCCCACCGAACCCCCGCCGAAAGCCGCACACGGTTTGGCACAACGCGTGGTTTTGATTGGTGCCCGTGATTCATGAATGGGCGCGTCTAGTTGGCAGGACGTCTTCATTTTTTGGATTTTTTCTCAAACGACAAACCGACCGTCGGACGGGGGCCGCCCGTGGGCAAGTTGATGGAGGTGTCCAGGGGCCTGGACGCCTCCATAAACATATTATATATTTTTTTTGTGTTGTCTTTTATCATTACAATTATTTTTTATATTTTATATTTTGTTTTCATGGAGGCGTCTAGGGGCGTGGACGCCTCCATTAATTTCTTATTTTTTATGTGTTTTTTTGGCAATAAATATATATTAAAATCATGGAGGCGTCCAGGGGCCTGGACGCCTCCATGAAGACCCCCCCGAGTCCCCGGAAATGGTGTCGGCAGCCGCCTGCCAGACATTCTTCCTAGTTCCGGAACCTTCCGGTGCGTCCGATTGGTGTTGATGCCGTCCGAATGCCGCAACGAGACGATTTCCGGATGCCGAAAAGGTGGAAGAAGACTCAAGAATAGGAAGCACTCAAGAGCGATTCAAAATGTGAAAGCCGCTGCGGGGCGTCGTATAGTAATATGAGATTTTCTCAGGAGACGTCAGGAATAGCGTGTCTGCACTCTATCCTAGGCACCTTTTGGGACTGCACTCTGATTGGCAGGTTGCAAAAAGGAGGTTACCATGAAAGGTGACCTTTCCCACAAATGTTAACTAGCAGATGCTTTATTCAAAAAGTTGTTCTGGTGGCCTTATGATGACAAGGACAGTTATCTATCCTAGGAACCTTTTCTGACCTTGAACCGCGAGATTTTGTAGAGTGAGCCATTGACTTGGAATTGTTGAGTCCCGAAAGGCGGCAATCAAGAGGGGAGGGGTGAATTGATTGGCCAATTAAAGTTTCTTCCAAGGAAAATAATGATAAGTAAACATATAAGCACTAGATCTCACCCGAACATGGATACACTTGTGAATGCATGTGGATTATGATAGGTGTTTGACAAAGGAATTGGTGTACGCTCAAATCACCATGATGCACACTCGACTATGGATGCGGAAGAACAAACCACAAGTGACACATGGAATTTTTAGGTGGTTCGGGTACACTGCCATGTCCCCTACGTCCACCCCCTCACTTGTGAGGATCAAGACTTCACTATGAAGTAAGCCACACACACACGCTGTGTAGAACAACAAACACACATACGCGGCACCCGATCTGGGCTAACACACACACACACACACACACACGTTCGTGTTTCCGAACACCAACCCACACACAGAACTGAATCAAGTTTTACATCAAATGCTCAAGTAGACACAAAGTAAATCTGAGAGTAAGGAGTGAAGAATGATTTATCCTGGTTGAAGCTCCCCCTTTCACTTCCTTGAATGTAAGTGAATGCTTCTGCAGGAGGAAGATCAATCCTTGAGGAAGAATGAAGCTTTGTCATACAAATGAGGTTGCAGCTTTGACAACCCACGCAGCTTGTTGTTGGGGATGATATGGAGGCTTGATTCAAGCTTCTTCCCTTCACTTTCAGGCTTAGAACAAGGTGGAAGAAGCCCCTGGAGCTGCTGCTGCGAACCTGCACTCACAAGGGTTAGAAAAACAACACAACTTTAGATGCCTCTATCTCCTTAGGGTTTCATACCCCAATAAGATGTATATAAAGAGTTTGGAGCGTTCAAAGACACCCTAGAGACCAGATCCACAAATCCTGGAATGATTTAGGGAGGTTAGGTTTGATTGGTATGACTTTTGGTGCATGTGCACACAAGTCAAAAATCACGGCTCGGGTTCGAGACTGAAAGGGTCGACCCTTGGGGTCGACCCTCGTGAGGGATTTTGAGGGTTTAAAAGGGCTCTAGGTCAATGGGTCGACCCTCGAGCTATCTGGTGCTGGTATTTAAAAAAACGTGAGCAAGGGTTGACCCTTGCAGATGTGATGAAGGAACCCGCCGGGTGTAAAAAAAACATGCTAGCAGTGGTCGACCCTTGGGGTCGACCCTTGTGGCTGGGGGTCGACCCAATGGGTCGACCCTTTCAGTAACTGATTCTGTTTCGGGATTACAGAGCATAGGGGTCGACCCAATGGGTCGACCCTTGTTCCAGAGCTTCCAAAAGGTTGATTAAAAGGCCACTAAGTCCAAGAACAAGCCAAGGGGTTCCAAGGTTGGTTTTAAGCCATCAAAGGGAATGTGCTAGGACATGAATAAGAGAAACCCAGTACAATTAAGCTTAGATAAGACCCAAACCAATTTGACCCTTGAGATCAAAAATGATGAACATCAAAACACAAGATCAAGGGCCAATAAGTTAAAGTGGATCTCACCGACCGTCCTTGAGCACTTATGCACGTTCCTTGCCCTGTCAAGACATAACTTGTGAATTAGATGTAGCCTTACAATTTTGAGTTGAAGAAGCTTACCCGTTGAGGTTGTTTATTTAACCTCCTTAGCTCCAAGGTCTCAATAGAATGTTTGAGCTTTTTAAGACTCTATATGCTAGAACACTTCAAAGACAATATATATATACATATAGTGTTTGGTCATCATCAAAAGCTATCAAATTAGACATTCACTTAAGGAGGGGGTTCAACAATCTCCCCCTTTTTGATGATGACAAAATACTATATGCCTTGTAAAAACATATGACTTCAAAAATGATTTAGCATACATATGAGATTCAACCTTCAACCTCCATATCAAGAAACAAAACTTTCATTCTTCACATGCATCATACCGATCCAAAACATGTGAGATCGACCACAAAGGCATATTCCAAACATATCTACCGACAACCGAATTAAAAAGGAAGCAGGGTCTGAGTTCAAAAGCAAATTACAAGATGCAATGGAAATGCTGATTGAAATGCAACACAACTAACTGAGATGCAAAAAATGATGAAAGCATACATGCATGCAAGCACACATCACACAAATACATATAATTAGCCGACTAGCCAGGGCCCATATATAGGCCCAAAAGTTTCTCCCCCTTTGGCATCATCAAAAAGGAGGGGGTGAAAGTCAAAAGAGGTGTGCCAATTCGCAGGAGCTTAACCCTCTAATCATTACTCGGAGGTGGAGGACTTGGCGGACGCCTAATATAATCAACGATGTCACCAAACATGGCGGCTTGAGTGGCCAAGGCGTCTTGAATAGACTGAGTGCTTTCTTGATGAAAGAGCTTCAGATCAGACAATTCTTGTTGCATAGCCTCCATTGTCTCCCCATACTTGTCTAAACGACCATCAATTGTATCCAACCGATCCATGATTAGCTGTACCGCTGCGGAGGGCATTGCTTCAGCAGGAACATCTGGTTGTTGGTTGCCGGCCTGTTCTTCTTCATCATCCTCATCTTCTCCCGAGCTAGGAGCTTGTGTACCTCATTTCAATTGACGCACCAGCACCCCATCTCGCATTTCATAACCCATGTGGTGACATATGGAATGTATGGTGTAGATATCAGAAGCTCGGATGGTTTGAGATGCTTCCCTTGCAAGATTAAGCCCCATATACTAAAAAATAGCAGTTAAGGCCGTAGCATATGGCAATGTCCGATGTTTGTGCTTCACACTTGAACAGATGTGATCTAAGATAAGTGATGGAAACTTGATAGGAATGCCACCTATAAAACCACAGAATAGAAACATCTATTTTTCAGTGACCTTATCATGGCCTCCCCCTCTTGGCAGCAAAATGGTGGTGATCATTCTATGTAAAATTCATTGCATTAGAGGAACATGATTGGCATTTAGTCCAGCAACCGATCCATCACCCATATCCTCGGATGTCATGTATCGATACACTGTGGCTTCAAAAACTTCAACATCCCCAAAAGCATAGCCTTCATTTGGTAAATTAAATGCTTCGCCTAACATTTGCGGTGAAAGCATAATCCGCTGCCCGTTTACTGTCATAACCGGAACATCACCCGAAACGGACAAATTGCTGTAAAATTGATGTACCAGATTTGGATAGATGCGATGATGTGCGGACATAAAACCGTCTATATTTGGTTGACTGCAAATGATATCAACAAGGCCGGGAAGATGACGGCTAAGATTACCAAAGTCAACCGCACGTGGACTGAGTACGGTTCTATCCAACATTGTGCTAGATAGTGTCGGCGCGGCTGCTCTGGATCAACACCCCCTTGCCAAGCTCGATCCCTCTCCACTACGAGAAGAATGCCTCTTTGGGGTCATCTAAAACACAAATCGAAAGAATCGCATGACGGGGTTGTAGATCGAGATGGTTTGACAAGATTGGAGAGCTATAGCCTTGGATTAGTGATCCTCCACACATCAAGAACATACCTCATAGGGTTTGAAGCTCAAGGAAGACGCGTTGAACCGTTTGGAAGGCGGATGTGCACGGGGCGCCACCGGGAGAACCGCGGCTAGGTCTTTGAGAGTTTTGGTGCCAAGAAATACTTGGAGGGCTTGCAAGAGACGGTGGCTAGGGTTAGAAGGGGGCTTGAGGGGTTTTTAAGAGATGGGAAGGGGGAAACATAGGGTCTCCACCCCTTTTAGGGCGGTTCGGACCCGGCTAAAGCCGCCCGACCGTAACGGGTCGACCCAATGGGTCAACCCCTGTAACCCCGGCCCCAGCCAGAAACGGATCATGCGAGGGTCGACCCCTTCCTTTGAATTTCATTAAAAAAAGTTTTTTTGAAATGTGATGGACGATCAAAAAGATTCGGCTCTATTCCCCAATGATAAATTCATGTTGGAATCAAGAAAATTTGAGTTGTTTTAAGGATAAATCAACTAGGGAACATGTTTCAAAGAAATCTAAGCTCATAATAGACGTTCATTATTCAATGCTTCCGGATTTCAGATTTCGAGGGGTTTTGCTTGCTTTTTGACATTTAAGAGAATTCAAGGGAATATTGGCCATAGAAATAACTGTGACATGGGTGTATACTATAGATAGAAGGAATGCAATACACACAATCATGGTGTTTCACACATATCTAATTTTTGTTTTGTTTTTCAATCAATCATAATGCACATGCATGACAAGGGGAAATACAACTTTGCACCATACTAATGCAAATGCATGCTATGCAATGACGTATATGTTGTGCCCCTATGGTCATTTGAGTCATCTTGCGGTCACTTGGGTCATTCGACATCATCATGCGGTCATTTGAGTTATTTGACATTCTTGATTTTGATAATGGCTAAACACTATTAGTCATTGTTGTTTTTCACTCTTATATGACTGACATACGTGATGTTTTGTTCATGACAGATATGCAAATGAATGGACAAGGAATAGAGTGGAGTTGGCAAAAGTGAAAGCTCAATGATAGTTAAGGTCGATGCACAAAGAAGCATAACCAAGAGAACCCAAAGTTAAAGACTCAGTTGACACCTTCTAGACTGTCAAGGGTGATGCTACAGACATGAATGGGGTGCTAAAGAACTTAAGCGACGGAGCTAAAGTAATTAACGGACCGAACCGGGAAGACCCGGGGTCTGCCCAGCTGGCGGTCGACCGCCCCAGCCAGCCACCCACCGTCTGTAGTTCTTTCAATGGCGGTCGACCGCCAGCCCAGTAGCAGTCGATCAGAAATTTCAGGGACCATCCGTCTACAGCGTTTCTCAGTAGCGGTCGACCGCCAGCTTCTGCAGGTCGACTGCCAGCCCTGAGCCTTCAATGTTGACTTTGTTTTCCACTTCGAGAAAGGCCATTCCCCATGGATTTATTTAATCCAAAAGTCACCTAATCACCCACAAAATGTGGATCTGGTCTGGGATGTGTTTATTGACCATCCAAAGAGATATAAAACCAACACATGAGGGTTAGAAACCCTAGTTGATCATTTGGAGCAAAGAGAGATGAAGAGAGGCTAGAGGAGCTCCAAGGAAGAAGCGGTACTGTAGCCGTGAACAGTACTCCGTGCAGAAGTTCGACATCCAATCCCAGGGATTCAAGCCTACATCTGAAGCCCTCAATCTCCAAGGAAGAAGAGAAGCAAGCAAGCTCATAAAGGAGATCAAAAGGAAGATCAAAGCTACATCCAAACCTCTTCATCAACTCAAGGGAAGATCAAAGCTACATCCAACATTCTTCTTCATCAACTCAAGGAGATTCAAAGGAAAGATCAAGCTACATCATATATCTTCTCCATCAACTCAAAGGGATCAAAGGAAGATCAAAGCAACAGATTCAAGATCCAACAATCTCAGACAAGATCTAGTTCATTCTAGCATATCTTCATATCTTGTTTGAGCATTTTCATCTTGTTCTATTTTCATTTCATTCAATCTATTGAAACTGAAGATCGTCCCAACCGGTGGTTAGTAGGAAGGTAATCGGAAGTTCTCCGATTTACGGTATAGCCGTCCCTGCCAGCTTTGTGTGTAGGAAGACAGAAAGAGGGTTTTCTCTGTTCTGTGGTTTGGGGCGTGTCCCCGGTCAAGCTGTGAGTCAGCAGGAAAGCCTCACCGGGTTTTGGTGAGGGGTGGACGTAGGTTGCGGGGTTGCAACCAAACCACCTTAAAAATCCCTGTGTTGTGGGTTGTTCATCGTATGTGATTGCTCTATATCTTCTACCCCCATTCACAGGTTCATGTGCTTCCATACTTGGTTATCTTGTTTACACACTTAAGCACTCAGATTTGCACTTTCGGTTTTATCTGTGGTTTAATTGAGATTAGCACTTTGACTGCATCCCTTGGGCGGCCTGCTGCACCCTTGCACACAGACGCCAAGGTGAAAGTATTGCTAAGTGTTTCCCTTGCTTAGACTTGCATGCACCTTGGTTGATCACCACTGCATTCACACACATATGCACTTTGAGTGATCAACATAGCACGCACACACGCACGATTGTTGCAAGCTATTTCATGCTCTAGTGTTATGCTTTATGATCCCTACTCTACAAGGCTTGTATCACTCAAAGATCACAAATGTGCTTAAAGAAGTGTTGACGCTTCATCGCTTGTAATCCGAGTCTTTTCATTTGAGCCACTCTACTTAATTCCGATGTGCATTGTGCCTAGGTGATTTATTCACTTTATAAGAGTGGTTCATGCTTCCGATAGCTAAGAGTTTTTAAAGAGGCCAAAGCCTTTGATAGGATCTATTCAAGCCCCCCTTCTAGATCTGTTTGCACCTCGCGGGACCCAACAAGTGGTATCAGAACCTGGCTCTGCCATTCCCAGATCCTACGATCTGCAGGGAAAGATCCCGGTGTATTCTATTTAAATGGCTTCATATGCTACACATGCTTCGATAGTTTCTCTACCCATTTATGATGGTTCAGATTTTTCTACATGGGTAGGGAGAATGTTCATCTATGTTAGCTCCATAGATCCACAATTGTGGACTCTTATATACGATGGTCCTCATGAGCTGCCATCAAATTCAATTGATTGGTCAGCCGAACATGAGACCAAACACAATGATAATCTTGCTGCATATAACTTAATTACAACTGCAGTTGATCTCAGACTAACTCATCTTGTGTCCTCCTGCAGCACAGCCAAGCAAGTACTGGACAAGTTGGTGAAAATCCATGAAGGGAAGGAACAAGAACAAGAATGCTTCATGGCCAACCGTGCAGAACAGTCCAGTAATACATCCTCATCACATGTGAACTTTGACTCCGAGGAATTCACTTTTGAAGAGCTTATGGAAGCCTATGATGAGTTGATTACACAATACAAAAAGGTAAAATCAGAAAACAAAAATTTGAAAAAGGATCTCAAGAAAAGTAACCAAAATGAAAGCTCTTTTTGTAAAAATTGTTATACTTTTGAATAGCTTAACGACACTCTTTCTTTTGATCTAGATACGCATAAACAAAGCATTGCATGTCTAAGGGATGAAAATAAAAATCTTCATGTTGAAATCACTAGGTTGGAAGAAATTGTAATAAAACTTCAAAATTAACCTAAATCAATCTCTAATGATCAAACTATGGCCGATGGGCTAATTCATGATGAGAGGTTGATTGAAGAAAGTAAAAATTCTGAAACTCAGTGAAAAGGTCCTAAAAGAAACTGAAGTCTCATGCTCTGCTAATTTTGCATGCAAAGAATGCTCGTTCATGAAAAAGATAAATATGGGTCTTCATGATGATATTGAATGGTAACAAAATCTGATTGATTCTCTGAAAGAAGAGAATAGAGAATTGTTGAAAAAGAAAATTGAACTTGAACAAGATGAAGAAGAACAGAATGAAAAAAATGGTTGCACTTGGAAAAGGCAAGACTGTCATTGATGATTGCTCTAAAACATTGCATGCTTTAGAAGAAGAAAATCAAAATCTTAAAGCGGTAAATGCCATGCTCAATGAGCAATTGGCAGCATGCGAAGAGGGTCTTGATGAATCTAAACAGTATATTTCTTCACTTAAAAATGAAATACAAGGTTTGAATGATTTCCTGTTAATGTTTGCCCAAGACCAAGATTCTGGCTCATCAGAAGCCACCACTTCCTGTGGTCACCAAAAAGGGCATACTGCTCGAAATAAAAGCAAAATTCAGCATGCTCATCCAAACGTGCACCACAACATGTCCAATGCTAAATTCTATGCTTTCCACAAAATGAATGTCCATTATTATTATTGTGGTAGACATGGTCACACTGTGCATGATTGTTTCATCCTGAGAAATGATGAGCTTAGAGTAGGACAACAAGTGAAAGGGCAAGGAAAGAAACATGTCAATACTGGCAGAGGTCCTACTCAACAGATATCTGCACAGAACTGTATGGGGAGTCAGAAGAGTCAACACTCCCATACAAGCAGGTCGACACTCTCCATGGCTTTAAACAAAAATTTTCCTCCTTGCTGCTCTCATTGTGGTAAGTCTGGCCATACTGTCCAAGAGTGCTGGCATTTGAAGGGAAAGCATCACCTTCATGCCATGAAAGGTAAATCCCATGCTCATCCATAAAAATAAAATGCATATGCACACGCACATGAACATAAAAAGAATGCTCAATCTTTTGTGCGCTATTTTTACTGTGGGAAAAATGGTCATGACATGTATGATTGTCATATAATGAGGAAGGATGATCTGATTTCCCTGAAACAGATGAGCCACATTAGTGAATATGACAAAGCTGCTAACCCACAAGGACCCAAGTAATCTTGGGTACCTAAAAATTCCAAATGAGAATTTTGGGTGCAGGATGCCTTGGAGCTGAATAAAGGATCATAAGATAAATAAAAGCTCAAGGCACAGGTATGTACATAAACCTTTTAAGTTCAGCCATCTTGCATGTTTAGTCTTGACATGTAGATAGTGCATCATACGTCTGCCTAATGTCATTAGATTCTACAAACTGAATTACTCTTTGAAATGTAAAACCCCATGGTGTGAGATGAACTTTTGAGCTAGATAACTTACTCACACCATGCTTGATTTCAACTATTTAATTCATGAAAAACTTATTATGCTGATGAAGTTGATGTGATGATGAGTTGCTTGAGTCTTGCTATCAGCCACATGAAATGCTTGGATTTTGATTTTGATGATGCATACCATGGCTGCATTTTCAACTCGTTATTCATGTTAGCATTATTCAAAGGGGGTGTCTTTTGGCATCATCATCAAGTTGCATTCATGTGTGTTTGCATCATCTTGTGATCACACATACCTTAATGCACATCATGTTTAGAAGACACAAAAATGCACAATCATTTTGCAGCATCTTCACTGCATTGTGTATTCACATAAGTCTTAGGCTGCATAATTCATTGTCAACCCATGCATGTACTCAGGGGGAGTCAACATCAATCTAGCTTGAATCATTTCACATCTTTTCACTCTTGCACGGCCATGGTATATCAAATGTTGATGTATGAAAAGGCAGGTTATGCTTGCCTAGAAGCACTCAATATGCATGAGGTTTCACCTTCGCCACGTACCAGGTGTCAATGTCGCATATAGGCAATATAGTAAGGGGGAGTTGTTTCTTTGCAGCATTCATGCATATGTTTCATCTTCATTCTATTAACATCATGGCACAGAATGCTTCTTCTCAGGGGGAGTTTGCCCATCATGAAAATCCAGTCAAAACTCTGCCTTGCAGTTTAATAGGTTGACCTCACTCCTTTGACAGGTCAACCCCACAGTTCTATCTACCTGAAAATTACTTCTGTCTGAGCTCCGGGTGTCGAAATCACACAATGTCAGGGTCAACACCTCCTTGCACCTGATAACTTTATCTCTTCCATTCCAGTCTGAGCTCAGTGCATAATCTCAGGGGGAGTGTTCACCATTGATTCTCAAGCTTCCACTCATATGTAACACTCTCTTTTTATATCAAACCACTGCATCATATTGCTAACATCATTTTGTGGTTCAACTTGGATTCAAAGTGCTTTGAACTTCTTGAAGGATTCCCTATCTATTATCGAGGTTATTTATCAGAGTAAATCTTCAAGAAGAATTTTCTTTTGTAGAGTCTTGTGATTGCCTTGAACATGAATGATCTTGGTTTAACATTAATGATTTCTTGAGTCTTGAAGTTTGATGGTCTTGAAAATGGTTGTGGTCGGGCTTAATAGACTTAAACTAGTTTCTCATGTTTTGACTTGTTATGTCATCTTGAATCTGAAAGCTTATTTTGAGTACAAAGGCATCCTTGATCGAGAAACTTTAGCTAAGTATTGTTTTTAAACATTTGTTGACTCTGTTTATTTCAAAAAAGTGGCTACACTTAAAGTAAGCTCAAGGCAGAGTAATGGCACTGTTGCTGAGAAATATATCTCCTCATCAAAGAAAATGAGGTTCGATATGTCATGAGGTGACTATGCTATCTCTGTTCTAATTGAGGTAAAATCGTGAGCTACACTGAGTAACTGGGGGTACTTACGTCTGGTAAACGTGCACACTCACGTCAAAAGGTGGTTGCTACACTTGACTACTCGTAAAATGATAATTGTCATCTTTCAAATGATTTCAAAAGAAAAATCTGAATGTGTAGCACTCCTGAATCAAATCTAAGTCATCTAAGTGTTTAGCCTCAATACTTATTGTGGTCACTCTCAAGGGAACCAATGAAACTGAATGAGTAAGATAAGAGAAGGTTAATCTTGTTTTGACATGAATTTCTGGTTCACTACTATTAAACTTGCATGCAAATGTCTTCATGTGATTCTACTGAGTAGGCCAGAACTCATTATCATTAAACCAATCTGAATGTAAGAGCTGGTTCATTTGAGTTCTATAACTAAAAATTCTAAAAAATCTATAACTCTGATTTATGAACTTGGTTTCAGATTAAAGAACCTCCATTCTCTCTTGAGAAGTCATATCTTGATGCTCCTTGTTGTTTGCCTTCATCTGCCACATCTACTAAATCATTCAGGCTGCCATGATTACATCACCTTGGCATCATCCAACAAGTGGTATCATCTTGATGCTCCTTTCAAGTCGTATCCAAAATCATTGGTGTCCTCTATCAAATGATATCACATTGCTTTCTCATTCACTGGCATCTGGCATAAGTCCTAGCATCATTAGCATCATGCTTTCATGCAATAGGGTGGCATGCATGTCTTAACTTCATTCAATTGTAGCTTGTATTTATCATTTCCATGCATTGCATAGAAATTTCAAAAATCTGAAAATTAGAAAATCACTAAAAATCTTACAAATTTTGAAATAAAAAAAATGCTCTTTGGCTACTCTATCCATCTCCACTATTTGAGAAATTGAATCATGCTGCTGTGGCTCCACCTCTCACACTTACATTGTCTTTGCCAAGCCAAGGGACACCACCATGTTCGATACATCCATATCATTCATTGGTATCAGTGCTATAACTAACTTTCCATAATTGGTTGTTCTCTCTTGTTATCTTGTCAGCTTTAATAAGTGTACAAACATTGGCATGTATTTCCATATCATTTTCTGGACTGTTGCCTGCAATGACACGTTTGGTATCTCTTTCTCTTCTCTGGATCTTTTGATGTTGTCAAAGGGGGAGAAGTTTATGTGAGTCATTAATCAAAGAATGTGGTAAGATTATGTGAGTCATTAATCAGAATGCACTCTTTGTGTCAAAGGGGGATGAGTGAATTGTGTACGAGGGAGAGTCAAAGGGGGAGAATCCTTTGTGCGCTTTGTGTATCTCTTATGTGTATGTGATGGGGTTTACATAATTGCATACCACTCATATCTGCATTCATAATTACATTCACATGCTATTACTATCATGGATCTTGAGCTGCACTTGTTGCATATGTCATAAATTTTGCCATCTTAGATATTACTGCCACATAATGACTCATAGTGTTGCCATCATCAAAAAGGGGGAGAATGTTGTGCCCCTATGGTCATTTGAGTCATCTTGTGGTCACTTGGGTCATTCGACATCATCATGTGGTCATTTGAGTTATTTGACATTCTTGGTTTTGATAATGGCTAAACACTATTAGTCATTGTTATTTTTCACTCTTATATGACTGACATACGTGATGCTTTGTTCATGACAGATATGCAAATGAATGGAAAAGGAATAGAGTGGAGTTGGCAAAAGTGAAAGCTCAATGACAGTTAAGGTCGATGCACAAAGAAGTATAACCAAGAGAACCCAAAGTCAAAGACTCAGTTGACACCTTCTAGACTATCAAGGGTGATGCTACAGACATGAATGGGGTGCTAAAGAACTTAAGCGACGGAGCTAAAGCAATTAACGAACTGAACCGGGAAGACCCGGGGTCTGCCCAGCTGGCGGTCGACCGCCCCAGCCAGCAGCCCACAGTCTGTAGTTCCTTCAGTGGCGTTCGACCGCCAGCCCAGTAGCGATCGGCCGGAAATTCCAGGGACCATCCGTCTACAGCGTTTCTCAATAGCGGTCGACCGCCAGCTTCTGCAGGTCAATCTCCAGCCCTGAGCCTTCAATGTTGACTTTTTTGTCCACTTTGAGAAAGGCCATTCCCCATGGATTTCTTTAATCCAAAAGTCACATAATCACCCACAAAATGTGGATCTGGTCTGGGATGTGTTTATTGACCATCCAAAGAGATATAAAACCAACAAAAGAGGGTTAAAAACCCTAGTTGATCATTTGGAGCAAAGAGAGATGAAGAGAGGCTAGAGGAGCTCCAAGGAAGAAGAGGTACTGCAGCCGTGAACAGTACTCCGTGTAGAAGTTCGACATCCAATCCAAGGTGTTGTGTATGATGTGATTTTGATGATTACAAAATGACTTTGTTGCTTGGCCTAGTGCGTGAATGGTTATTCATGTCTTCATGTGCTTGAACTCATTATCCTCTAGCCATGAAGTATGAAATGATTGTGGAAATGATTACACATGATTACACAATGTTATTCTTGGGATATAATCATGTGGATGCATTTATGACTCTATAAGGCTCATATGTGCATTGATGTTAGCACATTACATATACACTGCATATTCACTTGGTAAGATACATATACATTGCATATTCACTTGGTAAGATTGCTTTGTATTCAATGAGAAAGCCTTTATGGAAACAATCTTGGATTAGATCCCACTTGGTTATAATTTCACCAGTCATCATGAAATTATTAAAGAAAGTGAGTTGCAATGGGTTGATTTGAGAAGTCAATGGTGAAGCAATCTGACTTGAACTTGGTGTTTTGCAGGTTGGAAGAACTCCTGACAACCTCATTTAATCATGCCAAAACCTATGGTGGAGTTATAGCTTTCATTCTTAGCTAAATAGGCCATTGGGCCTTCTGTAGGAACAGGTGTCGACACCCAGTGTCGACTCCTGCTTCCAGGATGCTCTGTTAGAGCAATTTCAGAACCTGGGAAGAGAGGTGTCGACACCAGGTGTCGACGCCTACCTTCACAAGGTTCTGGCAGCAGGCCAAAACACCAGGTGTCGACAACAAGTGTCGACACCCAGTGTCCAGCACTCTCTATTTGGCTTTCTGTAAACACCTGGGCACTAGGTGTCGACACCTGTGCGGCGCCGTGAAAGATGACTTTCACGTCCTTGCTTCGAAAGTCCAACCAGTCCATTCCAACTGCCCTATATCTCTCCCTAATTCGTGGATCTGGTCTCTAAGCTGTCCCTTGACCATTCTAAAAGCATAAAACCATCTCCTTAGGTCGAAAACCTAATGGAAGAGGTGAGATTTGAAGTATTCTTCTCTTGTTCTAACTCTTGTGAGTGCAGGGACGTAGCAGCTGCTCCAAGGGATTCTTCCACGTTGTTCTGAGCTTGTATGTGAAGGGAAGAAGGTGGATTCAAGTCTCTAATCGATCCTCTACTGGAAGATATGTGGGAAATCAAGTTACAACTTCATTTTTGCAAAGAATCATTCATCTTCCTTCAAGAACGTTCTTCATCCTGCAGAAAAGCTTAAGCCTATTCGATGAAATACAAAGGGGGAGCTCTATCCATTGAAAAATCCGTTTGCTTTTAGTTCTCCAGTTGCTCTTAGTTCTGTTTTAGATATTTGCTATAAACATCATCTCCTTGAGCTTGTTTTACATGTTCTTTGCTCACTCTCTCTTGCATATATATATGAGCTACGATTTTTATGATACAACAATCCTAAAGCTCATGTGTTCTTTCGTATAGGTGAAGAAAAAGGGAAAAACGAAGTGAAGCTCTTGCAAGGAGGATATGATCTACCACCGTGAGGATCTGGAGCTCGTGGAAGAAGAAAAAGAGGAGCGTCTCGAAGAGAAGAAGAAGATGATGTCATGATAATGATCATCCGTCAAAGAGCCAAGGAGAAACAGATTTTATTGAAGAAGGGGGAACCTTACACTTGATGCATACTTCTAGTTTTCATCTATAGTATTTGTTTTTGGAGGTCATAGCATATATTTGTCTTTGATTCATATACATTTGAGAGAATACCTTGTGTGGGTGTTCGGAGAAAGGGGTCTCCGAGTGTGTGTGTTGTCATATGTGTGTCGATTTGTGCGGAGTATATCCGCGTGTGTGGTTGGGAGTTTTCTCTCGTGTGGTTGTGTAGGCATTGTCCTACGTGTGTGTGGATGGAGTTGTGTCTCCGTGTGAAGTATTTAGTGCGGGGTGTGTTCCCCAACGTTGTGTGTGTGTGTGCGTGCTGCTATGGCAGCAATTTGAGGCAAGGCCTCGTGTGTGGTTTGCTGCGGAAGCAGCATGTGTGGTGTTGGGGTTCATCCCCATGTTGTTACATTTTGTAGCGTGTAGTGAAGCCTCACCGGTTTGGTGAGGGGTGGACGTAGGGAGCCCGTCGTGGTCCCAAACTACCTTAAAAATTCCCGTGTCTTGTGGTTTGATCTCTGTGATTGGGTGATTCACTATCTTATCTATTTATGCAATCGTGTGAGCTCGATGAGATTGAGTGAATTAAGTTTAAATCTATTTAGATTAAATTCATCAATCTTATCAATCTTGTTAATTCCGCTGTGTGCTAGTTTGTGTTTTTAATTGGACATAGTTTTAGTAGAAGGATCTATTCACCCCCCCTCTAGATCCGTATTCTTGCACTACGGGACCCAACAATTGGTATCAGAGCGAGGCTCTGTTTTCCCTAGATCTTGCTATCTATAGAGTAATCCTAGTGCATTCTACAATCAT
The DNA here is from genome assembly GCA_022559845.1 of Amorphophallus konjac. Lineage (NCBI taxonomy): Eukaryota > Viridiplantae > Streptophyta > Magnoliopsida > Alismatales > Araceae > Amorphophallus > Amorphophallus konjac. The sequence goes on along the minus strand of CM040124.1, from coordinate 52,468,391 downwards.
GAATTTTTCTGCTGAACATATCTTAATGAATTGTTTGCCAATCTTCACTGGTTCGGATTTTAACTCATGGCTAGGCAAACTGTGTGTGGTGATCTATTCTATTAATCCTAGTCTTTGGAAATTGATTTATCATGGTCCACACATATTACCTCTAGATGAGACCAAGTGGTCTAATCAGGATAAAATGATGTATCATGATAATGTTACTGCTTTGAGTTTATTGAAAGCTTATGTAAATACTAACAAGTATCCATTTGTATGTTCTTGTAGGATGGCAAAGGAGCTTATGGACCGGTTGATCAAAGCTCAAGAAAAGGAAAGGCAAAAATGTCTCATGGCCGATGATGTTGATCAACAAAGTGATGAAATTGCAGAAGAGGTAAATTCAGATTCTGAAGAATTTACTCTTGATGATCTTGTTGATGCTTATGATGAGTTAGAAAAGTAATATAAGAAAATCAAGTCAGAAAATAGAAAATTGAAAAAGAAATCTGAAAATATGCTCTATGAAAATAGACCTTATGATAAGTGTTCTGAGCTTGACAACTTGAATGAACTTTTAGAGCATGATGTTCAATGTCACAAAGAAACCATTGCTTGTTTGAGAAATGAAAATGTTATCCTCAAGAACAAAATCGATCAATTGGAGAAAACTGAAAAAGAAGTAAGAAATAAAATGGAATCAAACTCTATTGATCAGGATATTTGCAGTGAATTGATTATGAATTATAAACTTACAAATGAAAATGAAGAACTTAAAAAGGAGAATAGTGCGATGCTAATTCAGATCTCCCTGCTTGAAAGTAGATTGAAAAATCTTGAAAAGTTTGAAAAAGGAAAATCTGTGATTGTTGATGAATCCGATAAGATGCATGTGCTTGAACAAGAAATAGCTAACTATGAATTACAAATTGCATCCCTTGAATCTAAAATTGTTGACTTGAATTCATCATTGTCTAAGTTTGTAAATGGGAAAGAAAATCTGAACAAGATATTGGGGACTAAGGTGAATTTTCAAAGAGAGGGGCTATAATCCTGTGAATAAAAAGAATTTTGAAAACAAAGTCTATACATCATTTATCCATAGTTCAAACATAGCCAGCACATCAAATGGGTCTCCAAATCAATCTGCTCCTCAAACAATAAAGAGATCAAATGAAAATCTGAAAAAGAAACAAAATCTGCATCAAAAGGCTAAAAATGTTGTTGGTGTCACAAGGAATGCCAATAAAAATCATGTTGCACACACACATGCATCCACAAAGAAAATCTCATGTTTTTATTGTGGTGAACTTGGTCATATGATGCATGATTGCCTTTTGATGAAATCTGAAGATCAAGAAGCATGCAAGAACATAAATGGCTTCACAAAGCCAAGAAAGTTTCTGAACATAAAAAGAACTCTTGATAACTCTTATATTCATGCAAGAAGACCATTTGAAAGATTTGATCAATTGAACTGTTTTCATTGTGTAAGGTTTGGTCACAGGATGAGCAATTGCTTTAGTTTAAAAAATCAGAACATCTCTTCAAACCCACAAAAATTCCATGCTCATTCTTACAAGAAAAATATGAAGTCTTTTGGTCATAGTCATTATTGTGGTGAGTTTGGGCATACCATGCATGATTGCTCCTTAATGCATTTTGATGATATGCATGCCCAAAAACTGTGGAAGGCACCCACTAGAGGTGCAACTAACAATCCAAGACCCAAGAAGGTTTGGGTACCCAAAACTATCAAATGAGAACTTTGTTACAGGATTACCTTGAGGCCAAAGAGGAAGGCCTTAAATTGACTTGGCCAGTTCTGGTGTGATGCCTTGGTTAACATGGGATTGTCCTTGAATTGACACTGATTTGTTTGAAGAGGCTATCTTGTGTGTTTTATGTGCATCAACCCTGTCTACACTTGTGCTTAGACTTGGTCCTTCATGTGCATTGATCTGTACTACACATGGACAGACCTGGGTTCTTCATGTGCTTAGACTTGACTCTTTACACCATTGGGCTACACTTGAAATTTCTAAACTGAACTTTGAACTCATGTCAGCTTGAGTGAATCACTTGTATTGAAAGCTGAAACTCATCATACATACTTGCAGCTCATATGACTTTATCTTGTGGAAGAAAAGCATTGAAATTGGCCTTCTCATTTGTATTGAACTGAGATTGATATGAAATTGAATTTCTGTTACTGCAGGTTGAGAGAGAAAGTCATATGTGATGAAAAGCCTTGAAGTTAGTTTCTTCATATGCATTGGCTTAATATTGACATGAATTGAGCTCTTTATAGTGCAGGTTTGATAATGACCATCAACCCTTAAAATCATGGTAAGAATTCAATGTTTGAATGTATCTCCATGTACCTAGATTGAGTCTAATCCATGTATGACTTTTCTGAGCTCAGATTAACTGTCTTAGGCAGTTTTGCATGTTTCCTCAATTGGTGTCGACACCTGATCTGTCAGATCTGGAACAGGTCTGCACTTTGGGTGTCGAAATGCCCATCTTGAGGTCCGATTGATTTGAGCTTTTATCCCATTACCCTTAGGATTTCTCTTCTTATCCTAGAGGAGTTTTGAAAGGGTTTTGGCATGGGGTTCTTGGTATTTTCATATCCTTACATGCTGCTATCTATAAGATGCGAATTTGGGGTCTCAATGGAACTCCTTTGCTTAATATCATTCTATTTCTTGCAGGAGAGAAAGAAAGGAGCTCAAGAGAATTTCAATACCAGATTTGATCTACTTTCATTGAGATTTGGAGCTTGTTGATGAAGATTACAGCAAGCGGAATAAAGTGAAGAATTTGAGGATGTTAATAAAGGTAACTCAATGCAAAGATGAGAAAATAAATTATTTGGCTAAAGCTCTATGGGCTTGATGCCAGTGCCATCTCTTGACAGACAGTGATTTTGAAATCTTGAATACCCTATAGTTGCTTTTGACCATGTGGAAAATGAATGCTTTGCTGAATTGTATTGAAACATCTGAGCAGTATATATATGAGAGTATAGCCATTGAATGCCTTTTGCTAAACCCCCGATGTCATATGGGATTGTATTGTATTTTTCTGATCATCATTTAAATGACTACATGGTATATAAAATGGTGACATGTGGAAGAACAGGTCAAGCTTGTCTGAAAGCTATCACCATGCGTGAGAATATGCCTCCACCCGGTACCATAAATCATCTATGCATATGGCATCCAACTTAAATGAATTTTCTGAAATCATGCATTGATTATGGGGGAGTCTTGCAAGCTGAAAATTTTGAAAATGATGTTTTTCCATTCTCTCAGCATGATGATGTTATTTTTGTGGCTGAACATTTTGAGGACTGAATTTGATCAATGTTCCATGGTCTTTACCAATGTACCTCGACGTGACATGAGCGTGAAAGAGGTTAAAGAATCATCTTTTTATAAGGGCTAAAAACGAATCACTTATTTTGGCTTTTTGACCCCATATTGTAGGGTGGATCTCGAAAGATATGAAAGATCTCCCTCCAAGCCGTACATACGACTTTCATCGAATACGGCTTTCCACAGAATTCTATATGTATCTATATCTATGAATTCTGTTTACTCACTTTAAATTAAATTGAGTATCCGTTTCCCTCCTTTTCCTGCTAGGATTGTTTTCAAGAAAAGTTCACATGTGATGATTTTGATGCTTTGAATGAATTCTCTGCATTCTCTTTTCAAAATAAAATTATGTCCTCACATTTTAACAATTGGTAATGCATGTCATGCATCATTTACATTAGGTGCATATAGAGTGTCATGTGAAATCTGAAATCTTGTATCACATTGCATATTTACATATCATTCTCTGCATATCATTCACATAGTGCTCTTGGAAGATGAAGCTCATCGTGTGTTGGCATCATTTTCAGCATACATATAGTGCATATTTTAGAATGCATCATTTTGAACATTCCATGTTACATAAATGTCAAAATGAATACTTCCAAAATGGATACTTCCAACAATGGCATCATATTTTTGGAGCCAACATTGGTATCATTCAAGAACTGAAATTATATATCTTTACATTTTACATTACATATATGCATATCTCCATTGTACGCTTGCATGTTATTATAGACTATTCAACCCCTTCTTTGAAACTTCTAAGACCGAATACTTCATTGCTAAATAATGTTGCATCTGAGTCTTAACAAGTGTGCTTAATGTTAAACTCCCAGGGGGAGCAGTTCATGCTTTTTGCATTTACATAGGGGGAGCTACACTATCTTGTTTTGAGTTAAATTTTCTCCATACATGTTAAATCAAATTCGCACACTTCATGCACCAAAATGTGAAATTAAGTGTTATTCATAAGGATATAAGAGTTTCATTTCAACACTCTGAAGTAATTCAACTTGCTGCATGGATGATAAGAGACAGTTGAGGAAAAAGCTGCCTGCCTCCACATAAAAAAAATTAGTTGAAATGTAAGGCAGAGTAATACTTAGTCTCACTGAGTAAATTGGGCACATGTCACCTGAGACGTGATGTGGTTCATTTCTGAAAAATGTTGACTAAAGTACCTCTGTTCAAAATGAGGTGACAAGGTTCCGTATTCTGAGTAACTGGGGATTCTGGCATGAGCTCCATGTGTCTCCTCGCGTAAAAAAGAATTATTTGAACATGATCCTTCTTAGAAAAATTCAGATTGTCAATATTAACATTACTGATGATTAATTTGATTGAGGTAGAACGAAGCCTCCAATACGCTGTTCTCTCGATTGAAATACAGTATGTGCCGTTACTATTGTGTTTAATTGAAAATCTGGTTATCCATATGGCTAAAATTCATACTCATGTTACTCACTTACACATGGTAATTTGATTTGATATGTATTCTGAAAATTTGATTAATTGCATGACCTGCGGTACGTCTTCTCCTATTTGTCTGCACAATCCTCTCGGTGTAATCATGAGCACTCGGATCTTAATGACTCACTTGCACTTTTTGTACACCTATCTCTTCACTCTAAATAAAATGGGGGAGTTATGCTGCATGTATATATAGATATCTGCTTGATTACATTGTATGCATTTCATGTCTCATCATTTTCATACATCCTGTTTCATGCATTTCACAAGAAAACTAAAAATCTAAAAATTTGAAAATCAAAGCCAATCATCTAATGTGTCAATGTCAAAGGGGGAGCTTTGCATATGATCTTATCTGCTTAAGTCATCAGGACTTGCATGAGTCAATACCTTTCTATGGGTGTTTGAGTGCTTGTTTGCTTGCTCATTATTGTCATGCCATACACTATTTTCAATTGCTGCAACTTGTGAGCATTAGCATATCATTTTGTCATCGTGCCTTCTGCATGTCCACATTGTCCACATTTGCATTTTACAGTTATGCACCTTGTCCACATTGTCAACAGTTCATGCCTATTGTGCATATTGGTTCTCTTCATAATCCCAGTGTCCATAGGCTCTTGCCATTCTGGATTCCCCGTAATGATCCCCATTTCTGATTATGTCAAAAGGGGAGAGAGCATTATAGCATAACATTTTGTCATCATCAAAATGGGGGAGATTGTTGTGTATTATGTGATTTTGATGATTACAAAATGAATTTGATGCTTGGCCTTGTGCGTGAATGGTTATTCATGTCTTCATGTGCTTGAACTCATTATCCTCTAGCCATGAAGTATGAAATGATTGTGGAAATGATTACACATGATTACACAATGTTGTTCTTGGGATATCGTCATGTGGATGCATTTATGACTCTATAAGGCTCATATGTGCCTTGATGTTAGCACATTACATATACACTACATATTCACTTGGTAAGAGGCATATACATTGCATATTCACTTGGTAAGATTGCTTTGTATTCAATGAGAAAGCCTTTATGGAAACAATCTTGGATTAGATCCCACTTGGTTATAATTTCACAAGTCATCATGAAATTTTTAAAGAAAGTGAGTTGCAATGGGTTGATTTGGGAAGTCAATGGTGAAGCAATCTGACTTGAACTTGGTGTTTTGCAGGTTGGAAGAACTCCTGACAACCTCATTTAATCATGCCAAAACCTATGGTGGAGTTATAGATTTCATTCTTAGCTAAATAGGCCATTGGGCCTTCTGTAGGAACAGGTGTCGACACCTAGTGTCGACTCCTGTTTCTAGGATGCTATGTTAGAGCAATTTCAGAACCTGGGAAGAGAGGTGTCGACACCAGGTGTCGACACCTACCTGTACAAGGTTCTGGCAGCAGGCTAGAACACCAGGTGTCGACACCAGGTGTCGACACCCAGTGTCCAGCACTCTCTATTTGGCTTTCTGTAAACACCTGGGCACCAGGTGTCGACACCTGTGTGGCGCCGTGAAAGATGACTTTCACATCCTTGCTTCGAAAGTCCAACCGGTCCATTCGAACTGCCCTATATCTCTCCCTAATTCGTGGATCTGGTCTCTAAGCTGTCCCTTGACCATTCTAAAAGCATAAAACCATCTCCTTGGGTTGAAAACCTAATGGAAGAGGTGAGATTTGAAGTATTCTTCTCTTGTTCTAACTCTTGTGAGTGCAGGGATGTAGCAGCTGCTCCAAGGGCTTCTTCCACGTTGTTCTGAGCTTGTATGTGAAGGGAAGAAGGTGGATTCAAGTCTCTAATCGATCCTCTACTTGAAGATACGTGGGAAATCAAGTTACAACTTCATTTTTGCAAAGAATCATTCATCTTCCTTCAAGAACGTTCTTCATCCTACAGAAAAGCTTAAGCCTATTCGATGAAATACAAAGGGGGAGCTCTATCCACTAAAAAATCTGTTTGCTTTTAGTTCTCCAGTTGCTCTTAGTTCTGTTTTAGATATTTTCTATAAACATCATCTCCTTGAACTTGTTTTACATGTTCTTTGCTCACTCTCTCTTGCATATATATATGAGTTGCGATTTTTATGATACAACAATCCTAATGCTCATGTGTTCTTTCATATAGGTGAAGAAAAAGGGAAAAACGAAGTGAAGCACTTGCAAGGAGGATATGATCTACCACTGTGAGGATCTGGAGCTAGTGGAAGAAGGAAAAGAGGAGCGTCTCGAAGAGAAGAAGAAGATGATGTCAAGATAATGATCATCCGCCAAAGAGCCAAGGAGAAATAGATTTTATTGAAGATGGGGGAACCTTACACTTGATGCATACTTCTAGTTTTCATCTATAGTATTTTTTTTGGGAGGTCATAGCATATATTTGTCTTTGATTCATATACATTTGAGAGAATACCTTGTGTGGGTGTTCGGAGAAAGGGGTCTCCGAGTGTATGTGTTGTCATATGTGTGTCGATTTGTGCGGAGTATATCCGCGTGTGTGGTTGGGAGTTTTCTCCCGTGTGGTTGTGTAGGCATTGTCCTACGTGTGTGTGGACAGAGTTGTGTCTCCGTGTGAGGTATTTAGTGCGGGGTGTGTTCCCCAACGTTGTGTGTGTGTGTGCGTGCTACTGTGGCAGTAATTTGAGGCAAGGCCTCGTGTGTGGTTTGCTGCGGAAGCAGCGTGTATGGTGTTGGGGTTCATCCCCGTGTTTCTACATTTTGTAGCGTGTAGTGAAGCGTCACCGGTTTGGTGAGGGGTGGACGTAGGGAGCCCGTCGTGGTCCCGAACCACCTTAAAAATTCCCGTGTCTTGTGGTTTGATCTCCGTGATTGTGTGATTCACTATCTTATCTGTTTATGCAATCATGTGAGCTCGGTGAGATTGAGTGAATTAAGTTTAAATCTGTTTAGATTAAATTCATCAATCTTATCAATCTTGTTAATTTCGCTGTGTGCTAGTTTATGTTTTTAATTGGACATAGTTTTAGTAGAAGGATCTATTCACCCCCCCTCTAGATCCATATTCTTGCACTACGGGACCCAACACAAGGGATTCAAGCCTACATCTGAAGCCCTCAATCTCCAAGGAAGAAGAGAAGCAAGCAAGCTCATGAAGGAGATCAAAAGGAAGATCAAAGCTACATCCAAACCTCTTCATCAACTCAAGGGAAGATCAAAGCTACATCCAACATTCTTCTTCATCAACTCAAGGAGATTCAAAGAAAAGATCAAGTTACATCATATATCTTCTCTATCAACTCAAAGGGATCAAAGGAAGATCAAAGCAACAGATTCAAGATCCAACAATCTCAGACAAGATCTAGTTCATTCTAGCATATCTTCATATCTTGTTTGAGCATTTTCATCTTGTTCTATTTTCATTTCATTCAATCTATTGAAACTGAAGATCGTCCCTACCGGTGGTTAGTAGTAAGGCAATCGGAAGTTCTCCAATCTGCGGTATAGCCGTCCCTGCCGGCTTTGTGTGTAGGAAGATAGAAAAAGGGTTTTCTCTGTTCTGTGGTTTGGGGCGTGTCCCCGGTCAAGCTGTGAGTCAGCAAGAAAGCCTCACCGTGTTTTGGTGAGGGGTGGACGTAGGTTGCAGGGTTGCAACCAAACCACCTTAAAAATCCCTGTGTTGTGGGTTGTTCATCGTATGCGATTGCTCTATATCTTCTACCCCCATTCACAGGTTCGTGTGCTTCCATACTTGGTTATCTTGTTTACACACTCAAGCACTCAGATTTGCACTTTCGATTTTATCTGTGGTTTAATTGAGCTTAGCACTTTGACTGCATCCCTTGGGAGGCCTGCTGCACCCTTGCACACAGACGCCAAGGTGAAAGTATTGCTAAGTGTTTCCCTTGCTTAGACTCGCATGCACCTTGGTTGATCACCACTCCATTCACACACATATGCACTTTGAGTGATCAAGATAGCACACACACACAGACGATTGTTGCAAGCTATTTCATACTCTAGTGTTATGTTTTATGATCCCTACTCTACAAGGCTTGTATCTCTCAAAGATCACAAATGTGCTTAAAGAAGTGTTGACGCTTCATCGCTTGTAATCCGAGTCTTTTCATTTGAGCCACTCTACTTAATTCCGCTGTGCATTGTGCCTAGGTGATTTATTCACTTTATAGGAGTGGTTCATGCTTCCGATAGCTAAGAGTTTTTAAAGAGGCCAAAGCCTTTGATAGGATCTATTCAACCCCCCTTCTAGATCCGTTTGCACCTCGCAGGACCCAACAGTATACACATAGTAATGCAAATGATCATGACTCAGACTCATCTATCCTACAAACCCCTAATTCTCTCCTGAATGATGTGAATTTTTCTTCACTAAGAGGTTTGGTGAAAATGTCGACAATTTGTTGATCTGTTTCAATGAACCTGATTTCTACATCACCCTTGCTCACATGATCCCTGAGAAAATGATGTCTGATTTCAATATGCTTTGTGCGAGAGTGATGGACTGGGTTCTTTGACAAGTTTATGGCTGAAGTGTTGTCACATAAGATGGAAGTGTTTTTGAAGGAAATGCCATAATCAATCATCTGTTGTTGGATCCATAGCACCTGGGCAACACAACTCCCGACAGCCACATATTCGGCTTCGGCGATTGATAGAGCCACTGAGTTTTATTTCTTGGAGGCACATGAGACCACGCACCCCCCAAGAAATTGGTAATACCCGTTGGTGCTTTTCCGATCCACTTTACAACCCGTATAATCGGCGTCAGAATAAGCAACTAAATCAAAGCTCGAATTACGCGGATACCACAATCCTAAATTACTTGAACCAGCAATATATCTAAAAATTCGTTTAACAGCCGACATGTGTGATTCTTTTGGATTGGACTAAAATCGTGCACATAAACACATAGCAAATTGAATGTTAGGCCTGCTGGCAGTTAAATATAACAAGGAACCTATCATGGTTCTGAAGAGTTTTTGATCCATGGATTTACCTGATTCATCTTGATCAATTTTTATTGAGGTGGACATGGGAGTTAGTTGTGGTTTGGTAGAGGTCAAATTGAACTTTTTCAGCAGCTCCAATACATACTTCTTCTGATGTATGAACATACCGTCAGCCATCTGTGTGACCTGCAATCCCAAGAAGAATGTCAGCTCTCCCATAAGACTCATTTCAAACTCACTTTGCATTAATTTGGCAAAGTCTTTGTTGAGAGCATCTTTGGTGGAGCCAAAAATAATATCATCTACGTAAACTTGAACAATTTAGATTTCCTCATCGTTCAACTTCGTGAAAAGGGTTTGATCAAAATTACCTCGTTTGAATCCATTTTGAATGAGAAAATCACTTAACCGTTCATACCATGCCCGGGGTGCTTGTTTCAGACCGTAGAGTGCCTTGTCTAGCTTGTACACATGGTCTGGATGCTTTGTGTCCTCAAATCCCGGTGGTTGCTCCACGTACACGTCCTCTTGTATGTAGCCATTCAAAAATGCACTCTTAACATCCATTTGAAACAATCTAATGTTGTTACAGCATGCAAATGCTAATAGGACTCTCACTGCCTCGAGTCTTGCTACTGGAGCAAAAGACTCATCGAAATCAATTCCAAGCTCTTGGCTATAGCCTTTAGCTACTAGCATGGCCTTATTCCTAGTTACCACTCCTTGATCGTTTGTTTTGTTTCAAAAAATCCACTTTGTTCCGATCACTGAGTGATTTCTAGGACATGGCACGAGGAACCACACTTTGTTCCTTTAGAACTGGTGTAGTTCTTCTTGCATAGCCATGATTCAAGACTCATCCTTCAAGGCCTCTTCAATAGAGTGAGGTTCAAACTGGGAAAGTAAGGCAATATAGTCCTGATTTTCAACTTCTCTAAAGGAGGCTCGTGTTCTTGTTCCGTCTTCAACATTGCCGATCACATTCTCCGGCGGATGGTCCTTTTCGAAAGTCCATTACCTTGGAAGCTGTTGTTCCAAATGATCTTCCGGATTTGCATCATCTTCTTGCGGTTCTTTTACTTCTTATTTTTCAGTTTTTCCTTCCATCATCTCGATATTATCGTCATTCAATTCATCGTCCTGCAACAAAGAATTTTTATTAGTGCTTTTAGAAGATGATTCATCAATGATGACATGGGGGCTTTCCTCAACTACAAGAGTTCTCAAGTTATACACTCGACAAGCTCTTGAGCTAAGAGAGTATCCAAGAAATATACCTTTGTCACTTTTGGGGTCAAATTTAGCCAGGTCCACCTTACCATTATTGTGAATATAACAAACTGAGCCGAACAGTCTAAGATAGGAAATGTTTGGCTTCTTACCTCGGTACAACTCATAAGGGATTTTCTTCAACAGTGGTCTTACCATGGCGCGATTGACAATGTAGCAAGCAGTGTTCACTGCTTCAGCCCAAAAGTACCTCGGCAAATTATTCTCATTTAGCATGGTTCTTGCCATCTCAATTAGCGTCATGTTCTTCCTTTCAACAACACCATTCTGTTCGGGGGTTCTTGGTGCGGAGAAGTCATGCGTATAGTCTTGAGCCCTGCAAAAATTACTGAACTCATGGTTATCAAATTCCTTACTGTGATCGCTCCGCACGGCCTTGATGCAACACCCCTTTTCATTTTGGACTACCCTGCAAAATACTTCAAATTCTATCAGGGCATCATTTTTATGTGAAAGGAAGTAAACCCAACAGAATCTTGAGTAATCATCCACAATGACAAACCCATACAATTTACCACCCAAGCTATGTGTTCTGCTTGGTCCAAATAGGTCAATGTGGAGTAACTCAAGGGACCTTGATGTAGTTACATCATTCTTGCACTTGAATGATGTCCTTGTTTGCTTACCCATGCTGCACGCCCCACAGACTCCTTCATCAGTAACTTTCAGCTTAGGCAATCCAACAACCAAATCATTTCGAGACAGTTTTAGCAAAACATTAAAACTAGCATGCCCAAGTCGGCGATGCCAAAGCCAAACATCATCATTATTCCTTGCAACCAAACACAGATTTTTATGAGAGGGTTCATCCAAATCAATCATATATACATTGTTATGCCTGAGACCAATGAACTTTATCTCATGAGTATTTTTATTCACAACGGTGCAGTAGTTAGAATCAAAAATCACATTGCATCCTTTATCATAAAGTTGACTTATACTCAAAAGATTATGATGTAACCCTTTCACGAGCAAGACATTCTGAATGGCATAATTTTGATTCTTACCTATCTTACCTTCTCCGATGATTTTGCCTTTGTTCTTACCACCAAATGCCACTGTTCCACCATCCTTTTCATGCAGGTCCGTAAACAATTCTTTGTTTCCCGTCATGTGCCGAGAGCATCCACTATCCAAATACCACATATTCCATTGAGCTCTCAAGCAGACCTGCAGTCACAACAACCGTACTTATGCAAATTTTGGTACCCAAGTAAGCTTGGGTCCATGATGGTTAGAAACATGAGATATATATGATCTATTTCTCATTCTAGAAAAACTTTCATCATCAAATTTTAGAATTCTGCAATCATATATATCATAGCCTAACCTTCCACAATAAAAGCATGTAATGGCTCTGTCCTTGTTTCTTCTCCTTCCTTTATTCAAGAATGAATTATGCACATGTGTTTTTGACGTGGATGGAGATGAACTTCTGGGAGGCATGTGAGTTGAATGTGTTTCAGATTGTAAAGTTTTCTCCTTTTTAAAAATGGCAATAGCATCCTTCAACTCATGGTTTTCATGCATTAGAGAGTGGACTTGATTTTTGGCCTTTTCTTTTGCTTGATTGCATGCCATGCTTTCAAACTTTTCTTGTTCCAGATTATTTTTCAAATCATCATGCATTTTACTTAGTGTGAATTGCTCCTCTCTCATGCATGAAATCTCTTTTTCAAGCAATTCATTTTTTGACACAAGAATTTCTTTCTCATTTATCAATTTCTCAGTTTCCGATTTCAACACATGGCAATTTTCACATGAGTTTTCAGCATGCACTAGATGTTCAATTTTCTTTTTCAAATGTCTGTTTTCAGATCTGAATTTTTTACATTTTTCATATAACGACTCATATGCAATTTGCCATTGTTCACGAGTAAGAGTTTCAGTTTCAGAATGTACCTCATTTCCATCGTCGTCATTGGCCATGAAGCATAGGTTTTGGACCAGCTCATCTAGTCCATCTTCATTCCCGGACTCTTCCTCATCTTCATCGCTCAAAGTGGCCACCATGGCCTTGGGCTTCTTGAATTTTCCTTTCTTCAGCTTCTTCATCAGATCGGGGCACTCACCCCGCATGTGACCGGGTTTCTTGCATTCGTAGCATATTACTTCTTCTTTCTTGCTACTTTCTCCTCTGTTCGGACCTTGCTATCTTGGTCCGTTTCTGAATTGACCACCGAAATTTTTGGTCCTTTTGACGAACCTTATTGCCCTTCTTGTAATCATGGCAACCAGCTCTTCATCTTCAGTGTTGCCGGTTGAATCATTGTCACTGCCCTCTGAATCTTGTGGATTCACTTTTAGAGCCAAAGGTGTGACTACCTTCTTCTTTTTATGGTCCTCCTCGCTCCTCTTGATGTTGATTTCGTAAGTCATCAAGGAGCCAATTAGCTCGTCCAATTTCAAAGTGCTGAGATCCTTTGAGTCCTCGATTACAGTGGCCTTTGTGTGCCATTGTGATGACAAGGATCTCAGTACCTTTCTGACGAGTGCCTTGTCAGAATACTCTTTACCAAGACCCTTTAATCCATTCGTGATTTCTGTCAATCTTGTAAACATATCAGAAATGGACTCTTCTGGTTTCATCATAAATAACTCATAATCCCGGACTAGCAGATTCGCCTTGGTTTCTTTTACTTCCGATGTTCCTTCATAGATCAACCGCAGCTTGTTCCACATCTCCTGCGCGGAAAACATATGGAAATACGTGAGTATTCATTAGGATGAATGACACATTATATTATATTCATGGCTTTAAAATTTGCTGAACACTTCTTTATATCCTCATCATCCCACTCATCCTCATTTTGAGACAGAGTATACGGACCCTTGCTTATGACGCGCCACACGTCATAGTCTTGGGCTCATAGAAAAACATACATTCTGTTCTTCCAATAAGGGTAATTTGATCCATCAAAGAACGGGGGTCTTTGGATCGAATGCCCTTCGGGCATCACCCCCTTGTTTGCCATAAGGAGGGATCTACTCTACGACCGTGTGGTCGAGTGAAACAGAGACCAAGGCTCCGATACCAATTGTTGAGTCTCGAAAGGCGGCAATCAAGAGGGGAGGGGTGAATTGATTGGCCAATTAAAATTTCTTCCAAGAAAAACAATGATAAGTAAACATATAAGCACTAGATCTCACCTTAACATGGATACACTTGTGAATGTGTGTGGATTATGGTAGGTGTTTGACAAAGGAATTGGTGTACACTCAAATCACCGTGAAGCACACTCGACTATGGATGCGGAAGAACAAACCACAAGTGACACATGGAATTTTTAGGTGGTTCGGGTACACTGCCGTGTCCCCTACGTCCACCCCTCACTTGTGAGGATCAAGACTTCACTACGAAGTAAGCCACACACACACGCTGTGTAGAACAGCAAACACACATATGCGGCACCCGATCTGGGCTACCACACACACACACACACACACACACACACACACACACACACACACACACACACACACACACACACACACACACACGTTCGTGTTTCCGAACATGAACAACCCACACACAGAACTGAATCAAGTTTTACATCAAATGCTCAAGTAGACACAAAGTAAATCTGAGAGTAAGGAGTGAAGAATGATTTATCCTGGTTGAAGCTCCCCCTTTCACTTCCTTGAATGTAATTGAATGCTTCTATAAAAGGAAGATCAATCCTTGAGGAAGAATAAAGCTTTGTCGTACAAATGAGGTTGCAGCTTTGACAACCCACGCAGCTTGTTGTTGGGGATGATATAGAGGCTTGATTCAAGCTTCTTCCCTTCACTTTCAGGCTTAGAACAAGGTGGAAGAAGCCCCTGGAGCTGCTGCTGCGAACCTGCACTCACAAGGGTTAGAAAAATAACACAACTTTAGATGCCTCTCTCTCCTTAGGGTTTCATACCCCAATAAGATGTATATAAAGAGTTTGGAACATTCAAAGACACCCTAGAGACCAGATCCATAAATCTTGGAACGATTTGGGGAGGTTAGGTTTGATTGGTATGACTTTTGGTGCATGCGCACGTAAGTCAAAAATCACGGCTCGGGTTCGAGACTGAAAGGGTCGACCCTTGGGGTCGACCCTCGTGAGGGATTTTGAGGGTTTAAAAGGGCTCTGGGTCAATGGGTCGACCCTTGGGGTCGACCCTTGGGCTATCCGGTGCTGGTATATAAAAAAACGCGAGCAGGGGTCGACCCTTGGGGTCGACCCTTGCAGATGTGATAAAGGAACCCGCCGGGTGTAAAAAAACATGCTAGCAGGGGTCGACCCTTGTGGCTGGGGGTCGACCCAATGGGTCGACCCTTTCAGTAACTGATTCTATTTCAGGATTACAGAGCATAGGGGTCGACCCAATGGGTTGACCCTTGTTCCAGAGCTTCCAAAAGGTTGATTAAAAGGCCACTAAGTCCAAGAACAAGCCAAGGGGTTCCAAGGTTGGTTTTAAGCCATCAAAGGGAATGTGCTAGGACATGAATAAGAGAAACCTAGTACAATTAAGCTTAGATAAGACCCAAACCAATTTGACCCTTGAGATCAAAAATGATGAACATCAAAACACAAGATCAAGGGCCAATAAGTTAAAGTGGATCTCACCGACCGTCCTAGAGCACTTATGCACGTTCCTTGCCCTGTCAAGACATAACTTGCAAATTAGATGTAGCCTTGCAATTTTGAGTTGAAGAAGCTTACCCGTTGAGGTTATTTATTTAACCTCCATAGCTCCAAGGTCTCAATAGAATGTTTGAGCTTTTTAAGACTCTATATGCTAGAACACTTCAAAGACAATATATATATACATATAGTGTTTGGTCATCATCAAAAGCTATCAAATTAGACATTCACTTAAGGAGGGGGTTCAACAGGAATAAAATATGTGATTGGATGGCCTGGTTCGAAACCTGGCAGAGCATCCACTGATTCGAGCTGCAAGAACACGAACTAGCCATTGTAAGCTGCTGGTCACTCCTATTGATCCAAAGAGGGTGCTCACGTGAGCCTAGCTTCACTTTTGGCCTATTCCGAAAAGGGTCGACACGTTGGGTCGACACCTGAGTGTTGTGCCAGTTGAACTGCTCACCGTTTGGGCAAAGCAGAAACCAGATAATAAGGGGTCGACAATAGGGGTCGACTCCTTTGGCTTTGCTAATCTGCGAGCTTGGTTGTGTCAACGTAGTGACTCTATTGAGTCGACACAGTAAGTAGCAATTGCTGGTAGTTGGGTTGAAGCAAGAGTCGACGCTGTAATTAGACGGGATCTACGCAGCCAGCTTTCTGCTTATACTGTTTGCGAGCTAAGCCTTCATGGCGTCAACGCAGCCGAGATGGCGCATCAACGCATCCTTTCAAAGATGCGTTTATAACGGTTTCTTTGAGGGGTCCTGTGTCGACACACTGTGAAAGCAATGTCGACCTATTTGAGGAGTCTTACCTGTTGACAGGGGCGGAAGCTGAGCCTGCGTCGATGCCATAAGAGGCTTGCGTCGATGCACTCGTTGAAGTGCACAAGAGGCCAACTTTTGGAGGGCATTTGGAGTCGACGCATGCAAGAGCTGGAGTCAACGCAGCCTTGTGGGGTTTTCTAATAAACGATGCTCGACTTGAAGACGCGTCGATGCAACATGACATTGGAGTCGACACAATCATGAATCTTTTAATTACATGGTTCCATAGATATTCAATTTTAAACATGTCACAATTATTAATTAGCTCAGATAATTAATGACAGGATGTTGGACGCAGTTTAAATTGATGTCTGAGTCACTATCGCAGATTCAGGAAATAGCGGCCACTGCTTGGTCGCTAATTCCTTGGAATGAAAAAAATGTAAAAAATACGCTAAAATATGTGCAGAGACTTACACGGAACATATATGCAAGATCATGGTAGATGTCTTTACATGTTTTAACAAGGTTTAGCCTGAGATTAGGAGAAAACCTACCTCTTGTACGAAGAAAAGAGAGACACGAAATGAGGGAAGAAGAAGAATAGCAGCGGAAACAATTGCTCGAACAGAAGGAGCAGGAACATGAAGAATCTTTTCCCCTTCACGTTCATAAACGAGGGAAGAAGAACGGTAGGCAGACGAGGACGACGTCAACGCAGCAGGGGCTCCCTTCAAACACATCAACAATGGCTTTATCATTCGCGAGGGGGTCTTATATATAGAGTTAGGGTTTAAGCTTCCTAATGGAATTAACCTTCCTTCATAGAAACCTAATATGTTTTAAACTTCCCATACTAATCCTTCTATTGCCATATCCACGGCCGCTTTCCTAGTAATAGAACCCTAGAATCCTATTCACATGCAAGCTTTGAATGTCGTAGGATTTTTTGGTGTTAACAAAAGGGCCTATATATGTAGGTATTATATATATACCCCTCAAGCCCCCTCCTCTTTGCTTACTTATGAGGCCCATTAGCCTTTCTACATACGTGAGGCCCATATATTTATGGGTTTTCGGCCCCTTACAAGGTGTAGGTGCTGACTTCCCTTGAGAGAATTTGAGATGTTTTACTTAAGTTGAGCCCTTGTCTTATTTATTTAGAGAATTCATTATGTTTAATTTATTTAGTAATTTTATTCCATAAAATTTTATCCGGGGTGCTACAGTTGTAAACCTCGAATTGAAACCTTCAACAATGCAGAGCTAGATCAGACTACTTTCAGGGCTGCGAATCCTCTCCTACCTTCTTCTCTCAAATTTTTCTTGTGAAGGCTCGGGCTCTCTTCAATTCTTTCCCACTCAGATTTTCTCCAGGCAAGCTCTTCCTTCTTTCTTTCTTCTTCATTCAACTCCTCTCCAGGCAGAAGCAACGGCAACAGCTTCAAGCATGCAGAGGGACTTCATATTTATAGAGGGAAGGGGCAACATGATTTTCCCTCCAAGATCCTGCCATTTGATTGGTTGGAGTAGAAATGATGCTCTTGGACATGGAGCTCTTCTAGATCAGCCTCCTCATTGGATCAGGATAGAAAGGTACGGTCCTCTATCCTAGGCACCTTTTGGGACTGCACTCTGATTGGCTGGTTGCAAAAAGGAGGTTACCATGAAAGGTGACCTTTCCCATAAATGTTAACTGACGGATCCTTTATTCAAAAAGTTATTCTGGCGGCCTAATGATGACAAGGACATTTATCTATTCTAGGAACCTTTTCTGATCTTGAACCCCAGATAATAAGGGGTCGACACTAGGGGTCGACTCCTTTGGCTTTGCTAATCTGCGAGCTTGGTTGCATCGATGCAATGACTCTATTAAGTCGACGCAGTAAGCAGCAGTTGCTGGTAGTTGGGTTGAAGCAAGAGTCGATGCTGTGAGCGGACAGGGTCGACGTAGCCAGCTTTCTGCTTGTACCGTTTGCGATCTAAGCCTTCATGGCGTCGACACAGCCGAGAGGGTGGGTTGACGTAGCCTTTCAAAGATGCGTTTATAACGGTTTCTGTGAGGGGTCCTATGTTGACACACTGTGAAAGCAATGTCGACCTATTTGAGGAGTCTTGCCTGTTGACAGGGGCGGAAGCTGAGCCTGCGTCGATGCCATAAGAGGCTTGCGTTGATGCACTCGTTGAAGTGCACTAGAGGCCAACTTCTAGAGGATGTTTGGAGTCGACGCATGCAAGAGCTGGAGTCAACGTAGCCTTGTGGGGTTTTCTAATAAATGATGCTTGACCTGAAGACGTGTCGACGTAGCATGACATTGGAGTCAACACAATCATGAATCTTTGCTACTTTCTTCACATTTAGCCTATAAAGATGATATTTTAGAATTTTCAAAATAACTAGCCAATGACTTATAGTAAGACATCATCAAAACACAAAATACACAACATTCTCCCCCTTTTGGATGATGGCAACTATGAGTCATTGTGTTCACACTTTGAGATGGAATTCAAGTAGCAAGTTTTGGCATAATCATTATGAAGTATTCATCAGGACATGCAGTGAAGATGGACTGATCACACACAGATTTTTCTGACATACCAACTAGACGGAGGGACTCTTGCAAATTATGACTCATCAAAAACTTCTCCCCCTTTGACATCATCAAAATACTAGGAGAGGGGTTCAAAGATGTGGGGAAGCTGTGAAGGAAGTTGAATATATGTGAATAGAGAGGAGGCTGAAATGGAGTTCAGTGAGGGAATTCAAACCCAAGACTTAGTTAAGTGTGGAGCAAGACTGAGTCCAAAGTTGAACATCTTCCTCAAAGGAGCATTGCATGGTTGGAGCCTGATAATAAACGAATTTAAGAGTAATAACTTCAGAGGCTGTAGAAGCTATGAAAGCAATAGGAGCGCCTACTCAGAGGATTACTAAAACTAAAGCACAACGGCACACCAAAAGATCTTAATGCTCACTTTGAAAGCTTTCTTATGCAAGCCCAGTTACATTGCAGGATAAACTACCATGAGCATTGAGGTCAAACAATGTTGAAGCATTAAAAGTTCACTCAATTAAGCACCTCTGGTTTTCAGTGGAAGGTACAAAATGGCTTTTTGATATAAGCTAATAGTCAGGTTGAACTGACACCTTTTGACGTGAAGAAGTACATGTGTTAGATACAACCTTCCCCAGTTACTCAGTACAGTGAACCATTCTGTCTCATTTTGACCAGAGAAAGCTTGCCACCTCATGCCTTAGCCCGCATCACTTCATTGGTGAAGGGGCATAGTTTCTCAACAGACTGATGCCATTGCTCTGTGTATATTTGCAACACATTTTTTTTTTGATTTGATTTGAGTGAAACTAGAGCAGAGTTAAGTAGAGCACTATCTTTTGACGCGAACAACCTCACGTCGTAGGTGAAGTGTGTCCGGTTACTAAGTAGGTCTTTCCCATTGCTCTGCATCAGGTGCTTGAGAGAGAGAAACTGAAATGGCTTGATTGTTTGAAAATAATGCTCAAAGTGAAGTTAATCAACTAAGAATTTTATTGAGCTCTCACAAGTAGGCTACAGGAGTACAAGGGTTCAGCATGCTAAATGTTTTAGCAGGAGTAAGCCTTAGGAGGCCTTCCGTTAGCTAGCAAGTTTCAGTCCACACAGAGTTATTAGCCTTAAATCTTCAATCTAATTGAATAATCATGATACTAGAAGCTGGAAGATTGTTGTTACTGGAATGTCAATCATTGAAGATTAGTCATTATGTGTGAACCTTCCCTTGAATCAGAGCATTGACTTAGAACATGAAGCACATAATTCAGCAAGCCAGTGAAGGGTTGCAAAGCAAGAAGGATGAATAGGGACAAGCAAGGGTAGGTCGACTCAATGAGCCTATGGGTCGACTCAAACATGCATATCAGGGACAATTGACTCATTGGATTTGAGGGAGTCGACGCTCACATGAGGTTGTGGCGACGCAGGTGACTAACCAGAACTGAATATGCAACACAACTACCAGTGAACTTGTCTCACTTAGATGCTACTAACTCCCCCTCACTTCATGGACTCTTGAACACCGTGAATGAAGACCTTGATACTTGGCGGAGTATCTTCTAACGCATAATGGGTGCTTTGAGACAGAGTTTGTCTGTCCTTCCACACACCACCATTTTATGTACCAGTAGGTCATTCACACACATAATGGCCTATGACTCATGCAACAAACCAGACATGCACACTGGACTTCCCCTGACAAAAAAAACCGATTAGCTTGCAGACGAACCTGACTAGAACCATGTAGAATTAACGAGTAGGGGGTTTACACAAGCCCAACACTCTCCTTAGAGTAGAGAAGCATTTATTGTTCAGAGGTTTTGTAAAGATGTCAGCAATTTGCCTCTTGGATTCAACAAAATGCAGCTCAAAATTTTTCTTACTTACGTCATCCCGAAGGAAGTGATGCCTTATTTCAATGTGTTTAGTTCAGGAATGTTGAACAGGGTTCTTTGTTAAATTAATGCACTAGTGTTATCACACATGATGGGTGTGCATCCAAGATCTACACCGTAGTCCTAGAGTCGGTGCTTTATCCATAGCACCTGGGTCCCACAACTCCCTGTAGTAACGTATTCGACTTCTGCAGTAGAGAGTGCAACGGAGTGTTGCTTCTTGGAAGCCCAAGAAATCAAATACCCACCCAAAAAATTGCAGTAGCCACTAGTACTTTTTCTATCAAGTTTGCATATGTAGACACGCTAAAATTGATGCTATGTTGAGTAAATCTCATGTCACCATGTGACGCCCCAAAGCGGACTTCAATATTGATTTAATATGAAAATTTTCTATTTCTTATAAATTAATTATGATTTCTTGTTTTTTTCTTGGGAAATTGGAATTAACGTCCTGATCAGGGGCGCTATTTAAATTGACGGCATGGACAAGGGCGCCTCTTTTAACAATGGATGACTACCAATACGGGCATCATTTTCTGGATTTACTGAAAATTCCGAATTTCAAATAAAATGAAAATTATATAATTAACGTCTCTCCTGAAGGCGTTTATTATGTGACGCCTTGTCGACAGGCGTCAGTTCATCATTTTAAATAAGGAAAGTTAATTGTTTCTATAAATAAATTCAGAAATTGACGACTTGATGGGAGTCGTTATTCTAATTAATGCCTTTGGATGTGTCGTCATTTTCAAGTGACGCCATTCATTCGGTCGTCATTTTCAATTCCGTCTCCCTTTCGCCTGCTTCTTTCCAGTAATGGTTCCTTCCTCATTTTGAGCCTTGTGTTCGACTGGGAAGGGTGTTTCTTGATGGAGATCTTTACCTTGTTTTAATCCTTGTCTCCAAGGATTTTTGGCCCTATAAATACCCCTCCTGGGTCTCTTCGCGCGAGAGAGGAGAGATCATCATTAAGCAGAGAGACAACAACACGAGAGTGAGAAGAGAACAGAAGAAAGCTAATGGAGAGAAGAGTGTTTTCTTGATTGCAGGTTATTCTTCCAAAGCTTCTTCTCGGTGGTTCTTCATCCTCTCCAGGCTTCATCCTTTGCTACTGTTCCATCATACATGTTGAAGCTCTTTCCCCTCTACTGCTGCACACACGGCAGAGAGAGAATCTCTCTTTCTCCCTTTTTAGTTATTTAGTTGTTTCATTAGCATATCATCATCTTACATCCTTTTTCTCTAGCTCTTGCTAGACCTCATATCATATTGTTACTTAGCATATTGCATCCATACTTTTCAAACCTTGTTACTCCTCTTAGGGGTTTAAAACCAAAACACACAAGGTGTGTTCATGTTCATGTTCAATTTGATTAATTTCATAATCTTAGAACTTTGATACTACACCCTTTGGCTAATCCACTCTTTTATTTGATTTGTGTGTTCTTGCAAGGTAATCAAGACTAAGAACCCCCTTCATCGGCCGGCCGGTAGAAGGAGGAAGAAAGGGTTCACAATCTCCCCGCTCAACACAAGGTACTCGCGATCATCCTTTTTCTTATTTGAGGTAACCCCTCTGGCGATCACATTCTCCTTTAGCATCCCACACATGCTCTTCCTTCCTCTCGCAATTTAATTTTTAAGCTTTAGAAATTGAGTTTGGTTTCATTCTTAAGTGGATTTTCATAATCTATAAATTGGCGATCACGGTGGGACTTCTTTTGTTTTTAGTTTGATTACCCCTCCATTGTGCTCCACGTAGC
The DNA here is from genome assembly GCA_022559845.1 of Amorphophallus konjac. Taxonomy (NCBI): domain Eukaryota; kingdom Viridiplantae; phylum Streptophyta; class Magnoliopsida; order Alismatales; family Araceae; genus Amorphophallus; species Amorphophallus konjac. Next base: position 52,445,727 of record CM040124.1, on the reverse strand, counting down.
ACCCTCCTATTGACACCCTCGCGTGTCCCTCCTTTGGTACCCTCGGTACCCCTCCATTGTGCTCCACGTAGCACCCTCCCATTGACACCCTCGCGTGTCCCTCCCATTGGTACCCTCGTGTACCCCTCCCTTGTGCTCCACGTAGCACCTTTCCTATTGTGCACCTCGTGCACACCTCCCACTGTTTAGGCCATTTTGGAGCCCCCATTTCATCTGTCATATCATCTGTTTAATGAGAAATCTATTTTCTATTGACTATTAGGGTTTCGGTTCATTGAGCTGAAATAACGCCCTCGTTGCTGCCGTTATTTTACAATTCACGCCTCTGTCAGAGGCGTCATTTCTTCATTCGACGCCTTATCGAAAGGCGCCATTTGCATTATTACTATTCCTATCCCCGCTCCCCGATCGCTATTCATTGGTTTTGACGCCCTAACTCCCGGGCGTCATTTTATAATTGGACGCTTTACAGAAAGGCGTCATTTGCATTATTACTGTTCCTGGTTACTGTTCACTGTGATTCACGCCCTTTATAGAGGCGTCTCTTCATCATTTAACGCCTCACCCAAAGGCGTCATTTGCGATCTCACTGCCTGCGGTGACTAGCGCCTGCATACAAGGCGTTATTTATTTATTTGGTGACCCCATCTGAGTCGTCATTTTGTTCTGTGCCTACAGAACTGCTGCTCCTGTCTGTTTATTTGGCTGATATTATCTGATTATCATATCTGTTGATTGATATCACCTGTTTGCATTCATCTTGGCATACGGTTTGGGAGACCTCCTCTCCCCACACTTGTTAGGAGTTTTCACCCCTCTTGGTGAAGGAAGGACCCTCCATTGAGCATTCCGTCTCTTTGGACCGGAAATTCCTAAGCCAAGCCTCCGTAAGTCCTCGCACCCGTGGATTCCCTCACGGACGCTAGGCAGGTTGTACCATTGAAGTACCCGGAGTATAATTGACCCATTCGTTGGAAAGAGAGAAAATCTAGATACCCGGAGATTATACCCAAATTTTCAACCAGGATCCACCTTCGAAAGAAAGGACCTAATATTGAATCCACCCTAATTTCCAAGAGAAATCTTAAAATCTTGCGCTCATTACAACTTGTGTGTTTCTTTTGAAAAGGTGATATCTTTTGGGTTATATCTTATTGTGAGACATTCATCTCTTTCTCCTTAAGCATGAAATTGCGTTCAGGTAAAATCGTCAACATGGCCAACTACGGGTACACATATGATGACTATGAGGAGGGTCATTTTGACTCGTTTAATGAGAATCCGTCTCAAAATCCTCTTTACTGTGATGGGAACTATGTTCCCTCTCCTACGCATGTCCACATGATGGACTCTACTCTTCCGGAGGTTGACCCTCCTTCCCAGGCTCAGCCTGCCACTTTGAACACCTCTGGGGATACTCCCTCCTCCCTCAATTTTAATGATGTTCTCAAGGTCCTTTCCCAGCTGGATGATTCCCAGCACTATGCGGTTCAAGCCGCTTTGAAGGGAAAGTCTGTCCCCTCATCCTCCAATCCTCCCCAGGCCATGGCTGGTCATTCTACCAATTTTCCTAACGACCAGGCGGTCGCGTCCAGGGTGCCCTCGCGCCCCCCTACTCCGGTCATGACTATGCCGGCCCAACCGGTAAGTCATTCTGTTGCTAGGCCTCAGCAACCTTCTGCTCCCCAAATCTTGAGGAGGCCTACGCCACCTATGCCAAATCCATATTCTTTCCGACCGGCCCCAGCCGAATCTGATGATCATACTTTGCTCCTCCAAAGGCTGGCCAGTATGGAGGAGCAGCTTAGAAAAGTCACCACATCAAATGCCACTCCCGAAATTATGCTTCCTCCGTTGCCGGTTTTCCACCTTCCACCGTCCGAGATGCCCAACTTTCGACGGTATAATGGCACGGGTAACCCGCACATCCATTTAAAGGATTTCTTGTATGAAGCATCCTTCTGGCAGGGCAACAAAACTTCACTGGCTTATCTTTTTAGGCGGTCTTTGGATGGTCCGGCGCTTGAATGGTTTTATTCCTTGGAGCCGGCTGATGCTGGCGATTTTGATGCAGTTCAAAGAAAGTTCCTGCAGAAATACAAGGACCGTGTGGGTCCCTCCTTGTCCGTTACAGATCTGGTTGCTGAAAAGATGAAGTCCGAGGAGGACTTCGTTTCATTTGCTGATAGGTGGAGGGCCATGGCCGAGAAATTGAAAGACACATTGTCAGAGACGGAGCAAGTCAAAATGATTATTTCAAATTCTACTCCACAATTCCGTCATATCCTGGCCATGAATAAACTAAGCACTATGGAAGAGCTCTATGAAAGAGCTAGATATATTCAGACGCAAATGAAGGATTCTCCAATCATGGGCATGTTTGAGCCTAGGCCGAAGGTGATAAAGAGGAATGTTAATATTGGCAATACTGGGGCAACCACTGAAGGCACCGTTACCAACGAGCAGGTGAGCGCGTTTGGCAATTCCACACCCTTCCGCCATCCTTCAAACCCAGGGCCGTCACCACAACAGCCCGCCTTCCATAATCAAGTCCACCAGCCAAATAACAACCCTCCTCAGACCTTACGGCCTCCTCCACCTCCTCAACAACAACCCCACATTGCTCCACCAAATCAAACCCCACAATATCACCAAGTGCCCCCACCGGCCAATTATGCACCACAACAATTTCAACAAAGAAGGCCTTTGGGTCCCCGAAGGGCACAGTACTCCCCTCTTCCCGAAAGCTTATTGGATATCTTTAATGCCCTCATGGCCGCTAACCTGCTCACATTGCCAAAGGAAAGAGCAATATGGCCCCAACATGTGGATACATCCCGGTATTGCGTCTTTCACCGACAACCGGGGCACAATATCGATCATTGCTTTCACTTCAAAGATTACATACATGACATGAATGATCAAGGTGATATTGATTGGGATGAAATGAGGAAGGTCATTGCTTCTTTAAAAGTCCGAAGGCCTCCTCGGCAGCCAGCAGCTCAACATCATCAGCAACAAGGACAACCACAAGCTCCACAACAACAACAGGTTCCTGCTCCCCAACCCAATATGGGGATTGTTAATAATCCACTACCGGAGCATCCGGTCCCAAATCAGCAAGTGAATATTGTCACCTCGATCCATGAAGTGGAGAGAGGACAAATTTGGCACAATGAAAACGCCTCTGTCGGGGCTATTAATCAGAATTCTAATCCACCACCCTCATTGATAAGAAGGCACCAGCCTATCCTCCTTCCCAACCACAACGTCCCCTTATACGCTCCCTCACTCCTGGGCCATCCAATGCCAATATCGTCCCTTCACGTCCCCTTCTTTTGTGCCAACCCACAAATTCTCCATCACCCCAAAACCCTCCACCAAACAGACCTCCTCTTATTCGTACCTCGCCGGCAGCCGTCGCCCCTCCCGTTCCACCTCCATCTACCGCCACCATGATTCCAAGGCCCCTTCTTGTTACACAATCACCATCACCTCATTCCAATAATCCACGGCCGGCGAGGCCCCTTATAAGAACCCTTCCTCCCACCAACCCTGCGCCTACACCCAACACCACTCCCTCTACTTCCTCCACCCCTTTACCCACACCGGTCCCGACAGAGGCGCAAAGAACGATGGTGCTCCGTAGCGGACGGATGTTTCAACGAGTGTTTCCCCAGCGGGAGCAGGAGCCACCACAGGAACAAGGAGAGCAAGAACAAGAATCTACACAGGGCACGGAGTATGATTTATTGAAGCATCTGGACAGAACACCGGCCCGTATTTCTATTCTGGAACTGATTAAAAGATCTGCCACACATCAGCAAGCTTTGAAACAATACCTGCAAAAAGTAATGGTGAATGAAGATATCCCGGCCGAACAGGTTACTACTGTCTTAAACCCAGTTAGCAATCAGCCGGCTATTACTTTTTATGAACATGAGTTGGCTCCGCAGCCGGCCAGGAAATATGCACTGTGCATCACCATTGATATCAACAAAATAGCCGTGAAGCAATGTTTGGTTGATACTGGGGCATCCATTAATGTTTTGCCACCAAGCACTTTAAAGATGTGCGGCATTCCGGAGAGTCAGATTCGGCCGTCCACTATAACAGTCACAGCTTATGATAACACAAGAAAGCCTCCACTAGGAATGATTACTCTAAAAGTTGGTTTGGGTCCAGTCTCAGTCACGGCAGATTTCCATATTTTGGATATGGACCCGACATTTAATGGCATTTTGGGCCGCCCTTACATTCAGGAACTGGATGCCGTGCCTTCCACGAATCATCAATGCATCAAATTTCCACACAAAGGACGTATCATTAAAGTGACCAGTATGCCCATTTTGCCGACCGAAGATATACACTCCGTAACATCAGTGCCTTCCATGTGGCCTTCCAATATGCCCTTGCTCTCAGTGTTGGATGTTGCCGATCTGCGGCAAGACCCGTGAGGTCATCATCTCCTTCAACCCCTTCCACCACACAACCATCAAAGGCAAGAAGAAGAAAGGTTTGATGAATACGCCCGGATGGAACATTTTAATGAAGATGGGGTATCGAACTGGTAAAGGCTTGGGCGCCAATCTCCAAGGGAGAGTTAAGCCTGTCAAGCCTCAAAAGATGATTCTCTGAGGTGGCCTCGGATATAAAGCACCAGGCAAAGAGGAAAAAGAACCGTGGGCCGTTATGACTTCCACTCTCAAGACTGACCGGCAACCTCTTACATGGACCCTTCAAACACATTTTGTAACAGGAGGTATTCAGAATGATGATGAGCATACTACAGTAATCACTTCTATGCTGATTGTCAGGATGTGCATGCACGGCAGTTTGCTCGCCATATAGCGCCACTAGCCACATATAAAGCTTTGGAGTCATTAAGGCCAGATAAGCGAAGGAAATGGATGATCCTGAATGTGACTGGTATAGGTGGTTTGACATGAATGATATCTCTATTGCTCTGAGCCGCTTGTTCATGCCGACTGATCCAGAATGGCCGCCGTTGATTCATGAGTTGATTGAAAAGCCAGCAGTAATTACAGACAAGAGGCAGCTTCTGAGTGACTATTCAGATACTGGTGAACCCGATGTGCCGTTTGAAGAGGGTTTCGATGCAGACAGGCTGTGGGCCGGCCTTTTCTGTACCAAATCCATTCACCCAACGGCTGTTGTCCGTTTGATTGATCGGGTGTTCTTTTCAGATATCCCTAGGCCGCCTGCGGTCTTAATAAACTTCTCTCCAAGTTCACTACAAGTTTCTCTTCAAAATCCTCCCTTGCTCCTCGAACAGTTTTCCAAACTCTCCATTACACCCCCACGTGGGTCATCATTGATTCAATCCTTCACCAAACTTTCAATTTCAACACTCCCCCTGTTTCACCTCCCATTGCTTTCTCCTTGAAAACGAAAAAAAAAAAGCCAAAATTCAAACTTCCCAATCCATCTCCGTTGAGGAGACCTCCTATCTTCTTCCTGAGTGTGTCTCAATCCGGGGCCGCTCTTCCCAGATTCATTAAGTGACCTACCCTACCCCTCCGGTGAGGGGACTTCGTCTATATACCCTTCTGTACCCGCTTTTTCTTCCCCATCTTCTAGTGATCAAGCTAGTTGTTCTTTTTCCTCTAGTTGTCAAACTCATGGGGTAGCTTCACATAAGAAATAAAAGGGTAAGCAGATTCCCCGTAGATTCTTGTTGGAGTTAGCTAGAAGATGTCGGGCTTGCTTAGCCGTCCCCGAATTTGTGGAGAATCCGATTATCCTGCCAGAAGAGGAATATGAGGGTACTAGTATTGTTGAAGAGGGTTTTGGTGTTTATGAAATAATGAATGATGAAGACCCTATTGAAAAGGGGGATGAAGGATACGAAGAATATGAGGATGAGGCTGATGCCTTTGCTAGTGGCATGAGGAGATTTGATGAACCTTCAGCCTCAGTAGAAGAACCTACTAAAGAAATAAATCTGGGTACGGAAGAAGACCCTAGGATAGTCCTCATTTCAAAGAACCTGCCGCCATCCGAAGAGGAGGCACTTATCTTGGTACTTCAAGATTACAAGGACATGTTTGCATGGAGTTACGAAGATATGCCCGGACTGGACTCTACGCTCGTTGAACATCGGCTTACACTTAAGCCAGGGTCTGTCCCGGTCAAACAGCGGTTGAGACGTTTCCACCCTAATATGGCTTTAAAGATGAAAGAAGAGGTCGACAAGCTTCATAAGGCTAGATTTGTTAGAGTTGTCCTCTATCCTAATTGGGTGGCTAACATTGTCCCAGTTATGAAGAAAGACGGGAAGGTTCGAATTTGTATAGACTTCCGGGACCTCAACCGCGCGTGTCCTAAAGATGACTTCCCCCTCCCTCATATTGATGTTTTGATTGACAACACGGCAGGATTTGAGACTCTCTCCTTTATGGATGGCTTTTCAGGTTATAATCAGATTCGCTTGGCTGAGGAGGATCAAGAGAAAACATCGTTCACTACACCATGGGGAACTTATTGTTATGTGGTCATGCCTTTTGGACTTAAGAACGCTGGAGCCACCTATCAAAGGGCTATGATGGCTATTTTTCATGATATGATCCACATTTATATTGAGGTGTATGTGGATGACCTGGTAGTAAAATCAAGAACAAGGATTGAGCATCCCGGGGTTCTAGCTAAAGTCTTGCAAAGAGCACGGGAGTACCATTTGAAAATGAATCCCAAGAAGTGCGTGTTTGGTGTTTCATCAGGGAAGTTGCTTGGACTCATTGTTAGTAAGAAGGGTATTGAGATTGATCCCAATAAGGCGAAGGCCATAAGAGAAATGCCTCCTCCCAGGAATTTGAAAGAGGTTCGAGGATTGATCGGGAGGTTGCAATTTATTCGCCGATTTGTTTCTCAGCACTCACAAAGATGCAGGCCGTTCTACGAGCTTACCAAGCCGGGAGTCAAGTTTCTTTGGGATAACAAGTGTCAGGCAGCTTTTGACGGATTGAAGGATTATCTATCAAATCCTCCTGTCCTGAGGCCGCCAGTTCCAGGTAAACCGCTTGTTCTTTATATTTCTGTCCTGGATGACTCTGTAGGCGCTGTCCTAGCCCAAGTTGACGAAGAAGGAAAAGAGAGGGCAGCCTACTACTTGTTGAAACATCTCAACCCCTGTGAGCAGAGGTACTCAGCCATAGAGAAGACTTGTGCAGCTTTAGTCTGGGTAGTTCAGAAACTCAAGCATTATTTCTTAGCTCACGAGGTTCATCTCATTGCTCGTATGAATCCAATCAAGTTCCTTCTTGAAAAATCTGTTCTCACTGACCGATTGCGCGATGGCAAAGCTTCCTTTCTCAGTTCGACATCATCTACATTCAGCAAAAAGCGATTAAAGGCTATGCCATAGCAGAACATCTTGCTCATCATCCTCTCCCTCGATTTGACCCTGTTCGCTCAGAGTTTCCAGATGAGGAACTAATGTCCATCAATCAACCCGATTCAATGTGGACATTACATTTTGATGGAGCTTTGAAGTCAAAAGGGAAAGGGATTGGTATTGTTCTTCTATCACCTGAGGGTATCACCATTCCGCTCGCCTCTCAGCTTGCATTTCCAGTTACAAATAATATAGCTGAGTACAAAGCTCTTTTGGCCGGACTGGAGGCCGCTCATCAACTCGGTGTTACCCAATTACGAATTGTAGGTGATAGTCAGCTTATTCTTCGCCAAGTGCTCTCCAAGTGTCGCACGCTCAATCCTAAACTCAAGCCCTACCAAGAATTGACTTCTGCTTACACCAAGCTTTTCACCAAATTGATCTTCGTTCACGTCCCTCGTGACCATAACATTCTAGCTGATGCTCTTGCTTCTCTCGCATCTTCCTTGGTTCTCCTTCCCGAAAGGGATTCCCACTCCATCACTATTCGTAAGCGGCTCATTCCCGCTATTCAAGACCCATCTTTTCTTAGGATTAAGGAGGAGGTGCTTAGGAAGATTGAGCAAGGCAGAATTATTGAGAATAAGGAGGTCATGCTATTGGACTTGGAAGAAGAATTGGATGATGAAGAAAAGCCGTGGTATTATGAAATTGCTAAATATTGCCAGGATCAATCATATCCTGAAGAAGCCACAGCGGAAGAAAAGAAAGCCATCCGAAGGGTTGCTCAGCGATACACTCTAATTGGAGGTGTGCTTTATAGAAGAGGTCTCACTGGAGTTTTATTAAGATGCCTAGATGATGATGAATCTTGGAAGGTTGTGGAAGAGGCCCATTCGGGAGTGTGTGGTGGTCATGTCAATAGCCAGATGCTTGCTAAGAAGATCCTTAGGCTAGGCTTCTATTGGCCCACTCTAGAAGAGGATTGTTCTATCTATGTCCGAAGGTGTGTTAAGTGCCAACTGCACGCCGACAAAATTCATTCTCCTGCTTCTTCACTCCATCCTATGTCCTCCCCATGGCCTTTCTCCATGTGGGCTTTCGATATCATTGGACCCCTTGGTGATCCGACCCTCCTCACAAAACCAAAGTCATTCATACTGACGGCGACGGAATACTTCACCAAGTGGGCGGAATCAGAAGTTTACGTGGAGATAAAAGCGTCAACCGTATGCAAATTCATAATGAAGAATATCATCGCAAGATTCGACATCCCAAGTACCATCGTCACCGACAATGGACCGCAATTCATCTCTCAAGAACTTCAGGACCTCTGCAACAGGTATAACATTGCATTGCATCATTCATCTCCTTATTATCCGCAGGGCAATGGCCAAGCAGAGGCAACTAATAAAACCTTGATCAAAATTATCAAGAAAACGTGTGAGGCTAACAAATTTGCGGATTGGCCAGAAAAATTGGTTGAAGCTCTTTGGGCCTATCGTACTTCCATTCGTACCCCTACAGGGCAAACACCCTTCGCCCTCACTTATGGAATGGAGGCGGTAGTTCCTTATGAAATTCTTATTCCTTCTTTACGAGTACAATTGGACAAGGAGCTCCCTATTGATGAGCGTCGTGAATCCCTCCTTGCCTAGTTGGAACTCCTAGATGAGAAGCGTCTGGCCGCCGCCGAGCATGCGCGTGTCTATCAAAACAGGCTTTCACGTTTTTACCAAAAGAAAGTGATTGAGAGAAAATTCAAAGTTGGTGAATTGGTAATTAAAAGAATCTTTGTAAAACCAGGTGGGCCACGTTCAAAACTCCAACCTAATTGGGAAGGCCCCTTTATTATAAAAAATGTTTATCTTGGCAATGCTTATAAATTGATTAATGCTGAAGGTGAAGAGCTAACTCATCCTTGGAATGGCCTCTACTTGAAGAAATACTACCCCTAAAAATAAAAAGAAAAGAGAAGAGAAAAAAATGAAAAGAAAAAAAAAAAAAAAAAAAAGAAGAAAAAAAAGAGGAAAACAAAAATTCAGAAAAAAGGAAAAAAGAAAAAAAAAAGAAAGAAGAATTCTTAGAGGCCGTTATAGTACATGGGCCACGAGCCCGAAGCAATCAAAATCTATAATTCATTCTTCAGTGTCGACGGTTTAACTCTTGGGTCAATTCACGCACACACTACACGCTTTATTCTTAAACTCGAGCGGCCCGGAATTCAAGGAAAGTCTGACCCAATCAAGAGTGTAAAAGCCTTACCTATTCTCTTCTTTTCAGCTCACGAGAGGGAATATAAGTTAGGGGTTACCAACCAAACCTGCCCGCCGCCCTAGTAGGTAGAAGTCAGGGCCCAAAAGGGAACAAAATGCTTAAAGCCCAAGTACAATTAGGTCTTTATCTGTTTAAGAAAAGAAGAAAAGAAAAGGAAGTTATGATAAAAGAAAGCATGTCAAGAGGGCAAAGTCCCCGCAAGGAAAACCTTAGTCGTAAGCATACATGAATAAGGGCAAAAAAAAAGCAACAAAATTTCCCTAAGCCGAAGATCGAATCCCAACAGGCATAAGGGCAGGGGAGGAGCCTGCCTCATTCTTGAAAACATTTCGTAAGCTTTCTTAATCATTCTTCTCTTCTCCCTCCATGGTGGGTTGTGAACTCGAAGAATGGCAAAGACCAACTAAGAAGGATGGGCTGCGAGAGAATATGAGTAAAAGCCTAAGTATAAATCACGTTGACTCTTTTGTTAAGTCTCTTGAGAAGATCTAATGAATTTTAGATTATGATGGTTAAGGTTTCAAAGCTCTATACCATACTCGCCTCCAAAACAAAAATTTTCAAATAGGCGTCCTTTTCAAAATTAAGTGTCACTTTCAAAACAAAAATTCAACAAAAAAAGCATATATACCAATAATAACAAAAAAAATGACTGTGGAATTTCAAGCCCTTTGTTTCTCATATACTTGATTGCATTCTTGTATGGGCATCTTTTATTTTCAGTTTGCATTTGCTTGCTTGCATGACGCATTTTATATCTATCATTCGCCTTCATTGATTAAAGGCTTGGCCCCTTGACCCGTTATCAAGGTCAAAGTGAAGACATCCCTTGCTTATTGAGCAAGGGGCCAAGTCGAACAGATGAATTAACCTGTTTGTTCAAGTGTGGAAGCACAGGGTAAAAGTAAAAGACGAGAAAGAAAAGAAGGTACAAGTACACAACTACACAAGTGCTCAGGTAACAAAATCTCAATTTCATATATATATACATCATAAATGTCTGAGTACATGTGTGAGGGTGGAGGAGTACAAGTAAGTCTCTCAGCTCTCGCCTCCACCCTCCTCTCTCCTACTCTCTGCCTCACTCTCGTCCTCCCGACGAGGCGCTGGTGGAGGGGGCATGGGCCCCCGGGAAGTAGCTGGAGCTCGAGCCGGCTCCTCTGCCTCGCTCCTCTGTCGGAGAGAGGAACCCGCCACAAAAGTAGAGCTGGTGAAGCTGTACCCTGCAGCTCGCGCCCTCTCCCGATCTCGCTGAAGACGCTCCTCGGTCGCTCGTAGCCACTCCTGTGCAACGGCTAGCTGGGCCCTCAAGGCTGTAAGCTCTCGATCGCAAGCTGACCGCTCCTTACGGTCCCGGGCACGCTCCGCCTGGTGCTGCTCATGATCCCGGGCACACTCCGCCTGGTGCTGCTCACGGTCCCGGACACGCTCCACCTGGTGCTCCTCGCGCTCCTGAGCACGCTCTCTCCGCTCCATCTCGAGGGTGACTCGCAGCTCCGCCACGTCCTCAGGCAACTCCTCTCGCCGCCTCAAGGCCCGCTCCAGCTCCACGAACCGTTGCTCACGGATCGCCAACTCTGTCCCGGCCAGGGCAGCCCGGGTATGTGCCGCTTGTAACTGTGAGACTGCAAACATTCAAACAAATCATCAGTTCCACAGTTCAATAATTCATGGAATAAGCAATATACAACTGAAAATAAATAACTCACCCGAGAGGCCATTGCCTGCTGTCCCTCCACGATGCAAGTAAGAGCGGCCCAGAGCTCCTCGGTCTGTAAGAAACGATTTTCATGAGTATATCACATAAATAATTTAATGCAAGGTTAAGTTTGAGTTTGAAATTTACCCGTGAGGCGAGGTCGCGCTCTGCCGCCTTGGCCCGTGCCACTGCCCCTGCTAGCTGCTCTGCTAGTGCAGTCACCTCTGCACTAGGCCCTCTCGAGCTGGAGGCCTCTCTTGTCTCTCTCCCTACTGCTCCCTGCTGGGCACGCTGCATTTATTGAGATCATCAGTGGCTAATCATCAATAATTTAAAAATTCATTTGCATATAGGAATAAATTAAACACTCACCAAGGTCTCAAGGTCTGCCCGTGTGGTGGCTAGCTGTGCCTCTAGGCTGTGTAGGTGGGCCTGTGCATCCATCGCCACTATGTCCCGAGCATCCTGCATTCATCACGTATTAGTCGCATGATATATATACAAAGCATTTGCATTTAATTTAGAAATAAGTGCATTCATACATACCCCTAAGACCCTCATCTGGGGTCAGCCGGCGTAAACCTCCCAGTAGCGTCGGAGGTACTCGGAGCTGTCGGTCGCCTGTGAAGTGACTCGGGTCCCGCCACGCTGCCAGTCTGCGTACTGGTCGGAGAACCGCACTCTCCAGTCGATCGCCTTCGTGCGACCGCGCGTCTTCTTGCCTATACCACGCGGCTCTCCTACCTCGATCCACTCCTGGTGTAGGTCGAGGGTCCTCATCACCAGCCTAAGCCGTAACGGCTCGATCTCGTTCAGGCAATGAACCCAAAGCTCATGCCCAAAGCGAGGTCGGCCCGCTACGACCCAGGGCTGGCCTTCATCGGTCATCCCCTCATAGGGTCTCCACCTCACCTGCATTCACAAGCACGCATATCAATCATCATATCATATCACATTCTATAATAAAAATAAAAAAATTGCATCAATCAAGCATGCGTACCAGTGAGGCGGGGAAGTCTCGAACTCCCGTCGCAACACTCGCAACTCGTAGGCGAGTGGGGCTCCGATCACCACCGGTAGCCAGCGCCGTGCTAGAGGGAAGGACCCCTCATCTCCAGGCCGTGAGTCGACGCGTCCCATCGGCATGTACAAGTGGCTCCAAACCTGCATTCATGCATTGCATTAGCAAAACATTCACATGCATTCTAACAAGAAAATAAAAAAATGCATACCTGAAGAAAAGGTGAAAAGCCACTGACTGTCATCTCTCGACCTATCCCCGTGGACAGGTCGGCTATCAAGTGCGCCAGCAGCGCCGCACCCCAGGCGTATCGGCCGACGCCCTCCAAGTCCTCTAGAATGCCCAAAAAGTGGCAGTTGATAACATCGCCCTTTGTGCCAAGCAGCAGCCTCCCGAGCATCAAGAATAGAAACCTCCTCAAATCTCTGTCTGCTCTCTCTCTGTCAGCTGGATCTTGGCAGTAGGCAGCCCTAGCCCCACCTATCAATCTCTGTGAAAACTGCTCTAAGGACTCCCTAGATCTCTGCCTAGAGTCCCCCAATCCCATAGCTATGCTAAGGTCGGTGCGGAAAATGGTCCTACACTCGCTAGGCGTCTCATAGACCGTCTCTAGCCCTAGCAGCCTCTGAGTCAGCTCACTATAGTCGGGTAGGGTGAACCCGCTCACAGCCTCCCCATCTACCCTCAGCCCAGTGATCCTAGTGACATCCTCTAGGGTAGGAACCATATGCCCCCACGGCATCAGGAAGGCCCTGCTAGTCCTATCCCACCTCTCCCTAAGCACCTGAATCAAAGGCAGGTCGGGTCTGACTGGCTCAATGCTAAGGAAAGCCCCAAACCCCATAGCATCTATCCTAGCTCTCTGAACTCGGGGAGGCCGTAGTACGCTGCCCGACCTGGACCCAAGAAATCCGTGTCCTCATCAGCCCCTGCATGCATATAAAAGAACTTTTTGCTTAAGTTTTCATGAGGAAATTCATTTAAGCTCATTAACTGTGATATTTGCTGTTTGGATAATTAACGACCTACCGAGGGTCATGGTTTTCATGATTGACGCCCCTGAGGGCGGCGTTATTTCCAAATAGGTTTCAGGTGATACTGTACGTTCATTTAATTGACGACCTACCCATGGTCGTTGTTTATCTAAGTGACGCCCCTGTGGGTGACATTTTTTCTGTAAGTAATATTCTAAAAATCTGAAAAATTTAGAATTGACGCCTAACCCTGGGTCATCAGTTATCTAAGTAATGCCCCTGTGGGGGGGGCGCGGTTCACAAAGTAATTTTCTATCCTAAATTACATTTCTGGAAAATGTTGAATTGACGGCCACCCTGTGGTCGTTACCTATCTAATTAACGTCCTGAAGGGGGGCGTGGTTTTCCTGGGGTTTCAAGGTTTTAATGTGCGAAATTAAAATAACAGAAATACGTACATTTTAAATTTAAATGAAATCACAGGGAAATAACAGCATGCTGGCGAAACATGATAAAATTAAAAATAACGACATGCTACAGGGCGTTTCTTTCATGCGATTAATTATTTTTAGAAAATGAAAAGATGTAATTAACGACCCATTGTGGGACGTTATTTAAATTCACGACACCCCTGGGGGCGTCATTTCACTGTGTCTCTGGTTTTGTCGTGCCCGAGGGCCATGTAAATGGGGAAATAATGGAAATAAAAAAAAATGGAGAATAGGGGTACGGGGGCCTACCTTTTGACGTTTGGGACCGATCAACCCCCCACGGAGGGGTTGTCTTGGTTGCCTTGGTCGTCGGAGCTGGCCGGGCCGACGGGCCACCGCCGCCGCCGCCTCCGATTCTCCTTCTTCTTCCTCACCATCTCTTCCTCCTTCTCCTTCGCCTTCTCCTTCTTCTCCTTCGCCTTCTCCTTCTTCTTATTCATTTCCTTCTTCTTCATCATCTTCTTCTTCTTCTTCATCTTCTTCGTCTTCTTCTTGTTCTTCTGCGTCACCGGCCGCCGCCGCCGGTGCTTCTTCGGCCGCCGCAGGAGGGAGCTCCTCCACGGCCGGCTCCCCTTCCAAGTCTACCACGTCAGGGGCAGAGACCCTTTGCCATTTCTGTCCTCCGCCCGCCATTCGGTTTGAGAGGGAGAGAGTAGAGAGAGAGAGAATGGGAAGTTGAGAAAGAGGGGGTTTGCGGTTAGGGTTTTATAGAAGAGAGAAAGAGTTGAACGAAGGAAGGAGAAAGGGGGAAAGTGGGGTTTAACGGTCGAGAATAATTGACGGCTGAACGGAGGACGTTTCTTTTTTAAATTGACGGTTTGAAGAAAGGTGTGGTTTATAGATTTGACGCCCTGAGACTGGACGTCAATTATTATTTGCATGGGGATTTTCAATCGTCGCCAGGCGCATTAATGGGATTTGATTGAAGAGAGAGGGTGTAATTATTACCCCTTTGAATTTGACGATGAACAGAGCGGGCGTCCATTCTTTAAAACGCGACGTGAGTAAAGCCGTGTTTTCTAAGAAATTAAGGAATTATTTCAAAAATTATTTGAAAATTTGAATTGATTAACGCCTTGTTTAAAGACGTGAGTTAAGAAACGCCAGTGCCTCGGGCGTCAATTATGAGTTTGAAATATAATGGACGGCTTCAACTGAGGCGTGTCTTAAGTAATTAACGCCGTTGATAGGGGAGCTGTTCAGAACAGAAGGACCGGAACTCCTTGTTATCAGACAGAATTGCTTGAAATATCAGAACTAATCACTTTCATACATTGCTTTGACTCAGATAAAAGAGGAATTCTTATTGCATTCATGAAAATCTTTGGTTACATTCTAAGCCACTGTGGGCCTTATCTTCTTGAGAGCAAGTACATAAGCTTTACATTTGTTCTCTTCTTCTTCAACATGAGCCTTGGATTTGTGGAGAAGTGCCACTTTCCATTGAGCCATTATGGTCCTGATTTCTTCATGGTCACCACTTGAGCATAGTCTCTTCTTTTGATTGGAGGAAGGTGAGAAGGCCCTTCGGAAAGATGTCAGGGAAGCCCGAGTTGTGGGAGGCATCGGTGTGCGTTGTAAAGGACGAAGTCGGTCTCGCCAACCAAACGGAGCTCGATGCCGGAGGATAACCTTGAGCGAAGTTCTTGGGTTTTGAGAAAGCCCGGTGTACATGTGAAATTGCTCTTTGGCATTGTTTTGAAGTAATCTCTCCATTCATTCCTCTTCTTGAGCTTGGGAACTCTATTAGTAACTCTTTCACATAAGCCCAATGAGCTTGTCATATACCGAAGTGGACTCTTGGAGAAGATTTTGGAGGCCGCTTGGTTTGCTTGACATGGATCAAACTTAAAGTGAAATCTATCCAACAAACTAGAAGAAGCATTGATCCGAATAAGGGCCGTCCTAGTGAAGCCGAGGTGAGCCCGTTGTATAGGTTGGCTAGTATTGCCCCACCTATTCTCTTTCCCTCCCACATGCTTGCTATTGCACTCAAGTGTTGTTCCTATAAATGATCCTCCAATGAAGGGAATAACAAAGCTCCACCTACACATATGACAAACCCCTTCATCACTCTTTCGAAAAGACCTTCATCTCCTTGAGCCTTATCCATGTTTTTATATACCCAAGAAGCCAACTTCAAAAGATTGATTCCCTTGTTGGCCTTCATTTGATTTACTAAATTTGAGCTTTGAACAAGGCTCATGAGCATATCATGGGCTTGTATGGGCTTGGTCATATGGGCCATCTTTGTTTCCTCTCCTTGCTTCATCTTCTTCAAACCCAAGAGCATCTCCAATTCTTCTAGGAGGATGGTGGCTTCAAAGGTTGGGAATAGAAAAGTATGGGTGTGAGGATGCCATAATTCTATAACAGCTCCAATAGAAGCCGAATCAAGATGGATGTCATTGTAGTGGGTAGCATGAGTGATGAGGCCTAGGAGGTTCCACTTAGCAAGGAAGGATCTCATGTCTAGAGAGAGCTTGGAGAGTAACAAGGGAAGCCACTTGATCTTTAGAAACCTTCTTGGACCAGGAATAATGGGGTAATCCTGAAAACATAAAACATAAAGGAAGAAAGAAGAAAAAAAATAATAATCAAAAATTTTGAACAGGAAGAAAGATAGTACAAAATAAAAGCTTCAACATCAAGAACACTTACTTGGCCCTTGGTGATTTTCTCACTTATATGGCATGGCAATTCAGAAATTCTTGGCAAATTCATCCTTGGCTTTTTGGAAAGCCTTTGCTGCATCAGTTGATTCATCATTTTTGACAGTATTGCTGGTTCTTCTGCTTCTGTTCCTCTATCTGCTTGACAAAAAAAATAGCTTCAATGCTCTGTTCTGCTTCTGCTTGAGAAGATAGCTTCGTCTCTATGCTTCGATGGTCTTGATGCTTGAAAAACACCAAGAGTTGCCCTTTTTATAATGTTTTGAACATGAACGGGTATCATGGTTTGAGTTTGAATCAAACAGTTTGCTGGAAGTTTAGTTCCGAGATGGAAACGAAAACAGGTAATTGACGACGCGCTCTTTGGCGTCATTTGTTAATTTGACGACAGCCTCAGGGTCGTCATTTATCCAGCGCCTCCATGGAGGGCGTCATTTGCATTCCAATTCCAAGTTAAACCTTTAAATGCAATTAACGCCTCAGTGCACGTCGTCATTTCTTGTTTTGACGCCGACCAGAAGGGTCGTCATTTTTTGAGCTTGTGCGTTTAAATTGCTTTGGTTATTTCATGAACTTAAGTGCTGTCATATCATGATTAAAATATTTTTATCAAGCACTTATGATCATATTTTGAGCTAATGATCTTTTGAGCTTTGAAGTGCAGGTTGTGCAAGTCTGAGCATCGTGGGTGCAAAGTCTCTAAGTCTATACACTCTAAGCATTCCATTCATAAGTCTGTACATTGCACTCACCCAAGTCCATACGTTCCATTCTCAAAGTCTGCACGTCCAAAGTCTATACATTCTGAAGTCTGTACATTGCATTTCGTAAGTCTATACGTTCCATCCATTCCCAAGTCTATACGTTCCATTCCCTTCACCAAGTCTATACATCCATCACCAAGTCTATACATTCCATTCCTTTCACCAAGTCTATACGTTCCATTCCCTTCACCAAGTCTATACACTACATTTCATAAGTCCGTACATTCTCTGAGTCTATACATTCTACCCACCTAAGTCTATACATTCTCTGAGTCTGTACGTTCCAAAGTCTATACACTACATTCCATAAGTCACTACAATGTTAAGTCTACACATTTATTCTTCATCCATAAGTCTATACATTCCAAAAGTCTGTACGTTGCATAAAAATTCATAAATTCTCAAAATTCTAATAAAAATTCATAAATTCTCAAAATTCCAATTCAAAACTCAAAATTCCAATAAAAATTCATAAATTCTCAAAATTCCAATAAAAATTCATAAATTCTCAAAAATCTAAAAAATTTCACTAAATTCTCAAAAATTCAATAAAAAATTCAATAAATTCTAAAAATTCCAAAATTCTCAAAACTCCAAAAAATTCCAAATAAATCAACAAAAAAAATTTTCTCAAATTCAAATCAATGTTGTTGAGTATGCTTTATGCATCTTTATATCATGGCTAGTGAAATTTTGAGTGCAGGTTAAGAAGCTCTTGGTCCCATCAACTGGGCCTCGGCATCCAAGCCCCACGGTGACTGCACCTCATTTCTCAGTTCCCACATACTCATGTTATCACCATCTTCCTGTATGCATTGTTACTATATGATATTCTACACTATTATAACATATCAAGGACCTTGTGGTTCTGATGAACCTGGAATTTGAGTTCCCCTTCATCAAAAACAGTGATAATTACAGGGGAATCTTGATCACACGGATAGGCCGTTGAGTCATTCAAAGTTCAGGACGATGGTTCCACTTTCTGAGTTGATGCGTGGACAAATAGGCTTCGGCTTAGTGTCAGCTTAGAGATCTAGATTCTTGACCAAATCTGGATGGCTTAACAATATTATCCTTGATCATTTTTTATTTTAGTTTGTTTTAATTTTTTTCTTTAGCCCAGCATGCATCATGTAGGACTTTGAGCTTAATGATGAAAATCTTCATATTACGCCAATAATGAAGGTCGCTCGTTCTTAATTGAGTTGACATGAGATATTTCATTCCAAATCAAGTACTTTATTCTCCTTGAAATCGCTCAGGCTGGTCCCTTGAAAACCAGCCATTTGTTGGATCCTTATCTCAATTCACTTTACTTTTCTGTAAATCCACCTTGGTTGTAGCACGTCCACATTGGCTGGTAACCGCTCTCCAATGGTGCCTCCATGTCGTGCCCTCGTGCACATTTTGTTTATTTTGTTTACTCTCCTTTATCCAGCTGATCGATGCTTTCTCGGAATTGTCCGGAGTTGTTTCATTCAGAATCTTGGAAAGATTTCCAACGCTTAGTGTCAGAGGCGTGTCACATCACACCTTGGCATCTACTTATCAGTTCGTTTCATTTCATTTCGCTTGTTTCACTTCCACTCCATTCCGTCTCACTCCCTTGCAAAGCAGACGCCAAGGCGGGGCAGCTGTAGACACGCTAAAATTGATGCTATGTTGAGTAAATCTCATGTCACCATGTGACGCCCCAAAGTGGACTTCAATATTGATTTAATATGAAAATTTTCTATTTCTTATAAATTAATTGTGATTTCTTGTTATTTTCTTGGGAAATTGGAATTAACGCCCTGATCAGGGGCACTATTTAAATTGACGGCATGGACAAGGGCGCCTCTTTTAACAATGGACGACTACCAATACGGGCGTCATTTTCTGGATTTACTGAAAATTCCGAATTTCAAATAAAATGAAAATTGTATAATTAACGTCTCTCCTGAAGGCGTTTATTATGTGACGCCTTGTCGACAGGCGTCAGTTCATCATTTTAAATAAGGAAAGTTAATTGTTTCTATAAATAAATTCAGAAATTGACGACTTGATGGGAGTCGTTATTCTAATTAACGCCTTTGGATGTGTCGTCATTTTCAAGTGACGCCCTTCATTCGGTCGTCATTTTCAATTCCGTCTCCCTTTCGCCTGCTTCTTTCCAGTAATGGTTCCTTCCTCATTTTGAGCCTTGTGTTCGACTGGGAAGGGTGTTTCTTGATGGAGGATCTTTACCTTGTTTTAATCCTTGTTCTCCAAGGATTTTTGGTCCTATAAATACCCCTCCTGGGTCTCTTCGCGCAGAGAGAGGAAAAAACACAAGAGAGCAGAGCTGCAGACACGAGAGTGAATAGAGAACAGAAGAAAGCTAACGTAGAGAAGAGTGTTTCTCTTGATTGCAGGTTATTCTTCCAAGGCTTCTTCTCGGCGGTTCTTCATCCTCTCCTGGCTTCATCCTTTGCTGCTGTTCCATCATACATATTGAAGCTCTTTCCCCTGTACTGCTGCACACACAGCAGAGAGAATCTCTCTTTCTCCTTTTTTAGTTATTTTGTTGTTTCATTAGCATATCATCATCTTACATCCTTTTTCTTTAGCTCTTACTAGACCTCATATCATATTGTCACTTAGCATATTGCATCCATACTTTTCAAACCTTGTTACTCCTCTTAGGGGTTTAAAACCAAAACACACAAGGTGTGTTCATGTTCATGTTCAATTTGATTAATTTCATAATCTTAGAACTTTGATACTACACCCTTTGGCTAATCCACTCTTTTATTTGATTTGTGTGTTCTTGCAAGGTAATCAAGACTAAGAACCCCCTTCATCGGCCGGCCGGTAGAAGGAGGAAGAAAGGGTTCACAATCTCCCCCGCTCAACACAAGGTACTCGTGATCATCCTTTTTCTCATTTGAGGTAACCCCTCTGGCGATCACATTCTCCTTTAGCATCCTACGCATGCTCTTCCTTTCGCCATTTAATTTTTAAGCTTTAGAAATTGAGTTTTGGTTTCATTCCCTATTAAGTGGATTTCTTAGAATCTACAGCATCCAGCATAATTAGCATCAGTATATGATATTAACTCAAAGCAACATGATGCAAGATACCACAACCCTAAGGCATGTGTGCTAGCAATGTATCTTAAAATCCTTTTCACAGCAATTGAATGTGATTCTTTAGGATTGGCTTGGAATTGTGCACACAAGCACACACTGAACTGAATGTCAGGCCTGGAGGTAATAAGATATAAGAGTGACTCGATTATACCTCGGTATGTCTTGGGATCTATAGATTTACCATTCTCATCAGCATCTAGAGATGCATTTGTTCCCATGGGCGTAGAAATGTGTTTGGCATCCTTCATTCCGAATTTCTTCAGAATCTCCAATGTATACTTGGACTAGTTTATGAAAAAGCCTTCTCTAGCATGTGTGACCTGTAGTCCAAGAAAGAATGGGAGTTCCCCCATGAGGCTCATTTCAAATTCCTTTGTCATTAGTTCAGTAAATTGTTTACACATATTTGAATCAGTCGAACCAAACACTATATCATCCACATATATTTGCACTATGATGATATAGGCATTAAAAACTTTTATAAATAGAGTTTGGTCAACTATACCTCTGTTGTAGCCTCTATTGGTCAGATGTGCGCTTAATCTGTCATACTAGGCTCGAGGGGCCTACTTTAGTCCATACAATACTTTATTTAATTTATATACAAGGTTAGGAAAATCATCATGTTCAAAGCCAGGAGGCCGTTTGTAATACCCCAAAATTTTGTATATGATATTTTAGAATTTTCTAGGATTTATTTAGATTTTCTAAGATTTTCTAGAGATAAATAGATTATTAAAAGAATTTTGGTTAATAATAAGGCCCACTATTTATTAATTAACCTGGCCTTTTAAATAAGACCAAAAATGGCCCAAAACCAAGCCCACAAGTTTGGCCCACATTCTAGAAACTTAAAATAGGATATTTGCAAAATTTAGGGGATAAATATACTAATTACTGGATAAATCAACAGATATATGACAAAGAGTTTGAAATATTTCAAACTCGGCGCCCAAAGCCAAAAACGGTCAATCGGACGACCGCTTAGGGATTGAAAATGGTCTAGACTAGACCACTACTATCTGCAGATTCCGTGAATGGAAGAAGGCATAAAAAGATGGTAACTTTGGCATCCAAATCGCCTAGAATCGATGCTATCTCTTAGATAGATGAGTCTAGAAGGCTTAAGGATCGAATTGGAATCCTAATTAGGACTCTTTGTTTGTCCTAATCCATGGAAACCCTAGCTAACCCTATAAATAGACCCCAAGACCAACCTGCACGACCCTTACTTTTGGCTCGCGTGGAACTAAGGTAAGGAGGCCGAATTAGAGGTATGTTCTTTAGAAGAATTTGTTTATAATAGTAAGGTCTAACTTGTTGTGTTCCTACGGTTTTAATGATCCCCAACACTATGAGTCATTGGTTTTGATGATCTCCAACACTCTGAGTCATTAATATTCTCTCCTCTTGACTGTCGATTGGGTTAAAGCACAATTCCTATATTAAATCTCTTATAACAGATTGTTCAGTTTTTGCAAGAAATGAAGCCCAATGAACAAGCCCAAGCTACCTCACTTCAACCCATTTATACGTTTTCTGATGAGTAGGGTGAAGTTCAGATGGTTGGAAAACCATCCTGAAAAGCAGAGCATCAAGACACTTAAGGTCTCCAGTCTTCAGAAATCCAGAAGGAGAAAGTCGACTCAAGGAGTCGACACATATTTACCAAGGTTCTGTCTGGCGCTGCATCATAGGTGGAAGTCGACTCTTGATGGTCGAAGTCCAAGACCTAGGTCCGTGCCAAGGTCCGAGCAATTTTCAGCCAGCAAAGCACAAAGTCGGTGCACTTTTTACTAAACTGCATATAAGGTCCGTGCACATGCTCAGCCAGCTTATACAAGGTCAGTGCAGGTTTTGAAGGCTGTGCACATGTGGTTCCAAGGTCGGTGCAGGTTCTAGTCTCAAAGGCACAAGGTTTTGCTTCGACATACAAAGTTTGAGCACATGCGACTTCAAGGTCGGTGCATGTTTCAACCCACAAGAGTTGTATGATTTCCAAGTCGGTGCACATAGCAGCTATTGTACCCGGACTATTTCCCAACAAAATAATAAGAAATGGGGTTTGGGCATTTCCCCGAACACCTTTAAGGCATGAGCTACCTAGCCCTTTCTACAACCCTGCGGGTCCCTTCAAAGGCCCTAACCAGCTTGCCGCGACACGCGGTGACATAAGCAACTATCCGGGGTCAACCCCGGCCACTCACATACGGGCTTTGCCCGTATCCTACATGGCCGCCCGGGACCACCTGTGGGCGCCCCGACGTTAAGCCACGCTAAGTGGCACTTAGTGAAAGGGCTCAGGGCCAACCCCGAGACACTTCTTTCAACCCTCCAAGGTAAAAGGGAGACCTAACTAAGTCAACAATAGGCATTGGAGGCCTACCGCGTGCATATACGGCTCGCACGGGTGTGTTCAGCATTCTATCGGACACCTTGTGGGCGCATGTATTCCAGCCCGTCTACACCAAACCATGGGCTGCCCAGTGGTTCCAGCACATCAATTGGGTCCTACAACGACCCCGCGACAAGTCAGGGCCAACCCCGACACTCAGACACATGGCAACAAGCCACTTAACTCCAGCACTAGGGCCAACCCGAGGCTACCCCGACAACCAGCCGTGCAACATGGCACCTAGCTTGATGCATGACTCACGTCCCTGAGATGCCTCCCCTTAGCTCCCACGAGCTCCCATCTTCAACCCAAGGCCAGCAGTGCGGCTCCTCGGCCAGCTACCCAAGCCATTCGGCAATCCGGGGTGTGTCGGGCATTTACCCGAACACCTTGCGAGCGGCTACGACCACTCGAAGAACAACGGCCCCCACGGGCCCATCCCAATTTCCCAGAGCTTAACGTCCTTTAAAGGACACGTGCAGAAGACACAAGGAGACCCCGGGGGCCATCCCTCAGGGTCACGACCGGCCTCGGGGCCAGTTCGCCCGGGGGCGCGGCCGCACACCCCCAGGGAGAGCGAACTCCCTGGGGGTCATGGCCTCCCTCCAGTCCGGTGGCCCCATGGCCCCACTCAGCCCCAGTTCGTCCAGTCTGTGGTCCTACGACGAGGTTCGTGCGCTGTACCAGTTCGTGAAGTCGACACGTGGACGTGGCAAAGCAATGGCACAATGGCTCGAAGATTCCTCAAGTCAATGCTCACATAAGCCTCCGCAAGCCTCCACGTATCCTCCCAGTCAAGTTGTCCTTTTTTTCTTAATTAATTTAGGGTGAAATAGACCAAAAAAATGGATTTTATAGGGTGGGGACCGCCTCTCTTCACCCTAGCGCCAATCCGCCTCCCCCCCGTGGGTGGGGTTTAGGCGGACCAGCCTAGACCCCCAGGCTGGTCCGCGAAAACCCCTTCCATTCAATAAAAAAATTTGTTTTTTTATAAAAAAATGCTTAAAACCAGCCCGCCTAAATCCCCCAGGGTGGGGTTTAGGCGGACCAGCCTGGACCCCCCAGGCTGGTCTGCCAAAACCCCCTAGGGGAGGGGGTTTAGGCGGCTAGTCCACCTAAAACCTTCCATGCCCATTTTTTTTAATTAAAAAACACCCTCGTGGAGGGGTTTACCCGGACCAGATCAGCCCATTGGGCTGGTCCGCCTAAACCCCACATAGGGGAGGGGTTTACGCGGCCCAGCTCAACCCTATGATCGAGCTGGTCCGCGTGAACCCTTTCTCCCGTGCACTATTCACTTGGGTTTACACGGGCTAGCTTGAACCTATCAACCTAGTCCTCCTAAACCCATACTATTCAATTGGGTTTATGCGGGCTAGCTTGAACCTATCAACCTAGTCCTCCTAAACCGATTCTAACCCTTTCAACTTTTCTATAAAAACCCCTTAGAAGCTCAAGGAGTAGAGAGATTGGAGATCCAAGATAAGAAGACATCCTGCCTTCAAGCTTCAAGCGGATCCAGGCAACGAGCTAAGGAGAATTGTGTGGGGGTGACTTGTTCGTCGGCTTAGTACTCCAGGGGTATGTCGTTTGCATTCCCCTTACGCCGTATTTAGCTGTAACACACAAGTCGACACCCACCATGCGCGAGACATTATGACAAGGGCGAACGTCCCCTCATGCCGGGATTCCCCCTCACGTGCCCGTCGGTTGTAACTACGCGCGTACCATGACATCACGCTCCCTCGCAGTCACGAGGCCATGTTCGACCGCTCTACTCGAGTCATGATCGACACTCGCCCAGACACCGGATCGATGCATCCCTCCAGTCGTCCAGTCATAAGCCCCCCGTTCGATGTCACCACCATGGCCCACTCCACGAGAGGGGCCCTCTGTAAAACACACATGTGTTCATCTGTCACGCATTGACCCGGGGACCGATCATCACATCGGAATTGTCCCGTGGCGTGCACCAGTTGTACCCTGGCCACTACGGCCTACCTGTAAAGACATGTATATCTCAAAAATTACACTGCCAATTGGACGAACGCTCTCGCATCCACGTTCGGGCCCCTAGCTTTCTACCTACACCACTTGACATCCGTGCCTAACATCCTAACCCCAGTAAACACCCCTCAATCCAAAGCACACCCACAGCTGCGGAATGCTCCCGACCCTCTACCCACGGCTTCAGGCATATATACAGACGTTTATTCAGCTCAGAACGAAGGTGTTCGGATTCAATCCGATGCAAATAAACATCGGTTGCTTGCGATCGGTGGAGAAAGACGTCCAGTACACGATTCCCACAATCGCCTACGCACTCACACCTGTGGAACCCCTTTTCTCCACATGTCACCCGATCGCTCGAGCCCACGTGCCGCGTCCTGGTGACGCTTCCCCGGTCAACCCTTGGTTCCATGGGTAATTGTTGAGAAATCAATTGACACGCCCGCACCCTATCCGGTTAATCCATACTTTTACATTCCCGTGTCATTCGACCCTTTTCAACTTTCTGTAAAAGGAGAGTGCCTGATACCGCCGTGAGAGGCATGCAACCGTAAGGAGGATACCTGAGATATATCAAACTCCCGTGTCTTTCTTCCCTGCTGTATCCCTTCTTTCACCCCGATTATTCGGCATAAAAAACCGTGTAACAGAGAGGATGGCACGCCCGGTGGGACGTCTCCCGCCTTCCTTATTTTTGCTGAAGAAAAGTCTGTGCCAGCCCTAAAGCCCTAGTGCCCTTTCCCTGCCCTGTAGGTGAGGCAGAGGAGGGTACTCGTGCGCGCATTATCCAACAGCTTCCGGT
This sequence comes from Amorphophallus konjac, assembly GCA_022559845.1. Classification (NCBI taxonomy): domain Eukaryota; kingdom Viridiplantae; phylum Streptophyta; class Magnoliopsida; order Alismatales; family Araceae; genus Amorphophallus; species Amorphophallus konjac. The sequence goes on along the minus strand of CM040124.1, from coordinate 52,420,155 downwards.
TCACGTTCTGACCATCGGACCACGCTCGGCAACTATCAGCAACCGTCGCCTCCGCAGCACACAACTCTCCAGCAACCATGGCGGCCGTCACCTACGGTCCCAATGTCATCGCCACCCACGAACGGGTGGGCTACTTGGCGACGCCGATCACTTTCAACAGCTTCGCCCCTGTCATCGGATCACCCTACTTCTTGGGCGTGATCCCTGTGGCTGCTCCTCAGCCATCCCCAGTCTCTCCGTTGGCTCCCGTGGCCGAGGCGCCACGCGCACTCCCAGCACCGAACCGCCACCACTGGCCCCTATAGGGTCCCCAGATCAACACCGGCACGGGTAAGCGTTAGCTCCCAAGGCCAGCCTCGTCCGATCCCCGGCACGGGCCCCGTTCCCCAGACTTCAGCCATTATCTCAGCATCTTCCTAAGGCTTCCAACCCCGAGCTCTAGCAAAGTCGACACCCAACACGGGCTCCCAGCCCCGGGTCCACAGCACCCCAACATCTTCCTCGGGCTTCCAACCCCGAGGTCCAGCAAAGCCGGCACCCAACACGGGCTCCCAGTCCCAGGTCCACGGCTCCCCATCATCCTCCTTGGGTCCCCAACCCCGAGCCGCAGCAAAGCCGACACCCAACACGGGCTCCCAGCCCTGGGTCCATGGCTTCCCAGCATTTTCCTCGGGTTTCCAACCCCGAGCCGCAGCAAATCCGGCACCCAATACCGGCTCCCGGCCCCGAGTCCACGGCCTCTCAGCACCTTCCTCGGGTCTCCAGCCCCGAGCCTTAGCAAAGTCGGTACCCAACACGGGCTTCCATCCCTGGGTCCACGGCTCCTCAGTGCCTTTCTCTGGCACGCAGGCCCGAACCCTGGTAAAGCCGACCCTTGATATGGGCTCCTAGCCCCGAGTTCGTGGCTCTCCGATATTACACTCGGGACCCCAGTTCCGAGCTCCAGTTGAACCGACTCTCCCCGTGGGTCTTCTACCCAGGGGGCAAGGTTCCTCAGCACTCTTCTCGGGCTTTCCGACCCGAGCCCGGACTACACCGGTACCTACTGCGGGTCCTCGACCCAGGGGCGTCGGCACCTTAGCACTTCCGACTGTGTCGCTTTCTAGTGCAAGAGTGTCATCTCGAGCATCGACAACACTCCTATCGGCATGGGCAAAGGCTTATACCCAGGTCGCCCAGTCTTCGACTCTCGGCGTGGGTTTCATACCCCGGGGGCCGGTCCCAGTACCTCTGACTGATAGCTCCATGCCGCCAGTCGCTCCAGGCCTGGTTTTCTCGGTCTACCATCTCGGGGCGGAGTCTTCCTCCACTCCTCAGAAGAAGCGTCTCCTTGGCCGCAAAGGTAGGCGGCTCACCGCTGCGACTAAAACTCCGGCAGGACGATTCTTGTCGGTGACTTGCGGATCCGTCTCGATGGGGGTGAACCAATCATACCCCAGGAACAGACCGTTTTCACCATCCCCACCTCCAATCATTTTGACCTCTTGCGGCAAACACGAGAGGATGGGGTGAAGCTCAAAGGAGCGGGTTCCTCGGCAACAGCCCGGGGGCACCCACCACAACCCGACACACGACCTCCCAAGACAACTCGTCAAAAAAGTGGCGACAAGGGAGACCAGCAACCTGACTTGAGAAGAATATGGGTCACCCCAGAGGAAACTCAAGCCGTTCGAAGGGCGCGTATTAGAAACCCCCTGCGAGCACTCAGACGCGGCATCAGACGGAATGCGACTGGCTTCACAGTAACATCGTCTGACGACGCCCAGTCATCTAATGTCCCCCACGCAAGCAAGCAGAGGCAAAGGTGAGCCCGCTCCCGGGCCCTCCAGCAACCTGTCCAGGGTTCTCCTCCGACTGATATCGAGAGTGAGACCCCTCTGCAACGCAGCTCGGTCTTTGACAGACTAGGGGTGCCTATCCGCACCGAGCGACACCCGCGCCAGAAGCGGATGGCCCAGTTCATCAACGACGCAGTCTGAGTGTTCACGTGCTACACCGTCGGACACCAGTCGGATACCCAGTCTGATGACTTGAACTAGCTGCTGTCCCATTTCAGGAGGCCGCGCCATCAGGCCTCACCGCCTCCCCCAACAGGTCACTTCGGCACTTCTGCCGGACCGTAGGCGTCAGAATGCGCGGAAGAAGTCCCGGTGGAAGACTGTGACCCTCCTATCAACGTAGAGCCGGTCAACAATGACCCTCCTACGAATAAGGCTTAAGAAGTGACCCTCGACACTCTCATGAAGGAGAACCAGCATCTGAAGGCCGTCCTGCAAGACCTCCTCCAGGAACGGGACCTTCATCCTCAGCAACCGGCTAGGCCCCAGGCCGAGGCACTGGCGCCGCCAGTAGCCCACGATGCTGCCAACACCTTAGCGGCGATTGCCCAAACCCTGTTGGCAACTGGGTTTGGCACGCCCCCGGTTGAGGCCCAGCCACGAGCCTCCAATACGCCAATGCTGAAAAATCTCCTGGCGCAACGCCAGATGATCGAGCGTATTGTCGAGACAAAGCTCGCCCAGTATGGTGAAGGGGTTGCCACAGTAGATCTCTACAGTGTACCCTACCCGCTTCGCCACCAGCTGAAAAAGCTTCTGATGTGACACAACTCCTTGGACCTGAATTTGCAAGCAACCGGACTGAACGACGATCTCTCACAAGCGGGTTCACCCGTGTCGCACGCACCCGGGTCAGTAGGCGGACCGGCGATGATGGTGAGGGTCCGAGGTTGGACCTTAGGGTTACAAGGGTATGTCTGGCTGGGGATGGACCCCAATGGGCTAGGGATGCCCAATTTCAAGGGCAGATGGCACGCCGAGGGCGTGGGATGTAATGTCTCCCTCACAACTCACCCCGCGGTGGCTCTCGATTAGATGGAAAGTTGGAATGAGCACTCTCTCACTGTCGACGGAGCAACTAGAAACAATACTAAGCTAAGCAAGGGTAAAAACCAGCAGAGAAGAGTGGCCCGATGCTCACCTTGTTGGTGTGAAGACACCGATCCCGGTCGGAGACGAGGGCGAGCGGGGAAGCGTGGGCTACCCGCACGCCGCGCCGATGAGGCTTCCGGTGACGACCTGCTAGTACAAACACTACGCCATCACAGAGGGGTTGGCATAGGGGAGGGGGACTGTGGGATACATAAAAATACTACCTTCGCACAGGGAGGGGCTGTAAGCCGGCCAGGCGGGGGTGGGGAAGCAAGATCGGCGATCGTCGTGAGTTCTATCCGCTTCTGGGACAGCCTGATAGGGGGCCGATGACGGCGCTGCCACGGATGCTCCCAAACTCGGAATCTGACGAAACTAGGGCCAAAGCATCACGGACTGTTCGGGAATGTTGAATTTTCTCGATGCTTATAGTCACTGTTGATGGTCGGGGCAGGTGCTGGACCGGTGTGGTTGGTTCTGCCTTTGACTGATTCCTTGATGAAGCAGCAGGAAGACGACGTCCCCACGATCGCTCCCATGATCCAGATGATGCGGGACCAAGACGATCGCGAGCGTCATCAAGTCTTTTCCGTCCAGCAAGAAAGAATGGCTCCAGACAAGGTCGGGGTCGAGAGAAACGGCCAGAAGAGTGGGAGGGGGTCTGGTCAGATCCTGACTAACCAGACCTGCGCACCAATGGTAGAAAATTCGTAACTTTATGCTTCGGGCTTCAAACGGTGCTCAGTTTCTTGGTGATGTTAGGAGGCTTGTAGGAGAAGACTACTGCAAAAGAATCACGTCCAAACTCGTCCTTAAGCCACCGTGGTTGCTTCTTTTCTCAACTTCTGGTTCCCAGGCGGAGTAGTTTTGCACAGTCATGGGAGAATCGCTCTCCCGGACAGCTCGGAGCTCAGACGGATGTGAGACCACCTCTTCTGAAAATCTGACTAGAAGTGATGTGGCACAGCCCAAGGTTGACTAAGTATGAGTTGAAGAGTCTAGGACCTAGACCCGCAAGCATATAAGAGTAGTTAACGATGTTACACTAGCGGCTCACTCGCATGGCGCACATGATCTCCCGATGGTGACCGGGGATGATGGCAAGGGTCCGAGGGGGGACCCAATCCATTCTAAAGTCCCAGCGGGCTTAGGCTGACCCCTAAGGGTCTAGGTTACCCAACTTCGTGGGCGGCTGGCCCGCAGGGGCTGGGTTTGGGTGGTGCTCACTCACGGTCCGCGGTGGACACACTCAAAATAGCATACAAGATCGGGCTCTCTTCTCACCGTCCGATGGGCATGCGAAGCAATACTAAATTTGTAAAGTAGAGGCAATCAAGGGTAGTATCAGATGCTCACCTGATGGTGTGAAGACACCGATCCCGCTCGGAGATGAGGGCGCGCCGGGAAGCGTGTGTATACACCCGAACGCTGTGTGACCTGAAAATTAAATGAAGTACAGTACTACACCTCTCACAGGAGGGGGGTCTTGGGGTAGGGGTTAAGCTTATTACAACCAAAACTACCTCCATGCTGGGAGGGGCCTTCAGCCGGCCAAGCGGGGTGGGGGAATTATGAAAGAAAACCTGACTTTCCAAGCTCTGCCTGTTCTGCCAATCTTCAGAATCACTGGACATGGTGTTGGTGATGGCATGGCCACGAACTCCACAGAACTCAGATCTTGACAAAACTGGTGCCAAAAGCTTCCCAACTGATAGAGGATGATGTCTGAATTTTTGGGGAAGCTCTGGAACTCGGGGCTGATCGGGGCAGTGACTGGAGCAGGACAGCAGTGTTCTGTCTCAGGTCAATGCAGAACTGATGCAGTCAGTTGCAGAAGGTGCTGTGGAGTCTCCCGAACTCCAATTGAGACGAAACTGGCAGCGTCGCGACCGCGGTCGGAGTAGCTTCGAGCAAGAACTGATGGGGCCGCAATCGGAGGTCGGAGAAGAGAACAATAGCCAGATGAGTGGGGACAGGTCAAACCTGGAACCACTGGGAGCAGTCTGCACACTCCGGCGAAGAAAATTGGAACTGGGGGCTCCGGTGGTCGATTGGTTCCCTTCTTCTTGGAAATGAGAGGTAACTGGACGTGGTTCCTGCCCTATGAAAATGGCGCCCAGATCTCTCCCAAACTGGTCATGGTGGCTTCAGCTCTCAGCTTCAGGTCTTCAGACAGGGCCCGAGCGCGCAGTCGGACGAGATCTACTCCACCGATCAGCTCCGACCTTGGAAGCTGGCGGGACCACCACCGTTGGAAAGCCGACTCGAAGAAGATTCCAGCAATATAAGATTGGCCACCTGGATCCTTGAGGGGAGGTCGTGGCGGCCTCTGCAAGTCACTGCAACTCTGCTGCCTGCAACAGAGAAAGAAGATAGTGTAGAAGAGGGTGTGTGGGGGAGGGGATGGCCAAGAGATTATGGAGTGGGGGGGGGGATGATTAGTGGCTGTCTGAAAGACATGGGGTGTGTTAGGGATGGTGAGGGCTATGGAGATGAAGGTGGGGGAGGGAGAAATGGGGCTGGAGAGGGTTGTGAGTGGAGTGGAGGGGAGGGTGGAGCCTTGGGTGAGCAAAGGGAGAGCAAAGGGGAGGGGCGAACTTGGCTTGGGTGTGGGGAGGTGGGGGGCGAACTAGGGTGATTAGGGGGTGGGGGAGATGAAAGGGCACAGCCCAAAGGGAGGGAAGTTCAAATTTGGGGTCTTGGGAGGAGCCCCTTCAGCCTTGGGGAGGTAGAAAGGTGCTTGGGGAAGGGAATGGGGTAGGTGGTGGTTGGAGGGTGGAGTGGAGATTGGAGGAGGCTTTCTTGGGACTAGGGGGAGTTAATGGGGTGGTGGGTGGTTGGGAGGGGTCTTAAGTGAGGGGAGGGGAGTTAAGAGGTAGGTGGGAGAAGAGGAGAGAGAGAGGGGTTCGCCCCCTTCTTGTTGGGAGGGAGAGAGAGAGAGAAAGAGAGAGATAAAGAGGGATGTGGAATGCTTTCTTCAATATTCATGCCAAAGTGATTACATGGAAAGAGATGGGGCCTATTTATAGGCAACCACTCTTTACATGACCAAAATAACTCTGACAATAAGACAAAAGACCCAACATGTCCTAGACTCAATCTATTAGGCCCAAAACTAAGGTATTAAGGCCCAATTAAGCATAACAAGTGGAATGGACTAGAACAACATGACTCAATAAAGGAAAATACATAAGATAGGACTCAATAAAATGAAAATACATAAGATGAGACTTAGAAAATGAAGATAACAAGTGTAGATCAAAGTCAGCCCATATCAAGAGTGTGCAGGTAACCCGAGCCAGAGAGAGTGTCGTGAGATGTCCTCATCAGGAAGAGCTTTCCAGCAATATATGATACGCCTCTAGAAGATGCTCGGTGTAAACGTGCCAGCCACTGCAACAAGCAGCTATCCTGCTGCCTGCGAACTGGATAGAGCAGGAAGGTGAATGATGTTGATGGTGGTGGGAAGGGGTGAAGGGACTGCAATGGGGAGAGGGCTAATGGCTGTGGGGCTTGGATGGGGGTGGATAGAGATGGTGGAGAGGCTGGGGAAGGGGGCTGGGTCGCAGCTAGCAGGTGGAGGGGGAAGAGAGGGTGGAGGGCGCAGGTTGGGCTAGGGGGAGGTAGGAGAATGGAGTGTTTGAAATCCCCTTAATGGAGAGGAGTTAATGCAGGCCTAGGGGAGAGGAAAGGTTGTGTTGGGGATGGGAAGGGTTGTATGGGAAGGTGGAGGGATGTGTGGGGAAGAGGGAAGGGTGCTTGGGGGAGAGGGAAGGGTGCTAGGGAAGTGGGAGGGTTGCTTTGGGATACTAAGGGGTGTTTGGGTAGTGGTAAGAGTGAATGGGGATTTATGGGTCTTGGGGAGGTGAAGGGGGTTGTAGTTAATGAGGCGGGGTGATGTGGCAAGGAGGGAGGAGAGAGAAGGGGGGGGGGGGCGAATTTGGGAGAGAGATGGGAGGAGAGAGAGTGGGGGTCGCCCCCTTTAGAGAGAGAGAGAGAGAGAAAGAGAGAGGTTCTCACAAGAAAAATTTGAATTGATTGTTCACAAAATTTGTATAGAGGATGCGCCATGCGCCGGCTATCATCAAACCACCCACCTTAGATCCTCCTACCCCATTGGCATTGGAAGAAGTGGCCCATACTCTAGGCCACATGGGGACAAACACCCTTCCAGACCTTAACCCCACCAAGGAGACCACCCATGTCCAAGTTGAAGAAGAAACCTCACACGGCAGTCTTAACCTTATACCACCCTCTCTAGTTGGGGCCAAGCTCATCTTAGGAGAACCCCTTGCTAGTTGGCTAAGGGAGAACCCGATTAGAGAGATCATGGCCCATGTTTGCCCTCCCATGGAGCTAGACCTCCCCATAGTACCCTTCTCCTCCTATCACACCACCATCCAATCATCTTATCAAGTGGAGACATGAGGGGATCTCCTTAAGGGTCTATCTTGGCAAATGGAGTTAACTGGCATGTTAACCACAGTGGCCGACCGACCTAGGAGCCTTGACCTCCTACACCTATGTGTCGGGTCCATCTCCTCGATTTACACTGTAGGTTGCTACACTAGCAACCTTCTTCTATTCCTCCCTGCACCCGATGAGCCCGATGCTATCCACAAACTAGAGTTGCTTATCTTGGGTAGAACATCAAGCCCTCCATTCATGGCCGACCATCCCACCAAGAAATTCGGCCCAATTGTTCCATTAGGGGAGGATGACTCACCACTATGTGAGGACCATGAGGACCTAGAGTTCCTCTCCCTAGGTGACCCTTACCATGACCCCTTCGATCCCTTCCTATACCCACCCACCTTACTCACCACCAACCTTTTTCTACCCCAACCAACCATGTTGGACCAAGCCCACCTCTCTCAAGACCCGGCCCACACCAAGGGTACCATGACCATGGGTGAAATACACCTAGGAAACAATGAAGTGTCCCACTCCATGACACCTACCTTCTTTGACCCCTACGACCCTTTTGAGTGGAAGCTCGAAGGCCACCCCACCACCCCACACAAGGAAGTCACCTATGGGAAAGGAATTCCTATGTCTTGGCACATCACACCACTTGGCATGAATAGAAAGTCGGGTCCTTTCATACATGACACCCACATGTCAAGTCGGATGCATGATTGGTCCAAAGGTCCTCCCACATTCATCATTGGTCTTAAGCATGTTACGAACATTCACAGATGTCTGGGACCCCCGGCATTTGCTATACCCATGTGCAATAGATTTCCCTACGGATGCCCCGGCCCTCCAACCATTGTTATGAAGTCCATGCATGATAGGGCCACTTGTGGCTGCCCCGGTCCACCTAAGTTCATCAAGGTCCACATGGCATCAAAGCATGATAGGTCAATTTATGGTTTCCCCGGTTCACCTTTGCACACTACCCACTTTCACAACTACTCACCGCATCATAATACATGGCATGAGCATACACGCAAGCAAATCGCAACGAGCAGTGAGGTTCACAAAGAGCGGAAAAAGGCTCGCGAGCGCCACTTGGAATTCCAAGTAGGCAACCTATCGATGGTGGCATTGGATTGGCTCTACCCTAGGGTCACCTCCAACTTGAGGGCACGAGGACTTGGACCTTGCCAAGTTCCGAGTGACTTTGGCAACCCGGCTTACAGGTTGGACTTGCTAATGGGTTTTGGGATACACCCAACTTTTGGCGCGGCGGATCTGGCACCCTATATGGGCACCGCGGTGGAACCCAGTGAGCACCTTAAGCCTACCCCCACCTTTGTGAGTGATACCCTCGGAGAGCCTCTACATATCAGCCTGAGAGTCCGACGTGTGCACACGGAGGCAATACTGGGCAAGCAGGGTACCATCGCCAGCAAGAGGGTGTGCCCAAGCCACCGTGAGAGGATGAAGGACCATCCCCTGGTTGCGGACGCAGGGTTGAGTTTGGAGGTTGAGGTTCACCCCGAGCTTCTTTAGAGGACCACTTCCCCTGTGGACCCATACTCGACGGAGTCGAGTTCTCCGCACCCCGGGGGTATGATGGGGACATCTCCGACTACATTTTTCCGAGGGTTCCGTTTCTCGCCAACTATGCTTCATCGTGTTCGCTGCATTTTTCTTAATCATGGCATGTAATTTTTATATTTTCTTGAGTCATAAATTATGTAATTTTCCTTTTATTTGAGTCCAGTACCTAGGTATAAGAGTTATTTACCTAAGTCAAGTGTCAATAGATTGCCTAGTTTGGTTATTGGGCTCAATTAAATGGGCTAGGCCCAGGGGCGCCCCCACCCCCTTGGTTTCTTGTTATTAGTCCAAAAGTCAGGGACTTATGTTAAATTGTGGGAATCCTATAAATAGGACCCCACTCCCACCATTTGGAGCTAATGAATGAATGAAGAATTTGAATTAAGCATTCCACAAAGCCATTGTGAGAATCCCCCCTCTCTCTCTACCTCTCATTCTCTCTCTCTAGCTCTCTCTCTCCCTCGCTCTCTAAAAGGGGGCGACCCCCTCTCTCTCTCCTCCCCTCGCTCTCCTCAATTCACAACCCCCTCTCTCATATCCCTTGCCAACTCAGCCCTCCATATCAGCAGCAACCATTCACCTTCCCTAGGCCCATCAACTCTTCCATTAATCCCACCAAACCCCAAGCAACCTTTCATTTTCCAAGGCAACCCTCCCCATTCCCAAGCCACCCCTTCCATCTCCCAAGGGTGAATCCCTTCTCCCCAAAAACCCCTTCACATTCCCAAGACAACCCTTCCCATCCCCTAGACCAACATTAATCCCATCACTATCCACCCATTCAAACTAAGGGAGAAAACCCTCCCCTTCCCTCCACCCATTTACGAACCCTCCCCACCTTCCCCAAAGCCACCAGCGCACCCACCACTCCCCCTGCCAGCTCCGCCCCCTGCCATCCTCCCCCACGTGCCCTTCCCACCTCCCAACCCTTCCCCTCCTCCAATACCCACATACTCTATTCCCCTCCACCAAAGAAACCACCCCTTCAACCCTTCTTTCTACTAATCGGTGTGAAGCCCTGCTGATCAATAGCCTGTTGCAGCGCCGACCACGACCACATCCCAGAGCTCCTGGAGGTGTGTCATACATATAAGGAAATCTCTTTCAGTTGGCTTCGCAGGCGAGGTGGTCCCGTCTCAATCCGAGTTCGGAGGTCCCCGGGAGAGCCATTCTCCACCGACTGCGTAGTTCAGACCCGGCCAGCGACCTGAAGCAATTTCCTGGATCCTCCATGGCCACATCCCTCAACTTCTGGAGGCGCCACTTGGCCGAGAGCTTCTACCACAAGGCATCCACCATCACCAAAAAGAGGCGTCCCATTCGGCACCAGGAGGAGCATTTTCTGAATTTTCTTCCCCAAGTGCCCCGTTCAGTCTGTTCCTGGACTGAACAGACACATGTTCACTTCTCAGACTGCTCCGGTCTGCTCCGATCTCTGCCAGTGTTCCCACAGGTGCCGTTTTGAAGAGGTCCCATCGATGGTTCCAACGAATCCAGCCAAGTTCAAATCAGAGTTCGGGACATTTAGGATGACCTCTCCTTCTTGCTGCTGAGATACCCCCACTGTCAGAACCAGGAATTAGGGGCCCTGTTGGCTACCTGTCCACGGACAACACCGGCACTCTGGGAATTCATAAAAATTCAGGAGTCATCCCGGGCCAGTCAGTGAACATTTGGTTCTGGTGTCGTCGGCTTCTGAGCTCGGGAGCATCCTCAGCAGTGCCAACACCAAGCCCCTACCAGATGGGCAGACAGACGGACAGAACCTTGAAGAGTCACTTGGTTCCATTCTTAGCTCCACTCCCCTCCCCGCCTGGCCGGCTTACCGCCCCTCCCTGTGTGAAGGTAGTGTTTGCTTGTATCCCTAATCTCCCCACCCCGAGTTCCCCCTCCTGCATGAGGCGTAGTGCTTGTATATTGTCTAGCAGGGTGAAGCTCCGATCGACGTAGTGTGCGGGGAACCCTCACTTCCCCGCTCGCCCTCATCTCCGAATGGGGTTGGTTTCCTCAAACCAACCAGGTAAGCTCCTGACCTTGTTCTCTCTAGTGTTTGATTACTTAATATTCGTCAAACTTGTTGAACACATGTGCACCATGATTACTATTATAGTTTTGATGATAGCAACTACTATAAGTCACATTGTGTTTGCATATGATGTCATTGTGTATCTGTTTAAGTAGTTTGTCATTTCATCGAACAGGTTGCGGGGATGTGCACTACATTCCAAGTCTATACGTTGGACAAAGTCTATACGTTGGACAAAGTCTGTACATTGGACGAAGTCTATACGTTGGACGAAGTCTATACGTTGGACAAAGTCTATACGTTGAACCAAGTCTATACGTTGGACAAAGTCTATACGTTGGACAAAGTCTATACGTTAGACCAAGTCTGTATGATGGATAAAGTCTATACGTTGGACAAAGTCTATACGTTGGATGAAGTCTATACATTGGACAAAGTCTGTACGTTGCTGAACATTAAGTCTGTACGTTGGCTGCCTAGCACAACTTGAAGTCTATACGTTGCTGCAGATGAAGTCTATACGTTGGCTGCATGCACAAAACAAAGTCTGTACGTTGCACAAGATAAAGTCTGTACGTTGGCTGCTAGCACACCTCCAAGTCTATGCATTGGTTGATGGCTGCAACACAAGTCTATACATTGGCCGGCTACTTCACACGCAAAGTCTATACATTGCGTTCTGTTGTGTTCGTGCATCAAGTTACCAAGTCTGTACGTTCATGAAGCAAGTCTGTACAGGCTCATGCATGCTCAAGGTGCAAAGTCTGTACAGAGTTCATACATGCACACAAAGTCTACACGTCCAAGCCTTGATGCAAAGTCTATACAACAACTACAAGCTTCATTCAAATAGCCAAGGCCACTGCACAAGATGAGAGTCAAAAGATAAAGATTCAGTTGGTACTTTCTAGACCAACAAGGATGAAGTTACATACATGAACGGGCTGCTAATGGAGTTGAACGACGGAGCTGAAGCGGTAACGGACCGACCCGGGCAAGCCCGGAATCAGCCCAGCTGGCGGTCGACCGCCAGCACAGGGGCGGTCGACCGCCCCAGCCAGCATCTGCCAGTCTGCATGTCTTTCAGCTGGCGGTCGACCGCCAGCCCGTAGCGGTCGACCGGAAATTCCAGGGACTAATCCTCTACAGCGATTCTCAGTGGAGGTCGACCGCCAGCCCCGATGCAGCCATGTTTGACTTCGAAATCCACCTCGTGGCCAGCCCCTTTCCATGGATTTGTTTAATCAAAACTCACCTAATCTCCCATGATTTGTGGATCTGGTCTGGGGGGTGTCCAAGGACCATTCAAGGTCTATAAAACCAACACATGAGGGGTTGGAAACCCTATCACTTCAAGGCTTCAAGGGAGATCAAGGGAGGCCATTTTCGAGGTACTGTAGCACCTCCGTGAACAGTGTTTCGGGAGGAAGTTCTTCATCCATCCAAGGTGATTCAAGCTCAGATCTGAAGCCGAGCAATCTCCAACAAAGCTAGAAGCACTCAAGGGCAAGAAGGGTGATCAAAGGAAGCTAGAAGGAGCGTATTCCAAGAAGGAAATCAAGCTACTCCGGGAAGAAGCTCTTCATCGAATCCTCAAGAGATTCAAGCTCCAGCAAATCTCAGACAAGATCTTTTCTCTTAAGCATATTCTATATCTTGTTTGAGTGTTTTTCATAAGTTGTTCTTTTTCTATTTCACTCAAACACTTGGAAGTTGAGAATCGTCCCTACCGGTGGTTAGTAGGAAGGCAATCGGAGGTTGTCCGATCTGCGGTGTTGACGTCCCTACCGGTGGTTAGTAGGAAGGCAATCGGTGGTCTTTCCGATTTGCGGTTCAGTGCGTGGCACTAGTAGAGCCTCACCGGATTTGGTGAGGGGTGGACGTAGGACTGGAAATTCAGTCCGAACCACCTTAAAATCTCGTGTGTTGTGGTTTGCTTGTGCGATTGCTTTATGTTAGATGCATGCTTAGGTTCAATATCTATATTGCGTAATCATCTTGCCAAGCAAATCATTCGTGTTCTTCGTCAAGCTAGTTATATTCCGCTGCTTATTTCATCATCTAGCTTTAAAGAGGGTTGCATTGCGAAAAGAGGGGCAGATCTATTCACCCCTCCCCTCTAGATCCGCTGTCCACTACACAACAAGTGGTATCAGAGCCTAATCTCTCATTATGGGGTCCAACGACCTTGAGGGAAATGGTGGATCAGCGTCTAAGGGTTATTTACCTGAAGGACATTCTGTGAATAGGCCTCCTTATTTCACTGGATCTAATTATCCCTATTGGAAACATCGTATGCAGGTGTTCATTCGCGCCCAAGACTACGAACTTTGGCGAGTGATCAGCAAAGGTCCGTATGAGCTTACGGATAATGAGGACTTGTGGACCAAAGAACAGATAAGGCAATCCACTGTCAACTGGAGTGCCAAACACATCATGCAATGCTCACTCCATCCAGTTGAATTCTCAAGAGTGGCTACCTGCGCATCTGCAAAACTAATGTGGGACAAGCTAGAGGTAATCTACGAAGGAACCTCTCAGGTACGAGAAACAAAAGCCAACATTTTAGTTTCTGAATATGAAATGTTCCGCATGAAGCCTGATGAATCAATTCAAGATATGTATGCTCGATTGACTGTGCTTACTAATAGTTTAACTGATTTGGGAAAGAAATATTCAGAGCAAGAAATTGTAAGGAAAATTCTCAGATCGTTAACTCCAGCATGGCACACAAAGGCTACCGTGGTTGAAGAATCGAGAGATCTCGCAACTACCAAGGTAGATGAACTCATTGGGTCATTGATGACCTATGAGATCAACCTCAAGAACAAAGAGGCTGAGGCACCTAAGAAGAAGTCCCTAGCTCTTAAAGCAGGACCCAGCGGTCATGGCACTTCTGATGAAGGTGAGGATTCGGCAAGTGAGCGAGAAGAGGATGACGTAGCCATGCACACACGTAAGTTTAAAAAATTCCTTAGAAAGGAAGGTAAGAGCTTCATGAGAGGAAGGTCAAAGGTAAGAAATGGTTTCAAATCTAATTTTGAAAACTCTAAGAAATCTGACAAAATTATTTGTTATTCTTGCAACAAACCAGGGCATTTCAAGAATGATTGTCCCGACAGATTCAGAAAAGCTGACAAATGGAAGGGCAAGAAGAAGAACAAGGCCATGGTGTCCGCATGGAGCGATGAAGAGGAAAGTGATGACGGAACCAGCTCCTCGGACAAAGAAAAAGAAGATTTCTGCCTTATGGCCAAAGGTGATGAAGAAACTGAGGTAAATTCTCCATTTGAAGATTATACAATTGATGATTGGGAGGATGCATATATACAACTCATGGAAAAATATGAAATGTACAAAAAGGAGAATAAATCATTGAAAAAGAAAATTAACTCATTTGTGCATGATCATAATATGAATGATAAGAATGCTCTACTTGAGACTGAAATTGAAGATCTTAAGAAAATGATTGAGGATTTGGAGGAAGGAAGAAAAGAAATGGCTGACTTGGAAACTGAAAATGAGGATTTGAGAAATGAGATTGATAGCATGAAGCTCAAAATGTAAAGCTATGAAAAAGATAGTAAATTGAGCAATGAAAAGTATGAAGCTGTCAAACAAGTCAACATTCAACTTCTTCAAAATATTGAAAACCTACAAAAAGAGTTGAAGGATAAACAACAATCTTTAGAAAAGTTTGTGGATGGAAGAGAAAACCTAGATGCTTTGCTAGGTACCAGAATGAACTTCAACAAGGAAGGGTTGGGTTTTGAACCAACAAACAAAAGGCCAATTGGGCTCAAAACTGTCACATTTGTTTCATCTTCCGAAGCTTCCACCTCAAACACAACTCCCACACAAAACCAGCAAAAACAAAAGGAGAAAGGGAAAGAAAAGATTGAAGAGGCAGTCACCAACATTCCCAAAAAGCCTGTCCAAAAACCTAAGAAAGGTCGACCTTCCCCGCAGCATAGGTCAACACTTCCTTGGCCATTGCATGCTCAATCTTCCAGATATCACCAAAACTGGATTGCTCATTCATATAGGCCAACACCACCATACTTTCAGAGAAATTGTGATTCATGTGTTCATCAATCCTATAACTTTCAATCTCCTAGGTGGCAGAACAATCACTTTCAACCCAAAAACAACCAATGGCCACAATGGGTTAAGAAGCCAACTTCATCAAACTTTCACAAAATCCAACAAAAAGCCTCTAAATAAAAAGGAAATGTCAAGGCTGAAAATAAAAACCAAATCCCTGCTTTAAGCAAACAAAACATGAATGTTAGAAAGGTTTGGATTCCAAAAGAAATGGTTTCATGTTTTGAAAATCTTAAGAGTTTGATGGGACCCAAAATTGGTTGGGTTCCAAATACAATTGCTTAATTGTTTGTGCAGGAATGTCTTACAGCCATGCATAACAGGTGGTATCTTGATAGCGGCTGTTCAAGACACATGACTGGAGACAAAACAAAATTTTATCTCTTGGAGGAAAAGGAAGGAGGATACGTTACGTTTGGAGGGAATAACAAAGGAAAAATCATTGGAACAGGTAATGTAGGTAAGAACCTCTCCAACTCCATTGGAAATGTGTTGCTAGTTGAAGGTTTGAAATATAACCTACTTAGCATAAGTCAATTGTGTGATAAAGGTCATAAAGTGTTGTTTGACTCTCATGAATGCAGAATTCTTGAACCAAAATCTGACAAGGTAAAATTTTCTGGTAAGAGAGTCAACAATGTTTACATGATTGACTTAGATGATCCTGCTCATTTAAATCTTTGTCTTGCTGCACCAAAATCTGAAATTGCTTGGTTATGGCATCGTAGACTAGGACATGCTAGCTACAATGTCTTACATAAATTGTTAAAGCATTCAATGGTGAAAGGGTTGCCTGAATTATCATTTAAACAAGAAAATAAGTTGTGTGATGCATGTGCCCTAGGTAAACAAACAAGAAAATCTTTCAAGGGAAGATCTGAAAATACATCATCCAAACCACTCGAGCTAATTCATATGGACTTGTTTGGTCCAACCAGAACTGCTAGTTTAAGTGGTAGAAAATATGGATATGTCTTGGTGGATGACTTCTCTAGGTTCACATGGGTTTTCTTTCTCACACATAAAAATGATGCTTTTGATGAGTTTCAGGCGCTCTACATGAAGATAAAGCAGGACGGTGTGTTCAAGATCTCCAAGATTCAATCTGATCACGGTGGTGAATTTGAAAACACTGACTTCTATAATCTTTGCAGGGCTGAAGGCATTTCACACCGATTCTCTTCACCAAGAACGCCGGAGCAAAATGGTGTAGTTGAAAGGAGAAACCGAACACTTGTAGAGATGGCAAGAACCATGCTTGCTGAACGGCAACTTCCAAGGAGGTTTTGGGACGAAGCGGTAAACTCGGCATGTTACATTATCAACCACTCTATGGTAAGGCCACACACCAAAAAGACTCCTTATGAGTTGCTGAAAGGTAAAAAGCCCTCTCTCTCACATATGAAAGTGTTTGGGTCAAAATACTTCATCCACAACAATGACAAAAGAGACTTAGATAAATTCGAGCCCAAGAGCGATGAAGGTATATTCCTTGGATATTCTGATAGATCTAGGGCTTATAGAATTTACAATATCAAAAGTCAAACTGTGGAAGAATCACCCCATGTTTCCTTTGATGAATATCATGATTCTAACAATGATAACTCTTGCAGGAAAAATGATGAAGATGGGGAATTCCTAAACATGAAGGACAAGAGTGATCCTCCACAAGAAGAAATAAAAGAAGATGGTGACCTAGCTGAATCAAGCAATGCAAGGGATCAAGCTCCAGGGGAAGGTAACGATTCTACAAACATTAGAATTCTTAAGGATCATCCCTTGGAAAATGTCATTGGCAGCTTGAATGACCCACCTAGAACAAGGTCACATTTTAGAATTGTGGAAGAACTAGATCAACTTGCTCTTGTCTCTCAGCTTGAACCCAAAAATATTGATGAAGCATTAAAAGATGAAAACTGGATAAATTCAATGCAAGACGAGTTAAACCAGTTTGAAAGGAATAAAGTCTGGCATCTTGTTCCTAGACCTTCATCACAATCTGTCATAGGCACTAAATGGGTCTTTAGGAACAAACTAAGTGAGGATGGCAAGATAATAAGAAATAAAGCTAGATTGGTGGCTCAAGGGTATAATCAAGAGTTTGGGGTAGATTTTGATGGATCTTAGGCCCCAGTTTCTAGACTCGAAGCCATCAGAATTTTACTTGCCTTTGCATGCTCCCTTAGAATAAAGCTGTATCAAATGGATGTCAAAAGTGCTTTCTTGAATGGCTTGATCAAAGAAGAAGTCTATGTTGAGCAGCCCCCTGGCTTTGAGAATTCTAACAATGCAGATTTTGTATACAAGCTAGACAGGGCACTTTATGGACTTAAGAGCTTGGTATGAGAGACTAAGCTCGTTCCTCATTGAAAAAGGGTACACACGAGGTAAGGTAGATCAAACACTTTTCACCAAGAAGTAAGGTAAGAACATCTTGATTGTTCAAATTTATGTTGATGACATTGTGTTTGGTTCTACAAAATCTGAAATGTGTGAGGAATTTGCTAACCTCATGACTAGCGAATTTGAGATGAGCCTAATGGGAGAACTTCAATTCTTTCTCGGTTTGCAGGTCAACCAAGGAGAAGATGGTTGCTTCATAAGCCAAGCCAAATACATCAAGGAGCTGCTAAAAAGATTTGACATGGCAAACAGCAAAATCATTGCAACTCCGATGAGCACCTCAACTTCACTGGATTCGGATGAAAATGGTAAATTGGTGGATGCAAAGGTCTATAGAGGTATGATTGGTTCTTTGCTTTATTTGACTGCATCCCGACCAGATATCCAGTTTAGTGTATGCCTTTGTGCTAGATTTCAAGCTAGTCCTAGAGAATCTCATTTGACTGCCGTCAAACGTATCCTTCGATATCTTGCCGGCACTCAAGATTTGGATTGTGGTATCCGTCATCATGTGATTTATCTCTTATATCTTATTCTGATGCGGATTACGCTGGATGCAAGCTGGATCGTAAGAGTACTAGTGGCTATTGCCAGTTTCTAGGCGGGTGTTTAGTTTCTTGGGCCTCCAAGAAATAACACTCGGTTGCCCTCTCAACCGCGGAGGCAGAATATGTTGCTGCGGGGAGCTGTGGCACCCAAGTGTTGTGGATTAAACACCAACTCCAAGACTACTTGGTGGATCTTGGTTGTGTCCCGATTCTGTGTGATAACACTAGTGCTATCAACCTTGCAAAAAATCCAGTCCAGCACTCTAGGACTAAGCATATTGAGATTAGGCATCACTTCATTAGAGACGAGGTCAGTAAGAAAAATTTTGAACTGTATTTTGTTGATACTCTAAATCAAATTGCTGATATTTTCACCAAGCCCTTGTGTAATGACAGGTTTTCAACACTCAGAAGGGAGCTTGGTCTTTGCCGACCTCAGGCCAATAAGAATTTGAAATGATGATAATGTTCAATTAGTTGTGTGTTTTGCACGTTGGTATTCATGCATTGTTTATATGTCAATATGTCTTTTTGCATATGGTGTCGCATTGCATGTAGTTGCATAATCAAGTTGAATCTATGTTCCCAATGCATTGCATGGTTTGTGTCGCATCATTCTTGCATGGCCATGGTATATCAAATGTTGATGTATGGAAGGGCAGGTTATGCTTGTCTCGAAGCACTCAATATGCGTGAGGTTTCACCTCCGCCAAGTACCATGTGTCAATGTCGCATATAGGCCATATAGTAAGGGGGAGTTGTCCTTGTGCAACATTCATGCATATATTTCATATTCATTCTGTGGCATTTAATAAGTGTACAACCATGCGTTGGGTCATACATTTCATTTCTGCTACCTTCATGAGTGACTAGGTCAACCTCCTTTGCCATTCCACTTGATTGCAAACATAACTCCTTCGCGTATCCATTGCATATCCTTAGGGGGAGTTTTGTTGATTCTCTTAACCTCTTGCAAACTGCACTTCAGTGGCTTACAGTCTGGTTTGAGTTCATGAGACAGACGGACATATGGTGTAAGAGCTTTCTATTATATGCCCTAATGATTGTCCATTCAATGAAAATGGTTCAGATTTAATGATTTCCTTGTAGTTCTGATATATCTTGTTTGAAATCATCTATGTTCTGTAGTTTTAATAGACTTTCACTAAAGACTGCATGTTATGTCTTGAATGACTACCCTGAAATCTGAAAATCCAGACTTCATGACAATCTTGGTGATACTCTAGAGCTTAGTATTGTTTCTAAACATCTTGATGAGCTGGAATTCTTGAAAATCAATTTGCAGAGCAATGATAGTGTTGCACGGAGAAATATGTCACGTCATCAAATCAAGTGACGAATGATATGTCATGATGTGCCTCTGTTATCTCTGTCTTAATTCATCTGGACTCTAGGCAGAGCAATGGCATAATTGCTGAGAAACATATCTTCTCATCAATGAAATGAGTTTGGATATGTCATGACGTGACTTTGCTATCTCTGTTCATTCTGAAGCATAACCGTCAATCTTGCCAAATACCTAGGAATACTGGCGTCTAAACAACGTGTATTCTTACGGCTTGGAGGCATGTACTAGACTTGATTGCTCGTAAAATATGAGTCATGTGCCTTCAAATTCAAAAGATATTGAAAATCAAATTTGTTGAACTCATAAAATTCCATGCTTTAGTCATGATTGTTTAGCCTCAATACTCGTTTTTTTTGTTATTCCCTTTGTAGTTACTGAATATGGATATATAAGACAAGGGACGGTTAAACATTGCCATGATATGCACCTTTGGTTCATTTCTATTACATCTTGGATGTAGCTGCTTTTCGAACTCTGTTGATGAATTCGGATTTCATTAGCTTTGAACCATATATATTGCTCACGGTCTGTTTCAGGTTTGCATATAATGGCTTGCTCTTAACTCCTTTCAGCTCTGGTCTCACAGACATTTTACTATTATCACTCTTTTTTTACTGTTGGCAAAGGGGGAGAATTCTTTGTGTGAGTCCTTTGTAAGAGCTATATGCGTTATCGCATTGTCAAAGGGGAGAGCTTATGTGCTTTGTGAGTTGTCATGGGGGATGTGTGAATGGTGTACGGGGAGAGTCAAAGGGGGGAGAATCCATTGCTCACTTTGCATCTCATATGTGTATGTGATGGGGTTTGCATAATTGCATAGCATTCATATCTGCATTCATAATTGCATTCACATGCTATTACTATCATGGATCTTGAGCTGCATATGTTACATATATCATACACTTTGCCATCTTGGCTATTTCTGTCATATAATGACTCACAGTGTTGCCATCATCAAAAAGGGGGAGAATGTTGAACACATGTGCACCATGATTACTATTATGGTTTTGATGATAGCAACTACTATAAGTCACATTGTGTTTGCATATGATGTCATTGTGTATCAGTTTAAGTAGTTTGTCATTTCATCGAACAGGTTGCGGGGATGTGCACTACATTCCAAGTCTATACGTTGGACAAAGTCTATACGTTGGACAAAGTCTGTACATTGGACGAAGTCTATACGTTGGACAAAGTCTGTACATTGGACAAAGTCTATACGTTGGACGAAGTCTATACGTTGGACAAAGTCTATACGTTGAACCAAGTCTATACGTTGGACAAAGTCTATACGTTGGACCAAGTCTATATGATGGACAAAGTCTATACGTTGGACAAAGTCTATACGTTGGACGAAGTCTATACGTTGGACAAAGTCTGTACGTTGCTGAACATGAAGTCTGTACGTTGGCTGCCTAGCACAACTTGAAGTCTATACGTTGCTGCAGATGAAGTCTATACGTTGGCTGCATGCACAAAACAAAGTCTGTACGTTGCACAAGACAAAGTCTGTACGTTGGCTGCTAGCACAACTCCAAGTCTGTACGTTGGTTGATGGCTGCAACACAAGTCTATACATTGGCCGGCTACTTCACACGCAAAGTCTATACATTGCGTTCTGTTGTGTTCGTGCATCAAGTTACCAAGTCTGTACGTTCATGAAGCAAGTCTGTACAGGCTCATGCATGCTCAAGGTGCAAAGTCTGTACAGAGTTCATACATGCACACAAAGTCTACACGTCCAAGCCTTGATGCAAAGTCTATACAACAACTACAAGCTTCATTCAAATAGCCAAGGCCACTGCACAAGATGAGAGTCAAAAGACAAAGATTCAGTTGGTACTTTCTAGACCAACAAGGATGAAGTTACAGACATGAATGGTCTGCTAATGGAGTTGAACGACGGAGCTGAAGTGGATAATGGACCGACCCGGGCAAGCCCGGAATCAGCCCAGCTGGCGGTCGACCGCCAGCACAGGGGCGGTCTACCGCCCCAGCAAGCATCTGCCAGTCTACATGTATTTCAGCTGGCGGTCGACCGCCAGCCCGTAGCGGTCGACCGGAAATTCCAGGGACTAATCCTCTACAAAGATTCTCAGTGGAGGTCGACCGCCAGAAGCCACAGGTCGACCGCCAGCCCCGATGCAGCCATGTTTGACTTCGAAATCCACATCGTGGCCAGCCCCTTTCCATGGATTTGTTTAATCAAAACTCACATAATCTCCCATGATTTGTGGATCTGGTCTGGGGGGTGTCCAAGGACCATTCAAGGTCTATAAAACCAACACATGAGGGGTTGGAAACCCTATCACTTCAAGGCTTCAAGGGAGATCAAGGGAGGCCATTTTCGAGGTACTGTAGCACCTCCGTGAACAGTGTTTCGGGAGGAAGTTCTTCATCCATCCAAGGTGATTCAAGCTCAGATCTGAAGCCAAGCAATCTCCAACAAAGCTAGAAGCACTCAAGGGCAAGAAGGGTGATCAAAGGAAGCTAAAAGGAGCGTATTCCAAGAAGGAAATCAAGCTACTCCGGGAAGAAGCTCTTCATCGAATCCTCAAGAGATTCAAGCTCCAGCAAATCTCAGACAAGATCTTTTCTCTTAAGCATATTCTATATCTTGTTTGAGTGTTTTTCATAAGTTGTTCTTTTTCTATTTCACTCAAACACTTGGAAGTTGAGAATCGTCCCTACCGGTGGTTAGTAGGAAGGCAATCGGAGGTTGTCCGATCTGCGGTGTTGACGTCCCTACCGGTGGTTAGTAGGAAGGCAATCGGTGGTCTTTCCGATTTGCGGTTCAGTGCGTGGCACTAGTAGAGCCTCACCGGATTTGGTGAGGGGTGGACGTAGGACTGGAAATTCAGTCCGAACCACCTTAAAATCTTGTGTGTTGTGGTTTGCTTGTGCGATTGCTTTATGTTAGATGAATGCTTAGGTTCAATATCTATATTACGTAATCATCTTGCCAATCAAATCATTCATGTTCTTCGTCAAGCTAGTTATATTCCGCTGCTTATTTCATCATCTAGCTTTAAAGAGGGTTGCATTGCGAAAAGAGGGGCAGATCTATTCACCCCTCCCCTCTCGATCCGCTGTCCACTACACAACAAAACTACTCCGCTGGTCGGTGAGAGAGCGCTCAACCCTGGAACATCCAGCTTGCATGCGGTCACCGTGGGCTGGAGAGAGAGAGTGACCCAGTGCCCCCAAGGCACCCAGCCAGCCCCTTGATTGTGGGCACCATACCCTTGGGAGGAAAACCGTAGCCCTGCTAGCCCTCTACCAGCGAGGGTCTTGCTCCACCACCTCGACTCGGCGTCACCGAGTCACCACGGGAAGCGCGTGCGCACGGTGGATTGGCGATTTTCGACAATCTTAAATCTTGCGATTGTGTTTGCGATTTAGGTCCAAGGGATCACGACCACTTGCTTCATTCTCCCACAGTCTGTGTCACATCAGCTTCCTCCAGAGTACGCCAAGCCCCCGAAGCTGCAAAAGTTCGACGGGCACGGGTCGCCACATGAACACTTGGCCTACTCTGTTACGGCCATGGGCAAGTTAGCGCTGGATGAATCATATCTCCTCCGCTACTTCACTTACGGGAACGACCTTTCAATGTATTCCCGCATGAAGCCTAACTCAGTCATCGACTAGGCGGATCTCCAGAAGAAATTCCTCGACCTCTTCCAAATGGCCGAGCGAAAGGTCTCTCTAGCCGAACTCTGTTCTCTTCGACAGAAAAAGGGCGAGAGCGCCCTCGACTTCATGAAAAAGTGGCGAGACCTCAGCATGAGGTGTGTCAATCCACCCGTTCTGGAGGACGCCATCACTATATGTCATCGAGGTCTGGCGGCCGAGGTCAGCGAAAAGCTTCTCGGTACCAATATCAAAGGATCCGACCAACTCAATTCGGCAGTCGCCGAAATAGAGATGTTCTTCACCGATAACCCGAGCTATACTACAGCAAAGGGTAAGCAAGTGCGAGAACGCCAGTCCGGTAAGGAGGTGAATATCATAGAATTCACCCCTGCCGCCAAAGCTAGTAAGGAGGCCGAGTCCAGCAGCTCTGACAAAAAGTCAGCGGACAAGCCGGCTGTTCCCTCCTTCTCGGAGCGCATGAAGATGCCCTTCTCCTTCAAGAAGGAACATATGAAGATGCTATTCGACCTTTGCCTGGCCCAGAAGATTATCGAGCTGCCAGAAATCCGCAAGCTGGACGAGGCTCTGAAGACCGACGATCCCAGCTATTGCCTGTATCATCGCATGCTGGGTCACTCAATTGAAGATTGCTACGTCTTCAAGACCCAAGCGCAGAAGCTGATCCGATATGGCGTCGTTAAAATGAAGAGTGGTCTCTTCGATCCCCCGCAACCACATACGTGGACCAGGTCAGCTAAGGCAGCACGCGTGGTTCACCACTCAGCCAATGCCATCCACATGATGGCCGCATTTTCTCTTTCTGATGACGAGTCAGAGGAGCCCAGTGCCATTCGAAGGGGACGTTCAATCTGGTATCAGGGGTGGAGGCCCTGGCATGATCAGAGATCTCTCTCCTCCCCCAGGGAGAGAACCTGATGACTCTTCGATATTCTCATCGAGAGGGGGCAAATCATGCCCCGTGACTTGCCTGTCGACTACACCCATTGGGACCGTAGTCACCCTCAATACTGCCCCTTCCACGCCAGAATTTGCCACTCGATCGATTCCTGTGAGGAAGTTCAACACCTCATCCAGGAACAGATCCAATGGGAGCAGATCGATGTAGAGGGGAACTCTATGTCACTTGTGAGGCTTTAGCAAGCTATCGAAGAGACCCTGAGCATTGCCAGGAATGTGCCAGAGCGGCCAGAATCCCCTCAAGAAAATGGACACCGGCTGCCTTACTAGCATCCTCCAGAATGGCTCGAGTTCTGGACTGACAACCAAGAAGCGCTCGAGCGATTGCGAAGGCGTAGAGAGCGGGATGCCAGTCAAGAGATGGAGCCGACCAACTTTTCGGTCAACGTCATCCATTTCCCTACTCCTCCGGCCTTGTGGGCTCCTAGACATCAACAGCCAACCAGCCAACCCCAGCCACTTCGGCTGTGCGGTGGCGGTCCTGGCGGGAGCTAATGGGGTGTTTGGGAGCAGTTTTTTCTCCATTTTCTCTCTTAAATTTAAAAATAGGAATACAGAACTCACTAACCACGTTTAGTGTTACTCTCCTAATTTTTAGGGAAGAATCCCTCTCTGTTAAAATCTCTTTCTAAATAAAAACAACCCAATAGCAATTTTTTTTCTGAGGACGCTCGTTACGCTCTTCTCGTGGCTCACCCTGCGGCATCGTCCTCCCAGGATCTCCCTCACCTCTGCGGACGATGTTCAAAACCCATGAGGTATGCATCTCCCTCCCCTCTCCGGTGTCGTCTCCCCCACACTGGACTTCCCCTATGCCCCTCCGCCATCTGTCCCCTCTGCCGTGGCAGCCGCAGCCCTCCGCCCTCCTCTCCCTCTCCTCTACCGTGGCAGTTGTCCGCTCTCCCCTCTCTCCTCTGCGCCGTGGCAGGCATGCACTGCCCTCCGCCCTCCCCTCCCTCTCCTCTGTGCCGTGGTAGGCCTCCGCAGCCCTCCGCCTCCCCTCTCCTCTGTGCCGTGGCCGCCATGCATGTATCGTCTTTAATTTCTGACACTTGCATGTATTTTTACCCTGCCATGCATGTATACACTCCGCCCTCCCTCTGTTTGTTTCTTGAACGGTCTGTGTTTTTACCCTTTTCATTAATGGCATTGTTATACATGACATGAGGGTGATATATATATATATATATATATATATATATTCGGCCTGTGTTAACCAAGACATCATCTTGGTAAACAACTTCAAAATATAACATTGGAAATATGGGAAGATTATGTGAACAGGAGACATTGATATTAATGATTATAATTTTTTTAAACAACATGTTCGAAATCTCATGCTATAGTTTTTTATATTGTTTATGAATGATAACAATCTCTATTGAAATGTTACTTTAATAATTTTTATTTTATGGAGAGTTGTCTGCCAAACAAGTTTACACAAATTTTAAAATTTATGACACTGCTATCAAACAAGAAGTGTCAGCTTTCATCAATTTTAAATTTTAAGTCAAAAATTATGTTGACAATTTTTTAGATAGAAATAACTTTTAAAAAAATTGTTCCCAAACACCCTATAAAGTCTCTCCCTTTCCCTGAAGAAGACACCGCCAGGCTCCTCCGGGTCCTCCTCGGCCGAGAGGACGTTCTGGTGGGCGAGACAACGATGGGCTCCTCAGCTCTCTCTCGTCCTCCTCCCGTCCTATCTCCGTCTCTGGCGTCGTTGGGTAGGAAGGGAAAGCAAAAGTAGGGTGAGGTCCCACCTCAGCCTTGTCACATCCCCTCAGCGGATGGGCCATCGGGTCCTCTCCGCCTACCCGTTAACACAATCGGAACTACAAAGAAGACATCTTCGGAGTCTTCAGCGGCTTCGATTCAAGTGGCTGGCCCACCGCCACAAGGCTCAGCCAGTCCGCAGAGTCGGGATAACTATGCAGAGCAACAATGTCCTACGATGCCGTCAGTTGTCGCTAGACCCAACCCTCAGCGTGATCACAAAGGCAAAGCTAAGGAGCAGGACAACAAGTGTATCTCTCGGTCCGCTTCTCAACGAAAGCCGTCGCCACCACGGCTAAGGCATCAAACCGCGCATACGTCTTCAGACGCCAGCACCAGTCAACCGACTCCTCAAAAGCTGCCGCCACCGTGGGTAAGGCACCAAACCTCGCACACATCTTCGGATGCCAGTCCTAGTATCCCAGCATACCAGGAATTACCGCTCGAGGTAATCGAGCAGGCGATTAACGCCACCTTCCAGATACAACAAGCGAAAGGCACCTAGATCAAAATTCGGGCAAGGAAGCGTCAACGACCTTGCCTGGAAAAGGCACCAGCTCGAAGGTATCCTCATTAGGATTTATCAACTCCGGCCCCAGCACCTCTCCCTCCTACTACCTTGAAGACCGCTATTGCCAAGAGATAAGAGAGAAATAGGAGGAAGAACCTCAGAAGGCGGCTCAAGAAACAAGCTGAACAAGCAGCCGCCCTACAATCACCAGTCGAGCGGATGCCTCTCCAGAGGCTCCATCGGCTCATTGATGACCTGGAGGAATACATTCCTCCTCGTCATACTGGAGCTCTCCCACTCGACAGCTATATCCCATGGGAAGAAATGCAGAAACGAGCCCGCCTTAGAAATTGGGTCCAAGAGATGATCCAAAAGCTCAAGAACGCCGAAAGACTCGTGATCCCCGACGAGCTCTCCTTGTGCTATAAAGACAAGGAGATCACCACAGAGCAGCTAGAAGAAATGCTTCGGCGCTGCACCTGCAACATGGTGGCCATCCCACCTCCTGACAATATCAACGCTTCTCGATGGGGCGAGCCAGTAGCCTCCCGGACAAGACAAAGAACCATTGCTCCTCCTAGGCTACAGCCACCTCTAGAGCACACCGGTCGTGGCCGAGGTCGTGGCCGGGGATGCGGTAGAGGCCGTGGGAGAACCCCTGAGCTACCCCTCTCTCTGTCCACCTTCGACCCAGAGCGAATCATCCTCTTTCGAGGAGAGGAATCGGCTCCCATTCCAGAAGTAGAGATTCGGAGCGGACTCTGTATCTTCGACCCTTCCGACATGAAACAGGCTACTGTCAACCTCCCAGCCCCTGCACCAGTATTGGCTTCGGCAGCAGAGCAAGCGGGACCATACGGCAAGGACGAGTCAGCCCGCCAGTCACCCCCAGAAGAGCCATCATTGGCATCCCGATTCCAGAAGCCCACTAGTGATCAAAGTCAATCTGATCCCGATGGTAAGGGCAAGGCAGTGCAACTTTCCGACGGGGAACAGCACGGCAGCTCACAGAAGGCTCAGCCTGGTGTACTACCCTCTTTGGAGGATGCTCGAGCCCGAGCTGATCGGAAAGTCCTCCACTAGATGAAGCGCTTCCATGCCAGTATTGCAATTTGGGAAGCCATTGCTTGGAGTAAGGATTTAGGGGAAACTCTTATCAAAATACTCCAAGAGCTGGAAGTCTATGAAGCACATGCCGCGGAAATGAAGGCGGTTGCCTATGGAGCCTCCACAGCCACCATCTCCTTCACGGAGAAAGACATGCTGCTTTCCCCTCCGTGCCACAACTGTCCTCTCTACATGAAGGGGAAGATCAACGGACATGACGTGAACGCTGGTGCCGTTGTTAACATCATGCCACTCAAGACATTCAAGACTCTATATCTGACCCCATACCTCCAGAAGGTTCAGGCGGTCAAGATATCTGGCTTTAACCAGAACACCGAGGATGTCCTCGGCCGGGTCGATGTCGATCTGGTGCTTGATGATTTCACCTCCAAGGTGACATTCTACATCATCGACTCCAACATGTCATATAAGATGCTACTGGGCAGACCCTGGCTCCATGAAAATTGGGTCGTCCTGTCGACTCTCCACCAATGCATCAAGTATGCCAAGGACGGGGAGCAACATACGGTCTTTGCAGACCTGTCGCCGTTCACACCAACAGAATGCAACCTGGCCAACGCCACGCTCTACTTCAAGGGGGTTAGTCCATACCCCGTGATTAAGAGCAAGAGCAATGGTTGGCTCTCAGAGGAAGACAATGATGATCCCTTCTCTACTGACGAGGAAAAGGCCAAGCTTCATCGGCTGCGCCTCGGCTCCAAGTCAACCTCAGATCGTCCCGAGAGGTGCCAGATCGACTTCGAGGCTAATCTTATTAGCCGAGCTATCGGCAAGAGTATATGCTTGCCCCCATACTGCATCCATCTCCCATGTGCATCCTAGAAGCACAGTGTCGAGTCACTGACGACATTCATTGTCACCTTCAAGCAACAACGCCGAAACAAGAAGAAAGCTAACAGGGGCAAACCTATTGTCTTCTATAAGGGAGGCATGGCCCCTCAAGCCCTGCCAGATGATGACTTCGGCTGGTCCAGGCAAGCCTATGAAACCCCTAAAGCAGTTCAGGTATGGGGCGATCTGTCGCCGCTTATTCAAGAAATGTGTCTAAAGCAACACATTCCCCTGTGGCAAACTTCTGCACAACAAAGATACTTTCATCAGCTGTGGACCCCTTCCCAGGTCCGGGGGCAACCCCCGTCCTTCTAT
Source organism: Amorphophallus konjac (assembly GCA_022559845.1). NCBI lineage: Eukaryota > Viridiplantae > Streptophyta > Magnoliopsida > Alismatales > Araceae > Amorphophallus > Amorphophallus konjac. The sequence continues at coordinate 52,391,591 of CM040124.1, read as the reverse complement.
AAGGACACCAGGGGACTTGGCTACGACCAAGACCTGGACTTTTACGTCTACTATGCAGTCAATGTCGTAGGCCTGGCACAACCAGCCGATGACAAAGCTATAGTCGAAGCCAAATTCGACAGCTCCGGGGATGAGGAAGAGGAAATTCTGATCCCGATCACCGTCAAAGCCAGAACTCTGGCCTAAGCTGTCGATGAACCCTCCTCGCCTCCCTGCCAAGACAAGGGGGCAGAAGAAGCTCCTCCGGTCTCTCAGTCATTCGAAGGACCCAGTTCAACAAACCCTCCTGAGGAGGGGGATATCTCTAGTCTTAACTGTGAAGGATTGTCAGAATCGCCAGGCAACCCTGGGGAGACCTCAGCAACCTCGGTTGATAACTGCTGGCCAGGAGTCGGCGTCCCAGATCAATCCTCGATGGATCCCAGCAATAACCACTCTCTAGTCCCCTCAACATCAATCGGTGGCTTCGAGAACCAAGTGTAGACACACCAAAATCGATGCTATGATGAGAAAATCTCATGTCACCATGTGACGCCCCAAAGTGGACTTCAATATTGGTTTAATATGAAGATTCTCTAATTATTTCATATTTTTTATAATAAATTGTAATTAATGCCTGGAGGAAGGGCGTCATTTAATTGACGACCTGATTGGCATCATGTTTTAATAAATAAATGACTGTTCAAACAGGCGTTGTTTTCTAGATTTTATGAATCCTAATCAAAATAAAATTCAAAGAATCGACGCCCGTCTCTGGGGCATTGATTATTTAACGCCCGTTCAAACAGGTGCCATTTCATAATTTTTAAATAAGGAAAATCCTTTATTTCCATAAATAAATCTAGGAATTAACGATTGAGCGGCTATCGTCATTTCAAATAACGCCCCGCTTCAGGTTGTCATTTTCACTTCCGTCTCCTTTGCGTCTGCTACCTTCCAGTAATGATCCTTTCTCCATTTTACACTTAGTGTTCGATTGGGAAGAGGGATCCTTGTTGAAAGATTGATTTCCTTATTTTAATCCTATTGATACAAGGATTTTTTCGTCTATAAATACCCCTTGAATCCCTACGCGCGCGGGCAAACAAGAGGACTGAACAACAACAACAACAACAACAACATAGAGCTTAACATGGAGAGCAACTGCACCGTGAGAGTTTTACAGAGAGAGAGAGAGAGAGTTTTCTTCCTTTTACAGGTGCTTCTCCAAGGTTCTTCCTCCAGGCGGCATCTTCATCCGGCGGTTCTTCATCCTGCTGCAGTCGCTGAAACTCTTGTTCTCCCCTTTACTGCTGCGCACACAGCAGAAAGGACACCCCTCCCCTTTTAGTTTGTTTTGTTATTATCATCATCACATATCTTCTTTTCTAGCTTGGTCTACTAGAGATCTTTTAGTAGATATTCATCTTATTTGCTACGTTATTTGCTTTGCATATTCATCCATAATCCCAACCTTGTTACTCCTTCTTAGGGGTTTAAAACCAAAACACACAAGGTGTGTTCATGCTTGATTTGCTTGATTTCATATTTTTAGAGCATTGATACTACACCGCACTTTGGCTAATCCATATCTTTATTTTGGTGTGTTTTCGTGCAAGGGTAATCAAGCTAGAAACCCCCTTCATCGGTCGGCCGATAGAAGGAGAAAGGAAGAACTCTCGATTTCCCCGCTTTATACAAGGTACATGCAATCATCCTATTTTTTGAGGTAACCCCTCTGGCGATCACCCTCAATAGAGCATCTCATGCTCCTCTTTTCTTTCATGTCCCACTCATTTTAGCATCATTTCCACCCATATCATTCTCTCCATTTTTTATCTTTTACTTGTCCAAATCTTTTTTCTTTTCTTTTTAAAAAAATGTCTATGTGACACGTTCACAAATTGGCGATCACGGTGGGACTCTTTTATTTTTAGTTTGATTACCCTCCCTTTGGCACCCTCGCGTGCCCCACCCTTTGGCACCCTCGCGTGCCCCTCCTTTGGCACCCTCGTGTGCCCCCTCCTTCGTGCTCCACGTAGCACACTCCCCTTGTGCACCACGTGCACACTCCCCACTGGATTAGCCAATTTTTGAAGTGTCCATATCATTTTTCTTAAAAAGGAAATTTGATTTCTATCAATTTTCAGTGTCTTTCGGTTCTCTGAACTGAATAGCGCCCTCCCTGCTGCCGTCATTTCTGCATACAGCGACCCCTTACAGAGGTGCTATTTCCATTTATTTTCCTACTTTTTATCATTTTTTGCAATTAACGCCTCTCTTAGAGGCGTCATTTCTGCATTCGACGCCTCGCACCAAGGCGTCAATTCTGATATTGCTGTTGATTTCATCCTTTGTTTTAGATTACTGTTTGTTGCATTTTGACGGCCCTTTACAGAGGCGTCATACTCTCATTTAACGCCTCATACCAAGGCGTTTTTTCCTGATTGCTATTGTCCGGCTTTGTTTACTGCACGATTTAACGCCCTTCACAGAGGCGTCTTCCACTGGTTCAGTGCCTTACTCCAAGGCGTCATTTTGATTATCTATCTGTTACTGCTATTTGACGCCCCTTCACAGAGGCATTTTTCACAGATACAACACCTCACTCTAAGGCGCTATTTCACGTTGACTGCTCTGAGATTCAGTCGCTTCTTATTGATATAGTGACCTCCGTGAGGTCGTCATTTTTTGTTCTGTGCCCACAGAACCTTGATTGCGGCTTTGATGATTGTTATTATTGCTTATCTAATTACTATCTGATTGATTTACCTGCATTAGACTGCATCTTAGGGCGTTTGGTTGAGAGACCTCCTCTCTCTACACTCCTAGGATCTCACACCCCCTCTTGGTGAAGGAAGGACCCTCCATTGAGCTTTCCATCTCATTGGATTGGAAATTCCTAAACCAAGCCTCCGTAAGTCCCCACACCCTTGGATTCTCTCACGAACGCCGGGCATGTTGTACCATTGAAGCATCTGGAATATAGTTAACCCATGCGTTGGTGAAGAGAGAGAAAGAACCTAGTTAACCCGGAGATTACACCCAAACTTTTAACTAGGACCCACATTCAAAGGAGAGAACTCATTATACTCTAAAACTCACCTTAATCTCCAAAGAAAACCTTAAAACTTTGGGTTCATCACAACTTGAGAGTATATCTTGTTTGAGTGGGTGATTATCTCTGGATTCTATTTGATTATTTGAAATATTTCTCTCTTTAAACATGAAACTCTGTTTTGGTAAAATCATCAATATGGCCAACTACGGGTATACCTACGATGGTTATGAGGAGGGTCACTCTGACCCATTTTATGAGGTTCTCCCTCAGGATTCCATCTACTACGGGGGAAACTATGCTCCCTCTCCCACTCATCACCCTCAGGTCCACATGGTGGACACTACTTCTCAGGAGGTCGAGCCTTCTTCCCAGACTCAACCTACCACCCACAATACCTCCTGGGACACATCCCCTTCTTTCAACTTTAATGATTTTCTCAAAGCTCTCACTCAGTTGGACGATTCCCAACGTCAGGCGATCCAAGCCGCTTTAAAAGGGAAATCCGTCCCGTCATCTTCCAACCCTCCCCAGGCCACGGGTGGCCATTCTGTCAACACTCCCAATGACCAGGCGGTCGCACCTAGGGTGCTTTCGCGCCAACCAACTCCCGTCATGACTACGCCAGCTCAACCGGCAAGTCATTCTATTGTTAGGCCTCAACAACCTCCTGTTCCGCAATTCTTAAGGAGGCCTATGCCAAACCAATACTTTTCCAATCCGGCCCCAGTCGAGTCCGATACCAACACTTTACTCCTCCAAAAAATTGCTAGTATGGAGGACCAGCTGAAGAAGGTCACGGCACCAAAGACCACTCCCGAAGTTACTCTTCCTACTCTGCCAGTTCTTCATCTACCACCATCTGAGATGCCAAATTTCTAGCGGTATAATGGAACGGGCAATCCGTTCATTCATCTAAAAGACTTCATGTATGAGGCATCATTCTGGCAAGATAACAAGACTTCACTAGCTTATCTTTTTAGGCGGTCATTAGATGGACCAGCACTTGAGTGGTTCTACTCTTTAGAGCCAGCTGACGCCAGGGACTTTGATGTTGTTCAACGGAAATTTCTCCAGAAATATAAGGACTGTGTGGGTCCATCTTTGTCAGTTACTGATTTGGTTGCCGAGAAGATGAAGCCCGAGGAGGACTTCGTTTTATTTGCTGATAGGTGGAGAGCCATGGCTGAGAGGCTGAAGGACACACTGTCAGAGCCGGAGCAAGTAAAAATGATCATATCAAACTCCACTCCACAGTTCCATCACATCTTAGCCATGAATAAATTAAGCACAATGGAAGAGCTCTATGAGCGAGCAAGATATATACTAACACAGATGAAAGACTCGCCCATCATGGGCATGTTCGAGTTGAGGCCGAAAGTAATAAAAAAGAATGTCAATGTTGGCAATAGTGGTGGAACCACCGAAGGCACAGTTACTAATGAGCAGGTGAGTGCGTTTGGCAATTCCACACCTTTCCGCCACCCTCCAAACAAAAGGCCGCCACCACAACAGCCTGCCTTCCAAAACCAAGTCCACCAGCCAAACAATAACCCTCCTCAGACTTTTCAGCCACTTATACCTCAAAAACAACAACCTCCTCTTACGCCACAAAATCAACCTCCACAAAATCAACCTCCACAATACCACCAGGTACCCCCGCCAGCCAATTATGTGCAACAACAGTCACAACAGCCGAGAAGACCACCGGGTCCCAAAAGGGCCCAATATCCTCCATTGCCCGAAAGTCTACCCGATATTTTCAATGCCTTTATGGCCGCCAATGCGCTCACCTTGCCTAAAGAAAGAATTGTGTGACCTGCTAATGTAGACACTTCTCGGTGTTGCATTTTTCATCGGCAGCCGGGGCACAACATTGATCATTATTTTCACTTCAAAGATTACATATATGACATGAATGATCAAGGTGGTATTGACTGGGATGAGATGAGGCGGTTCATCGCCACTCTGAAGGCACGAAGGCCTCCTTGGCAGCAACAGGCTCAGTAGCCTGCGCAGCAACCAGCAGTACCTCCTCCTCAACAGCAGCAAGCTTACGCACAACAACCGAACATGGGGATCGTCAATAACCCACTGCCGGAGCATCCACCAAACCAATAGGTACACCCTGTCACCTCTTTCCATGAAGTAGAGAGGGGGCAAAGGTGGCACCATGAGAATGCCTCTGTCGGGGCTTTAAATCAAGAACCAATTCAACCACCGCGTCTATTAAGGATGCCTCATCCAATACCTTCTCACCAACCGCTTCGTCCCCTCTTGCGCCCCACTGACCGAATACCCTCCACTACCACGACTACAAACCCGTTGCCGTCTAGGCCTTTCCTCATCCGGCCACCGCCACCTTCTGCACCACAACAAGTTCTTCCCTCTACAAACCCGTTGCCATCTAGGCCACTCCTCCGCCCCTCACCAACGTCCAACTCCACCACTACAGTCACCACTTCTCCACCTCTCACAAATCCTTCCTTTTTACCTAGGCCTCTCTGTTGACACCCGTTTTATGACCAATAAGTTGGATCATCTCTTTATTCATTATATATGATGCTCCGAGTTGTTCACTCTTCACCGAGTCTCTTTGTTTAGTTGAAGATCATTTCTTGGGTCTTGACTCCTTGATCGGATGTGGCTCTTTGTGGCATTTCATTTTGACTAAAGCTTAGCAAAACCTTCATTCTTTCTTTTGAAATTCATTGTTAATAACGGTCTGTCCCAGGCGCGTTTCTTCCTTCTAACGGATGGGTCCTGGGCCGTTACTCCTTGAAGAGTCCTGAAGCTTGAGGTCTTGTTCCAAAGCTTATCCTTTGGCCTATATGTTGAATATAACGGTCTGTCGTGCAGCCGTTATTTCATTGTGACGCCCCATGCCTTGGCCGTTGCTTTCTTATAGAGTCCTATTGTTTTGATCTTCTTCCTGTTGATCTTATCTCTTTGGGATAAGGTTGAAAGTAACGGATGTTCCTTGATGCGTTATTTCACTGTGGCGGTCTGTCGTGCAGCCGTTACTTCCTTCAGAGAGTCCTGGCAGTTCAGGCCTTTTCTCTGCTACTCCGTGGTCGAGATAAGAACTTGGATTAACGATATCTCTTCCAAATCTGATCCTCAGGACCTTCTGTTTTCCATGGACTCTTGGTGATATTATCTTCAAGGATTTGTTAAGAGTTATCCCTTTATCTTGCTGGATTTTCCTCTGCTCGACCTGAGGGTTTGAGGGTCTATAAATAGAACCCTTGACTTCATGCTCAAAAGGAGGAAATTCTGGAGTTTGCGTCGAAGTGCTGCCGCATTTAGAGTCATGTTTCTCACGTTCATTTGCTGCCTGGTGAAGGGAGTATCTGTTCCTCTTGGTTCCAAAGTTCATATTTACATATTGAATTCCTTTTCCATCTCCCTTTCATCATAAGCATTATTTCTCTCCTTTCTCCACGTTTTTCACTGGTTTTCATCATCTAAACATCCTCCCAATCTTTTAAAACGCCCAGAGGGGTTAAAAAACCAAAACCTCCCGGTATTTCCCTTTCCTTTTGATGATATTGTGTTTATTGAAGAATTGATGCTATATTGTCTAAAGGGCTAATTTGGGTTGTTTTCTCTTGTTTTCCACGTCTTTGGCAGGTTTACAGGTCCACCAGTACGAGGCCCAAGTCTTCTAGCCGGCTGGAAGAGTTGGAGTTAAAAGGATTCACGCTTTGCTACTGTAGGTTATTTGACGGTCTTGTGCAGGCGCGTCAGATTCTTCCAGCGGTCTATCGAGTGACCGTCACTTTCAAGTGACGCACGGGGTTCTGACCGTTACTTTCAGCTGACCTGCAGGTTTCTTTGATCTTTCCTCCCCCATGGGCGGGTGCTTCATCCACCTATTTCCAAGGTATTTTCAGGTCTTTGGCTTGTTTTTACTTTGGTGGCGATCACATCTTTCTTAAGTATTGGGCATTAGCTTTCTCTTTTGTATCTCACATCCTTTATTTCCTTGCTTGTTCCACCCCTCGCGGTGTGTTTCTATTTACTCCTTGCTCCACGCCCCGGCGTGTGTTTTTCCTTTATTCCTTAGCTTAGTTTGGTTGAGATAGCATGCCCATGCTACATCTTGCTTTGGTTGCCCAGGTTCATGATCACATGTTCATAGGTTGAGTGCAGATCTTTGATTATTTGCTTGTCATCTTGCTACATATCATTATCAAGACCCCAAGAAAAAGAAGATAGAGAAGCAAAATAAAATCAACAGATAATTTTTTGGCGATCACGGTGGGACAACTTGTGCCAATCGTGCTTTTGATTCCTGTTAAACCTGCCAACATCTCTTGTGTTGTTCCCCTCTCATTTTCCTCTTATTTCCTATTGATCCTGGTTTTCTGAGCGTTCTGACGGCCCTGTGTCCCTGCGTTGGAGTCCTCTGACACAGGGTCATTAGACCACCACATCTGTTCTGCTGTGAGAGTTTTCACGGTCTTTTCCTGTTACTTCTGGTTGATTTTGGCTCTCTGGCTCATTTGACGGTCCTACCTCCCCGCGTTACATTACTTCTGGCGGTCTGGTCTTCGACCGTTATTTTATTCTGACGTAGGGTTCCTCGACCGTTATACTCCAGACAGGTACGCATCCGAGGTGCATTTATTTCCATAGTTTCTGCTGTGACCCTTTGCTTGGGTGATACTTGACTTCCTCCTTGCTTTGTTTCATATCTCCATATCATTGCGTGCATCATTGTTTGTTAGATCATAGGCTAGACTTTGCATGCACTCCGATGCACATAGGGGCATTCATACATTCATATCATAGATTGCATTTTCCTACCTTATTGTGAGGACCTCTCGTCTCCATATTCCTTGGGGCCGACTAGGAAATCACACCAGGGACCTCCATAAGTCCCCGCGAGCCGTGGATTCCCACACGGACGCCGGGCTGGTTGTACCTTTCCCACCCCGTGTCTAGGGTTGCATAAGTGAAGAAGTGATTACACTTAGAATCAAGCCGAGTCCCATACCAATCTCCTGTTAGGAACCCATTGTTGAGAGCACATTTCAATCAATTCACTAAAGTTCCGAAGGAGAAATCACAAGAATCTTGCTGCATCATCTTAAACAACTTGGTTGACTTGGGGTGTCTTCATCTTTTATCACTTACATCTTTTGTTAAAACATCCGAGTTTGGTTGCTCATTGTGTGATTGTTTGTGTTGATTGGTTGCATCGTCAAGGTTGTCCGTTGCATGTGGAGTTGTTTTCGTCCGTCCGAACCATCTCCTCAAGTCAATTCCTTCTTCACGTTCTATTCCAATCCTCTCTTCGAGTCCGCCATGGCATCATTCAATCCTCCCCGTTCCCAAGAGGACTCTCTTCCTCAAGGGCTCCTTGAAAACTCTCCTAGGGTTATCACCTTTTCTTCTGGAGAGGGGACTACCCCTCTTCTATCCTCCACTCCTATAGAAGGTGGTCAAGCTACCCCTTCTCTCTCCACTCCTTCCGCGGGCTCCATTCTTCAGATGATGGCCCAATTGGATCCGACCCAACTTGAAGTTCTTTATCAGGCCATGCAAGGGTCCAACGCATCTCCTTCTAAATCCAACCCTCCTATCGATCCATCTAGAATTAGTGGGCCCTCTGTCCAGCCCACTCCGATTGATCTCACCCCAGTCTAACCCCGGACCATCACTTTCACAGGCATGGAGACGGGCCAATCTTCCAACTCAGCCTATCAATCTTTTGATAAAGGGAAGTCACCAGTCCCTTCCTTTGCTCAGGTGGATCATCATACATCGGGCCCGATAGCTCCGCAAGTTCTCATGGGCCCTTCAGATTTCTTGCGCCCTCAGCAAGGGGTGGCTCAAGCCCATTCTAATCTGGGCCAGTCTCAGGCCCAATATCCTTCTTATGGGCCCCCCATCTCTACTGTTTATCCCTCCACTCCTACCTATGGGCTTCCACCTTCTGCCACAATCGTTCCATCTGCTCCTCAAATTCAATCAGCGTCCTTCACTACTCCTGCTCCCTCCCGAGAGCAGGACTTGCTTGATAAATGGGCCACCATGCAGCAACAACTCAATTTCCTCCAGAAGCGGGTTGGCCCACAATCTTTGGCAGATGTTCCTGTCCCGACCTTTCAGAACATTCGGTTCCCTCCGCAATCAGAGCACCCCAGCTATCGCAAGTACGACGGGAACGGCAATCCCTTCATTCATGTGAAGGATTTTCTATATGAGTCAGCGCAGTTCCAATATGATGATCACCTTATGGCATACTTATTCCGCCGATCTTTGGATGGTGTTGCTCTGGAGTGGTTCTACTCTTTGCCGCTAGAAGAAGCTGAAAGTTTCAAGGTAGTAAAGGATAAATTTATCCAGCGGTTCCAAGACAGGGTCGGCCCGGAATACTCATTTACAGATCTAGTAGCCGAGAAGATGAAGCCAGATGAGGAGTTCGCCACTTATGCAGACAGGTGGAGACAGATGGCTGCTAGAGTGCCTGGCCACATTCCGGAGGAAGAGAAGGTCAAGCTGCTCATTTCAAATGCTACCCCGACCTTCAGGAACATCCTGGCAATGAATGATATAGCTAACATGCATCAACTCTACAGCCGGGCGCGCTTCATACAAACCCAGTTCAAGGATTCTCCCATACACGCCCTATTTGAAAACCAAAAGCCCAAATATCACAAGAAACCACAAGGGCCGGTTACCGAGGGGGTCTAGACAAACGAACAGGTACAAGCCGTTGCCTTTCCATTCCAAGCCGCAACATTCCGCTTCCCCCAAAACCCCCGCACTCCACAAAATCCCGCTTCACAGAACTTTCAAGCCGCTCCACAAAACCCTCCGCCTGCCTTCACCGTTCCACAAAACGCCTTCATCGCTCCACAACAAAAACCACCACCTCCGCAATACCATAATGTCCCTCCACCCAACGGCTATTACAACAATCCGAACAACAAGTGCCCGGCTCCCAAGAGGGCACAATATCCTCCACTGCTAGAGACCCTCACAGATATCTTCTCTGCTCTTATGTAGGTGAATGCAATTCAACTTCCTCCGGAACGGCCTAATTGGAACCCAGCCGTTGATCAAACGAAATATTGCATGTTCCATAGGCAGCCAGGCCACACTATCGAAGGATGTTATCAGTTCCGGGATATGGTATACGATCTCCATGAAGGGCAGAGAATCGATTGGGCCGAGATGCATCGGGCCATTGTTGAAATCAAAGAGAAAAGAAGGTAGCCGCCAAGGCAGCAAGTGCAGCAGCAACAAGCACCGCAGCCGCAACAGCCACTACCACAACAGCAACTACAACAGGCTCAGGATCTGGGGATCCATCAAAATCTGATGCCAAATCATCTGCCTGCTCTCCAGCAACCTCAGCCGCCGGCCCCGGCTCAAGTGAACGTAGTTCAACCTCCGGCCCCTAGTGCCGAGTGGTCTTTTGATGACGATGGCGCCACACCGCAAGTCATGGCCCTCCACCACAACCACCGCAATCCTCTTACCCCCTCCTTCATCCTTCCCTCACACCCAATACCCTCTCCACTTGTTCTCCCATTTACACCCGCTCCAACAAATTCACCACCACCCACCACTCCGTCATACCCCTCGCTATTTGCCTCTTCTACCATCATCACGCCATCACCTAACCTATCACCTGTTTTAACACCTCCACCAACACTCCCTCCATCCGTACCATCCACCATCACCATCCCGCCTTCCATCAATCCTTCACCCATCATCCGCTCACCACCACTCACCACCATCACTAACCTCACACCCCACCAAATCATCTCCCCTACACAGCCTACTCTGCTTATTCACCCCGCAGGGCCCATCATACTATCCACCGATGCCGCGGTCGCTACAAGTTACGCCTTAAAGAGCGGGAAGTTATTTCATCGGAATTATCCTACTAATTCCAATCCCCAGTCCTCTCAGCCAACAGCCGAGCAAGAAGAAGCCGAACCTCTGCCCGGCACTCAGTATGACTTATTGCATCATCTGGACCGAGTACCTGCCAAGATATCTGTTCTGGAGCTCATTAAAAGGTCTACCCTTCACCAGGATGCATTAAGGGATTTCTTACAGAAGGTGATGGTTAGCGAGGATATGGCAGTCGACAGCTTACCAACGGCACTAGTAACTATCTCTAAAGGGCCGGCAATCACGTTTTCAGAATCTGAGCTAGCACTTCCGAAAGCTCGGCAAATGCCGCTCTGCATTACAATCACCCTGAACAAAGTCAGCATTGAAGCAGTGCTGGTTGACACAGGGGCTTCAATCAATGTGTGCCCACTCAGTACCCTCCGAGCTTGCAACATATCTGAAGAGTTATTACGACCTACCCCTACCACTATAGCAGCATATGACAACTCAAGGTGAGCTTGTCACGGGGTGGTCACTATCCAAGCCGAGCTCGGACCCCTTACAATGGCCGTGGAATTCTTTGTACTAGACATCGACCCTATGTTCAAGGCTATCTTGGGTCATCCATGGCTGGATACGCTCGGTGCCGTGCCCTCCACCGCACATCAGTGCGTCAAATTCCCTTTCCAAGGGAGGGTCGTCAAGGTCAAAAGCCTATCTACAGTGTAATCGGTTAAGGCCATTTCAGAACAAATTCTTCCTACACTTTGGCCAAGCAGCCGACCCATCATATCAGTGCTGGATTTAAACTTCCCTTGGGCTTATACACCTCCTAGGCCCATCACTACTCCAGTTAACATCAAGATGAAGCCCCAGATCCGAGACTCAAAAGGCTGGAACATTATACTGAAACTGGGCTACCAACCGGGGAGAGGCCTCGGTGCACAATTACAAGGAATGACCAAGCCCATACCCAAGGGAAGAAAGATGGGCAGGAGAGGTCTTGGCTACAAAGAAACCGCATTATCTATGATGGGTGATTCTGGGCCACTCACCTGGGACTACCGCCAGCACTTTGTCCGAGGGCGTCTCCAGCCCGGCACATTAGCTCTGCAGCCCGCTCCGTTAGAGAGAAATACAGTATGTCCGATTGCCAGTCCTCCGCCGGCACTAAAAAGGCCAGAACATGATATGCTTGATTATGGTCAAACCCTTCAGGGGTTGTTTCATGAAGAAGACTGCCAAAAGAAGCAAGAGGTTCAGCTCATGCAATAAAGACCGAAGAAGCGGCCAGACGATGATCCATGGGAGGAGGGGAGCTCGCCGATTGTATTTTCTTGGTCTCCCTCCCGCTTTCAATCTCTCCTCCAGCAATGGGAGTTCTTACCCCGTCTTCCTCCTATCATGGTAAATCCATCCTTCGTTGATCCGCCCGAGATTCTATTTGTTCCTTGCGCTTGCGGGCACTGCCCGCCCATTGATCTATCCACTCTATTCACTCCTCCTCCTCCCAACTCCCAACTCCACGAGATGTGGTTCTCATCTTCCGATCCCTTCTTTGACTGCATCTTCCCCGAGCTATTTCCTATGTAGCTCCCGCCTCCTCCATCTTTCTGTATAGTCTCTGCTGATCTCCAAAAAAAACGTCAAATTCAAAATGGAGATTTCAGTGGAAGAGTATCCTACCCTATCTCCATCCTCATCCCAGGGGCACGAGTCCCCTGCTCCATCCCTTCCACTAGGTCTCCTTTCTCCTAGGTTAGGATTAGGGTATGTCGAGTCTAGGGAAGTAGAATTAGTTAGGTCTAAAGAAGTAGGGTCTTGTTCTAGGTCATCCAACCCTTCCTCCTCTGAGCCGCGCCCGCTTGCGCGTCCTCCCAAATTTGTTCCTGATAGGTTCTTGCAAGACCTAGCTCAGTGCTGTCATGCCCTTTTAAAATGTCTGGAACTTGTTGCTACGGCAATTACGATTGAGGATGAAGAAGAAATAGAAGGGGCGTGGGGCGATGACGGACTCGGCGTCTATGAAATCCTAGGTGAAAAAGATCCGGTTAATGAGGACAGCGACGTAGATGACACTGCTGATCTGTACGCGTAAGGACTTAAGAAATTCGACGAGCCGTCATCAGTAGTGGATGAACCTACGAAAGAAATCAATCTGGGAACCGAAGAAGACCCCAGGCCCATCATTATTGCTGCTAATCTCCCTCCACAAGTAGAAGAAGATTTGATCAAAGTTCTAAGGGAGTATAGCGATTCCTTTGCCTGGTCTTACGAGGACATGCCAGGTCTTGACCCCTCTTCAGTGGAACATCGACTCGTGTTTAAACCAGGGGCAACACCTGTCAAACAACGGTCAAGAAGATTTCACCCCCACATGGCCTTGAGGATCAAGGAAGAAGTCGACAAGTTATATAAGGCCAGATTCATCAGAGTTGTTCTATATCCTCAGTGGGTGGCAAACATAGTCCCTGTTATCAAGAAGGATGGAAAAGTGCGTATTTGCATCGATTTCAGAGATCTTAATAAAGCCTGTCCTAAGGATGATTTCCCGCTGCCTCATATAGACGTCCTAGTAGACAACACCGCCGGGTATGAAGCTCTATCATTCATGGATGGATATTCGGGCTACAATCAAATCCGTCTCGCTCCCGAAGATCAAGAGAAAACTTCCTTCACCACGCCCTGGGGTATATACTGTTATGTGGTTATGCCATTTGGTCTGAAGAACGCGGGCGCCACCTATCAAAGGGCGATGATGGCCATCTTCCACGACATGATGCACATCTATATGGAAGCTTACGTGGATGACATTCTGGTGAAGTCGAGAACCAAAGAGGAGCACCCCTCTATTCTGGCTAAGGTACTGCAAAGAGCCAGGGAGTACAAGCTTAAGATGAATCTGAATAAGTGTGTATTTGGAGTCTCCTCAGGGAAGCTGCTAGGCTTTATAGTGAGCAAACGGGGGATCCAGATTGATCCTAACAAAGCACAGGCCGTCATGGATATGCCTCTGCCTAAGAACATTACGGAACTTCAAGGATTGATTGGTAGATTGCAATTTATTAGAAGATTCATATCCCAACATTATCAAAGGTGCCGTCCATTTTATGAATTGCTTAAGGCGAGGGTTAAGTTTGAATGGAATGAAGATTGTCAAAAGGCCTACGAGGACTTGAAGGAATATCTGTCCAATCCCCCGGTTTTGCAACCTCCTGTCCCTGGGAAACCCCTAATCCTATATATCTCGGTCATTGAGAACTCCCTAGGGGCGGTCTTAGCACAAGTGGATGATGAAGGAAAAGAGCGGGCTGCGTATTACCTCTCTCGGTTATTCAACCTAGCTGAATCCAGATACACCGCTATGGAGAAAACTTGTGCCGCCTTAGTGTGGGTAGCTCAGAAGTTGAAACACTATTTTCTTGCCCACCCAGTTAGGTTGATCTCTAGAATGGACCCGATTCACTATCTCTTAGAAAAGCCCATCCTTTCTAGTAGGTTAGCTCGCTGGGAGAGCTTCCTCTCTCAATTCGACATCACCTTTGTTGTTCAGAAGGCGGTCAAAGGATATGCCATTGCTGAGCATCTCACTCATCTCCCCATTCCTCACACCGATTCCATCCAGGATGATTTCCCTGATGAGCATCTTTCTGTTATCTCTCATCACCCCTTCTGGTCTCTGCACTTCGACGGTGCACTCAATTCTCAAGGCCGAGGGATCGGTGCTATTCTGCTTACTCCAGAGGGGGTGACCATTCCCTTTGCTTATCAACTTCGGTTTCCTGTTGCCAACAACATCGCTGAGTATGAGGCTCTCCTGGCTGGATTGAAGCATGCCTATCTCCTAGGCGCGCGCTATTTAAACATTATAGGAGATTCTCAGCTCGTCCTACGGCAAGTTCTGACCACTTACCGTACTCGTGACCCCAAGCTCAAGCCTTATCAAGATCTGGTCACGCTCCTTGCCAGGCAATTCCGTAAGCTGATCTATATCCATACTCCCCGTTCTCAGAACATTCTAGCTGATGCTCTGGCATCCCTTGCTTCTTCCCTATCTTTCCCTCTCAGTCGAAGCACTGAGACTATCGTCGTTCAGAGATTGGACGCACCCTCTCTTCAGGACCCTTGGTTCATCAATCTTAGGAAATCTGTAGAGGCAAGAGCTAAGAAGGGAGATCTTAAGGAAGTATCTTTAACAGAGCTAGAAGAGATCCTGGACGAAGAAGAGTTGCCTTGGTATCATGAAATTGAGTTGTTTTGTAAGGAGGGATTGTTCCCAGAAGGGGCAACTGCTGAGCAACACAAGTCAATCAGAAGAGCCGCCGCAAGGTATACTATTGTCGCAGGAGAACTGTACTGGCGCACTACTAATGGGATGCTCATGAGATGCTTAGATGATGTTGAAGCTTGGAAGGTGGCTGAAGCAGCCCATTCTAGTGAGTGTGGGGGTCATGTCAATGGCCAGGCTCTAGCGAAGAAAATCCTAAGGCAGGGCTACTATTGGCCCACTCTAGAGGAAGATTGCTCCCTCTATGTCCGGAGGTGTCTTAAGTGCCAACTCCACGCTGATAAAATTCATTCTCCAGCTTCGTCTCTCCATCCTATGACCGCTCCTTGGCCATTCTCTATGTGGGCCTTTGACATTGTCGGCCCGCTCGGTGATCCTAATTCCCAAATCAAGTAGAAATCCTTTATCCTTACCGCCACTGAGTACTTCACCAAGTGGGCTGAAGTCGAGGCGTATGCAGAGATCAAAGCTACAATGGTGTGCCGCTTTATTATGAAGAATATCATCTCACAGTTTGGAGTGCCAAGCAGCATCATCACCGACAACGGACCCCAGTTCGTTTCCCAAGAGCTCAAGGACCTATGTAAGAAGTTCAATATTGCATTGCATCATTCATCTCCATATTATCCTCAAGGCAATGGCCAAGTCGAGGCCACTAATAAAACCCTTCTTAAAATCATCAAGAAAACATGTGAAGCTCATAAGTTTTCTAATTGGCCAGAAAGATTAGTGGAAGCTCTGTGGGCTTACCGCACCTCCGTCCGTACCCCTACGGGACAAACTCCTTATTCTCTTACCTATGGGATGGAGGCGGTGCTCCCATATGAGATCCTGATCCCTTCCCTTAGAGTGCAGCTTGATAAAGAACTTAATCTCGATGAACGTCGAGAGGCGTTGCTGGTTCAGTTGGAACTCCTAGATGAGAAGAGGATGAATGCGGCCGATCATGTATCCGTTTATCAAAAGAGGGTTTCGCGTTATTTTGAAAAGAAGGTAATCGAACGTAAGTTTCAAAAGGGTGATATGGTTTTGAAACGAAAATTCATTCGGTCTGCAGGTCCTAGGTCTAAATTACAACCTAATTGGGAAGGGCCGTTTGTCGTAAAAGAAGCTTATCCAGGAAATGCTTACCGTTTAGTAAACGCGGAAGGTGAGGAGCTCTCTCAGCCGTGGAATGGGTTGTATCTTAAGTGTTTCTTTCCTTAGAGTCTAACCATGTGCTACCCCGGCAGCAAGATGTTCCTCCTGTCACTAAAGGAGTCCCGAGTGAGGCAATCACACACTACACGACGTCCCTGGTCAGGTTTTCCACGTTGAGAAAGGACAACGTTTCTCCTTGGCCATGCTTTGGGGGAAAGTCAAGGTCCCTGTCCGTTTCTTCCTTCAGCTAAAACCAGGGGCAAGAGGTGAATAAAGAGGCGATAACCGATCCAAACACCCTCACAAGAGGAGGTCTCAAATAGGGGCAGTCCGTTATGACCTGACGCTACAAAGAAACGAAAGAGACAGCGAAGGGGCAATCTCTATGACAAAATCAAAAGCATCACCTAAAAGTTGATATAGTATGAATTATGAATTCCAAAGCTCCAGAAAGGCAAAGCAAGAAAAGCTAGGCATGACAAGAGTGGCAGTACAGTTCCCCGCGGGACGTTATGAGCCCAGTCGCATGCATGCCTAGGGTGGATTAAGGTTCGATGACGGACTGAAAGCCCCGGCACAACAGACCAAGTATCTAATGGGTTGTACGAAAAGGAAATCAAGTCTTAAAAACTTCTATATCTGGCCTAAAGCTTACCCCCCGTATTCTGTTTTTCTTTTAGGACCAAGATTAGTACCCTGGGTATGGCCCTGGCAGAAACACCGTCATGACAATTGGACCTTGTCCAGGGGTCGTCACCTTCTCTCACACCCACCCCCGGACTCGATATCAACAAGGAAGAGCTCACGCTGCTGGGGAAGCACAGGTTTTCCAAAATTCAAAAATTCAAAAAAAATCAAATATTTTCAAAATCCAAAAAAATTAAATATTTTCAAAATCCAAACAAATTTAATATTTTCCAAAACCCAAAAAAATCGGAATATTTCCAAAATCCAAAAACATCAAATATTTTCAAAACTCAAACAAATCAAATATTTTCAAAGTCTCACAAAAATCAGATATTCTCCAAAACCCTCGAAAAACACCATCATATGCATTGCATGCATTGCATTATTTTTATTATGTTTTCCACCTATTTAACAAGGCTCCACCCCTTGACCAAATATTTAGAAACGGTCATTATCTAACTTGCTTCAAGGCAAGGGGTTGAGTCTAAGAACAGATCTAACTTGTTTCATGTTTAAAGTGTGCACAGAACACAGGATCAAGATCAAAGTGAGAAGCTCACAATTATGCAGATTCAAAGGCTGTAACGCGTCATCACCAGGCCGCTACAGTCATTTGACGGTCATATCCTTACCGTCACTCCTCTTCTTGCATAAGCTTTCTTTCTTTCAGCAGCCATCATTCTAACGGCCAGGGTTATGACCGTTACTTACTCTAACGGTCGGAGTCTTAACCGTTACATCCCTCAGAGAACAGGGTTCTTCGTGCTTCCATTCTGACGGCCTATCGTCAGACCGTCGTTTCTTTATAGCGGCCCAGTGCACATCCGTTACATACTCCAGAGGCTCTGCCTATTCACATCAGTCCAGACGATCAAGTCACAAAACTCTTGCTCATTCAACTGAGACAATCTCATCTCATTCAATCAGGCTTAATGAAAAATGAATTCATAAAATTCTAACTTTTTGTCATACAACCAACATCTCTCTAAATAAAAAAAAATCAAGCTACATTAAGTTTTTCATCTGCAAGAGGGCGGATCTTCCTCAACTCTTTCACGTAACCTCGGCGTGCTTCGTCGTTCTCTTCAACTTCTTCTTGCCACGGGCGCACTTTGCTGATCTCCCACATGGTCAGCGCGTTCCGGATCGCTCTTTCATCCTCCTCAGTCCCCATCTTCCTAGATAGAAGGGGAGGGTAGTGTGATAGTGCAGGAGCTTGGGTTCTTGGAAGTCCGATCTGAAGATGGCACCGGTGCGGGTTGTAGATCGCCATTGTAGTGTTCCCCACTAGCTGGAGGTCCAGGCCTTGACGCCGCGGTATTTTAAGAGGAGTGCTTCGAAGGATTCTTGGTCGCATATTGAACTTGTCTATTGGAAAAGTGTTGAAGAAGAGGTGCCATTCATCCTGAGTTTTCTTATCCGCCGTCTTGCATTCAACCTGTGAAGAGTATCCAAATGCCCCTCCAATGAAGAAGAGAGGGTGGCTCCCGAAGATTCGGCTGGCTGAAGTTATGTCTTCCTTTGGTTGGAATTTGACTCTTACTCCCATCCAACACTCAAGAAGTATCATGGAGCCGAACAAAGGTCCTCCTAGGCAAGCTGAACTTAGTCCTTCATAGAGTTATGAGAGGATCGCTTGAGAGATGGACGTTCCCCGCCACAACCCACTAATAATGCTGAGATTTTTTGTGTCTAAAAGGTGGTCGGTTGTGGTGAAAAGGAAGACTCCGCATAAGCACACCGCCACCGCCTTGGCTATTGCTTCGTGTCTCTCCCACTTGTTCTTGCAATGGGACACTATCCATTGTGCCAAGGGTATCAAATGAATGTGGTGTGGGCTGATCATGGTCCTCACGTCCTTCGGATTATGGATAAAATCGCTCAAGATCAAGGACGGGTCAATAGGCTCAACCGTGTAGCAAACCCGGTCTTCATCCCCCACCTTAGTCTTAGGAAGGGCTAGGTAGGTCTCTACCTCTTCTAATAGGACTGTCGCTTCAAAGGAAGGGAAGATGAAGGTATGAGTTTGTGGTTGCCATAGTTCTACAAGAGCTGAAATACTTTGCCAATCTAAAGATAATTTCTGGAAGTTTTTGCCTAAGACCAAGAGAGGTTGAAGGTGCCATGCTTTAAGGATTGATGTGACTTCTATAGGGAGTGCCTTTACCATGGGAGCCACCCACTTCAAATTTGAATAGCATCTTGGGCCAGGAAGGGGCTTAAGAAGGAGAAGAAGAAGGAGTCATGAAAGGAATTGAAGTGCAGAAAATTCTGAACTTGGCCAGGTTTTTGGGACTTACCACCCTTTGAGCATTAGAGCTTAGGTGCTTGGGAATTGAGGTTAGCCGTTGAAGCTCTCTGTATTCCTTTCTTGCAGCCTTAGGTCCGATGTAGACCTTCTCCTCCATAGCCATCACCTCAAAGCTTCGCTTCATCTTGATTTCTGCCTTTCAGAGTGGTCTTTCATCCCTAGAGCAGAGGTTTCAGCAAAGCTACGTTTTTTGGTTGAGTTTCCAAGTTTTAAAGGCTTGATTTTGGTTTTAAAAGGATAAGACTTGAGTTGGGAGGCCTTATCTTCAATCTAGATAAGTTCTAATGGGAGATTAAGTGGATAAATCTCGGGTTTAGGCTCTCACGGCTCAATCCGTCTCGGAACACAACTCAGGCTCCAACGGTCCATCGTGGGACCGTCATTTGTCTCTGACGCGCCAGAATGGGGCCGTCGCATTTCCTGTAGGTTCAAGTTCGCCCGATCCTGTTCTGTGAAGTCTGACGGTCCAGCGTTTGACCGTCGTTCTTTCGTAACACCTGAACCCTGAGCCATTACACCCTCAGCCATTCAGCTCTTTGGCTTCCGGGCTAAACATTTCCCGACGGTCTTGGTCAGGACCGTTTCTTCACCCCGACGCGTCTCCTTTGGGCCGTCGCATTTCCTGCTAGTTGCCCTATAAACCATCGCTCTGCCATGTGTAGATCGTGAATTATGAACACCCCCAAAATTGATGAATTTGTATTTAGCAAGATAATTTAGCAAGATAAAAGTGCTAAAGTCGATGATAAAAGAGGGGTGAAACATGCATTAATAAGATCCGTGATCCCCACTGAGGCCAGAAACATGCCAAAACATGCCAAATAATAAAAGACTAAAATAGGGGCATGCTACATACCTCAGAAATTCATGAGGGGCCAGCCGTAGGCCTGGAGATGAACACGCTATATCGTCCTAGCGCGTTCTTCAGGTCGCACTAGGAACATATAGCGCAATATCAGACAGGAAGCGGGCTATTTGGATTCGTTCCTTCCTTGCTCCAAGGCTGGCCAAGGTGCAAGGGCTCCACGTATTAGTCTTCTAGTGCATGCAAACAATCATAAACAACAAACAAAAGGCCCATTAGATCGAGATTTTAGTAGAATCTACCCCTATTCTTAATCAAAAGCATGCAAATGGGGGGACTCGATTACCTGGGGTTTGGTGGTTTTTAAACCCCTATGGAAGGGCAAAAGATAGGTGTGGTGTGTTTGTATGCATGTATTTCATAAAAGGAGTGTTTTGAAATCAATATGCAATGCTATGCAAAGATTGAAATTCGTAGATTGGGGAAAGAAGAAGTAGAAAGAGGAATAACACGAAAAGAGCCCCTAAATACTCCCTTGGATGTGCGAGGAGCGAGGATTTATTGACTTGGCACGAAGAACTTCCTCCTACTCATCAACATCTCGAGTGGCATCCTCCTGAAACGACGGCCAAAAGGTGCAATTTATAGGAAAAAGATCAAGAAGCAACCCTAGGTCGGAGTCCAATTCAATCTGATGATTTGGCGGCTCAAATTGAGGTAATCTTGCCGATTAATGAGGGGGAAAGGCTCCTGCTAGGTTTAGAAACCTTCCTGGATACGAAACATGATCAGAAACTTACCAAATAAGGACTCTGAATCGAAAGAAGGGAGTCCGATTTGGAAAGGGATCTGCCTGGTAACGCGCTATATATCCATAGCGCGTTCATGAAGAACGCGCTATGACGATATAGCGCAATAACTAAAGGCCCATTAAATGATTTTAAAAAAAAGAAATATCCTTTGGGCAGCCATTTAATCAAATGTTAAGTGAGAATAACATCCAAAGTGGATGCTATAATGATCAGATGTCAAAAAATAAGAACTGCTCAAATGATAACTCCAATTAGATCCACAACGCACTGTGAGCAACAGAAAGCAATGAGAGCGGATAGGGCGGCAATGCCAAACTCGAGACAAGATCCAAGGTATGGAATTGAAATGTTGGGCCAAGAACGGGGAGAAATCCCAGAAAATCAACCAACTAAGGATCAATTTGGGGCATTAACTAGGAGAACAAAGAAAATGCTCAATTTATCGGCCAAAATTGGGTGTCTACAGATGCCCCTCCTTGATATCCGCTTTGTAGGGGAGCGAAACGGAGGTGAAACGGAGGCAAAACGGAGATGACACAGAGTGGTGGTGACGGTGAGATGAAGTGGAAACGCAGTGGAGCGGACTGATAAGTGGATATCAAGGAAAAAAAAGACACCCATCATAACCGACAAATGATAGGAATAATCCAGAAAACTCTAAGCTAACCACAAGATCAAGCTAGCATCGGTGACTCCTGCCTAGAATAGTAGGCACGGAACAAAGAAAAGGGAGCTGATCAACCTCTTGCACAAAAGAGGCACCCGCAGCGCGTAGCAACTACGAATTTCACTCAATTAGTGGAATGGACGCGAGCCCGGCGGATCCATCGACGCCATCGTGCGGTTCACAGCTAATGAGTGGATCAAAAGAAGGAAGATAAGTTGAACTGGATTGAAAGGGGATAAGCAAAATCTAGGCAAGGGTCCCATCGACCAGCGAGATCCAGTGCTCAACTAGGAGCAATCTTTCAAATTCGGAATGGAATTGAATTTCTTTGTTCAAGGACAAAAGCATTATTGATCCTTAATTAGGAAGAAAAGTTGGGCGTTTATGGATGCAAAAAGGCATGATGCGTGCAGGGCTAAAATAAAAGAAATCATTAAAACAAATGCAAAGTAAAAAATAAAATATAAGATACTCAAGGATAATATTGTTAAATCCAACAAATTTTGAGTCAAGAGTTATCCGCAACCACGACGTGCAAGATGAAGTCCATCGTCCTCAAATTTTGTCTGACCTAACGGCCTATCCGACGATTAACTGCATGTTTCTAGATCATCACTGTTTTTGGTAGAGGGGAACTCAAATCCCGAAATATACAGAGAACCAGCTGGTCCTTGAGATAATATAATAATAGAAATAGCATATAGTAATGCAATAAAGGAAAGGATAAGGAAATACTTACCTGATGGCGTGCTACTTCATTTTTCTTCTTTTTCTTTTCCTGAAATACAATGTTAAGCACAAGTAGAACAAATTCAAGTACGTGTAAGCAGGAGAATGCAAATTTTTATTCATCAACAAGCTGCATTTTCTTTTCTTTTCTCCCCCCTTCTCTATTTATTTTCCTTCTTTCTTTTTATTTATCGCGCTATATGCATATAGCGTGATAATGTCGCGCTATATGCATATAGCGCGTTCATTATGCGCAGGTTTTAAAAACCACCCCCCCTTTCTATTATTTCAAACTCACTCTTTCCCTCTCCCCACTCCCTCTCTCGCCCTCTCACCAGCCCAGCAACCTAACAGCCCTAATCCAAATGGAAGGGGAACGTCCTCGACGCTCAAAACGGCGCGTCGTTCGCGGCCGTCAAAGATCATGCATGGAGGAACAACAAACGCCCCCACCCGTGGAAGAGAATGCCGACTCGGAGGCGACCGTCTCGGCCCGTCTCGAAGGGGACGAAATGGAGATCCCCCCCGACGAAACCGAAGAGGTTGAAGGTGCCCCGGCGTCCGAGGAAATAGCGGCGGAGCCCGTTGGCGGCGTAGCGGCCCGAAAACGTCGATTGGTAAGAAAACCGCCCCAATCTTGTTTTTCTTTGAGTTTTCTTTTTTTTTTCATGAAAGATGAAAATGGAGGGGAAGGAACCCCCCTTGATCATTGTAAAGGGCCAAGATGCCCACAGAAAGGGCATGGGCAAACGGGGGTCGTCCCCTACCTTCAGAAGACGAACGCGCTATGTCTTCATAGCACGTTCTTGATGAACGCGCTATGACGACATAGCGCGACAAAGAACAGCATACCAATTTTTTTTTGTTTTCTGATTTATTCTTTTGTTGGATGCACACAGATTGATACCTCTTGCTTTTATATGTTGTGTGCAGGGTGTGGAGGGCGCAGTTCGTGCCCGGATCTCATGGACACTGGTTCGGGCCGTCTACTCCGCACTGCCAGAGTTTCAACGGGCCCGCCTCCGCCGAATGGGCTTCGGGGAGTTCCTGGAGATCGAGGTGCTGAGTGTTGATGTGGGGTTGATAAGAGCGCTGAAAGCCAGATGGGATACGGGATGCAAGGCTTTTCTCTTCCCCTGGGGTCATATGATCCCGACTCTAGAGGACGTCACCCGCATCACCGGGCTGCGGGTGCATGGATCAGCAGTGACGGGCTACACTTACCCCGACTACCGGGAGATGGCGCGTAGACTGCTAGGCTTGGAGCTGGAGGGGACTGGCCGGACCTCGCTAGTGTCAAGGATCATCTTGCAGGAGAGTCTCGGCCTGTTCCACACACAGAGGGAGGTGGGGGAGACCTTGACGGCTCATGAGAAGAGGTTAGAGGCTGGGGCCAGAAAGAGTTTCGCGACTAAGGCCGGCCCACAGGCCGACATGGAGCTGAGGAGGTTCCTTATTCTGCTGATTGGCAAGCTGCTTCTAGCGACTCAGGGTGATGCAGTGAGCTACCGATTTCTACCCTTACTAGAGGATCTGGACAGAGTTGGACGGTATGCTTGGGGTGCGGCAGTCCTTGCCCACTTGTTCGACAGCTTCGGCATTTCTTCACTCCAGTCTTCACTCGGGGGGTTCTACCCTCTACTTCAGGTATATCTCTAAACCTTAAACTCCAATGATTAAGTTATGCACTTTCCTCTTATATTGATCACATGAGCTTCATTTCAGGTTTGGAGTTATCTATATCTTTCTACCCTCAGGCGCGCTTGGGAGGATCGGGGAGATCTACTGCCCTTGGCCAGACGATGGACCCCTACATGAGATGGCCGATCTCTGAAGGACCAGGTCACCCATATTCAGGAGAAGCCAGACATGATGCCCCATATAGAGGTAAGATTTAATTGTGAAATTGAATTATTTATATAAGATCAAGGGTGATGACAAATGGAATTCTGCAGGTGGTCTGGACTCCCTATCAGGGGGACATCGGGGTGATGCCTTGGGTAGAGGCGGCCATCCCATACTTTGAAAGAGAGATCTGGTTACATGCCCTCAACCTGGTCGAGCCCCTATATCATAGGTTGATCATGAGGACACTAGCGCTCCACCAGGCGATAGTAGAGTTCCCGACCCAAGCGACGGACCCACGACCTGGGTGGCATTTTCGAGGCCTCCAGGGGATAGATGACTGGCGGCAGCGAGCTAGAGAGCAGTTGGCAGATTGGAAGAGGCGCGGCCGAGCAGTCCCTGCGGGAGCGGATTCAGATGATGCCTATCTCCAGGCCTACTCCTAGGCATACGGCAGCCGAGTCTATCAGAGCGCTCGCGGACAGGTATGCTTTTATTTTACTTGCACTTCCATTTATAAAACTTGGTTATTCAATATGTGACCAACATGTGTTATTGCAGTTTGACATAGAGGGGAGACTGGCCATGGTACAGGGACTCCTCGACTCCATGATCCGACAGCGTGAGGACCTCCAGCATACCGTCGATGAGCTGGTAAGCACTTGAAATTTAGAATGATTTGGATTTGAATTTCAATTAATGGTAATGCTTTCTTTTCAGCGCGAGGAGCTGGAGGCAGTTCGATCCTCGCACGATGCTTCATCCTCTACTCAGCCCGTCTGTGACCACACCGAGCTAGAGAGCCAGCTCGCTAGTGTGGTGGCTCGGGCAGAGGCAGCCGAGGCCTCCCTTCAGGAGAGAGTAAGTAATCTTGTTCTTTTAACCTTAGTCTTGGAGATTTATCAATTATCAATTATTAATCATTGACCAAGATTTTGGATGCAGGAGCAGGAGCTACGTGTGGCAGAAGCAGAGCTGAGGCGCCGAGATGTAGAGGAGCTTCCCCGAGACGTGATAGAGCTACGCGCCCTTCTTGGCATGGAGAGGAGCGAACGGCAGAGGGAGAGGGAGGAGCGAGACAGAGAGAGAGTGGAGCGTGAGCTGGAGAGAGTACAGTTGATTACCAGATTGGGAATGGCTGAGTAGCGGGCGAAGGACGCGGAGGATCGTTATCGGCGAGGGCGTGAGCGGGCCCAGCGCTAGGGATACTCCCGAGCTTACTCGAGCACGGATTACTTAGTTACCTCCTCTGAGCATCAGAGGAGGGAAGATGCTGAGAGGGGAGCACATGGTGACAGGGTTTCAGCTTCTCGGGTATAGATGGCTCCTCCTAGGTCTTCCCGGGGAGGACAGGAGGAGGCTGAGAGCTCTCGTAGAGGGGGAGACCAGGAGGGTCGAGGGGAGAGCTAGAGAGATTGCTGTATCCATCTTCATTTTGTACTCTTTTGACATGTTATAGTGGAATGAGACAGTTTTTTTGGTACTTGTTGCACTTCTTGTGATTTGTTCTATATTTTACGTGCCTCTACAAAAGGATGCCATCAGAAATGTAATTCGATTTTCTTTGGATTTTCGAAAATATGCAAATTTTTATAAGTTTTTGAAAAGAATATTTAAATTTTTTGTTTTGGAAATATATGAATTTTTTTGGAATTTTTGACAATATTCAAAAAATTTTTTTTAGAATTTTAGCAATATTCAAAATTTTATGTGGAATTTTTGGCAATATTCAAATTTTTATGGAGTTTTTGGCTTAGACATTGCTAATGCAGCATCAATGGATGTTTTAAACCACTGGCTAGGGGTCCTTGTTCCTTCCCCTTTTGCTTAAAACTGCCGAAAGCTGGGTGTGCATTGGAGGTGGCGCCCTATAACTGACTGCCCTTGATTAACGGTGCCTCTACCAAGGCCATGCCTGAGAAACATTCGGTCTTTAGAGGGAGAAGAGAAGAATAATTGAGGATAAGCTTTATCCAGGATGGGAGATGTCGGGACTTGAATTCCTTCCAAGGTGCTTCCCCTCAAAGAGGTAGTCTGTTGTGCCGGGGCTTTGTGCCTTTGATTTTTAGACCCTTGACATGCATACGACCAGGGTTTTCCCTGCGGGGACTTTGCCACTCTTGTCATGCCATAATTCATACTTTTACTTTTGTCGAAATTTTGACTTGATTTTCATAATAGCCCTTTTGGCTAGATGTATATCATGAAATTCATATGAAAACTCATATTGATTTTGGGTCAAGACTGCCCCTATTTGAGACTTCTCTCGTATTGGGGATTACCGAGGTTGGTCATCTCATCCGTCAACCTCTTGCCCCTGCATTCGGCCGAGTAAAGAAGAGAAAAGACTTTCAGATATACTCATGACATGGCCAAAGTAGCAACGGTGTTTAACTAAAGGAGCCGGCTGAGGACGCCGTGAAGTGTGTGGAGTGCGCAGCTAAGGGTTGCTCATAACAAGCGGGGAGAGAATACCGAACTTCTAGCACAGGGTTATTATTAACCAAAGGTGCTGCAAAAGCAAGCCTAAAGACTTTTTTTAACATAATTTAATTAAACAAAAGCCTAAGATAAAGGTCTAAAACACCACTTTTAATCTTGTTAAGAAGCACTTTATTTTGAAAATCAGGCGTGAAGTATTGAGATAATGATATCATTAAAATGCGTACTTACACCAATATGTTACCTTGCAACTTTTATTGAAACAGCTGCCAGATGCGATGTTGATCATTGTGGGATTTTTCCTCTTAAAGGATTTAAAGTGGCTTAACAAGAAGGAGTGGTGCTCAGACCAGACTCAGACGAATAAGGAGAAAAGGAAGAGAGATAAGGGCTAGAACTCCCTCACTAAGGTGCAGAAACCATGATCACATGGAACAGTCTACAGAAGGAGAGGAGAATTAGAAGGAGGAGTGAGGACTAAAGCCTCGGAAGCAGTGGGAGAAAGGACAGATGCCCAAGGCAGTGGATGTGGAAGAAGTTGGGTCGGACCCATGATCAGGAGGATATAGGAGAAGAAATTGATAGATGGAAAGAGGCGGATCCGGAGGGTCCGGAGAGAGAGGAGGAGAATCATGATAGGAGGAATCCGGAGGCTCCGGAGGGATAAAATATCGAGGGACGCGGTGCCCTGGGAAGAAATAGGGAAAAAGATGATGGAAAAGGAAGAAGAAAATGATGGATGTGATGTCCTGGAAGAGCAGAAAGATGAATCGAAAGAAAGATGGATGGTCCGGAGGTTTCGGAGGAATGGAATTAGAAGGGTTGGAATGCCCCGAAAGAAGATAGAGAGAATAAGATGGAGAATCCGGAGGTTCTGAAGGAAGAGAATCAGAAAGGGCGCGATGCCCTGGGAGGAAGGGAAGAGAGTCCGGCAGTTCTAGAGGGGGAAGGTACCATGGGATGCGATGCCCAAGGAGAAGAGAAAGATCCGGAGGTTTCGGAGGAAGAAGACGGAAAGGGGCGCGATGCCCAAGGGATAAAGAGAGGAGGGATAAAACACCTGGAGGTTCCAGGGGAATAGCAGGAAAGGGGACGCGATGCCCCAGGGAGAGTGGATTAGAAGAGGATGAAGATGAATAAGATGAGAAATGCGGAAGATCCGGAGGTTCTGGAAGGCGGGGAAGATACGGGTCCGGAAACCCAGGAAAGAACAAGTGCAAATGTATGCAAATGCAATGCAACAGATGCGATGAATGCATGGATGTAACAAAATGCATGAGATGCAAAGAATATGAAGGGCGAGAGGATGAGATCCCCCTCCTTACCCTTGGAGTGGCCCATGAAGAAAATGTGATAGAAAAGAATGTGGATGACATTGAATAGAAGGTGGATGAAATAGTGGAAGGCCCCTTAGCACCAAGATAACCGCCTATCCATGGTAGTGAAAGTGTATAGCCAATCGGCCCAATGGATAAAGCACAAGCCCATGACGAAGCTTCAAAGGTAAATGACAACTCCCTTGGAGAGTGAAAAGCAATAATGTGAGAGAGTTGGAGAATTGGGATAGGAAGCATCGTGTTGCCCAAGGATTGTAGCGTATGAAGAACATTGGTCAAGATGGGCGTTCGTCCCTTGTATGGAAGAAAAGGTTTAAGATTTGAAAGTTGGAACAAGGGGTGCCCTGCCCGCTCCTCGGGCACAAACTTACACGGCATCAAAGTGAGCAGTGATGGGAACTTGGCCTCTTCGACCATGCTTGGCACAACAACCCGGATCGGCATCCGGCATACAAACTCTTGCATCTTGAATAGCGTGGTCATGGCCAAATCCTTCTTGCCCGACTCTTGATCACCTTCGGCACAAGTACTTGACGAAAGCCCCCATTCTGAGTTGTAGAGAGGTGTGAAGTGGAGGCGGAAGGTTCCATGGATGGTGGAGATATAATGGAAGGTGTTGGAGGAAGGGTGAGTGGAAACGAAGGTTCAAACACGTCGAGCTTCTCCCTTTGCTCGGAAGCAGTCGGGGTTGGCTCGAGTGCAAAAAAAGGGTGGATCTTGCTCAGGACTAGCCACAGGTAAGGGTGAAGGGTTAAGTGGTGGAATAGGGGTTATAGGCATAGTGGACGGCTGAGGTGGCAGACAAAGGGGAGGAGTAATAGAAGGCTTGGCAGAGACCGGTGGAATGGAGGCTACTAGTGTGGTTATGGGAGGTGAAGGTTTAATGCGTTGAAAATGCCGAATGGGGCGAGCGGTGTTAGGGATAGGATGAGACTCATGGTGTGACGGTGTGGGTGATTGGAATGTCGACCCATCATTGTAACACCAAGGGGTCTCATAAATGGGGGTTGGATCGGGGACTGTGGCTTCGTCCTGAGCAAGGGATTCATCAAGTGGTAGTGGAGGGAGAGGGAAGCGAAGGAAACTTGGAAGGGGTGCTTCTTGAGGAGCTTCGTCGTATGCCGCCTCAAATTCTTCCATTGCCGGTTCTTCATCAGCTGGTTCAAGTGGACACCATAGTGGAGGCATGTATGTGGGTGGTGGAATGTAATGGTATTGTGTACGTGGAGGTGGAGGGCCATATGTGTGAACTGGGTGAATGGGTGGAGGATGGATGGCGTCCACTTGAACGTTGAAACCCGCCGGCTCTTGCTTATTTGCATTGTCGATGCCGTAGTCGTCTCTCCTATCCTTCCAATCTTTCTCCATCTTTGTAATGTCATTCAGAGCGGCGTGGAGGGAATTGACTGGAGTTGAAGGAGCAGGCCGTGGGCTTGTAACCCTCTTTAATTGTTCCTCCAACAAAGTGACTTTGCCGAGAAGAGTTCGTTGGAGGGGTGAGATTTGAACAACAGAGGGTTGGCAAGTCCTTGAAGGAGGGGCCGTATAAGAAGGCCGTGGAAGGGGATTAATGGGCCGACCCAAAGAAGGACCCGGATGGGCCGGGTTGCAAGGAATAAATGGGCTTTGGGGCCGTGGTGGAGGAGGAATAGAAGGAGGCGGGCATTGGACCACCCGAGGAGAAGTGTGAATAGGAGGAGATGGGTGATAGGCCACCCGAGTAGGAATGTGAATAGAAGAGGGAAGTGGGTGATGGGCCACCTGCGTAGGATTGGAAGGAGGATGAGATGAATGAGATGCACCCTCAACAACGGCCGTAAGGGCTTGGATTTGTTGAGGGGTGAGATGATCTAATGCATGCAAGATCTGGGAGACCTTCTCATCGTCGGGAGGAGATGGTCCCGTAGGAGTAGTGGCTTGCGATTGAATCGAGGGGCCATGGGATTGGTCATTGCCCATGGGGCGGGCAACACCATAAGAATAAGGATATGGTCCCTTGAAAATATGATGAGAATTATGACGAGCATGTTGAGATTGAGGAATATAAGATGTGCTAGGTTGTGCATCCTTATTAAGATTAAACATGTTATTTTGTCTATCAAGGTAAGCCATTATGCAATCAAAGTTCAAGCAAAATAATTTGCAAAGAAGCACACAAGTTGGAATGGTTACCGTTGATTTTTTGTTTGTTTGAACCTTGGTGAATTAATGATTTTATGCAAATTGGTGTGATCACTCAAGGGATGATCCTAGTTTCAAAGGTGGTTTTTCTCCGATGCCAACTAGGAACAATCTCTCACCATGCATAGGCCAATTAAACCTGGGACTTCAAAGGTACAACCTGCCCGGCGTCCGTGAGGGAATCCACGGGTGCGGGGACTTACAGAGGTCTTGGAAAAGGAATTTCCGGTCCAAAGAGACGGAATGCTCAATGGAGGGTTGCCCCGATTCCAAGAAAGGTGTGTGGAATCCTAATATAGAGAGAGGAGGTCTCTCAAACCAAATGCAAAGATGAATGTCATGCTATGCAAGAACATCTAAACTAGAACTGACAAATAAAACAAAAATATGTAAGTACACAGCAAGAAATATACAAGATGCCACCAGAGATGAACCCCAACAGAAGGTGTTCCTGAGAATACCCTCAGGTGATGAATGCGCTATATGTCCCCAGCGCGATCTACAGAAAGCGCTATGGACACATAGCGCGATCAACGAACAGTGGGGAAAAGCCCAAAAATCAAATAAACACACACACTGATGTATCGACAAGCAGGCAACTAGAAGCACGATCGTGGTAGCACAAAGGGTCCCACCGTGATCGCCAATTTGTAGATCATGAATTATGAACACCCCCAAAATTGATGAATTTGTATTTAGCAAGATAATTTAGCAAGATAAAAGCGCTAAAGTCGATGATAAAAGAGGGGTGAAACATGCATTAATAAGATCCGTGATCGCCACTGAGGCCAGAAACATGCCAAAACATGCCAAATAATAAAAGACTAAAATAGGGGCATGCTACATACCTCAGAAATTCATGAGGGGCCAGCCGTAGGCCTGGAGATGAACGCGCTATATCGTCCAAGCGCGTTCTTCAGGTCGCGCTAGGAACATATAGCACAATATCAGACAGGAAGCGGGCTATTTGGATTCGTTCCTTCCTTGCTCCAAGGCTGGCCAAGGTGCAAGGGCTCCACGTATTAGTCTTCTAGTGCCTGCAAATAATCATAAACAACAAACAAAAGGCCCATTAGATCGAGATTTTAGTAGAATCTACCCCTATTCTTAATCAAAAGCATGCAAACGGGGGGGCTCGATTACCTGGGGGTTTGGTGGTTTTTAAACCCCTATGGAAGGGCAAAAGATAGGTGTGGTGTGTGTGTATGCATGTATTTCGTAAAAGGAGTGTTTTGAAATCAATATGCAATGCTATGCAAAGATTGAAATTCGTAGATTGGGGAAAGAAGAAGTAGAAAGAGGAATAACACGAAAAGAGCCCCTAAATACTTCCTTGGATGTGCGAGGAGCGAGGATTTATTGACTTGGCACGAAGAACTTCCTCCTATTCACCAACATCTCGAGTGGCATCCTCCTGAAATGACGGCCAAAAGGTGCAATTTATAGGAAAAAGATCAAGAAGCAACCCTAGGTCGGAGTCCAATTCAATCCGATGATTTGGCGGCTCAAATTGAGGTAATCTTGCCGATTAATGAGGGGGAAAGGCTCCTGCTAGGTTTAGAAACCTTCCTGCATACGAAACACGATCAGAAACTTACCAAATAAGGACTCTGAATCGAAAGAAGGGAGTCCGGTTTGGAAAGGGATCTGCCTGGTAACGCGCTATATATCCATAGCGCGTTCATAAAGAACGCGCTATGACGATATAGCGCGATAACTAAAGGCCCATTAAATAATTTAAAAAAAAAGAAATATCCTTTGGGCAGCCATTTAATCAAATGTTAAGTGAGAATAACATCCAAAGTGGATGCTATAATGATCAGATGTCAAGGAATAACAACTGCTCAAATGATAACTCCAATTATATCCACAACGTATTATGAGCAAGAGAAAGCGATGAGAGCGGATAGCGTGGGAATGCCAAACTCGAGACGAGATCCAAGGTATGGAATTGAAATGTTGGGCCAAGAACGGGGAGAAATCTCAGAAAATCAACCAACTAAGGATCAATTTGGGGCATTAACTAGGAGAACAAAGAAAATGCTCAATTTATGGGCCAAACTTGGGTGTCTACACCATGATCAACGGTCTAGCATTAGACCGTTATTTGTCTTTGACCCACCTTCCGTTGACCGTCACTTTTCTTGTAGCCCCAGCTACAATTTGACCACTGTCATGGTTAACGGCCCTTATCAAGCGCGTTATTTGATTATGACGGTCTGAACCTGGACCGTTACATTCTCTGCTGCTGACTTGAGGCCACTTCTTCCTGCCCTTGCCTAGACCTGGCGGTCTTTCACATTTTACACCTCCTTCTCCGCGCATTTTTCATGCACAATTGTTTTCATTCTTCACATATATGCATTCTTACACATGCATTCATACACACATCTCACGCATTCATCATCACATACAATCCTTCAATTATTTTTGGCATTTCACAAACACACATTCCTGCACAAAATAACAAAAGACCAAAAAGAAATTTCATTTTTCACTCCATTTTTTCTATATAAGTCATGTACAAGTGATAACAAAAAGGCAAAGAAAATTATATATATCACTCGGCCGGCTTATCTCCCGGGCCGCCATCACTATCTCCGGTACCCTCGGGTTGCCTGGCTATTGGTCCCATGGCGCTGTGCTCACCCTCTGGCTGTCGTCTCTGGTCCGCCTCCTCGTTCCTCCGATGGCCGGAAGAACTGGTAAAATACCCGTGAACTCCGCTGATAGGGGCCACACTCTGGCTCTGGCTGCTCGTCCCCGACCTCTTCCCTAGAAGCCGGAGTGCATCCTTCAAGGCCCCAATCTCGCCCTTCATCTCGAAGGTCTGCACTCGGAACTGATCTCGCTCGCCTCTTACACGTGCGATGTCAGCCCTGAGTCACTCCATCTCTCCGTCGTCTGGGCGTCGCGGGGTCTCCGCTCGCAATCTAGCCATCTCCGCCCGCACAAGCTCCGTTTCTGCTCGGGCTCTCTCTGTCTCGGCCCGGCTCCTCTCTATCTTCGCCTGGAGACGCTCTGCCTCCGACCGAGCCTGCCTCGCCTCGGCCACTGCTGCGGCTACCTCTCTCGCCTGTAGATTGCATTTCATATAGTTAATCATAAGGCATTTAATTGGCATCATCATGAGCATAAGCATTTTTAGCATCTTACCCGCTCTGCGAGGGTGGCCTCCGCCTCCTCGGCCCGGGAAACCGCCCGAGCGAACTCGGCATCCTGCTCTGCCCTGCCTCCCGCGGGCTAAGAGGAAGACGATGGGGCATCCAGTCCAGCTCGTTGGGCTCCCTCGGCCCGCTGCATTTTCATGATTAATCTCATTAAGCATTTCATAAGCATAATCATTTAAGTTTAAGTTTAGGGTCTCACCAGTAGCTCCAGGGCGGTCCGGTACTCGTCCCGCTCCTGGATGGTGGAGTGAAGTAATCCCTCCAGCTCAGCTATCCGTCCCTCAGGGTCTAGCTGCATTTAGAAAGCATGTGAGTCGTTTACATATAGCATTGCATTTTTTGCATATAAAGAGGTTTAAGGTTTAGAGTTGCATACCGGTCGTCGGGTACCTCGGTACACCCGGTCGCCGTAGAGTCGAGCGAAGGCCTTCAGATATGCCTCGTTGCTCTCATCTCGCTCCTTCACCGCTCAGCCCCGCCTGTTCCAGTTGTGGACGTACTTCGCCTTCCGGGCACACCAATCCACGTTGCCACCGATGCCCCTTGCCGACTTTCCTGGGTGGTCATCACTGTGGCGTGGAAAGGTCACCTCGGGCTGGTGTAGTCCCCGAGTCCGCAGGATCAGCCTGTAGTGCAGAGGCTCGATGATGTGGATGCAATGCAGCCATATGTCTCGCCCCCTGTACGACATGGCCGCCTCTACCCACGGCTGTCCCGTGTAACCCTCACCGCGGTACGGGGACCATCTCACCTAGAAACATTAAGTCCATTCATCAGCAGATAAGTTCATCATGTAGAAGCATTTAAAGGCATGTAGAAGCATTTAAAAGCATGTAGAAATCATTTCGAGTTCTGGACTTACCGATGTGTGTGGGTAGGAGTCCAGGTCGTCCTGGATCGTCTGGGTCAGTCTGATGATCGACCCCGTGTCCCTCGCTACCGTCCATCGCCTCGCGATCGGGATGCAGCTGGGGTGGAGTAGTGTGCCTCTCCCGATGCCCGGGAGATACATGTAGCTCCAGATCTACATTTTAGAAATCAAGTAAGTCAAATTGCATAATCATGGCATAAACATTTTTTTTGCACAACATAGAAATCATTTAAATTGCACTCACCTGCAGAAGAGGCGAGAAGCCGCCCAGCATTGTCTGTCGATCCGTCGTGCTGAGGGACTCGAATTGGAATGCGAGCACTGCTGCTCCCCATGCATATCTCCCGACTCTGTGCAAGTTTTCTATCATTGGAAGTAGTCTGCAGCTGATGACGTCCGCTCGAGTCGCGAAGAGGAGCTTCCCGAATAGCAGCATCAGGAAGCGTCGCAGCACTTTATCTCCCTCAGGTCCTGCCTCCGCTGCCACGTAAGGGCGCACCTAGTCTATCACTCTGCCCAGATGCTCCTCGGGTAGCTCTCCTACGACGATCGCTGCTCCTCTCAACCCCAAGCTCTCCTGCAGTACTGATCTCGAGAGTTGAGATGAGGACTATCCCGGCCTGATCAGATCCAGTCCAAGCAGCTGCTGTGCCATCTCCCGGTAGTCGCCGTACGTCCATCCTGTCACTGCGGCTCCGTGGACTCTCAATCCCGTAATCCTCGCTATGTCTTCTAGTGTGGGGATCATGTGGCCCCACGGGAAGCTGAAGGCTCTGCTGACTGGGTCCCACCTCTCGTGCAACGCGTACAGCAAGGGCATGTCCATCCGGATCACCTCGATGCTGAGCACCTCGGCGAATCCCATCCCGGCCAGTCTCTCCCTCTGGTAATCGGGCAATGCCTGGTACACTGCCCGGATCTGCAGCCAGGAGATCCACATTCTTCTCTTTCCCTGCATTCATATAGATCATTGGTTAGTTGATTGCATCATAAAATCATTGCATAAACATTTATAAAATGAAAAGAAAACAAAAATTCAGAAATTAGAAAACCCTAAAAATAGTTTGGATCTCTGGTAGATGTAACGGCCCTAGGGTGGGGCGTTACTTGGCTCTGAGGCACTCAGGGTGGCACGTCAGACGTGTGACGGTCGCTGGCAGGACCGTCACATCGTCTGCCGTTGGTTTTTTTCCCCTTTGCATCCCCGTGATCTCTCACCTTGGCCAAATGGCCTACAATCGTTCCTAATGGGTTCGTGGATCCATTTCTACCCCTCAACCCCGCATGCATTCACAAATAAAATTCAAAAAAAAATCAAAAATTGAAATTAGGCCGAGGGGACCTACCTCATGGTCCATGCCCCTTCTCCTCTTCTTGGCTGGTTCTTTGGGTTCCTCTTCACCCAAGGGGGCTTCTTCTTGGTCCTCTACAGCCGTAGGAGCTTCCTCTTCCTCCCTTGGGCTTCTTCTCACCGGTTGTTCTTCTTCCACCGGCGGGATTGCTTCCCGTTCGAGCCGGCGGTGGAACCGCCGTATTGCCTTCCTCTTTCCTCTCTCCCTCTTCTGTGGAGGCGGCTGGGATGACTCGTCGCCGGCCATTGGAGCAGTGGGGTTGGTGATCGTCGGAGGTTTCTCGGTTGAGGGTTTTGGGGGGTGTTGAATGTTGAATGAATGGGCCGTGACCGTTCGGGTTTTATTTTTTGAACGCTCAGGAAATGTGACGGTCTATCGACCGATCGTCACATCCTTCTGACGCGTCTGTCTTCGACCGTTACATGTGTTGGCCCTATTTTATTGAAGAATATGAACCGCCTGGTTTATGATGGCCCAGGGCTGGTCCGTTATTTCGTGTGACGCCCTTACACTAGACCGTTACAAACTTGCAAGTTTCTTGATGAATTAAATGGTCTAATTGATGTTAAAATGGTTCCATTTTCTTCCATGTTGTTCATTATTGATGCCTCTCGCACGTACAAATGGTTATGCCTTAATTCTTATTCATATTTGTTATTGGCTAACCTCTTTCCATGAAGGAATTTATGAACAAAAGTCACGCTCTGCCGTTCGTCAAGCAGGTAAGTCAGGTATTGTATCTCATTCCCTTATCCCTATAATGCATTACTATATGTTATTTATGATATACTATCTCGAGAACCGGCTGGTCATTTATGTGTTCCGGGATCTGATGTTCCCCTTAAAAAAAATGATGATGATCTAAGTTCACATGTTTAATCGTTGGATAGGCCGTTAGGTTGGAAAAATTTGGGGACGATGGTTCTGTCTTGCACGCCGTGGTTGCAGATGGTGTCCTGACCCTGGTTTCTCCAGCTTAGCAATATTATTCTCGAGTATCTTGATATTTCATCTTTCTTTGCATTTGTTTTAAAGATTTCTTTTTCTTTAGCCCAGCATGCATCATACGCATCTTTTGAGCATTCATGTGCTTCATCTGTTCAAGGTAGATCGATGATGGTGAATAGCTGTGTTCTTGATCTCGAATGAGGAGAATTATTCCACTCTGAATTAGAAGGTTTCCTTCGATCTCTCGCTCGATTTGGTTGGCTGAAGATTCCTGTCTGGAGTTTAGTCAGTTCTCTTTCCTTTCCGTTGCCTCCGGCGGCTAGCCGTGTTTCCTTTCCTTAGTTGTTAGTTCCTCCAGACATGCGTCCTTTGGTTGGCTATTTCCTTGTGATCAGTTCGAAGTTTTTCCAGAAAATTCCTATCGCTTGTTGGTAAAGAACGGGTGTCGTTTTACCTTAACGCCCTCTTTTTGATCCACTCCACTTCACTTCCGCTTCATCTCCATGTTCCATTTCATTTTCGCTTCACCTCCGCTCGCTCCCCTGCAAAGAGGACGTTAAGGAGGGGCATCTGTTGACACCCGTTTTATGACCAATAAGTCGGGTCATCTCTTTATTCATTATATATGATGCTCGAGTTGTTCACTCTTCATCGAGTCTCTTTGTTTAGTTGAAGATCATTTCTTGGGTCTTGACTCCTTGATCGGATGTGGCTCTTTGTGGCATTTCATTTTGACTAAAGCTTAGCAAAACCTTCATTCCTTCTTTTGAACTCATTGATAATAACGGTCTGTCCCAGGCGCGTTTCTTCCTTCTAACGGATGGGTCCTGGGCCGTTGCTCTTTGAAGAGTCCTGAAGCTTGAGGTCTTGTTCCAAAGCTTATCCTTTGGCCTATATGTTGAATATAACGGTCTGTCGTGCAGCCGTTGTTTCATTGTGACGCCCCATGCCTTGGCCGTTGCTTTCTTTACAGAGTCCTATTGTTTTGATCTTCTTCCTGTTGATCTTATCTCTTTGGGATAAGGTTGAAAGTAACGGATGTTCCTTGATGCGTTATTTCACTGTGGCGGTCTGTCGTGCAGCCGTTACTTCCTTCAGAGAGTCCTAGCAGTTCAGGCCTTTTCTCTGCTACTCCGTGGTCGAGATAAGAACTTGGATTGACGATATCTCTTCCAAATCTGATCCTCAGGACCTTCTGTTTGATTCTATGGACTCTTGGTGATATTATCTTCAAGGATTTGTTAAGAGTTATCCCTTTATCTTGCTGGATTTTCCTCTGCTCGACCTGAGGGTTTGAGGGTCTATAAATAGAACCCTTGACTTCATGCTCAAAAGGAGGAAATTCTGGAGTTTGCGTCGAAGTGCTGCCACATTTTAGAGTCACGTTTGATCAAGGATAAGTGCTTCTCACGTTCGTTTGCTGCCTGGTGAAGGGAGTATATGTTCCTCTTGGTTCCAAAGTTCATATTTGCATATTGAATTCCTTTTCCATCTCCCTTTCATCATAAGCATTATTTCTCTCCTTTCTCCACGTTTTTCACTGGTTTTCATCATCTAAACATCCTCCCAATCTTTTAAAATGCCCAGAGGGGTTAAAAAACCAAAACCTCCCGGTATTTCCCTTTCCTTTTGATGATATTGTGTTTATTGAAGAATTGATGCTATATTGTCTAAAGGGCTAATTTGGGTTGTTTTCTCTTGCTTTCCACGTCTTTGGCAGGTTTACAGGTCCACCAGTACGAGGCCCAAGTCTTCTAGCCGGCTGGAAGAGTTGGAGTTAAAAGGATTCACGCTTTGCTACTGCAGGTTATTTGACGGTCTTGTGCAGGCGCGTCAGATTCTTCCAGCGGTCTATCGAGCG
The DNA here is from genome assembly GCA_022559845.1 of Amorphophallus konjac. NCBI lineage: Eukaryota > Viridiplantae > Streptophyta > Magnoliopsida > Alismatales > Araceae > Amorphophallus > Amorphophallus konjac. The sequence continues at coordinate 52,353,248 of CM040124.1, read as the reverse complement.
ACCGTCACTTCCAAGTGACGCACAGGGTTCTGACCGTTACTTTCAGCTGACCTGCAGGTTTCTTTGATCTTTCCTCTCCCGTGGGCGGGTGCTTCATCCACCTATTTCCAAGGTATTTTCAGGTCTTTGGCTTGTTTTTACTTTGGTGGCGATCACATCTTTCTTAAGTATTGGGCATTAGCTTTCTCTTTCGTATCTCACATCTTTTATTTCCTTGCTTGTTCCACCCCTTGCGGTGTGTTTCTATTTACTCCTTGCTCCACGCCCCGGCGTGTGTTTTTCCTTTATTCCTTAGCTTAGTTTGGTTGAGATAGCATGCCCATGCTACAGCTTGCTTTGGTTGCCTAGGTTCATGATCACATGTTCATAGGTTGAGTGCAGATCTTTGATTATTTGCTTGTCATCTTGCTACATATCATTATCAAGACCCCAAGAAAAAGAAGATAGAGAAGCAAAATAAAATCAACACTCTCCTCATTCGGCCTGCACCTCCTCTAGTCGTTCAGACACCCCCCACACCTCCTACCATTACTTCATCAATAACCACCACTCCTCAGCCAATGAGGCCCCTCATAAGGGTTCCTCCTTTGATTACTCCTCCAAACTCCAACTCCAACATTCCATCTACTTCTTCATCCCCCAACCCGACAGAGGCGCGATCATCATGAATCATGATGCTCCGCAGTGGACGGATGTTCCACTGCGTTTTTCCTCAAAGGGAGCTAGAGCCCGCGCAGGGGCAGGAAGAGCAAGAGCCAGAATAGGAATTCATACCGGGCACGCACTATGACTTGTTAAAACACTTGGACAAAATCTCAGGGAGGATTTCCATTCTGGAATTGATAAAGAGATCCACCGTTCACCAACAGGTTTTGAAAGAATATTTTCAAAAGGTAATGGTTAATGAAGATATCCCAGCCGAACAGATTACAACAGTCTTGGCACCGGCATGTGATCAGCCAGCTACTACCTTCTATGAACATGAATTGGCTCCCAAACCAGTAAGAAAATATGCCTTATGCATCACAGTTCACATCAATAAAGTGACAGTTAAACAATGCTTAGTGGATATCGGGGCATCGATTAATGTGTTACCTCCGAGCACTTTGAAGATGTGCAGCATTCCGGAAAGTCAAATCCGGCCATCTACAATTACTGTCACGGCCTATGACAATACCAAGAAACCTCCCCTGGGGATGATCACTTTAAAAGTAGGTTTGGGTCCGGTCTCAATCACAGCAGATTTCCGCATCCTAGATATGGACCCAACCTTTAACGGCATTCTGGGCGCCAGTATATTCAAGAACTTGATGCTGTGCCCTCCACGAACCATCAATGCATAAAATTTCCACATAAAGGACGCATCATCAAAGTTACCAGCATGTCCCTTTTGCCGTCAGAGGATTTACATTCGGCAACATCGGTGCCTTCTATATGGCCTTCCAACAGGCCTTTGCTTTCAGTGTTAGATGTTGCTGACCTACGGCAGGACTTGTTAAAGCCTCCAATTGCTAAGCTGGCATCGCCTTTCATGACACCCCTACCTTCCCAGGGGAAGAAAAAGAAGAATAAGTTAAATACTCCAAGATGGAATATTTTAATGAAAATGGGGTATAAGACTGGTAAAGGCCTGGGCATTAATCTCCAAGGCAGAGTCAAGCCTGTCAGGCACCAAAGATTGATTCCCCGAGGTGGCCTGGGGTACAACGGACCGAGTCAAGAAGAACAAGGGCCATGGGCCGTCATGACTTCAACTCTCAAGACAAATCGGCATCCTCTTACATGGACTTTGCATACACATTTTGTGAAAGGGGGAACTCAAAATGATGAGCAGACCACATTAGTTACTTCCATGCTAGATTATCAAGATGTGCATGCTCGACAATTTGCTCGCCATATAGCCCCGCTAGTCACATACAAAGCTTTGGAGTCACTAAGGCCCGATAAAAGAAGGAAGATGGGCGACCCGGAGTGTGACTGGTACAGATGGTTCGATATGAATGATATTACCATTGCTCTGAGCCGTTTGTTCATGCCAACTGGTCCGGAGTGGCCGCCGTTAATTCATGAACTAATTGAAAAGCCAGCGGTGATATCTAACAAGAGGCAGCTTTTAAGCAATTACATAGATACCGGGGAGCCGAATGTGCCGTATGAAGAAGGCTTTAATGTGGATAGGCTGTGGGCCGGCCTCTTTTCTCTCAAGTCCATGCACCTTTCACCTATCACTTTCTGGTACTCCAAGCTATGTTCCCCAGATATCCCTAGACCGTCCGCAGTCTTGATAACTTTATCTCCGGATCTATTCCAAACTCCTACAATTCCCCCATTGCTCCTCGAGCAATTTTCTAAACTCTCCATCACGCCCCCGCGTGGGCAATTACTTATCCAATCTTTTTCAAATCTTTCGATTTCAGCATCATCTCCTATTCCTTCCTCTCATTGCTTTATTATTGAAAATGAAAAAAAAATGCTAAATTTCCAACTCTCCAACCTTCCATCTCTATTGAAGAGACCTCCTATCTTGCTTCGAAGTGTGTCCCGATCCAAGGGCCGCTCTCCCAAGGTTCGTTAGTGGACCTTCTTTTCTCCTCCATCGAGGAGGCTCCTCCTGTATCCACTCTTATATCCATTGCGTCTCCGTCTTCTGCCCCTCCTCCTTTGGGTTAGGGTAGTTCGTCCCGTTTGCCATCTTGTTCCTCTCCCGCTTCCTCTAATAAGAGTCTTGGGTTAGCCTCGCATAAGAAATCCAAGGGTAGGCAAATCCCCCGTAGGTTCTTGCTAGATCTAGCTAGAAGGTGCCGGGCATGCTTAGCTCTTCCCGAGTTTCTAGAGGATCCGATTATCCTGCCGGAAATAGAATACGAAGATACATGCTTTTTAGATGAGGGTTTCGGTGTCTATGAGATTATGAATGATGAAGACCCTATTGAAGAGGGGGATGAAGAGTACGAAGAATATGAGGACGAGGCTGATGCCTTTGCTAGTGGCATGAGAAGATTCGACGAGCCGTCAGCCTCAGTAGAAGCACCTACCAAAGAAATAAATCTGGGTACTGATGAAGACCCTATGATTGTCCTCATTAGCAATAACTTGCCACCCTCCGAAGAAGAGGCGCTTATTTTGGTTCTTCAAGAATATAAGGACGCGTTCGCGTGGAGTTATGAAGATATGCCAAGACTAGACCCTGCGCTCGTTGAACATCATCTCACACTTAAGCCAAGGTCCATTCCGGTCAAACAGCGGTTGAGATGTTTCCACCCTAACATGACATTAAAAATGAAAGAAGAAGTCGATAAGCTCCATAAAGCTAGGTTCGTTAGAGTCGTCCTCTATCATAATTGGGTGGCGAACATCGTCCCAGTCATGAAGAAAGATGGAAAGGTCAGAATTTACATAGACTTTCGGGACCTCAACCGCGCGTGTCCTAAGGATGACTTCCCCCTCCCTCATATTGATGTGCTAATCAACAATACGGCACGATATGAGACTCTTTCTTTTATGGATGGCTTTTCAGGTTATAATCAGATTCGCTTTGCCGAAGAAGATCAAGAGAAGACATTGTTCACTACACCATGGGGTACTTATTGTTATGTGGTCATGCCCTTCGTACTTAAGAATGCTGGAGCCACCTATCAAAGGGCCATGATGACAATTTTTTATGATATGATCCACATTTATATTGAGGTGTATGTTGACGACTTGGTAGTGAAATCAAGGACAAGGATTGAGCATCTCGGGGTTCTGGCCAAGGTCTTGTAAAGAGCACGGGAATATCAGCTCAAGATGAATCCCAAGAAGTGTGTATTTGGAGTTTCATCAGAGAAGTTGCTTGGATTCATCGTAAGTAAAAGGGGTATTGAGATTGATCCTAACAAGGCGAAGGCCATAAAGGAAATGACTCCTCCCAAGAATTTGAAAGAAGTTCGAGGGTTGATCGGGAGGTTGTAATTTATTCACCGATTTATCTCCCAGCACTCACAAAGGTGTAGGCCGTTTTACGAGCTTACTAAGCCAGGAGTCAAATTCATTTGGGATGACAAGTGTCAGGCAGCTTTTGACAGATTGAAGGATTATATCTCAAATCCTCCAGTCCTGAGGCCGCCAGTTCTAGGCAAACCACTTGTTCTTTATATTTCTGTTCTGGATGACTCAGTAGGTGTTGTTCTTACGCAAGTTGACGAAGAAGGTAAAGAGAGAGCAGCCTACTACTTGTCAAAACTTCTCAACCCCTGTGAGTAGAGGTACTCAGCCATAGAGAAGACTTGTGCTGCTTTAGTCTGGGTAGTTTAGAAACTTAAACATTATTTCTTAGCTCACGAGGTTCACCTCATTGCTCGTATGAACCCAATCAAGTTTCTCGTTGAAAAATCTATTCTCACCGACCGATTAGCACGATGGCAAAGCTTCCTCTCTCAGTTTGACATCGTTTACATTCAGTAAAAAGTAATTAAAGGCTATGCCATAGTAGAACATCTCGCTCATCACTCTCTCCCCAGATTTGACCTTGTTCGCTCAGAGTTTTCAGAAGAGGAACTAATGTCCGTCAATCAACCCGATTCGATGTGGACGTTACATTTTGATGGATCTTTGAATTCAAAAGGGAAGGGGATTGGTATTGTTCTTCTATCACCATAGGGTATCACTATTATGCTCGCCTCTCAGCTTCCATTTCCAGTTATAAATAATATGGCTGAGTATGAGGCTCTTCTGGCCGGACTGGAGGCCGCTCATCAATTCGGTGTTACCCAATTGCGGATTGTAGGTGATAGTCAGCTTATTCTTCGCCAAGTACTCACTAAATGTCGCACGCTCAATCCTAAACTTAAACCCTATCAGGAACTGACTTCTGCTTATGCCAAGCTTTTTACCAAATTAATCTTCGTTCATGTTCCTCGTGATTAGAATATCCTGGCCAATGCTCTTGCTTCTCTTGCTTCTTCCTTGGTCTTCCTTCCCGAAAGGGATTTCCATTCGATTATTGTTCATAAGCGTCTCACTCCAGCTGTTAAGGATCCAGCTTTCCTTAGTGTTAAGGAGGAGGTGCTCAAGAAGGCTAAGCAAGGTAGAATTATTGAGAACAAGGAGATCATGTTGATGGATCTAGAGGAAGAATTGGACGACGAGGAGAAGCCGTGGTACTATGAGATTGCCAAGTATTTCCAGGATCAGTCTTATCCTGAGGAAGCCACGATTGAAGAGAAGAAAGCCATTCGAAGAGTTGCTCAGCGATACACTCTAGTTGGAGGCGTGCTATATAGAAGAGGTCTCACTAGAGTTTTACTTAGATGCCTCGACGATGACGAATCTTGGAAGGTTGTGGAAGAGGCGCATTCGGGAGTGTGTGGTGGTCATGTGAATAGCCAGATGCTAGATAAGAAAATCCTTAAGCTAGGTTTCTATTGGCCCACTCTAGAAGAGGATTGCTCTATCTATGTTCGAAGGTGTGTTAAGTGCCAACTGCACGCCGATAAAATTCATTCTCCTGCTTCTTCACTCCATCCTATGTCCTCCCCATGGCCTTTCTCCATGTGGGCTTTCGATATCATTGGACCTCTTGGTGATTCAAATCTCCTCACAAAACTAAAGTCATTTATACTCACGGCCACGGAGTACTTCACCAAGTGGGCGGAAGCGGAAGCGTACGCGGAGATCAAAGCGTCAACGGTCTGCAAGTTTATAATGAAGAACATCATTGCAAGATTCGGCATCCCGAGTACCATCGTCACCGATAATGGACCGCAATTCATCTCTCAGGAACTTTAGGACCTCTGCAATAGGTACAACATTGCATTGCATCATTCATCTCCTTATTATCCGCAGGGTAATGGTCAAGCAGAGGCAACCAACAAAACTTTGATCAAAATTATCAAGAAAACATGTGAGGCTAATAAATTTGCGGATTGGCCAGAAAAGCTGGTTGAAGCTCTTTGGGCCTATCGCACTTTCATTCGCACCCCTACAGGGCAGACCCCCTTTGCCCTTACTTATGGAATGGAGTCGGTAGTTCCCCATGAGATTCTTATTCCTTCTCTACGAGTACAATTAGACAAGGAGTTCTCTATTGATGAGTGCCGTGAATCTCTCCTTGCACAATTGGAACTCCTAGATGAGAAAAGTTTGGCCGCTGCCGAGCATGCGCGTGTTTATCAAAACAGGCTTTCACGTTTTTACCAAAAGAAAGTAATTGAGAGAAAATTCAAAATCGGTGAAATGGTAATTAAACGAATTTTTGTAAAATCGGGTGGACCTCGTTCAAAGCTCCAACCTAATTGGGAAGCGCCCTACGTAATAAAAGAAGTTTACCCTAGTAACGTTTACAAATTGATTAATGCTGAAGGGGAGGAGCTAGCTCACCCTTGGAATGGTCTTTACTTGAAGAAGTACTACCCCTAAGTCTTCAAAAGAAAGAAGAAGAGAAAAAAGAAGAAAAAGATTTAAAAAGAAAAAAAATGAAAAATTGCAGGCTGGCATAGTGCATAGGCCGTGAGCCCGAAAGATCAAAAATCCTTAATTCATTCTTCAGTCTTGATAGCTTAATTTCGGGTCAATTATCACACACACTACACACTTTACTCTTAAACTCGAGCGGTCCAAAATTCAAGGAAAGTCAGACCCAAACTAAGAGTGTAAGAACTTTACCTATTTCTCTTCTCTTCAGCTCACGAGAGGGAGTACGAGTCAAGGGAGGCTAACCAAACCTGCCCGCCGCCCTAGTAGGTGGAAGTCAGGGCCCAAAAGGAAACAAAATGCTTAAAGGCCAAGTACAATTAGGTCTTATTTTAAAAAAAAGGAAAAAAAGAGAAAAAAAGGGAAAGTTACGAATAAGAAAAAGAGCATGTCAAGAGGGCAAAGTCACCGCAGGGAAAACCCTGGTCGTAAGCATGCATAAATAAGGGCAAAAAGAGCAACAAAATTTCTCTAAAGCCAAAGACCGAACCCCAACGGGCATTAGGGTAGGGGGAAAGTTTCTCGAATCTCGAAAAGCCATCGTGAGCTTCCTCAACTTATTCTTCACTTCTCCCTCCATGGTAGGTTGTAAGCTCAAAGGATGGCAAAGACCTACTAAGAAGGATGGGTCGCGAGAGAATATGAGTAAAAGCATAAGTCAATAAATACGTTGACCCCTTTTTAAATCATTTAAGAAAGATTAATGAATTTGAGATGGTGATTGTGTAAGGTTTAAGACCCCTGTGCTATGCTCAGCCTCATAAAAAGGGAAGAAAAAAGAGAAATAAAATGGAAAAAAATTTTTTTTTAATTAACGCCTACATGCTTAGGCGTCATTTACATAATTAACAACATTGTCTAGGTCGTCATTTTCAAATAAAGGAAAAAAAATAAAAAATGGTTTTTCAATTCACGCCCGCTTAAGGGGCGTCATTTAATAAATTCACGGCTTTGTCAAGGGTGTCATTTTTTAAAAAAAAAGAACAAAAATTAAGCATACCGCTTCCCACCATTTCATATGATTGATTACATTTTTGTGTGGGCATCTTTTATTTCAAAGTTTGCATCTGTGTGCTTGCATGTCGCATTTTCCTTATATATTTGTTATCTACCTTTATTGATTAGAGACTTGGCCCCTTAACCCATCAACAAGGTCAAAGAAGAGACAACCCCTTGCTTATTACGCAAGGGGCCAAGCCGAGCAGATGGATTAATCTGTTTATTTTAGTGTGAACTATAGGGCGAGAACGAACAAGAATGAAAATGAACAAAAAAAAGAAAGCAAAGGCAAGTACACAAGTGCTCAACTGCTCAAAGTAACTCAGGTAACAAAAATTTCATATATATATCAATGAATATCTGAGTACAAGTGTGAGGGTGGAGGAGTACAAGTAAGTCTCTCTCTCAGCTCTCGCCTCTACCCTCCTCTCTCCTGCTCTCTACCTCACCCTCGTCGTCCCGACGAGGTACCCGTGGAGGGGGCATGGACCCCCGAGAAGTAGCTGGAGCACGAGCCTTCTCCTCTGCCTCGCTCCTCTACCGGAGAGAGGAGCCCGTCACGAAGGTGGAACTGGTAAACGCGTACCCCGCAGCACGCCCCCGGTCCCGGCCTCGCTGTAGCCGCTCCTCTGTCGGTCGTAGCCGCTCCTGGGTAATGGCTAGCTTAGTCCTCAAGTCTGCGAGTTCCCGCTCACGTTCCGCCAACTACTCCTGCTCCCAGGTGCTCTCCCTCCGCTCCACATCGAGGAGGACTCTCAACTCTACCACGTCCTGAGGTAGCTCCTCTCGCCGCCTCAAGGCCCCCTCGAGCTCCGTGACTCGCTGCTCGCGGATGGCCAGCTTGGTCCCGGCTAGTGCAGCCTGGGTAACCGCCGCCTGTAGCTCTGTGGTCTGCAATCAATCAAATAAATCATCAGTTCCACATTTAATTCAATTTCATAAATAACTGAAACAAATTGGTATTAACTCACCCGGGTAGCCATCGCGCGCTGTCCTGACTCGATGCAAGTAAGCGAGGCTCGGAGCTCCTTAGTCTATAAAACACAAATTTTTATGAACACACATAATCATATATAACCAAATGCATTTCTAAGTTTGAGTTTGAACTTACCTGTGTGGTGAGGTCGCGCTCCGCTGCCTCAGCCCGTGCCACCGCTCTGGCCAGCTGCTCTGCTAGTGCAGTTGTCTCTCTGCTAGACCCCCTTGAGCTGGAGGCTCCTCCGATGTCTCTCACTGTTGCTCCCTACTGGGCATGTTGTATTCATTGTGATTGTCAGTGGTTAATCATTAATAATTCAGAAAATCATTTGCATATAGAAAATTAAAACACTCACCAAGGTCTCCAAGTCTGCCCGTGTGGCGGCCAGCTGGGCCTCCAGGCTATGGAGGTGGACCTGCATATCCATCGCCGCTATGTCCTGTGCATCCTGCATTCATCTTTCATATCAGTCGCATAATAAGCATATAACTTTGCATGAAACAAAAAAGAAAGTGCATTCATACGTACCCCTAGGACCCTCATCTGGGGTCGGCCGGCGTAAACCTCCCAATAGCGTCGGAGGTACTCGGAGCTATCCACCGCCTGTGAAGTAACCCGGGTCCCGCCGCGCTGCCAGTCGGCGTACATATCAGGGAACCAGACTCTCCAGTCGATTGCCTTCGTGCGACCGCGTGTCTTCTTGCCTATCCCACGGGGCTCTCCTACCTCGACCCACTCCTGGTGTAGGCCAAGGTTGTGGACACCAAAAATTGCACGCCCATATGTCCTGCCTGGTTTCAGAACAACAACAGCATCAAGTGAAGAAATCCCAGAGAAGATGGGTTACCCAAACGCTCCTAATACACACACATTGCCGTGAAGCTGTCTCCAGAGTCACGACAGCAATGAGAGACTAACCCCCGGAAAGCCCACGACTCGTGGGCCCCAAAGGAAACCAAGTGGATCGCAACTCGTGCTCACAACGGGCTCGAGTCTGCCTCAGCAGCAGGCCCTTGTGCTGCCCCAAACAGCACACACTCTGTGGCCTTCCAGCGGCACACCCTCAGGGTTGCTCAGCGGCACGCCCTGCAGGCCCACTAGCGGTACACCCCCTGGGCGCCCTCAGCGGCAGGCCCCTTGAAGCCCCAACGGCACCCCTTCTTGAGCCCCCAGCGGCACACCCACCATGAGGCCCTGGCCGACACACACTGGCATGCCCCTCCAGCGGCACACTCCCCGGCGCCCTCCAGCGGCACACTCCAAGTGCCCCTCCAGCGGCACGCTTCCGAATGGCCTTTCGGTGGCACACTCGGGGTGGCCTTTCAACGGCACACCCCTGCTAGCCCTTAGCGGCACACTCTGCAAGCCCACCAGTGACACACCCTGGATGCCACACCAACGGCACGCCCAGGGGTTGCCTTCCATGGCACGCCGTCAAAGCCCTCCAGCGGCATAGCTTGCCAGCCCTCCAGCGGCACGCTATGGCTTGTTCCTCACCCGGCGCATCCGATAGAGTGACGTGATGCCCATCCCCTACGACCCTTGGCGCACAGCAGAGCCCGCTCAGGGCTGGCTGAGGTGTCACCCAGAGAGGAAGACACGCAAGCTACCCCCCTGCAACCAAGGACGGGAGAGTCAACTCCCATTTAATGCCCATCGTCATCGGACGTTCCCGCCATCGATGGCTCGGCCCGTACACTCCCGCTGCTAGGGTATAAAAGGCCCCTTCACCCCGCCTCAAGGGGGGGGGGCAAGCAGACACAACAGGGGGACCAGAAGAGAAGAAGAGAAAAAGAGGCTGGGGCTCTCTCTGGTGCACCACTCACCGTCGCTGGAGTGAAGAGAAGAAAAGGAGAAGAGAAGAAGAGAGAAAGAGAGGGCGCTACCCCGTTCGCCACCGCCTATGCGAAGGAGTGAAGAGTGAAGAGAGAAGAGAGTGAGCTATGGGAGGGGAGGAGCTGGTGCTCCGTTCCCCTCCCCACTGTGTTTATTTTGGCTTTTCCGCCCTGTCTATTCTTTCCCTCTCAATGTATTAGCCTCTGTGCTCCCCCTCTACCAAAAGAATGGAAGAAATGTTTTTCCCTTTGCATGGTGTTTTATGTGTATGGCATATGCGCGTCCTCGGGTGTTTGCATTCGTCGCCGTCCTATGCTTTCCTCGTGTCCCCCTACTGCTGGTCGGCTTAGCAGTTCTTCTTCCCTTGCTCATCCTATCGTGGGAAGCATCCCTCTCGTTATCTATCTCGCCCAGCCCCTCCTCCAGGCAGAGAGCAAGCTCCTCTTGGACAGTGGCCTTAGGGTTCACTCAATACGATGAGCAACACTCAAGGTTAACTCCTTGCAAAATGCCCCATACCCCTGGGTTCCTTGGCCTCTTGGCTCATGCCCCACCTTTCACACCCTTACCTCCATGCGAAGAACCTCCCTTGGTTTGAACCCAGAACCCTTGGACTTCACCCCCCCCCCTGACCGGTGCATTCCTTCTGTCCTTTTTGCCCGGCACAACCCCAGCCCATGGGAGCCCGGTGCGCCCTTCGCATCTTCGTCCGGTACACTCCAGCCATCTAGCCAGGCACACCTCCCAGCCTTCCTTGGCCGGCACACCCTTGGCTCATTCTTGCCGGCACACTTAGCCCGTCCTAGCCCAGTGTCTCCCATTCGCTGATTTCTCCGAGGTTTTTTGAAGTTTCATCAAAGGTGCTGCCGCCTTCGGGCACCCACCTCCAGTTGTCGGGTTCCGCCACTCCATGTGGGCGCGTTCCCTTTATCTCCCTTACGCTCGAGTCAAGGGGAGATGCTGCCAAATTTTGGTCAGAATTAACACAATAGCAATAATAATAAAAGAAAAGTAACACTGCAAAGAGAAATAACAAATGAACAGAATGAACACCAATGCAACGGCTCCACCGAAGTGATGAAAGAACCACGAAGATTCCGAACAAACTGATCACCTGCATCTTCATAACGAAATACCGAGCATGACCGCGAACCTGATCTGCATGAATATAAGAGAACCAAATAATGTTCCTTCCATGCATTTCATGAATAAAAGAAAACCTCCCGCCTGCATCTCATGAATAAGAGAGCCTCCCTCACGAGCATAAGCATCGCAGTGCGTCTCAACATCCACCCTGCATGCATAAACCCCCGTCCCATATGCACAAGCCTCGGACCATCATGGGCATAGACTTCACTATACCTACATTGGCTCCGCCAACACATGAGCTCCATTCCAGCCCGGCACAGCCCCTGCCCAGCACCCTCATCCGGTACACCTCCCCAGCCTCTACCCGGTGCACCCTTAAGCCACCCAGTCCGTGACAGTCTACCCTGCTTTAAACCTGCCCCTTTGCAGCCCCAGATCCTACTCAAACCTTGCACAGACCTTGTCTGAAGCATGCACTGACCTTGTCCCTTGCATGCATAGAACCTGCATAGAGCTCACTCCCCCCCCAACTGCACAAACTCTGAGCCTCCCCATGCACGGACCTTTGCCCGCATGTGCCTTCCCCTGATCCTTCACCGGCACACCCAAACCCAAGTTCTACTCCGTACACACCCTCATCTCCTCTTACCCGGTACACCCTTACCCAGCGTCTCACCCCCTCTCCCTCTCACCGTCTCTCTCTCTCACCATCTCTCCCTCTCTCTCTCCCTCATCGTCTCTTTCTCTCTCGCGTTCCCAGCATCTCACCCCCTCTCCCTCACCGTCTCTTTCTCTCTCGCACTCCCACTGTCTCCCTCTCTCTCTCACCGTCTCTCAGCCTCTCCCTCACCGTCTCTCTCTCTCTCTCTCACCATCTCTTTCTCTCTCTCTCTCTCTCCCTCACCGTCTCTCTCTCTCTCTCACCGTCTCTTTCTCTCTCGCGCTCCCACTGTCTCCCTCTCCCTCTCACCGCCTCTCCCTCTCTCTCTCACCGTCTCTCAGCCTCTCTCTCACGCCCCCACCGTCTCTCTCACTATCACCGTCTCTCTCTCTCTCACCCCCACTGTCTCACTCTCTCTCTCGCGCTCTCACCGGCACACCCTCACCATCTCTTCTCCCCACCGTCTCACCTCTTCTCCCCACCGTCTCACCTATCTCTCTCTCTCCGCCTCACCCTCTCTCACTCCCATCGTCTCATCTCTCTCCCAGCTTCTCATCTCTCTCTCTCTCAACGCCTACCTCTCACCCCTCAGCGGCACGCCTAGCCGCAGGCTGCACCGACACAGCCATTGCACCGACTTTGCCCCGTGCATGAACAACCCTTGCACCGACCTCGCAGTTGCCCCGTGCATGAACAAGCCTTGCATCGACATGCCCTCAACCCTCACTCACACCGGCCTTCCCCCTGACTCGGTGTACATGTGCTCCGACCTTGCACCTGCACCGACCTTGCACCGGCCTTCCCCTTGCATGAACATACATTGCACCGATACAGCCCCCAGGCTGCACTGACTATGCCTAGCGCTACACTGACCTCGTCCCCTTGCATGAACAGACTTGCACTGATACAACATACATTGCACCGACCTTGTATCCCACATGCCCAGACTTCAGCTCAGCCTGCGCCGACCTCCTCTCCAGCCCTTTTAGCTCGTCTTCCCACGCACGCTCCCGGCATAATAAATGATAATAATAATAAGGATAATAAACTAAAAGAAAACATGATAAATAAATGAAGAATGATAAAAAAATAAAATAATAATAATAACAGCAAGCAAAAAAGGGGGGAGAAATAATAACAAACAATAATGATAATAATAATAATAAATACAAAAAATGAATAAAGAAATAAGAATAATAAAGAAATAAATAATAATAATAATAATAAGCTCAAAAAAATGATAAATAGACAAATAATGATATAATAAATAAATGACAATAATACCAAACTCAACAAGAATGATAAATAAATAAATGATAACAAAATAAAGAAATAATAATAATAAACTCAGCAAAAAGTGGTAAGCAAATAAATGATAATAAAATGAATAAATAATGATAACAAACCCAACAATAACAATAATAAATAAACAAACAAACAGTAATAACAAACTCACTCAAAAATATATATAAACTAGCAAATAATAATGGTAAAAAATTTAAATAATAATAAAACGATGAGATCCACTTTGCAGCCTCGTTCTCCTCAAGACTCAGTATAAAGAGAACATTAACGCCGCCCCTCCAAGTCGGGCTCGGCCCTTGGGAACCATCCCAATATGGTCGTAATCCGACATTGCTCTGGGCCGATAGTTCGTCAAACTGGACTCATCCACGTTGGGATTCGTTCCCGCTCTTTCATTGAGATTGCCGTAAATTCGGCACACATTTGTACGGGTTTGTTTCCGTTTACGTCGTGCCTTCAATACGGACCCTTGTCCGAACATAAAGTGGTCCATGAATGACCGATTAAATCCGAATGGAATGAGACGGTCCTCGCCCCCCCCCCCCCCCCCCCCCCCCCGACCCTACGCATGGGAATATCAATATGGCCTTCACGAGTCACGCTTAGACCTCGGGTCCGTCCCGATTATGATCATCTTCCGGCCCATATCCTCGGCCTATAGCCCGCTCCCTCTGAATACATTTCAGTTCTGGGATTTGATCCGGGGACACTACCCCGTTGCCCCTAGGCATAGGAAATATTAATGATGCTCATGCAAGTCTTGCTGTGGCCGCGGGGGGCCCACCGCAGTATGGTCGCGGCTTGATCTTGCGTCGAGCCGACAGATTTGTTGGTTTCCGACCGCTTAGCCAGGATTTAACCAAATATTTCTCACTTCTCTGAACAATAAATTTGCCGTACCCCGGCATACATATGTTCCGGTTTTCTCGTGACGATTGCGCCTTTCTCGAGCCGGACATTCGTCCGAATATTAAATGGTCATCACATGACCGGCATGATCTTGGACATTTTCTTCTCACCCTCGTATGGGGATTTCAATACTCCCTAATAGACCTTTCATGCAATTGATTCTCTGGCCATGAGGCCCTGATTCCCGACGATTAATCAAGGGTGTTCCCTCGTATGGGTTATGTAAATGACGTCGTGACCTTTATGGCGCAACGGGTTTTGGTCCCGACACGAACCACACAATCGTCTGACCGAGTCAGATAGAGCGCACCATGGGCTCTTCGGAGCCCGAATAAATTATCACTTTGTGACTGGCACGCCCACGCACTTAATAGATGAACCACCTGAACAAGTGAATTTTAGTGCGTCCACAAAGGGTCCTCATGACCAGCCTAAGCCGTAACGGCTCGATCTCGTTCAGACAATGAACCCAAAGCTCATGCCCAAATCGAGGTCGCCCCGCTACGACCCAGGGCTGGCCCTCATCGGTCATGCCCTCGTAGGGTCTCCACACCACTTGCATTCACAAACATGCATCACATCATGTCATATTAGTCATCATATTTCATAAAGTAGGAATTGCATCATATTTAGCATACGTACCAGTGAGGCAGGGTAGTCACGGAACTCTCTCCGAAGAACTCACAGCTCATAGGCGAGCGGTGCTCCAGTCACAATAGGCAGCCAGCGTCGCGCCAGCGGGAAGGCTCCCTCATCTCCAGGTCGAGGGTCAGCACGCCCCATCGGCATGTATAGGTGGCTTCACACCTGCATCCATCAATTTCATTAGTAAACATTCATACGCATAATCATATTCATAAAAGAAAAGAAAAAAATGCATACCTGAAGAAAAGGTGAGAAGCCACTAACAGTCGTCTCTCGACCTGTCCCCGTGGACAAGTCAGCCATCAAGTGTGCTAGCAGAGCGGCTCCCCAAGCATATCTACCGACGCTCTCCAAGTCCTCAAGGAGCCCCAGGATCGGCAGTTGATGATGTCGCCTTTCATCCCGAGCAATAATCTCCCGAGCATCAGGAAAAGGAACCTCCTCAGATCTCGGTCCACTCTCTCTCTCTGAGCTGGGTCCTGGCAGTAGATGGCCCTAGCTCTCCCAATCAGCCTCTGCGAGAACTGCTCCAGAGACTCCCTCGACCTCTGTCTAGAATCACCCAACCCCATAGCAATGGTCAGGTCAGTGCGGTAGATGGTTCTACACTCGCTAGGTGTCACTGCTATCGTCTGTAACCCTAGCAGCCTCTGTGTCAACTCGCTATAGTCAGGTAGGGTAATCCCGCTCACAGCCTCCCCGTCTACCCTCAACACGGTGATCCTAGCAACATCCTCAAAGCTGGAAACCATGTGACCCCACGGCATCAGAAATGCCCGGCTAGTCCTGTCCCATCTATCCCTAAGAACCTGGATCAGGGGTAGGTCAGGTCTTATGGGCTCTATACTAAGGAAGGGTCCGAACCCCATAGCATCTACCCTATCCCTCTGGAAATCTGGAAGCCCGTAGTAGGCAGCTCGAACCTGGACCCAAGAGATCCGTGTCCTCATCAATCCCTGTAAACAAAAGAACATTGTGACATGAGTTTTTTATGAGTTTCTTATGTGGATATTTTGTTTAAAATTGTTCTCTGTCTGAATTGACGGCCTATCCTCGATCGTCACTTATTTAATTAACGCCCCTGTGGGGGGCACTATTTCAGAATGTGTTCCTGGTGATTTTAGGTGTAATTTGAATTGATGATCGACCCTGGGTCGTTATTTGTTGAAGTGACGCCCCTGTAGGGGGCGCTGTTTTGAAGGGTATTTTCGGACCCAGAAATCATAATTGTGAAAAAAAATTTTGACGACCACCCATGTGGCCGTTGCATGTTTAATTGACATCCCAACGGGGGGCGTTGTTTTCTGGGGTGTTTTAAAATAAACATTGCGCGAAAT
The DNA here is from genome assembly GCA_022559845.1 of Amorphophallus konjac. Lineage (NCBI taxonomy): Eukaryota > Viridiplantae > Streptophyta > Magnoliopsida > Alismatales > Araceae > Amorphophallus > Amorphophallus konjac. The sequence continues at coordinate 52,337,038 of CM040124.1, read as the reverse complement.
AAAAATAAAAAAATAGAATCATATATCGAAAATAAAATAAATGGAATGGAAATTAATAGCAGATGATAATTAAACATCATGATTTTAAAATGACGACGTGCTGCAGGGCGTGGTTTCATGAATTATTCATTTTCAAAAATTAAAAACGATCTAAATTGATGACTTGAGGAGGGTCGTTGTTTGAATTGACGGCACCGCTGTGGGCGTCATTTTACTGTGTCACCTGGTTTGCCATTTCTTCCCTTCATTGAGGGCTATGGAAGATTGATGAAAATAAAATAAATTAAAAAAATGGAAGGGCTTGAGGTAGGGGACCTACCTTGCTTCGCTCGGGCGTTAGGAGCCCTCCACGGAGTGGCTACCGAGGTTGCCGAGGCTGCCGTGGCCGTCGAGGTCGAAGGGCCGCCGCCACCGATGGTGCACCTTCTTCTTCTTCCCCTCCTTCTTCTCCCTCTTCTTCATCATCATCCTCCTCCTCTTCGTCATCATCTTCTTCATCTTCTTCTTCGTCACCGTCCCCTTCATCTTCATCTCCACCGTCTCCCTCGTTTCCTCCATCCTCATTTCGTTCTTCTTCTTGTTCAGTTGCTTCTTTCTCCGTCGCCGGAGTTTGTTCGGCCACCGCCGGAGGAGCCTCCTCTGCAGCGGGCTCATCATCGCCGAGGTCCACGACGTCGAGGGCCGAAACCCTTTGACATTTGTGAGCGCGGCCCGCCATGGGTATAGAGAGAGTAGAGAGAATAGAGAGAGAAATAGAGATGGGGGGGTGTTGACACATGAAAAATGATAAAATAATAACAATATATACATATATATATATAAATAATGTCAACATATTTTTCCTACTAAATCATCTTATATTCCTTATTTTCTAGGGATAGAGGAAGAGGCGGAGAGGCTACAAGGGCCCATTAAGCCCACAAAGGCACCCAGACCATATCAAAGTTTAAAAGGACATCGAAGCCCATACTGAAGAGGGGGCGCGTCGAGAGCACCAGGCAAGAGGAGCGCGCCGATGAGAAGAGGGTTCTGTAACCCACTATAAAAGTTGAGGTTCGACGAAAAAACAAAGGAGCCGGTGGAAAAGGACGACAAGAGAAGAAAGCCAGCGGCAAACGGAGATAAAAAAAAAGAAAGAGAAGAAGAGAGCCACCGAAGTATTCCGGAAGTGTTGCAGAAGGAGACTGAGAGAAGAAGAAGAGAGGAAAGTGAGTCGTCGGAGCATCCGCACAAGGTGGATTGCCACCGATCGGAGGCCCTTTGGGGCTACAGTTCCCCCCCCTTCCTTTCTCTCCTGTTTACGCGTTCCTCTGTCGCTATACTTCTGCTGGCGAGCTCTATAATGCAATGGCCTCTTGAGGCTTCCTTCTGTCTGTATTCTGGCTATGCCTGATTTTATATGAATGAAAGATATATATCGATGCATCTATTTATGATAAGAATTCTTTCTTTATATAGATGTGTTGCTGTAGCTAAATCCCCTTGATGTCGTCTGCGTGCTCCCTTTATTCTATCTAGAATTGCCGTAGTTCCGATTTTATGTTTCTTTCGTTCAACCCGGGGCGACGGCCTTATGGCTACTACGACTTCGCAGAGACAGTGGGAGTGTTATCTCATCTGTCAATGACATTTACGAAGGCACTGCCACGCTCCGGGAACACTGAGTTCTGGTTCTTACTCCCTGAGTTCTACCTCGAGTAGTCAAAGTATTTACCTCTGATACGAGACGGGAGCCCGAGACAGCCTATCTCGTGGTTTTTTCCTGTCCCCCAAATCATAAAAAAATCATAATAATAATAATAATTTCGCCTAACTCCGTTCTGGTGTTTATGTTCTCTTGACGATTTTTGTTCACTCAGAGGAGCCTAAGTCTGGCATCTTCCCCAAAATCTTAGCCCCCAAAGCCCCTTTTCAACTAACCAAGGAGCCAAGTGCTCTCGGCGCAGATCCTGCGCCGATTACCTCCCACGCCGATGGCATGCAGCCACCTCCCGCACCGAGAATCCCCCTTCATTGTTTCCACGCCGAACGTGAGCTCCCACCGTTTCACATGTGTGCACGCAGTGGTTACTCGTATGGCTTTGCCCATATGATGCATTTATCTCCACGAAGGGCATGTTTGAATAAACCAAAGTCATTAATGCGTGGCCCCCATCTCCGTCAATCTTGCATGTTCACGAAATACTTGTGAGCCTATACGTCAGCTCCATGTGCATACCTGTTCACGATGCTTTCCCTAAACCCATCCTATACGTGTGAATATATATTGACCCATTTATCAATGGCATTGACACATCCCCATTGCATTAATTCCTAAGCCCTCACCCATTAACTTTACCCATGTCAGGTTGGTGTATAGCATAGCAGCCCAATCATCCTACATGTATATATAAAGGTATATCTATATAACATGCATGCCTAAATAATCCTTGAGGATCCTTACGTGAATATCCCTTTTAATCCACCCATGTTTAAACATGCAAAGTGAGTGTGCACTATAATAAATCTCTAAATGGGCCTTCTGATCATCACCTTTTATTTGACCATGCATACTACATTCATATGCTGCTCATAGATGCATATATTTGTGTGCACGCATGAATATAAGAATAGACACATGTATTTTTATGGATCAATTCTGTTGGGCTATTTACGTCCAATTCCGTGAGAGTAGGAGGAGCCATATCAATGGGGTTTTACCCCTACATTTATTTCAATTCGAGTTTCGGGTTTCCAATTTCCTTCTTTCACCCCGTTGGGCCACGGAGTTCTGCCACTGCATGTTCTCCGCTGGTCCCTTTAGGGGAATATTAATAAGGCACCAAGATGAGTGGACACTGTCCCGCTAAATTCTGATCCTCTTGGATCTTGGGATACGCCCATCTTTCTTTTGGCTTCCATCTCGGCACTCCGTGGATGGATGTCCTATACTCCCCTTTTGGCATAGTCCAAAATAAGGGGAGATGCTGCCGAAATTCATTCACGATCCTTGCTTTGTCATATTGTGTCATGTTTTTCATTAAACTGATGAATTAACCCCCTGTTGTGTGACAGAGGCCTGAGATAGACTGTCTCATGGCTCTTTGCCCGCTGAAAAGGAGAACATAGCCATTATGAGATTTTCCACCAATTGTTACATGGTCTCCCTAGACCTTCTATGGATGAATCTCTCCTCTTTTCAGCTTAATTAAACATCATTGCCAGAGCCCATGAAGTCCCAATCGAACGCAGAATATCCTTTCAGACTCACCAAGCCCTCACGGCATTTGAAAGGCCAATAAATATCTAGCTATCGGCGCCACCAGTCCTCCCGACGTGACCTCCTCCCGGCGCCACTTTCGCGCCGGGTAAAGGGCGCGCCGGCAAGATGGCCGTGCCGACCCGGCCGCGCCGGTTTGCTTTCGTGCCGGAATCCCAGCCGTGCCGATTTGCTTTCGTGCCGAAATCCTAGCCGCGCCGGTTTGCTTTCGTGCCGGAATCCTAGCCGCACCGGTTTGCTTTCGTGCCGAAACCCAGCCGCGCCGATTTGCTTTCGTGCCGGAACCCCAGCCGCGTCGGTTTGCCACCGTGCCGGAATCCTAGCCGCCCTGGTTTACCTTCGCGCCGGTTCCCATCCGTGCCGGTTCAGCTCAGTGCCGACTACTATTCAAACACTCAACTTCCCAGCAACCTTAATGAGCCCTAAACTCAGTCCAAACCCAATTTCCTAACCTCATTAGCCTGCATGCCAACCTTCATTATATCATGGGGAATCATGGTTCTTCATCCAAGTCTAAGGGAGCTAAATCAATGGGGTTTTACCCCCACATTATACCATTTGACCGTGATATTTTCTTCTAACCCTGCTGACTCTTGGAGTTCTGCCACTGCATGTCCTCCAATGGTTTCTTAAGGGGATATCAATAAATACCATGATAATGGACATCGCCCCGTCGCATCTAGATCCTCTTGGATCTCGGGCTACGCCCATCTTTCTTTTGGCTTCCATCTCGGCACTCCATGGATGGATGTCCTATACTCCCCTTTTGGCATAGTCCAAAATAAGGGGATATGCTGCCCGACTTACTCCGTGTATTAATATATCATATCTTGCATCGCATGATCATCTGCATGCATCTCCTATCCTGGAAATGAATGAGCATACCTATCATATTGGTTTTACCCCTGGGACTCTTCTACTTTGGCGATTAATCAAGGGTTGTCCTTCTTTGGAAGGACGTAATTAACGTTATAGTCTTTATGGTATGACGGACTTTCGGTCCCGACTCAGACTTCACAATCGACTGACTGAGTCAGATCGAGCGCACAATAAAATTGTCACTCCGGTGACTGGCACGCCTAGTAAACTAACTAATAAATCAATAAATAAATATAAATAGATAAAAATAAATAAATAAATCCATTCCCACAAGCTGGCACGCCCGGTAGGACGTAGTCTCCCTTCATCTCTTCGCCAAAGTAGAAGGCCTGGAGGCCTTCCCCAAAATACTGATCGTTTGCTCATTCTGATTTGCAGTGATCTCAATGGCTGGTGGATTTGCCGCGCTTGCATTCGGCTCTCAAGTGGTCGCTACCCATGTGGAGCACAGGTACCTGGCGGTGCCCACTGCTTTTGGGACTCTGCCACCAGTGGTGGGGTTCCCTAATTTTCTCGGAGTCGCCTTCATCGGCTTGCTAAGGATCGAGGAAGAGGAAGCTAACAAGATTGTTGCGGCCAAGGCCGTAGCCCCTGCGATGGCGAGCTATCCGCGGGGAACCACTCCGTCTTGCCATACTATCTCATGCTTTGTCTACCACATGGACTACCATGCTATCCCCGCCAGTGACAAGGCATCCGAGCGCAAGAAGAAGAAGAACCAAAGAAGAAGAGTTGTTGCTATTTCCCGAGGCCGACTCTCGGCTTCTGGGAAGTCTGTTCTAATTGGTGGCGTTCGTTTTTATCTGAACGGCCGCCGTGCTGAAGCTTTGTCGGATCATATCATCCCGGCAATTTGATCCCGTTCACAACACCTTCCAGGCATTAGCAAGCCAGAAGGCCAATCTAGACATGGATGTCCGGGGGAAGCTAGCTCCCAAGCTACCAAAATTCAAGCAAATTTGGGTTCTCAAGAGGACCCGGGGCCCAGCTTTGACCCCGCAAGATTTAACATCAACTGTCAAGGACCCCAGGTGTAGGGGCAATAAAGCTACACCAAAGGAAGAAGAGGTCATGCCAGTGGCCTCTCCGCCCGCTCCTAGGGTCTGTGCCAGGCATACCAATGTTCTCCGACGTTCGACAAGATCGAACGGAGCTACTAGACTATCGCGGCCCTCCTACATGCCGTCGATGCAAGGCCAACTATTAATTCCTACCCTCTCTCCAGGGCGCAGTCAAGGAGAAATGACCAAGGTGGTCAGGGATTACTTCTATGGCTTAGAAAGTTCTTTCCAAAGTCGGCAAAGGCTACTCCGCGCCATTAGCGCCGAAAGAAAAGAAGAAGGCAAATAAAGAAGAAGAATGGTGTCATTCATGAATGAATATGAAGATGGCTTTCAAGCCAAGTGCTCTGAAGCTTCTCCACAGTGTGAAGAGAATAAAAGGATATCAATGTTTGAAAAGTCAACCTTCCCCAGTCAAGTCCAGAAGACAGTCTGGGGGCAAAGAAAAAGAATCCAAGTCTTCACTTGCAACATGGCAGGGGTGGCTAGCAGATATGGGGCCCTACCTGAAGAACCAGAAGAGTTGGCCAAGTTAGCTGAAAGGCCCGGGCTAATGACAAGAAGAGGCAAAGCTGCAAGAGAAATGCTCGAAGCAGCCAAAGAGAAGCAAATTATCACTACTTCAATTGCCAACATGGTGACTTCTGAAGAAGAAGAGATTACTCTGCCAACCTCGTTTGAAGATGTTTCGGGCGAAGCATTCAAGGGTACTTCTGCTATGGTAGTGCAAGACCCAACCATCTGAATGATGTTACAAAATTACCAGCAAGAGATTGAAGCCTTGAAGAGGCAACTGAATGAAAGAGATGAACAAGCCCTTTTTCCCTGGCAATAGGGCGTGCATGCTGAATCATCCCGGGAAGTTCCTAACCCAGTCGATGCTACACCCAAAACTACTTCTCAAGCAACAGGCAATGGCAAGGCCGCTCTGCAGCCACATTCCCTACAACCACGCTTGGTGCAACCAGCTCTTCCACCAGTGCAGTAGTTGCCACCAACAGAGCCGTCGGCACCTCATGTCGAAGCTCTACTCACTCCCTCTATAAAGCATCCTGCACATCGCCACTCGGCACCGGTGAACCCAACCGTGGTAAATAAATCAATGGTGGAACAAGTAATTGAAATGAAGCTGGCCGAGAGGACAGATGGTGATATTAGCACTTTTGATGTTTACAACGTGCCATATCCGCCACAGTATGCTACAAAGAGGCTCCCGCCTGGCATCAACAAGCCGCCCAAATTTTAAAAGTTTGGTGGGAAGGGCTCTCCTAAAGAGCATATTGCTTACTATATGACAGTAATCGGCGACCTGGCAACAGATGAAGCCTGAAGAGGCGAAATCTCGTGCTGTGTCCTGAGCGGGCTGTGGATCACCAGAAGATGAATTGCAAGATAGGGAAACGTATCAGAGGGCCCAGGGGATTTCCCTAGGGAAAAACCCTCCGATGGTTAAGTCAGTAGAGCTGTGGTGGAAGCAATAATGGGGAGGAGAAAAACTAGTGCGCGAGATTCCTCTCCACCAGAGGGGTGAAGCGGATTGTGCTCAGGAGTTTGGGTGTATGAGTGCCTTAATGGCCCTTACCTTCCACCGGAGGGTATCCCTAGTTTAAATAGTACGCCGCCTTCAGGAGTCCTGTAAGCTGAGGGGTTTCCGGCGGGAGTTACGTCCTCAACGTGGGCTGTCATGGCCTTATCGTGGGAACGTTATCACCCCGAAGTCCGGCGGCTTCTTGATTCCCCTGTCCGTTGGGGACTCTAAACGGCAGCACAAACGGATAATATCCGGTCTGGCCGAGCTTCTGAAACGCCAGCCCTGTCCGGGTGATGAGCATAGCTCGGCGAAAGAGGGGTTGGATAGGTCGGCGAATGCCTGTCTCTCCCGGGCGGGGAAACGGCTTGGGCCGGACCCTCCTTGTGACCTGACCATTACTCGGGCCCTCCGAGCCTAGGGGCCGCAGGGGAGAGTTGGTTCCTCGAGTGTTTGTTCATTGGGCTTTTCTTTCGTAAGTGGGCCCTGTGGGCTGTCACTCAGGTGAGCTTGCCTCGTTGGACCCTGTTGGGTCTTGTTGGGCTGCTCTTTGAGTGGGCTGCAGAAATCCCCCTCTCCACTTGTCCCCCTCCTACTCCCGAGCCATGGTGGCTCGGTCGAGTAGTTTTTGAGGCTTTGGACCGGCGTGACTCAGGTGGGTGGAATTCTGTTGGCGTTATGGAGCCACGTGTAGTGGTCGCCTGGGCCCGTAATGATGATCCTGACGGATTTGAAATGAAGGGGCCCCCCTTTTCTCGGAGCACGGAACGACGCGCCGCCTTCCTCCAGGGTTTTATAGGCGTTGGGCGCTGTTCGTCGTTCTAGGCTTCTCAGGGTTTTAGGCTTTCCTTAGTTTCTTTGCTTCTGGGGCTCCTTGATGCGCCGTGAGAGCACAGTGGAGACGCAAAGTCTTGCGGCGGCGTTTGAGGAGTTGGCGAGGGAAACCGCGGAGGCGGTCCGGCAACTTCCTTCCCCCCCGGAGTCTTCGAGCTCGCGCGAGGGATCATCTTCCAGCTCGATGGCGGATCTGCCTTTGGAAATCGAGCAGGTGAGGCGGGAGCCCGTCCCCAATTGCAGTGAGTTGGGGGAAGCCGAGGTGAGGAAGCTGGAGCATCATTTTCGCTTGCCTCTCAGGTACAGCTTTGCTGCCGCCGCCCCGTATGAGACGAGTCTGGACAGCCGTACGGGGCACATTTGCACTTTTCTTCTGGCTTGGAAGAGTGGGTTCCGCCTTCCCTTCGAGCCTTTTGTACTTAAGCTTCTCGAGTTTTTCCGGTTGGCGCCTATTCAGTTGGTGGCCAACTCGTATCTCCTTCTTTCCGCCTTTCGGATTCTCTGTCGTCAGCACGACATTTTTCCTTCCTTGGACCTCTTTCACTATTTTTTCGAGTTGAAAGCGCACCCGTCGGCGGGGAAGGGCTTCTACTTTATCCAGGCGAGGAGGAACAGGAGTTGCATCTCACTCGCAGCGAAGGACTCCTCGCATAAGGGGTGGAAGACCCAATTCTTCTGGGTGAAGGCGGAGGCGACGGACGAGTCTTGGAGATGTCTGGTCTCGCCCAATTTTCATTCGAATCTTCCCCCTCGCCAGGACGAGTTCCCTCCCCACGTGGAGCGGCAGGCCACTCGTCTGCTGGATAACCGCCAGTCGACCGAGGAGCTGGTGACGCCGGAGAACATTGAACGGTGTTTTCTTACGCGGTTGACGTCGACAGGTACCGCTCTCGAGGTTCTTCTCCTGGGGTGGTAGTTACTCTCTTTCTCCTGACCGGGTCTTCTTCCTTTGTTGCAGACGTAAGGCGGGAACCTCTGGAGGAAGCTATTGAGGTCATTGATCTGGGAGATGACTCGGCGGCCGACGAACCAGATGCTTCTGCGGGTCGCGCCCAAGCCCGAGATAAGGGCAAGGGGGTGGCCCCCGAGGGATCTTCACGACCAACTGGTACGAAGCGCAAGGATCCCACGGCGGGAAAGTTGCGGGAGGCCGCGAAGGCCAGGAAACAGGCCAAGAAGGCAGGTCTTCCTACTACCCCCGGGGGTGACTCCGGCTCGGCGGCGCTCCCCTCTCGGGGGCAAGATGGGGCCGACCCCTTGGGGTCAGCACCCCCACCTGCCAGGCGAGAGGGGGCCGAGGAGACCGGGGGCCCTTCAGAGGGCGGCGATGGGTCGGCTCTCCCCCCCACGGGGGTAGAGGGGGCCGATGTTGAAGTAGTTGACGCTGAGACCGGGGGATCGGTCGGAGTCGGTGATGTCTCGGTCGGTGAGGTGTGGGCCAAGACAGGCAGGGCTGGGGGTTCGCCCGTGAGGGTGTTGCAGCCCCAAGAGCTTGAAGTTCCCGGTGCGGTCTATCCCGCGGCGTCGGTTGAGGTTGGGGGTTCGCCCGGGGAGGCGTCGCAACCCCAACCGACCGTGGTGCGCGAGGCGGTCAGCTCCGTCGCTCGAGCAGAGCCTTCTGGCGGGGTGCCCAGGGCGGAGCGGTTCCCTCTGCCGGAGCCCTTGGAAAGGCTCGGTATTACGGGCGACCTGTATCGGGTCTGCCGGTCGATCGCCGCAAGGACGAAGGGGGGAGAAAGGCGCAATACCCCCCCCCCCCCCCCCCGGGATCCTTGATGTTCTGATGGAGGGCGGCCTGGTCATAGCTCGGTCAGCGGCTTTGATGTCGGAGGCGCACGCCCGGACGGAGGCGGAGCGGTCGAACCTCGCCTGGGCCCTTGGGGGATGCGAGAGGAAACTGGCCCGACTCAAGGGGGAGCATGAGGGGCTCCGGCAGGAGTTTTCTGCGTTCCGGGAGGTGGCGCGGGCGAGCCGACTGGAATCCGGGGTGCTGACTGAACAACTCACCAAGACCCGAGAGTCTCTTGAGAGGACAAGCCGATCCCTGGAGGAGGAGCGTCTGCGTCGCCTCGAACTAGACAATCGCTGGGAGCTCGAACGCGCCGAGCTGCTAGATCGGGTGGAGGTGGCGGAGCGCCTCCGCTTTGAGGCTGAAGTGGACCGGGCCCGAGCGGAGGAGCGTGCGAGCGAAGCCGAGCGGAGGATGGTCGAGGTAGAGGAGCGTCTGGCGAGGGCGGAGGAGCGTGCAGCCGAGGCGGAGTGGGCTCGGGTCGAGCTCGTCGGAAGGGCGGGGTAGATCGAGGCGGAGGCGATCGAGCGCTATAGGAGCTCGGATGCTTACTCGGCCAACCTGGTAGAAGCCGCCCTACCCTATTACGAGGTAGCACTTCGCCGGGGCGCTCGAAAGGGGTTCAAGCAGGGCTATCGCCGGGCGATAAACTACGCCGATGAGCAAAACTCTGAGATTGAGTTCCCCTTTGGCCAGCGTTATGACTCGGATGAGTCAGTTTCTAGCTCCTCATCGTCGGTCGGGGAAGATTCGGAGGGGTCGCCTCCATCGGGGTAACCGGCTCCGGGCATTTCGGGAGGGCTCACGACCGAGACAGTTCTCGCACAGGCGAGGTCAGTGTCCGAGCCGGCCATCACCGAAGGTGCCGGGGATGACACGTCCCCTTCCGCCGTTCTCGAGCGTCAAAGTGGGCCCGAGACCTGATGTATTTTGCCTTGTTTCGCCTCTTTCCCTTTTTGTCTCTCTTTCCTCTTTTTAGAGAGTTTCCCTTTTGTGTGATAATGAACGACTTACTCTATTTGAGTCCATCTTTGCCGTGATTTGGTTGGCATATCTGGAGTAGTTGGGAGGTGCCGATATGTTCTGCACGGTTTTCGCATGCTGATTTGGTAGACTTCTGATGGGGCGTCCTTTCGTTCCTTCACGCTTTGAATGCCAGGCCGCTTTGTGAATCCCGCTAGGGCAGGGATCGAGGAGTTGGAGGTGACCATTCAGGGGGATCCCTTGGCGTGTTTTAAAGGGGGGAGTCATTTAAGGCGTGCGGCCTCCGTTGGCCTATAAGAGAGACCGAAGGGCGCTCCTTCCTCCTTAACGCTAAGGATTCTCGCCGATGATCTGTCCTTACTCCTTCTTTTTCACTCTGCGTTACGCCGTTGCAATCTAAGCATGGAGGGTCCTGCGGAGGGTGACGCTGCCGACGACGGGGAGCGGCGGGCTCTCGCTGTCCTGGAATGTTGAACGGATCCCACGGTCGCCGCGCGTGCACGAGACGGGTCCGACGGTCGCCGCGTGGATCTGGGGAGGGCTTCGGCGTGTGGAAGCATGCCGTTTGCCTCTTCTTAGCTCTGGCGAGGCTTCCGGGTGGACGCCGAGGTGGAGGGCGGATGGGGGATTAGGGGTGCCTGCCGCCACTCCCCTCCGTGTGAGGGGAGGAGGTGACTCAAGTTCCCTCCTAACCTCTCCCAGTAGCCTCTTTTTCCCTCTTCTGTTCTTCATTTCTTTCACTCTTCGGGGGCTACTTGCTCTCTCCTTCCTTCCAAGGAGTTGGCAGATTGGAAGAGGGGAGGCCTTCACGGCGCTCCTTTTTCCTGGTTGTTGCCAACTTGGGAGGTAGCCTTCCTCAACGTTTAAAGGTGGCCTTCCTTCTACAGTCCCTCTGTCACCTTTGTCACGGGCCACCCGAGCCAACTGGCTCGACCACCTCTTGTCCAAGCCAGTTTCCACACGAGGCAGAGTCAGTGGCTGGACGCGAGGAGATCAAGACCGAGTCAGCCGAGCGATGGCCTCTTGAAGCGGTGTTAGACGGATTTTTACTTTTTCCTATGTGATGTACTGGCATTTGCCTATCTGATGTACCAACAATTGTTTGAATGAATGGAGAGGGAATTATATTTCATTCAATCTTGCTATACAACTTTAGAAATAGAATCTGCGTAGTGTGGTCGCATTCCATGTCCGGGGAATGGGTTCCCCTTCCTTTGTAGCTAGCCTGTACGCACCTTTCCTGAGCGTCTCGATCACTCGGTAGGGGCCTTCCCAGTTGGGGGATAGCTTGCCCGCCACCTCCAGTGGTCGAGAGGCTTCGGCCTTCCTGAGGACGAAGTCCCCCGGTTGGAAACGTCTGTCTCAGACCTTGGCGTTGTAGTATCGAGTGAGGTGGCGCTGGTACTCCATTGCTCGGACGTTCGCGATCTCTCGTAGTTCGTCTGCCAGGTCGAGGTTCTCGAGCAACTTTTGCCCGTTTGCCTCGGGTGAGAAGCTGATCACTCGGAGAGACGGATTGGCGATCTCTAATAGAACGACGGCTTCGGTGCCATATACCAACTGAAAAGGGCTTTCACCGGTTTCCATCCTGGGGGTCGTTTGGTGCGACCATAGTACGCTAGGCAATTCCTCGAGCCAGATATCCTTAGCCTTGCCGAGTCTGGTTTTTATACCTTTTAAGATAGTCTTGTTGGCATTTTCAACCAGCCCGTTGGCCTGAGGGTGGGCGACCGAAGTGAAGTGGTTGTGGATATTTAGGTCGGCGCATCTGTCTCAGAAATATCGAGAGTTGAATTGCCGACCGTTATCGCTTACTATCACTCAGGGGATGCCAAAGCGACAAATGATCGATTTCCAAACAAAGCCCCAAACGACTGTCTCGGTGATCCTTGCCGTAGCCTCGGCCTCGATCCACTTGGTGAAGTAGTCGATGGCGACGATGATGAACTTCTTCTGGGACTGGGCCATCGGGAATGGCCCAAGGATATCGATTCCCCACCGAGCGAAAGGGTAAGGCTCGGCTAGGGTGACAAGTTCCGTAGCCGGCTGATGGACCAAATGGTCGAACCACTGGCAATGGTCGCACTACCGTGCTTGAGCCGTGCAGTCGCGCTGCAGGGTGGGCCACCAGTACCCCTGCCATAGTAGGATCCTGGCTAGCGGCCGACCTCCTGCATGCGCTCCGCACAGGCCTTGGTGAATCTCCTGGATGGCTCGGCTTGCTTCGTCGGGACCGAGACACTTCAGGAGGGGACCGGAGAACGATCTTCGGTAGAGAGTGTTGTCGAGGACGACGAAGCGCCGAGCTTGATACTTCATTCGGCGGGCTTCCCGAGGGTCGGAGGGCTCTTGGGGGTCCTGTAGCCAGGACAGGTAGGGGGAGCGCCATTCACTTGGAGTGGCCGAGTCAACAGCGAGGAGCTCCGTGTCGATGCTCGGGCGCTCTATCTCTTCTAGGAGGACCGATCGTGTACCTTACGGGTCTAGGGAGGAGGCCAATTGAGAGAGGGCATCCGCCCGAGAGTTTTGCTCCCGAGCTATCCGGACTACCCCAAATTTCTTGAACTGTTGGGCCAGGCTCCGGACCAACTGAAGGTATTTGATCATGGGTGCCTCCCGAGCTTCATACTCACCGTTGACCTGACCTGCGACCAGCTGAGAGTCGGTGTGGATCCTGACTTGCTCGACCCCCAATCGTCGGGCCATGCGTGCTCCCGAGATAAGGGCCTCGTACTCGGAAGCATTGTTAGATGCCTGAAAGTTGAATTTCAAGGCGTACTGTAGCTCTATCCCTTCGGGGGACCTCAGGAGGATCCCCGCACCGCTGCCTGCCGAATTGGACGATCCATCGACGAACAGTTCCCAGGTTGGCCCGGTCGTGGTCGGAGGCCTGTCTTCGGCCGGGATGGTGCTTTCGGCAATGAAGTCGGCGAGCGCTTGGCCTTTGATTGCTGATCATGGCTGGTACGAGATGTCGTAGGCCCCGAGCATAATGGCCCATTTGACGAGTCACCCTGAGGCCTTGGGGTGGGCCAGAATCTTCTTCAATGGCTCGCCGGTTAGCACGGTGATGGGGTGCCCCTGGAAGTAGGGTCGGAGGCGCCTTGCGGAGGTAACCAACGCTAGCACGAGTTTCTCGGTTGCGGGGTACCTCCGTTCGGCCTCATTGAGCACCTTGCTAGTGTAGTAGACTGGTCTTTCGATTCCTGAGTCATTTCTGACTAGGACCGAGCTGACCGTGGATGGTGTCGCCGAGAGGTAGAGCAGCAAGACTTCGCCTGGGACGGGCTTGGAGAGCACCAGTGGCGAAGCCAGGAACTTCTTAAGCTCGACGAATGCTGTCTGGCATTCCTCATCCCATGCAAACATAGCAGATGCTAGCTTGGGTCCCCTCATCAGTTTGAAGAAGGGCAAGCATCATTCGGCCGCACGGGACAGGAAACGGCTGAGAGCTGCGACACGCCCTGTCAGACGCTGGACGTCTTTAACGTACGTGGGCGGGCGCATGTCCAGGATGGCCTGGACTTTGTCGGGGTTGGCTTCGATCCCGCGCTGAGTGACCAGGAAACCCAGGAACTTCCCGGATTTTACTCCAAAGGCGCGCTTGGCGGGGTTGAGCTTCATGTTGTACTTCAGGAGGGTGTCGAAGGTTTCGGCAAGGTCGGTGAAGTGGTCTTGGGCCTTGGGGGTCTTGACAAGCATGTCGTCGATGTAAGCCTCGACGTTCCGACCTAGCTGTCCCTCAAACATGTGATTTACCAGTCGCTGATATGTGGCTCCAGCGTTCTTCAACCCGAAGGGCATCCGGGTGTAGCAATACACGCCGCAGTCGGTGATGAAGGCGGTCTTCTTGACGTCTTCTGGATTCATTCTGATCTGGTGATATTGCGAATAGGCATCTAGGAAGCTGAGTATCTCGTTGCTCGAGGTTGAATCAACCAATTGGTTGATGCTCGGTAGCGGATAGCAGTCCTTGGGGGTAGCCTTATTCAGATCGGTGAAGTCCACGCACATTCGCCATTTGCCTGTGGTTTTTGGCACCAGGACGACGTTGGCTAGCCACGTTGGGTACCGGACTGGTCTGAAGAGGCCAGTCTCTTGTCCCTTGGTGACCTGCGCCTTGATGATCGCCTACTTCTCGGGCGCATGCCTCCTTCTCCGTTGCTATACGGGCCTCACGGTGGGGTCGAGGTTGAGCTTGTGCATCACGGTCTTCTCTGGTATGCCAGGGAGTTGATCATCGGACCAAGCAAAGACCTGAATGTACTCAGAAAGAAATTTCGTGTATTGCTGCTGTTCCTTAGGTGGTAGGTTGGCTCCGATCCTTACTCCGAGGGCCGGGTCATCGTTTAGGAATACCGTTAGCAATTCGCCACCGGGCTCGGTGGTTACGGTCTTTCCTTCGACTCCCTTGGGGCCCTTATCCTTCCCGTCCGACCTTGAGGCTTCCACCAAGATGTTGTAGCACCTTCTAGCCGTGACCTGGTTACCTCGGACTTCCCCCAACCTATTTTTGGTGGGAAACTTCATTTTCTGGTGATAGGTAGATGGTACGGCCTTTATTCGGCTGAGGATTTTCCGGCCGAAAATGGCGTTGTACGCTATCATACCCTTGATCACTATGAAGTCCGCCATGACCGTAACGGTTTTGGGTGGGGTGCCGATGGTGACCGGCAGGCTTAGGGCTCCCTCGGGGTAGGTGGCCAGGCCGTTAAACCCGCAAAGGGGTGTTCGGATCGGGCGGAGCTTGGATGGGTCTTCCCCCATCTTGAGGAAACAGTCATAAGATAATACATCGGGGGCACTCCCAAAGTCAACCAGAATTCTATATACGTTACAATGGTTTATTATGGCCGAGATAACGAGGGCATCATCATGCGGGGTGTTCAGCCCTTCCAGGTCTTGGTCGGAGAAGACTATGACCCGGGGCTCCCTTGGAGGGCCCCTGGAGGGCTCTAAGGCCTGGCTGGCCCGTTCGGCATGACGCTTCCTTCCTCGACTGGTGTTGCCGCCCGATGCCATTCCTCCAGAGATGACATTGATGTGGACCCCTCGGGGGGCGTTGTCGATCTCCTCGGCGGCGTCTCGGTCTTCTTTGCGCCTAGCTGCAAACTGGGCTAGGTGCCCCTGACGGATGAGACGCTCGATCTCGTCTTGGAGCTGGTGACAGTCGCCGGTGTGGTGCCCGTGGTCGCCGTGGAACAGGCAATGCCTGTCGCACTTGCAGTTCTTCGATCTCATTGGTTCGGGCTGGCGGAGGAGTCCCGAGTCTTTGATGTCTTCATAGATCTCGTAGACTGGCACGGTCAACGGGGTGTATCGCTCATACTTCCGTTTGCGCTCTCCTTCCCGATCGTGCTTCTTGCCCAAGCCAGGATTTGGCTCGGAGGCCCGCTTCTTGTCCCCCTCCCGACCAGAGCCGGTTGTGTCTCGGCAAGCGCTGAGTACTTCTTCGCACTCGGCGTGGCGCAGTGCCAGAGTCACTAGCTCGGCAAGGGTCGAGGGAGGGTGGAGGACCAGTTCGCGGCGGAGATTCTCGTCCTGGGTGCCCCCGGTCAGAGCGGTCGTGGCCGAGGCCACATCCAGGCGGGGAATTCTGAGGGCTTCCGATTTAAATCGGTGGACATAAGCCCGGAGCCTTTCCCCTTGCGCCTGTTTGAGGGCCAGGAGCCCCGCTACTGACCTTGGGGGGGCGCTCCCGGTGAAGCTCTCCTTGAAGACTCGCCCGAATTGCCTGAAGTCCCGGATGGACCCAGGGGTGAGGTCCCGGAACCATGCCTGAGCGCCTTGGACCAGGGTGGCCGCAAAGGCTCGGCATTTGATGGGATCCAGCGTTCCATGCAGAGTTACCAGGGCGTCGAAGCTGTCGTAGTGGTCGGCTGGGTCGCCCTGGCCATCATAGAGCTTGAAGGTCGGAATGGAGGTTCTGGGAGACACCTCTGCCTTCAAGATGTATGCAGAGAAAGGGGATTTCTCCTCGTCCTCCGGGAAAGAGGTTTTCTGCAGGGCGGGGAGGGCGCGCTCTTGCTCTGTAAAACGTCTTTCGAAATCCCTCAGTCGGAGGGATAGTTCCGGCTGCGGTCGTGCCGTGGGACTGGGGGGAGAGTCGTGGTGATCCTCAGGAACGTCAGCGCCCGGGCGCGGAGGCCTCGCCCCCTGTTTCCCTTTTCTGGGCGTGGAGGAAGCCTCTTGCTCCTGGGGCGGAGCTTGCGAGGGTCCTCCAACATTGTTGTGGATGAGCTGCTGACCGCGGAGGGTGAAGCGGCCCCCGGCGGTATGCTGGGACGCACTTCGACGGGGGGGGCTCCCGGATGGGGCACGGGACCTGGCATCCCTTGCCGCCTGGGCCCTCATGAGCTCCACGAGGACGTCAAGCTTCTTATTGAGGGCCTGGAAGACCTCGTCGCCACCGTTGGGGGGTACCCCTGTCGCCGTCGGAGGGGGCGACGTCCCGTTGGAGGGGACGCTGGCGTTGGAGGGAGGGTTCTGTGAGGCCCTAGAGGGGCCATCTCCTACCGCCACCATGGCCTTACCCCTCTCGCAGGCGAACCTCCTCCCTGAGCTTCTTCTCACCATCTTGGCTCTTCGTGCGTTTCCCACAGACGGCGCCATATGAAGAGGCGAAATCTCGCGCTGTGTCCTGAGCGGGCTGTGGATCACCAGAAGATGAACTGCAAGACAGGGAAACGTATCAGAGGGCCCAGGGGGTTTCCCTGGGGAAAAACCCTCCGATGGTTAAGTCAGTAGAGCTGTGGTGGAAGCAATAATGGGGAGGAGAAAAACTAGTGCGCGAGATTCCTCTCCACCAGAGGGGTGAAGCGGATTGTGCTCAGGAGTTTGGGTGTATGAGTGCCTTAATGGCCATTACCTTCCACCGGAGGGTATCCCTGGTTTAAATAGTATGTCGCCTTCAGGAGTCCTGCAAGCTGAGGGGTTTCCGGCGGGAGTTACATCCTCAACGTGGGCTTTCATGGCCTTATCGTGGGAACGTTATCGCCCCGAAGTCCGGCGGCTTCTTGATTCCCCTGTCCGTTGGGGACTCTAAACGACAGCACGAACGGATAATATCCGGTCTGGCCGAGCTTCTGAAACGCCAGCCCTGTCCGGGCGATGAGCATAGCTCGGCGTAAGAGGGGTTGGATAGGTCGGCGAATGCCTGTCTCTCCCGGGCGGGGAAACGGCTTGGGCCGGACCCTCCTTGTGACCTGACCATTACTCGGGCCCTCCGAGCCTAGGGGCCACCGGGGAGAGTTGGTTCCTCGAGTGTTTGTTCATTGGGCTTTTCTTTCCTAAGTGGGCCCTGTGGGCTGTCACTCAGGTGAGCTTGCCTCGTTGGACCCTGTTGGGTCTTGTTGGGCTGCTCTTTGAGTGGGCTGCAGAAATCCCCCTCTCCAAAGCCTACCTGCTAAAGTTCTTTGGGTCCTCACTGACAGGCCTAGATTTTGAATGGTATTCCAATCTGCCAGCCGGCTCTATAAGTGATTGGGCAGCTATGCAACAGAAGTTTCAGGAGCGGTTCCATGTTGCTGAAAGAGAGGTCACACTGGCCAAGCTGTATGCCTCCACGCAAAGACATGATGAGTCAGCCCTGGAGTACATCAAAAGATGGTGGAATCTCAGTATGAGATGCAACCGGCCGCCACATCCAGAAGACGCGGTGCAAATATGCAAGCAGAATCTGAGCCGGGAAATCATCAGCAGGATGATCGGAATTGAAATACGGTCTTTTGACCGGCTAAATAATGTGGCCGCGGAGATTGAAGTCTTCATCTCCAGCTCTCCCTCTACTCCAACCCCTACAAGCCAAAAGGGCAAGTCTATTGACAAGTGGCCATCGCCCAAGGAAGCTCACACAATTCACTTCAAAGCATTCAACCAATAAGAAGAAAAAGAAGAAGGAGTGGCTAACCCTCCAACTGCTAAGCCAGCTGAGCAGCAAGAAGTCCCGTCCTTGCGGGCCAAGATGAAAAAGCTCTACTCTTTCCCCAAGGAGAGGACTCGGATCTTCTTCGAATGGGCTGTCGCAAACAATAAGGTTACTCTACCAGAGCCGAAGAGACCGGAAGATGCTAGAAAGAAGGATCATCCTCGCTTCTGCCCATATCACCAGATGGTTGGGCACCATATTGAAGATTGTTACGTCTTTAAAGACGCTATTGAAAAGCTAATCAGAAGAGGGGAGCTACAACTGGGCGACTATAAGGTTGATCCTCCTTGCCCGCATGAACAACCTGCTATGGGAAGAGCAATCAATACAGTGTCTCTATGCCAGCTGTCGTCTCAAGGGACAACCAGAGTTCGCATCACACACCAGGTGCCAACTACAAAAAGGCAAGAGAAGAATAAGCCAAGAGACAGAGAGAGCGGCGTTCTCCTCTCCTGCAATACCCTATCGAGATAAAATCCGCTGAGGAAGAAGTCACCAAAGCAGAGTTATATATGATCCAACAAAAAGATGATGAGTCTACTTCGGACTACATTCAACGTTGGAAGAATCTCAATGCGAGATGCAAACATCCGCCAAGCTGCAAGGACGCTGTCCAGCTATGCAAGCGTAATTTGAGGAAAGAGATCCTACAAAGGGTAATTGGCCTCGAAGTCAAAACCTTTGACCAATTAGAAGATGTGGCAATTGAAATTGAAGCCTTTCTAGCCAAATACGGCCTGGCTTTTACACCTCCAATTCAAGTGCACAAGCCAATTGAAGAACAGCCGGCACTAGAAGGAATAGAAGCAGTTGACTTTGTAGTCTTCGAGCGTCGATGGAGGAAAGCACATGAGGCAACTAGCTCCTCCTCTACCAAGGTTGCTGAACAAAAACTCCCTTCACTAAGGGCAAGAATGAAAAGACCATACTCCTTTTCGCAAGACAAGACCCATCGGCTGTTCGAGTGGGCCCTTCAGTACAAAAAGGTCATCCTCCCGGAGCTCAAGAGACCAAATGACATCAAAAGAAAAGACGACCCTCGGTTTTGCCCCTACCATCGGAAGAGGGGACATCTCATCGAGGACTGCTATATGTTCAAAGACATCATGGAAGACTTAGTCCAAAGTGGTGAATTACAACTTGGAGAATATAGGGTGGATCCACCTCGCCCTCACCTGATGCCCATTTTCAAGATGACGGCTAACACAGTTTCCGTACATCAATCGAGACGGTACACCCTCTAAGATGCAACCTGAGGTCCCTCCGTTGTGGCGAGAGGCCGAACAAATGCAATTGTTGCACCGTCTTCGGGACAACTGCTGAAGACCAAAACAGAAACAAACCCAAAAATAAAAGAAAAGATGCTGCTTTACCACTCGATGTGCTGCCCTCTTTATTCAAGCCATCAGCTCAAGAATGGAGTCCACTCATATCTGGGCCAACTGCAAAATGATAAAGATGCAAGGAAGAATCTCCTTCCAAATGAAATGACCCGGCACGACGTAGCCGCTGCTCTACATGCTCCAGCACACAATAATGGAGGCTCAACTCTCTCCGAGCAAGGGGGGCAAGAATGAAAATATGCTCAGCCGCAATCAAGCTCTGAGGTGCCGCTGGGCACAGCAAGACTCTAGTCCCCGCTCGGGGGCTGCCAACAAAAGAGAAGAGGGTGGAGTCCAACGGCTGGATTTCCCTGCTATTGTCTGCCTACACAATTGCTCGTGAAGCGACCAAGCTACCCAATGGAAAGACGTGCTTTGAACAACTCGTCTTCAGCTATCCACCCTAGCTTGGGGGCATTAAAAGGAGAATGAACTCTCTGACTATCCACCCCAGCATGGGGGCATCCAAGGCTAAAAGAAGAGAGAACGGGATTATTCAGGGCACACCAACATCCCACCGTGAACTGGACAAGCCGCTGTAGATGCTAACTGTTCGACAAGCTCGACTGCTAAAGATTTCGAGCTCCTCACTTAGAGGACCCATCTGCTGCATTTCATTCAATGTTAGAACGGGATTCCTCCTTATCCTGCAAAATGCTTCCCATTAGTCCCACCGGGATTGACTCTCTACCCCTAGTGTGGAACCCACATTCATAACTAATACATCCTTGCCATCTTTCGGCATTCCACCGTAAATAGCTACACAAACACGCTAAGAGATACCAAACTTGTCCCACTGGGCTCATAAAACCTCTCCCTTGGCTTGTGGTATTCCGCCCTCGTCGAGCTCTCATCGCCCATCAGTTCCATTGGACCGGGCCCATTAAATCCTTCCTTGGTTTAGTGGCATTCCGCCCTAGCCGAGCTACCCCTATCTTGGTCTAGGGGCATTCCGCCCTGATCGAGCTACCCCTATCTTACTTTAGTGGCATTCCGCCCTAGACGAGCTATCCTTATCTTGGTTTAGTGGCATTCCACCCTAGCCGAGCTACCCTTATCTTGGTTTAGTGGCATTCCGCCCTAGCCGAGCTATCCTTCCTTGGTTTAGTGGCATTCCGCCCTGATCGAGCTACCTTATCTTGGTTTAGTGGTTTTTCGCCCTAGCCAAACTACCTTTCCTTGGTTTAGTGGCATTCCGCCCTAGCCGAGCTACCCCTATCTTGGTCTAGTGGCATTCCGCCCTGATCGAGCTACCTTATCTTGGTTTAGTGGCTTTCCGCCCTAGCCAAACTACCTCTCCTTGGTCCAGTGGTATTCCGCCCTGATCGAGCTACCCCTTATCTTGGTCTAGTGGCATTCCATCATGATCGAGATATCCTTCCTTGGTTTAGTGGCATTCCGCCCTGATCAAGTTACCTTATCTTGGTTTAGTGGTTTTCCGCCCTAGCCAAACTACCTTTCCTTGGTCTAGTGGCATTTCGCCCTGATCGAGCAACCCTCATCTCGGTCCAGTGGCATTCCACCCTGATCAAGCTATCCCTCCTTGGTCTAGTGGCATTCTGCCCTGATCGAGCTACCCTTATCTTGGTTTAGTGGCATTCCGCCCTAGTCTAGCTATCCTTCCTTGGTTTAGTGGCATTCCGCCCTGATCGAGCTACCTTATCTTGGTTTAGTGGTTTTCCGCCCTAGCCAAACTACCTTTCCTTGGTTTAGTGGCATTCCGCCCTAGCCGAGCTATCCCATATCCTGGTCTGGTGGCATTCCGCCCTGGCCGAGCTCTACCTGCCTTGGTCTGGTGGCATTCCGCCCTGGCCGAGTTCTACCTGCCTTGGCCTAGTGGCATTCCGCCCTGGCCGAGTTCTACCTGCCTTGGTCTAGTGGCATTCTGCCCTGGCCAAGCTCTACCTACCTTGGTCTAGTGGCATTCTGCCCTGGCCGAGTTCTGCATGCCTTGGTATTTCACCCTGGCCGAGTTCTACCTGCCTTGGTCTAGTGCAATTCCGCCCTGGCCGAGCTCTACCTACCTTGATCTGGTGGCACTCTGCCCTAGCTAAGTTCTACCTACCTTAGCTGTGGACGCACTTTTTATTTAATAAAATCATTGTTTATTTGTTTATTGGCGTTTATTAAGTGCGTGGGCGTGCCAGTCACAAAGTGACGATGGTGAGGACACGCGCCACACTTTACGACGGAGTACATGGATCTCGCCGGCATCCCTTTGGCTCGGCGATCACTTGGCGGACGAGCAGAGTTATGTTTAGTTATTTTATGCTTTAGGCCATGCTGGGCCTTGGTTTAGTCCCTGCGTGGACACTCTTATCATTATTGTGGACCTTTGTAGGCCAATTGGGGCCAATTAGGCTTCCATTGGGTGATGTTAGGCTTATTAGTTAGGCATAGGGGAGAGTGGGCCACCTTGTGATCCACCTTCTTGGCCCATTTGGGCTGACCACCTTCCCACATGTGATGGCCCATGGGGATTTGCGCCCCCCTCTTTGTGGGCTAGGGTTTGGGCGCCCCCTTCATCTCCTCCAAGAGGTGGAGGTGGCAGCCGCCCCCACTCCTACTTTCTAGGAGTGGGGTACGCACCCCCCCTTTCCCTTCCCCATCCGACCACCCCCTCCCTCCTTTGGCCGCCCCCTTCCCCAATTCCCTCCTAGAATCTAGGAGTTGTGCGTCCCCCCTTTCCCCCCCTAGCCAATGTGCGCACCCCCCTTTCCCCCATGCCACATTGCGCACCCCCCCTTCCCTTGTGGCTAGGGTTTCAACCCTAGCATTCCCCCTCCCCATATAAAAGCTTTGTATTTTATTTGGAGGAATTATTATGAATGGAAGAAAAAAAAGAATTGCTGGTTCTCCTAGAAGGTGGCTGCGCCCTCCTCCTTGTTCATCCTTGCTCCTGCGACGGGAGCAAGCTCGGGGTGTGACTCCCCATCCCCTCGGTGCGACGCCGAGGTTCCCCCTCTCTTCCTCCTTGCTCCTGTGACGGGATCAAGCCCGGGGTGCGACTCCCCATCCCCTTGGTGCGACACCAAGGCATCTATCCTCTGCATTCATCCACGCCGCCCTCGCAAGCCCTCGTCTTCATCTCCTCCATCAAGCTTGAAGATCAAGATAATCTGCACCCTGCAGATCCGAGGCAGAATTGAAGCCCTACTTACAGAGGCGACCACGACGTCCATAGTGCGAATCAGGCCGAGAGTTCTTCTGTGAGTTTGTTCCTCTCCAAGTCCTCTTCGATCCAGAGGTGGTCTCGCCTCGTTTCGACTTCGGCAATGTTCGTGGCCTCCATTCTCCCATGACTACGCAGAATCCATTCGAATCAACCCGCCCAGAGGGGGCAGTTGGGTGCTGTTCTTGTCACGATTCCTCCTTCGGTTTTCTGCCCATGTCTTCTTCTTCAACGTTGTAGCCCTCGGCGTCCCGGAACCAACCCAGGTGGTTTCATCGGATTCCAACCCCGTTTCAGAAAATTTCACCATGGCCATCGTACCTCTATCCGACTGATCACCCAAAAGATAGAAGCTTACCACTGTTGCGACTGCGCCCAGCCTGGTGATGTGATGAGGCTCATCTTCTGATGGTTCGAACAACTTTTTTGTCCTCTTTCCAACGCCGTAAGTCTCGCCTCATTTCGACGATCGTGCTGTGCGTGGCGTTCATTCTCGTGGGACCGCGCAGATCAACCTGTGCAGTCCAACCCCCGAATCAGCAACGACTTGCAGAGACTCTCCCGGCCAACCTAGACTAGATCTGACCGAGCCCTTCGGTCGGGACCTGCTGCTCTGCGTCCCCGACGTCCTCCCTCAAGCGGCGCCCCGCCTACCGGAGCAACAAGTTATCATTTTTACCGTGCAAGCACGCTGTTCTGTGTGCAGGAGACCAGTCACAGATTGCAGAAGACCTCACGGCCACCACGGTGTGAATATGCGCGCCCTCTTTGGCCGACGCGTCCTCCTATGACCTAGCTTCGCACTCCCACTGACGGCGTCCCATTCGGACTCCGGACCGGCTCGTGGTAGAGTTCGCGGCCAACCCTTCACCGAGTGCCGCCCGTCAGCCCGTGCATCGGCAGCCCCGAATTCTATTGTTGTAGCCTGTTACCTCCCTGCGAGGAGTGGGCATTTTTGGTTGGAGTGTATTATTGTTGTCGTGTGTATCGGGGTTGTTGTTCTCGGCTGGGGTTCTTCCCCACGCCTAGGCGTGGAGGTACGCGCGACGCTCCTACTCTGTTGCTTTGCTTTACTAGTATGCTATTCTATATGTCGCGTGAGCGTGTAGGATCCTAGCCATTTTTTTGTAATTCACCACGCGAATGTGAGTTGAGAGCACCCGTCCCGCGCCCCTAATGAGCACCGAGCTCAAATTAGACTCCCCTAGTCGTTCGGCGGTTCCTTAGCCGCTGAGATCCCCGCGCTTCCCTCATAGGGACGGTCGTTGGGCTTGGATTTCTTGTTGAGAGACGCCTCCACCCGGAGGAACGCTACGGAGGTCAGCCGCCCGGCTTGCCTTTGGCGTGCGAGTGCTGGCCGCACTTTATTGCATTCGTAGGTCCTAGCCCGTTTCAGTCCCGTCCCGCATCAAATTGGTATCAGAGCATATTGTCCCGCATCAAATTGGTATCAGAGCATATTGTCCCGCATCAAATTGGTATCAGAGCTTAGGGAACCAGTTTGTTCTAACAAATTGGGGTCTTAGGTCATTTGAGTCTTTAGGTTGTCTAGGGTGCATTGAGTCTCTTAGTTCATCTAGGTAACCTACCATTGCATTGTCATTTTAGGTTTGTGTCTAGTTAGAGTTTTATCCTTGTCTCGTTGAGTCTTGCATGTCCTGCCCCCCCCCCCCCCCCCCCCCGCCAGCCCCATGGTGGTTCCTCGTGCCCACGTGTCAGATTGGTCATCCCTGTTGGCCCGATTCGACGCTCTTATGGCACGACCCCTGGGTGTCGCCCCTACCACTCAGTCGTCGGGAGACCCGATCCCTATACCGATGACCGAGTCGTTTCAGCACCCTGTCATGTCCGTGGCCATCCTACCTAATGGGTTGCATACAGAGATCGACTTCATCAGTAGGGTTCCATATAATTATGTCTCACAGGACATTGTTGAGTCTCTCTCTAAGACTGGGGAGATTGTTCTCTACGGTGTCTTAGCTTTTGTTGAGTTTCAACGATGGTTTGGCCCCGTTGTATATCACGATGGTGCATGGTGTAAGATCGACACACTTGCTGGTCCATGCATCATTTTAGGGTAAACTTGGTTAGAGGAGAGAAGAGCGACCATCGACCTGGACAGGAGGACTTGCACCTTACACCCATCTCACCTTCCAGGCGAGTTTGTCTTCCACGACGGCGCTGCACCGGCCACCTTCGTGTCGCTAGCCACCCACCCCCAGCGATCCACTCCGCCTTTTGTTCCAGTGATTTACGAGGCTGAACAGGAGTTGATTAAGGAGTACCTAACTGAGGTCGAGGAGTTAGGGAGTGACCCCATGGAGCACCCAGTCGTGCCTGAACCTTTGGAAGTTAGGGCCGACACTCTCGGCCTGAGACCCTCGACTGAGAGCCAGGGGCCCCTCCACATCATAGAGGACTCTATTTCCATTCCCGAGAGAGATGCTTCACCCTTAGACCCTCATATAGAGCCATTCTTACCTTCCGAGGGTGAACTGGTCATTGGAGAGTCTTTAGCTAGCTGGCTAAGGGAGGGTCCACTTCTAGATGTCTCCATTCCTTGCTATACACCCATGGGACCAACCCTCCCAATTGTACCCCTTGACTCCTTTCACACCACTTTTCGGTCCTTCTGCTTTCTTGAAAATGTGAAGGGCTTCCTTAGGAGTTTAGATTGTCAATGGGAGTTGACATATATGTTGACCTTAGGGTCTGACCAACCCTATAGTCATAGCTTTACACTCCCTGCTTTGGGGTCTATTACCTCGGTCTACACCATAGGACATATCACCTCCGAGGTCCTTTTATTCTTTCCCATACCCGTGGAGGTTGATTTTGTCCCCTCTTATGGTATCACGGTCCCAAGGGTGGAGCCTTGCCTTCCTTGCCTTCCTCATGAGCCTCTTGCCCCATACATTAGAGCGCCTGACGGTGATCATCTGCACCTGGGCGAATGTCGCACATGGGCAAGTATAGTGAAGGGACATGTCGGGAGGGGTCATCATTTCTTTGATCCATTCGATCCCCTCCCTAGTGAGCCTCTCGACTCATATTCTCTTCCCCACCTAGTCGAGGTGGTATATCATCACACCGTATCCAAACCTGCTAGCCAACACCTCACCTTGCATTCTTCCAGACGCCAGAGTTTAGGAGGCCAGGAACACATGTCTCTCTCTCATGTTTCTCCATGTCCCTCATCATATAGGGGTAATGTCATGAGTAAGTTTGGGGTTAGTCGTCCTCCTGAGTCTACCCTATTTAGTAGGACACATGTGCATGATAGGTCATACTTTGGTTGTCCAGGTCCTCCCCATGTTGTCAAGTCTGGTAGATGTCATAGGCCTATTAGATCCATATTTAGATGTCCAGGACCACCCCTGCATTCACGTAGGTATGAGTCTACCCATCTTATTCGGAGTCTGCATCATCACCATCTTGAGGCCAGCAACGCACGTTATGAGGAGTTAACTGATGCGCATCGGCACACCCGTGAGTTTCGTAAGGGAGAGTACGTCATGATCAGGGTCAGACCTGAACGGTTTCCTTC
Source organism: Amorphophallus konjac (assembly GCA_022559845.1). Taxonomy (NCBI): domain Eukaryota; kingdom Viridiplantae; phylum Streptophyta; class Magnoliopsida; order Alismatales; family Araceae; genus Amorphophallus; species Amorphophallus konjac. The sequence continues at coordinate 52,310,676 of CM040124.1, read as the reverse complement.
GGGGGCCGTGAAGAAACTCCAGGCCCGCGATGCTGGACCCTTCCGAGTCTTGAAGCAAATTGGGTCGAATGCGCATGAGATTGAGCTGCCCGAAGGTAATGGGATCTGTTCGACGTTCAATATCTCAGATTTGGTGGCATATCGGGACCCCGCGGTGATTCCCAGTGAGCCTCTTGAGCCCTCCCCTCCTGTTGAGAGTGTTACACCTTCTGAGCATCCACCTCTTCCAGCCGCATTACAGAAACGCGAATATATAGATTGTATACTGGATGAGCAGATAACCATTACCAGGAGCGGAGCATACCAGCGCTTCCTAGTGCGTTGGAGAGGATGCCCCGCGATAGGCGACACCTGGATCACACGTGCAGAGCTAGAGAGGATCGACCTGGATTTGTTGGAGCGCTATTGGAGCGACCAGGACCCTTACTCGACAGGGTCGAGTTCTTCCCACCCGGGGAGAATTGGTGAGGACACGCGCCACACTTCACGACGGAGTACATGGATCTCGCCTGCATCCCTTTGGCTCGGCGATCACTTGGCGGACGAGCAGAGTTATGTTTAGTTATTTTATGCTTTAGGCCATGCTGGGCCTTGGTTTAGTCCCTGCGTGGACACTCTTATCATTATTGTGGACCTTTGTAGGCCAATTGGGGCCAATTAGGCTTCCATTGGGTGATGTTAGGCTTATTAGTTAGGCATAGGGGAAAGTGGGCCACCTTGTGATACACCTTCTTGGCCCATTTGGGCTGACCACCTTCCCACATGTGATGGCCCATGGGGATTTGCGCCCCCCTCCTTGTGGGCTAGGGTTTGGGCGCCCCCTTCATCTCCTCCAAGAGGTGGAGGTGGCAGCCGCCCCCACTCCTACTTTCTAGGAGTGGGGTACGCACCCCCCCCTTTCCCTTCCCCATCCGACCACCCCCTCCCTCCTTTGGCCGCCCCCCTTCCCCAATTCCCTCCTAGAATCTAGGAGTTGTGCGTCCCCCCTTTCCCCCCCTAGCCAATGTGCGCACCCCCCCTTTCCCCCATGCCACATTGCGCACCCCCCCTTTCCCTTGTGGCTAGGGTTTCAACCCTAGCATTCCCCCTCCCCATATAAAAGCTTTGTATTTTATTTGGAGGAATTATTATGAATGGAAGAAAAAAAAGAATTGCTGGTTCTCCTAGAAGGTGGCTGCGTCCTCCTCCTTGTTCATCCTTGCTCCTGCGACGGGAGCAAGCTCGGGGTGTGACTCCCCATCCCCTCGGTGCGACACCGAGGTTCCCCCTCTCTTCCTCCTTGCTCCTGCGATGGGATCAAGCCCGGGGTGTGACTCCCCGTCCCCTTGGTGCGACGCCAAGGCATCTATCCTCTGCGTTCATCCACGCCGCCTACGCAAGCCCTCATCTTCATCTCCTCCATCAAGCTTGAAGATCAAGATAATCTGCACCCTGCAGATCCGAGGCAGAATTGAAGCCCTACTTGCAGAGGCGACCACGACGTCCACAGTGTGAATCAGGCCGAGAGTTCTTCTGTGAGTTTGTTCCTCTCCAAGTCCTCTTCGATCCAGAGGTGGTCTCGCCTCGTTTCGACTTCGGCACTGTTCGTGGCCTCTATTCTCCCACGACTACGCAGAATCCATTCGAATCAACCCGCCCAGAGGGTGCAGTTGGGTGCTGTTCTTGTCACGATTCCTCCTTCGGTTTTCTGCCCATGTCTTCTTCTTCAACGTTGTAGCCCTCGGCGTCCCAGAACCAACCCAGGTGGTTTCGTCGGATTCTGACCCCGTTTCAGAAAATTTCACCACGGCCATCGTACCTCTATCCGACTGATCGCCCAAAAGACAGAAGCTTACCACTGTTGCGACTGCGCCCAGCCTGGTGATGTGATGAGGTTCATCTTCTGATGGTTCGAACAACTTTTTGTCCTCTTTTCAACGCCGCAAGTCTTGCCTCATTTCGATGATCGTGCTGTGCGTGGCGTTCATTCTCGTGGGACCGCGCAGATCAACCTGTGCAGTCCGACCCCCGAATCAGCAACGACTTCCAGAGACTCTCTCGGCCAACCTCAACCAGATCTGACCGAGCCCTTCGGTCGGGACCTGCTGCTCTGCATCCCCGACGTCCTCCCTCAAGCGGCGCCCCGCTCGCCTGCCGGAGCAACAAGTTATCATTTTTACCGTGCAAGCGCGCTGTTCTGTGTGCAGGAGACCAGTCACGGATTGCAGAAGACCTCACGGCCACCACGGTGTGAATATGCGCGCCCGCTTTGGCCGACGCGTCCTCCTGTGACCTAGCTTCGCACTCCCACTGACGGCGTCCCATTCGGACTCCGGACCGGCTCGTGGTAGAGTTCGCGGCCAACCCTTCACCGAGTGCCGCCCGTCAGCCCGTGCATCGGTAGCCCCGAATTCTATTGTTGTAGCCTGTTACCTCCCTGCGAGGAGTGGGCATTTTTGGTTGGAGTGTATTATTGTTGTCATGTGTATCGGGGTTGTTGTTCTCAGCCGGGGTTCTTCCCCACGCCTAGGCGTGGAGGTACGCGCGACGCTCCTACTCTGTTACTTTGCTTTACTAGTATGCTATTCTATATGTCGCGTGAGCGTGTAGGATCCTAGCCATTTTTTTGTAATTCACCACGCGAATGTGAGTTGAGAGCACCCGTCCCGCGCCCCTAATGAGCACCGAGCTCGAATTAGACTCCCCTAGTCGTTCGGCGGTTCCTTAGCCGCTGAGATCCCCGCGCTTCCCTCATAGGGATGGTCGTTGGGCTTGGATTTCTTGTTGAGAGACGCCTCCACCCGGAGGAACGCTACGGAGGTCAGCCGCCCGGCTTGCCTTTGGCGTGCGAGTGCTGGCCGCACTTTATTGCATTCGTAGGTCCTAGCCCGTTTCAGTCCCGTCCCGCATCAAATTGGTATCAGAGCATATTGTCCCGCATCAAATTGGTATCAGAGCATATTGTCCCGCATCAGACAATTTATTGTGCGCTCGATCTGACTAATCAGACGATTGTGTGGTTCGTGTCAGGACTGAAACCCGCCGCGCCATAAAGGCCACGGCGTTATTTACATCCCCTCGGAGAGGGGAACACCCTTGATTAATCGCCAGGAAAAGGGGCCTCATGGCCAGGAAAATATATCGAGAGAAACAAGCCGATAGCGGTCTCGAATCAGTCGGAAAGCCATATGTCTAGTGAAACAAGCATTCGAAATATGTCGGTCACTCAAGGGACCATTTTGATATTCGGACGAGCGTCCGGCTTTAGAGAATCGTGATCATCACGGGGAAAACTGGAGCATATGTATGCCGGGGTACGGCAAGTTTATTGTTCAAAGGGATAAGAGGCATTCGGTTGAATCCCAGTTAGAGCGGTCGAAAACTGATAAGTTTGTTCACCCGGTGCAAGACCAAGCTACGACCATACTGCGGTAGGCCCCCCGCGGTCGAAGTCGGGCTCGCGTGGGCATCATTAATATTTCCGGTGTCGAAGGGCAGCGGGAAAGTGTCCCAGGACTAGATTCCGAAACAAAGATTTGTACAGAGATAGCCGACTATAGGCCTAGGATGTGGGTCAGGCGATGACCATGGTTGGGGCGAACCCGAGGTCCAAATGTGACTCACGAAGGTCTTATTGATGTTCCCGCACGTAGGGTTTGGGGAAGACGAGAGCCGTCTCGTTCCATTCGGATTTCGTCGGTCATACACGGACCATTTTATGTTCGAACAAAGGTCCGTATGGAAAACAAGACGGTGACGGGAGCGAATCCGTGTAAATGTCTGCCATGAGTACGGCAAGTTTAGTGCAAGTGCGGGGATAGATCCCGATATATATATGTCGGTCACTAACGGACCATCCAGTATTCGGACGAGAGTCCGTATTCGAAGCATCGAAGACAACGACAAAGACACACGGATGTCTGTCGTAGGTATGGCAAGTTTCATGGGATTGCAGGATCGGATCCCGGCATATATGTCGGTCACTAACGGACCATTCATTATTCGGACGGAAGTCCGTATTAGTAGCACCGAGGACGACGATAAAACCGTACGGATGTCTGTCGTAGACACGACAAGTTTAATGTGGGGTTGCGGGATTAGATCCCGGGAGAAGCGGGTCGAGTTAACGAACTATCGGCCCGAGATGTGTTCGGATCATGACCATGTCGGAGGTTCTGAGGTCCACGTCCGATGCCACAAGGCATCATTGATTTTCTCTTTGCACCCAGTCCGGGGGTGTGAATCGTTAAGTGTGGAGCCCGAACTCGCCAACGTGCGCCCTCGCACGTGGATCGACCTACGCGATCAGGTTGCGGGGTTCGACCTACCCGGTCAGGTCGCGGGGGTCAAGGGGGCAGCGCCCCTCGCAGGGGTTTCCGGGGGCAGCGCCCCCGGAACAAAAATTTGATTATGGAAGGGGGAAACTTTTTTATTAGTTTTATTCATTAGCTTTAAGTCTTTTCTCTCATTTGATTAATCATTTTTTTTCTTTCAGGCACGCCGGTTTAAGGGAAGCAAAGAGGGGAGCGCGCCGGTTAATGGAAGCCCAAAAGGGCACGCCGGAATAGGTGGTGCAAAGTTTGGGCGCGCCGGTTAATGACCAATGGAGGAGGAGGGCCAGGGGGCACCGGAATAGATTGAGAAATAGTATAGCGTGCCGGTTTAATGGGCTATGCAAGGGCCGCGCCGGTTAGTGGCAAGAAAAAATGAAAGGGGTTTTGAGTGTCAAGCTAAACCGGCCCGGGGGGGTACCGCGCCGGATTAACCCACGCCGGATTAGGAGCACGCCGGAATAGCTTCTGTGGGTTTTCTTTCATTCTTTCATGCTCTGTTTCTTCTTTCTTCAAACTGTAAGTTAATCTGTTATTGATTTGTTCACCAAATTGGTGGATTAAGTTTGTGGAGATGGAGTTTAAGTGTTTGATCATTTGTTAAGGTGAATTGTCATGAAAATCCGAGTGTTTTATTAGACGTGTTCGTTGTGTAGGGTAGCTCAGTTTGGTTCAGAGGCTTCAAGCATGTGATGCTCTGGCCCTCAGAGAATAGCTTGCTCGTTTGTTCCTGGCGAAAAATGGGCAGCACCTCCCCCGGATTGAGGCTTGCCAGAGACAAATAGGGGAACACCAAAAGGATTGCTCCGGGGCGAACCTCAAAACACGGAGTGAGGCCTCTGTTAACCCATAAGTGCCCGTGGAGACTCGAGGACCAGCCTTCAAGAGTTCCGGCAGCTTACAGGTGATGATTTCATGAAGCGGGACGAATGTATGCCATGAGGCCATGAATGTTCATCCCCTGACAGACTCCTTCGAAGGCCACGCTATGGAGAAGCATGCTTCGGAGGGCCCTGGATGAGTAAAAGGTCAAGTAGGGAAAGAAGAAGATAGACAAAGGATCGTGTTTGCCAAAAGGGCTTTCTGTTTATTCATTCACCGAAGGGGGGAAAAACGGCTCAAGCACAAGAAATTTCATCTCCACGGAGGAGAAATACATTATAGAGGGATAAAAAGGGGGAAGAGATACATGGACGGGGGGAACAGAGCACAAGCTCTTCCCCCCCCCCCCCCAGCTCACCTCTCGCTCTCAACCTCACTCTCTTCTTCTTCACCTCACGGGGGCAGGGACCGGGGGGCTTCTTCTCTTCGGGTGGCCTTTTCTTCTTCTTTTTCTTCTTCTCTTCACTGCATACAGCCGAGGGGGTTCGAGCAGCCAGCTCCTTCTTCTTCTTCAACTTCCTCCTCTTTGGAGCTTCTTCTTCTCTTCTTTTTATAGAACGGCCACCCTGGGAGCATTCCTGCCACTTCCACCTCGTCCGCAACGAAGTCAGGAGTTGACTCGCTGTGCTGGACGCTGTTCATTTGTCCCGTACACTGCTGCTCGTCCGAGGATGGGACGCTCAGAGATCTGCCGGAGCTTGCCTTGCTGCTACTGCTTGTGTGCTGTCGAACGAAGGTAGAAGCAGAGCCATGGGCATTGAATGTTCTCTGCACGCCATAATGATGCAAAACAGAGCATCGGAATGTAGATGGGACGGCTCATTTGCGCGCCGGATGCACGTGAAATGCAAGGGAAATGGTGCGCGCCGGTTTAACCCATATGAAGGGGAAAAGGGGCGCGCCGGTTTAACCCAAGAAGAAGGGGGCGCGCCGGTTTAACCCAAGATGAAGGGCGCGCCGGTTTAAGGCCAAAGCAAGGGCACATGAAAAAAATGGGGCGCGCCGGCTTAAGATGTTGAAGGGGCGCGCCGGTTTAGAGCGTGCCGGTTTAAGGCCCTTTCGCGCCGTTTTAAGCCTCGAATGGATTCTTTTCGAAGCCGCATCCATTTATTCGAGTGTCGGCGCTCCTGGAATGTTCTAGTTGCAACGTATAGCCTTCATAATATTCTGTTTACAGCCTTTGGGGCTTGGTCCCAGACTTTGCATGACTTTCGGTGCATCCCGAGACTGTGCCGAAGTTCCCGACTTTTCTTTGATTCAGCTCTTGACATGGCCGGTCGGAGCGTTGTAGCTGTATCTTCCGCTTGGGGGGGGGCTTCCTTAGCGGGTAGTAGACCACTAAGCGAGTTCTCGTCCTGCTCGGGCGAGGCATGAGGTTTGTTCAGCATTTCCATTTTCGGTTTGCTCTTGAGTGTCGAGACGTGCATGCCGTATGATCCTCATCGACATTTTTTGGCGTCCACAAATGCCCCCCACTCGTGGGCGGCGCAAGCGAGGGATGAGTGCGCGGGGCCCGCGAGTGTAGAGTTCTTCGACAGGACGTCTGTTCTTCCGAGCCAGTAGGATGCTGGTCCGGTGCAAATTCACAGGAAAGTGCTCACTCCTTCAATAAAGGGATGAGGGAACCGCTTCACCGCATACGCACGTGGACTGAGATGTCAGAGTGGGAGTTTAGTCATCGGCATGGGGTGAATACCGAAGCAAAGATGAAGGGTCTATGCGTCATCTTAGGCAAGAGGCCTAAAACGACTTAGATGAGGCCAATCCCAAGGGGGAGTTGATGACTCGTGCTGGGTTTAGGAGAATTGTTCATTCATCGACTCGGATGGGAGGTCCAAGCCGAAGGTTTATGAAAGGGCTCCGATGGAGTGAAAAGGATTTTATGCATTCTGGTGGAACGTTCGAAGTGAAGGGTTTATTTGCTGGTGCCGACAGGGTGTCGGGAGCTGATGTGGTCTATTCATTGACACGGGATGAGTGCCAAGGCAAAGGGGTCTTTCATTCATTGACTGTGACGGAAGGTCTGAGCCAAGCAAAGGAGGTTTTTTTTTCTTTATTGACCTGGATGGAAGGTCCAAGCCAAGCAAGAAAGTTCCCTTCTTTTCTTTTCTTTTTTTTATCGACTTGGGCGGAAGGTCCGGGCCAAGTAAGAAGGCTCTATCTCTTTTTATTCATTAGCTTGGACGGAAGGTCCGAGCCAAGCAAAGAGGTTGTTTTTTGTTCATTGACTTGGACGGAAGGTTCGAGTCAAGCGAGAAAGTTCTTTCCTTTTTTGTTCTTCTTTTTTTTTTATTCATTGGCTTGGATGGAAGGTCTGAACCAAGCAAAGGAGGTCTCTTTTTTTTTGTTCATTGACTTGGACGTAAGGTCCGAGCCAAGCAAGAAAGTTCTTTTCGTTCATCGACTTGGACGGAAGGTCCAAGCCAAGCAAAGGCGTTCTTTTGTCCATCGACTTCGACGGAAGGTCCAAGCCAAGGGTTAATTCGTCGGTGGGACTGGGAGTTGTGATATTGAGGTGGTTTATTCATTGCCAAGGGGTGAGTGCCAAAGCAAGGGTCTTTTGTTCATGGAACCAGACGAAAGGTCCAGGCCATTGGTTTATTCATCGATGCCGACGAGGAGTCGGGGACCGACGTGGTTTGCTTGTCTCTTCTTCTCTTCATTAGTGCCGACAAGGTGTCGGGAGCTGAGGTAGTTTATTCTTCTCTTCTTCTCTTCATCAGTGCCGACAGGGTGTCGGGAACTGACGTGATTTGTTTGTCTCTTCATCTTTTCATCAGTGCCGACGGGGTGTCGGGAGCTGACCTGGTTTGTTGGTCTCTTTGTCTCTTTGTCAGTGCCGACAGGGTGCCGGGAGCTGACATGGTTTGTTTGTCCCTTCTTCTGTTCATCAGTGCCGACAGGGTGCCGAGAACTGACGTGATTTGTTTGGTCTCTTCTTCTCATCATCAGTGCCGACAGGGTGTCGGGAGCTGACGTGGTATGTTTGTCTCTTCTTCTGTTCATCAGTGCCGACAGGGCATCGGGAGCTGACGTGGTATGCTTGGTCTCTTTGTCTCTTCATCAGTGCCGACAAGGCGTCAGGAGCTGACGTGGTATGTTTGTCTCTTCTTCTATTCATCAGTGCCGACAGGGTGTCGGAAACTGATGCGATATGTTGGTCTTTTCTTCTCTTCGTCAGTGCCGACAGGGTGTCAGGAACTGACATGGTTTATTTGTCTCTTCTTCTCTTCATCAGTGCCGACAGGGTGCCGGGAGCTGATGCGATATGTTGGTCTTTTCTTCTCTTCGTCAGTGCCGACAGGATGTCGGGAACTGACATGGTTTATTTGTCTCTTCTTCTCTTCATCAGTGCCGACAGGGTGCCGGGAGCTGATGCGATATGTTGGTCTTTTCTTCTCTTCGTCAGTGCCGACAGGATGTCGGGAACTAACATGGTTTATTTGTCTCTTCTTCTCTTCATCAGTGCCGACAGGGTGCCGGGAGCTGACGTGGTTTGTTCATTGGCATGGGGTTAGTGCCAAAGCAAGGGTCTCTTTGTTCATGGAACCAGACGAAAGGTCTGGGCCACTGGTCTTATGCGTTGGTGGGACAGAAAATATTTTGATCTCCGGCGGGACTTGACGAGTCGACATCCCTCGGAGGCTTTGATGATGATTTTTCTCTCTTCTTTTTTTTCTTCTCTTTTTTCTTCTTCTTTTCTTTCCCTTCTTTTTCTTCTTCCCTTCCTTTTTTCCTTCTTTTCTTTTTTTTTCCTTCTCTTCTTTTTTTTTTATTTTTTTTGAACAACTTTGGATAGCTATCGGCACAGACGCCGATAATGAGATAGCTGTCAGCTAAACGCCGATGATGACATAGCTGTCGGCTAAAGGCCGATAATTTAAAGCTGTCGGCTCAGGGGCCGATAATTGAAAAATGAGCCACGAGGGCAGAGGGGAGGGTTTATTCCTTTAACGGTCTGGACGGTGGGTCCAAATCAAAAGGGGTATTCGTCACCCGAAGGGACGGAGAGAAGAGTTGGTTCATGTAGCGACCTGAACGGGAGGTCCAAATCAAAAGGATTGTTCGTGACCCCGAAGGGATGGAGGGGTGGTCAAGTCGCCGACACGGGCTAGTGTTAGGGCAAGGAAAAGGGGATGATTCCTTACCCGAATGGCAGGCTCGGGCCAGGGTGAAAGGTTGTTTCATTCTTTAATGCGCCAGGGGTACCAGCTGTACGAAGGGTCTTTTAATTCTTTGGCTGGACGGAAGGTCCGAACCAGAGTAGAGAGAATTCTTTTTGTTCTTCAGCTAGACGGTAGGTCCAAGCCAAAGTGAAAGGATCTTTTTGTTCTCTAGCTGGACGGGAGGTCCGATCTAGAGTGGAGAGAATCTTTTTGTTATCTAGTCGGACGGAAGGTCCGATCTAGAGTGGAGAGAATCTTTTTTGTTCTCTGACTGGACGGCAAGTCCGAGCCAAAGTGAAAGGATCTTTTTATTCTCCAGCCAGACAGAAGATCTGATCTAGAGTGGAAAGAATCTTTTTATTCTCCGACTAGACGGCAGGTCCGAGCCAAAGTGAGAGGATCTTTTTGTTCTCTAGCCGGACGGAAGGTCCGATCTAGAGTGGAGAGAATCTTTTTAGTTCTCTAGCCAGACGGAAGGTCCGATCTAGATTGGAGAGAATCTTTTTGTTCTCTGACTAGACGGCAGGTCCGAGCCAAAGTGAAAGGATCTTTTTGTTCTCTTGTCAGACGGAAGGTCCGATCCAGAGTGAAAGGGGTCTATTTGTTCTCTGACCGGGCGACATGCCTAAACCAAAGTGAAAGGATTTGATGTTCTTCAATGCGCCGGGAGTACCGGCTGTAAAAGTGGGCCATGAGGGCCGAGTTGATGTTGCAGAAGTAGGCCGCAAAGGCTGCAATTGGGGAAGCTGGCTATAGAAGCCAAAGTTGGGAGGTTAGCAGGCTGTAGAGACAGGAAGTAGGCCATGGGGGCCAATGGTTGGGTTGCACGAGCCAGAACTGGGAAAGTAGGCCACAATGGCCAAAATTGAGTTTATTATTTTTTTATTATTATTATTTTCCTTTATTCAAGCATGCAGGCATCCATCAGCAAGCATAACATAAATACATATAAGGTAGCTCCCTCTATAGGGGATCGGATAGGGACAACGCCCGTAATTCGCAAATACAATGCGGTCCACGAGGCATAACTGAGAGGTGGTGCACCCATCAAGAGGATATCACATGTCTTGCATGCACAGCTTAAATTCACGCATTTTACCTGAGGTAATTCTCTGTAGCGTGGCAGTGTAAATGTGTGAGCAAAGAGCCCTAACCGTAGGGATATGCCGATTTTCCTAGTGATACTCGAGGATCACTCTAGCGCCTACACATTAGTTTCAGGCTTTCGACTTTCGGTAGCTTCACACAGCCCCCATCTGTTTATTTTGGTAGCGGATTTCACCGTTCGACGTGTGTCTCCTCATGTGTCTCAATGGGGATTCCCGGCTACTAGGATCTGTCCTTATTATAATTCTATTACGGATTTCACCGTTTGACGCGAGTCTCCTCATGTGTCTCAATGGGGATTCCCGGCTAATAGGTTTCATCCTTATTATAATTCACTTCGTCATTTCGCGCGAGTCTCCTCATGTGTCTCAATGGGGATTCCCGGCTACTCGGATTCACGTGTCTCTCTTCCCCTTTTTTTTGCATCATTTTTTTTCTCTCTTTTTTCTTTACAGTGGGGGTAGGCAGCTTTTTCCTCACGATTACCTTTCACGCGAGTGCAGGAATTCAAGCATCCTTAGAGTGCTAAGAAGAAATTCGGGCAATCCCTATAGTCGAAGGCTATTGAACACATTAAGTGCTAAGTGTTGGAGCGTTGCCTCAGGTTTATTTTGTGAGTTGGGCTTAGCGGTTCAACCATGACTCTTCCCCTTGACGTGTGCACCTGTCATAATTGGGTTCCCTTCGAGCATATGCCGTGACGCGCGCGCACCCGGAATCGGGGCGATATTATTTAGCAAGGAAACACGGTCCTAGAAAATTCCAAGGAGGTGTATTATTCTATATTAAGCAAACATGCAAGCAGGGCAATCATGCATTCTCTTTTTTTCCTTTTTTGTGTGTGTGTTTGCTTTGCTGTTCTTTTTTGTTGTTTTGTTATTTTTGTTGTTGTTGTTATTGTTGTTGTTTCTTTTTTTTTTTGCATAGGAAAATATTGTTGTTACGTATATGTGTAGTGGTAGTAAAGGTATAGGGAGGCAGACCACAAAAGGGCTGAGAGGATATTAGGGAAGCGGGCTGTAGGAGCCGAAGTTATGGGATGCGGGCCGCGAAGGCCAAATTCTGGGAAGTAGGCTACGAGAGCCAGACTTGGGAAGCAGGCCACGAAGGCCAAAGGTAAGCAGGCTGCAAGAGCCGAAGCTGGGAAGCAGGCTATGAAAGCCGAAGGGAAGCAGGCTACGAGAGCCAGAATTGGGAAGCGGGCCACGAAGGCCAAAGGTAAGCAGGCTGCCTGAGCCAGAATTGGGAAGCGGGCTATAAACGCCGAAGGAAAGTAGGCTACTGGAGCCGAAATTATGGGAAGTGGGCCATGAAGGCCAAAGGTAAGCAGGCTGCCAGAGCCAAAACTGGGAAGCAGGCTATGAAAGTCGAGGGGAAGCAGGCTGCGAGAGCCAAAGCTGGGGACGCGGGCTACAAGCCGAAGCTGGGAAGCGGGCTGCAAAGGGCCGAAGTTGGGAAGCAGGCCACGAGGGCCAAAGGTAGGCAGGCTGCAAGAGCCAAAGTTGGGAAGCAGGCTATAAAAGCTAGGATCTGGGAGGCCTTTGTCGGTTTAACGCCCCGTCGGCAGAAGGTCTAGTCGGTTTAACGCCCCATCGGCGGAAGGTTTAGTCAGTTTAACGCCCCATCGGTGGAAGGTTTAGTTGGTTCCTATTTGTTGGATGGCTGGAGGTCGGAGGTTAAAGTTTGCCTCGTGACCCTTCTTTCTCTTCTTCTTTTCTTCTTTTGTAGGGAGGCAGGTACGAAGACCATGTTCGCCTCCTGTCTCTTTTTCTCTTCTCTCCTTCTATCGTAGAGAGGCAGGTGCGAAGACCATGTTCACCTCATGTGTCTTTTCTTTCTTTTCTTCTCTTCTTTTTGTGTGGTGAGGCAGGCTCAAGGACCACGTCTGCCTCATGTGTCTTTTCTTCTTCTTCTTTTGTTTGACGAGGCGGGCTCGAGGGTCACGTCTGTCTCATATGTCTCTTCTTTCCTTTTCTTCTCTTCTTTTTGTTTGGTGAGGCGGGCTCGAGGGCCACGTCTTCCTCATGTCTCTTTTTTTTCTTCTTTTATGGAGAGGCTGGTGCAAGGACCATGTGTGCCTCATGTCTCTTTTTCTTCTCTTCTTTTTGTGTGATGAGGCGGGCTCGAGGGCCACGCCTGCTTCATGTGTCTTTTCTTTCCTTTTCTTCTCTTCTTTTTGTTTGGTGAGGCGGGCTCGAGGGCCACGTCTGCCTCATGTCTCTTCTTTTCTTCTTCTTTTGTGGAGAGGCCAGTGCAAGGACCATGTGTGCCTCATGTCTCTTTTTCTTCTCTTCTTTTTGTGTGGAGCGGCGGGTACAAAGACCATGTTCCCCTCGTGACTCTTCTTCTATTTTTCTTTTATGGAGAGGCAGGTGCAGGGACCATGTTCGCCTCATGTCTTTTTTTTTCTCTTCTATTCTTTTATGTGATGAGGCGGGCTCGAAGACCACGTCTGCCTCATATGTCTTCTTTTCCTTTTCTTCTCTTCTTTTGTGTGATGAGGCGGGCTCGAAGACCACGTCTGCCTCATGTGTGTCTTTGTCTTCATTCTGCTCTTCTTTTCTCATTAATGCTTCCGCGCTAGAGTGTATTTCTATTAATGCGCCCCCGGGTTGGGGTGTAGCTTCATTTGATATGCACCCCCCCTGAGGGGTGTGTTTTGCCTCTTTGCTTCTGTGCCCCCAGGCGGGGTGTATTTTTTGGCTTCTATGTCCCCAGACCGGGTGTGTTTTTTTTTTAATGCCCCCGAGGTGTGGACTCTTTTCTTCTTATGCTCCTAAGGTGGGATGTACCTCTCTTTAAATGCCCCCAAGCTGGGGTATACTCTTCACGGCTTCTATGCCCCCAGGTGTGGTATGTTTCTTCTTCAAATACCCCCAAGCCAGGGTGAGTTCTTTTGCTTTTTATGCCCCCATGGCGGGGTGAGTTTCTCTATATATACCCCTGGCACGGGGTGTGTCTTTTGTTTCTTATACCCCCCCATGGCGGGGGTGAATTCTGCTTTGTCTACCCCTGAAGGCGGAGGAGTGCTTCTCTTCATATGTCCCCAGAGCGGGGTGTATCTTTGTTGCTTGTTGGGCCCCAGGTCGGGTAGATTCTTCTGCTTCTTCTACCCCCAGAGAGGGGTATATTTCCCTTCGTATGCCCCCGACCGGGGTGCATTCTTTTCGCTTCATATGCCCCCAAGGGTGGAGTGCGTCTTCTGCTCCTTATGCCCCCGGGATGGAGTGTACTCTCTTCATATGCCCCCGGCACGAGGTGCATCTTTTGCTTCTTATGCCACCAAAGGGAGGTGTAATTCTGCTTCTTATGCCCCCGGGGCGGGGTGGATTCTGCTTCTCTGCTTCTATGCCCCCAAGTGGGGGGGGGGGGTATTTGCTTCTTGTGCACCCTGGGTAGAGTGTGTTGTTTTTTTTTTATGCCCCCAGGCCTGGGTGTAGCTTTTCTTCATCTGCCCCCTAGGTCGGGAGGTAGGCCTCTTTGCTTTTGTGCCCCTAGGTGGGGGTGTATTCTTTTGGCTTCTATGCCCCTAGGCGGGGTATATTTCTCTTTACGTGCCCCTAGACCCGGGGTGTGTTCTTCATTTCTTGTGCACCCAAGGTAGGATGGGTTTCTTTTTTACGTGCCCCTGAGTCGGGGTGTAACTTCATGCTTCTTATGCCCCCAAGACGGGGTGGATTCTGCTTCTTTGCTTCTGTGCCACCATGGCGGAGTGTATTTGCTTCTTGTGCACCCTGGGTAGAGTGTGTTGTTTTTTTTTATGCCCCCAGACCGGGGTGTGTTTCTCTTTTTGCGCACCCAAGGCAGGGCATGTGTTTCTTTCTTCGTGTGCCCCCTAGGCCGGGGTGAGTTCTTGTTTTGTATTCCCTATGGCAGGGTATGGTCTTTGCTTCTTCTGCACCCATGGCAGGGTGTAGTTCTTCTTCGAGTGCCCCTAAACTGGGGTAGGTTCCTCTGCTTCTTCTGCCCCAGGGTGGGGTATATTTCTCTTTGTATTCCCCTAAGATGGGGTGTGTTTTTGTTTCATATGCCCCCATATCGGGGTATATTTCTCCCTCAGATACCCCTAAACCGGGGTGTATTCTTTGTCTCATATGTCCCCCGAGTCGGGGTGTGCTTTGCTTCTTGTGCACCCCGGGCGGAGTGTATTCTGCTACTTCTACCCCTCAAGGCGGGGTGTGTGTCTTTTTGTATATCCCCGGGGCGGGTGTAGTTTCTTCTTTAAATGCCCCAAGGCCGGGGTGTAACTTTTGCTTTGTGCGTGCCCCCGAGTCGGGGTGGATTCTTCTACTTCTTCGACCCCAGAGAGGGGTATATTTCTCTTCATGTTCCCGTAAGCCGGGGTGTAAACTTTGCTTTATGTGCCCCCAAGTCGGGGTGGATTCTCTTCATGTGCCCCCGAGCCGGGGTGTATCCTTTTCTTCTTATGCCCCAGAGCGGGGTGGATTCTTTTTTTTTTTTTACCCCGACACACTGGGGGACGTTTGCTTCTCGTGCACCCAAGGTGGGGTGTATTGTTGCTTTTGATGCCCCCAAGGTGGGGTGTATTTCTTCTTCATATCCCAGTAAGCTGGGGTGCATTCTTTAAGGCTTCTATGCCCCCGTGGTGGGGTGTGTTGCTTCTTCAAATGCCCCTGAGTCGGGGTGTATTCTTTTGTGTCTTACACTCTTATGGCGGGGTGGATGAATGCTCTCTTCTAGATTCGTGGCCGTGCTCGGCCTCATTGCTACAAAGCATTCCCAGATAGGGGCAGCAGGAAGGTGGAACAGGCCCGGGTATGGCACCATGGACTTGGACCCTCCTAGAGTCGGGCGGGATGCCGGCCTTTTTCTTGTCCTTTTTAGTCGGCGATGCTTGCCAGTTTTTTTTGTCCTTTCTTTTCTTCTCTTCTTTTTTGTAATAGATCAAAGGCGGGTGCGCAGGAGAGTGCTCACTCCCTCAGGGAGGGGATGAGTGGTTCGCTCCACCGCATCAATCCCACAGTGGTAATCTTCGTTCAGCACGGATCCCGACGGACATGGCCGCACAACCCTATCTTGCCGATTCTTTCTCTTCCCCTTTTGTTTCTTTCTCTTTTCTTCTTCTCATTTCTTCCTTCTATTCTTCTTTTCTTCCCTTTTTTTTTGGAAAAGGGGATTTGATTTCCCCTCCCTCTCTTCTTTTCCTCTTCTCTTTTTTTTAGCGGCCTTCATAATTCCTGAAAGCTGCATATGCCTTGGAGTAGCGTCCTTGGGGCCACAAAAACAATTGCGCCTAGTTCGGCTTTCCCCCCACAGGGCTGGCGAAGACAACACCTGCAATTCATCAAAGCAAACAAACATTGTTTATTAGGAGGCCATGAGGCCCCGAATCCCGGCGAAGAGATGAAGGGTGGTTTTCAGTCCCACCGGGCGTGCCAGACTTGTGGACGCACTTTTTATTTAATAAAATCGTTGTTTATTTGTTTATTGGCGTTTATTAAGTGCGTGGGCGTGCCAGTCACAAAGTGATGATTTATTGTGCGCTCGATCTGACTAATCAGATGATTGTGTGGTTCGTGTCGGGACTGAAACCCGCCGCGCCATAAAGGCCACGGCGTTATTTACATCCCCTCGGAGAGGGGAACACCCTTGATTAATCGCCAGGAAAAGGGGCCTCATGGCCAGGAAAATATATCGAGAGAAACAAGCCGATAGCGGTCTCGAATCAGTCGGAAAGCCCTATGTCTAGTGAAACAAGCATTCGAAATATGTCGGTCACTCAAGGGACCATTTTGATATTCGGACGAGCGTCCGGCTTTAGAGAATCGTGATCATCACGGGGAAAACTAGAGCATATGTATGCCGGGGTACGGCAAGTTTATTTGATGCGGGACGGGACCACGGACACGACAAGCTCGCGATCGTCCCTTAACGAGGGAAGCGTCGGATGTGCGCGGTTGAGAAACCGGCAATGAGCTAGGGTGGTCGGCTCTCTTTTGCGCCTGGATCGGGTCACGGGACAGCTTCGCTCTCTCTCGCAGCAGTGATATTATAAATTGAAGGCGAGCTAGGTATCCCTACATATGCTCTCTAGCAGCGGCATATAAAGCATATAAAGAATTAAGCTAATGCCAAGTGTAAGGGTGAAGGCGATACCTCCACGCTCTCGGCGTGGCGAAGACGGCACCCGGCCAAAGCTCGTACTCCCGGGAACTTAGTACATTATGTTTACAGCAGTATAAATAAGCCCACTCCACGCAGGGAGGTAAAGGACGACACAAGTGGGCCCGGGAGGACCAAGTTCGGGTTGACGGGCGGTTCCGGACGATGCTTCGGCTTCACGCGTACTCGTGTTAGTGGGGGGCCCACGTCTTGACTGGAGGGGTCGTGTGGGGCCTGATGACTCCTCTATTGTGGAGACACCTAGAAAGCGTTCCCCTGGGATGGCGAGCTGCTGGAACGACCGCCGGACGCCGGGCGGCCCTCGGACGACGCTCGCTGGGAACTCGGCCACGAACCTGAAAGTTCTGTTTGTAGGCGCGTGACTCAGAGAAAACTGCTGCTGCGATCAGCCCCGTCATCGGAATGCGACGAGATTAGCGCCGTTGGAAAGCTGACTCAGAATACTTCGACGTAGGGGTCTTCAAAAAAAATAATCAGATCTGTACTTCTGATTATGTATTTTACAAACTTGCTGGAATCTGTCCAGAACTGTAGGGGCAGGTTCTGACTTCTCTGAAGATCGACGTTGACCGGGGAGAAGACCTCCGAATCTGGAAATGATTTCGTCAGCAAAGTTGAAGGTCTCTGAGAGAGGAATCCGGGACTATTTTTGGTTTTTTGATTAGATAAGAAATGGATTTTCTGGGATGTTTTTACTAGACCTGGGTCGGATCTGGGAAACTGTGGGTAGACTATTCTTGGGAACTTGGACGAAATTTGAAAAATACCTAGAGACCTTATCAAAAATTAAGAAACTTCCTGGTGGTAGATATATGTGGACAGAACTCTTAATAAATTTGGGCGACCCAACAAAAATAAAAAGATGGTTCGAATGGGGTAAACTCAGAGCTGATGAACAGTAAACAGAACCAGGACATATCTGGAACTTGGACTTGGACGAAAATCAAAAAATAGCTAAAGGATGAATTTTGACGTGATTTTTTTTGTGGGGATAAGGATTCTAGAGGGGAACCAACCCTGAAATTTTGAGCTTCAGAAGATGAGGGGAGTGATAGCAGGAATTCGGAGAAGAAGGATCTGTCCTGAGTGGACAGAACACCGAAACCGTTGGCAACGACGCGTCGGCGGCGAGACGATGGCGGCGGCGATCACCCGAGTTGCTTCAGATGCTGGAGGGGATCAAGGGGGAAGAGATTACACTCTAGAAAAGGGAGAGGGGGTGGAGGAACTAGGGAAAGAGAGGGGAGGGGTGCAAGCTTCACTTGGGGGCAAATGCCTTTTTTTCCATTCATTAATTCCTTCAATATGAAAAATACAACCTTATATAGGATGCCAACCAAACTCACCCTCAGCCCTTGGATCTAGGGGTTTGGATTGAAGGGCTGGGATACAATGTGAATCACACGTTTAATACATTAGTTTAATCTAATTTGACCATACTTATTCAACCTTGGACTAGATCCATTCAAACACCACCTAACAAGCCTAATAAGGCCAAAAGAGTGGGCGCCCCCTTCATGGGCCTCTCTTGGGCCTAGGCTGGTCCAAGGGCAGCCAACCCAACCCATTAACTCAAGTCTAGACTTGGGCCTTCCAAGTCTTGGTGGTCCATGAGAGGGAGTGGCCCAATTGGGCCATAAATGACTAATATGGTCCATAAGGGTAGCATTTGGTCCAATATGAACTAGGCTTTCTAATGGACTCTACTAATGGCAATCTAACCTTGGACTTGACATAACAAATGGCCCATTGGCTTGATATAAGCCTTACAAAGAGCTCAAAAGAAAGAAATTACACAATTACAACTTCATCCAAGCCATAACACACAAATACACTTCACCCGTGTATGGAAATCGCCTTTGATGCCCCATCAATTCTCCCCGGGTGGGAGGAACTCGACCCCGTCGAGTAGGGGTATGGCTGCTCCGGTCCTCCGGCGGATCCGTCACCGTGCTAAGTAGCGCGGGTATGCTCCACTCCAAGTGATCGGCACCTGCTCATTCCATATATACTCGATATGCGCACTGCTATGGCTAAAGGTGGTCACTCCGAAGGGGCACTCTCAAAGGAAGGAAACAGCTCGAAGACTCACTAGGAATCACCGCTGAGTCCCTATAGGTGACTGATCCGGATATAGAAGTAAAACCGATCCCATACTCATCAAGTGAGTCCACTCGCCTCTTACTCGTAAGAGACCGATAACGAGCTTGCACAAGACACATGCAGACTCACCATGCACAGACACACGAATGCAAACCACGCAAACAAATCACTCAAAATAAAACCACACAAAAAAGCACACTGTTAGTCCGACCCGTTCATGGGTGACGGCGGACCAGGACACCCGAATATGTGCCATGCATATAATAGATGTACACGATGGTGGATGGAAGGGAGGACTCCTAGACACCCTAAGATGTACCACTCATGCATTGGTGACCGATGGGATTTGGGTGAAGAAGGGGTAGGAGATCCAAAACTACCCTCGTCATCATCCCTAGATGTAGAGACGGCTTGCCGAATAGACCGAGGGGTGTGGGTGGAATAGTGAACTCCTTGGAAGAGGTGGAGGGAATGTGATAGCTCGGGAGCTTCACTAGTGGAGGGGTCAAAAGGGTCAAAGAAGGTATGACCCCGGGAGATGGGTTCCTCCATGACACGGTCCCAATCATGAAATTCTTGAAGGTGTGAATGGTCACCTTCATCCGCCATAGTGAACGGGACGATGGTCATGTGAAGAAAACAAACTTCCTCCCTCGGGCAAAAGGAAATGAAGTCGGACTTGGCCTGCATCGGGAGGAGTAGAAGAATCTCCGTGGTGACACAACCCACGGTGCACTCGGAGGTAATGGACCCATAGGCCGGATGGGTGAAGCTAAGACTAGCGGGTTGGTCGAAGCCTCGGGCCAATAAATGTGTAAAGGTCAACTGCCGGTCTAACCCTTTAAGAAGGTCGTCCAATGTGTCCACATAGTGACGAGACCGGAAGGTGGTATGAAATGAGTTGCTTGACACTAGTGGTAGTGTGGGGTCCATTGATGGGAAGGGATGTGGGACCAAGTCATCCTTGAGCCAACTAAGAAGTGGCTCGGCTATGAAAAGCGTACCCGTTAGAAATACGGGTGGCTCGGGCCTTGGTGGTTCCAAATGAGAGGATTCCGAATCAAATTCGGAAATAGAGATGGATGACATTGGAACTCTCTCGAGTGGTGAAGGCCATGGTGTAGGCGGCTGGGAGGTAGATGCTTGTCTAAAGCCACCATACCGAGAGAAGTGTGACTCAAATGGTTCGACCACTAGAGCGACCGTATAGGATTCCGCTAGAGAGAATGCATTGCGGATAAGACATTCCAATTGGAAGTGAAGGCGCAAACCTATCCGGAATTGAAATGCGGCCGTGTTGCTCTCCTCTCCCAAGCCATGTTCCAACCAATACTTATGATATGCCCGAAGGTACTCGGACACGGACCTATCACCTTGGACGGGTCGACATGGGTTGGCCATAGTTGCCAAAATACGGGAATGGATCCCTAGAAATGGATATGTAAGGCCATTTAGGCAAGACACTAGACACGACCCTAAGTAATGCAAAGTTGGAATGCATGCACACTAAGGACAAGACACCAAGACTCGGTACGGGGCGGAGTTAATCAATCCGAAGATCACTCGCGCAAGTGTGCGGCCTTCCCGATAGGCGTAGCCTAACGTTCGGACAACACCTTTTTATATACCGACTAATGGTATGCAAATGCGACCCAAAAGGCACCTTTTTTTTTGTTTTAAAATAATGATGACCCTAAACACGACGTAGACTATGACTAATGACTAGACGTAAATGACTAATGAATGACACTTTTTTTTCTTTTTGACACCCTAGACTCAACTCGCTCTGATACCAAATTGATGCGGGACGGGACCACGGACACGACAAGCTCGCGATCGTCCCTTAACGAGGGAAGCGTCGGATGTGCGCGGTTGAGAAACCGGCAATGAGCTAGGGTGGTCGGCTCTCTTTTGCGCCCGGATCGGGTCACGGGACGGCTTCGCTCTCTCTCACAGCAGTGATATTATAAATTGAAGGTGAGCTAGGTATCCCTACACATGCTCTCTAGCAGCGGCATATAAAGCATATAAAGAATTAAGCTAATTCCAGGTGTAAAGGTGAAGGCGATACCTCCACGCTCTCGGCGTGGCGAAGACGGCACCCGGCCAAAGCTCGTACTCCCGGGAACTTAGTACATTATGTTTACAGCAGTACAAGTAAGCCCACTCCATGCAGGGAGGTAAAGGGCGACACAAGTGGGCCCGGGAGGACCAAGTTCGGGTTGACGGGCGGTTCCGGACGATGCTTCGGCTTCACGCGTACTCGTGTTAGTGGGGGGCCCACGTCTTGACCGGAGGGGTCGTGTGGGGCCTGATGACTCCTCTGTTGTGGAGACACCTAGAAAGCGTTCCCCTGGGATGGCGAGCTGCTGGAATGACCGCCGGACGCCGGGCGGCCCTCGGATGACGCTCGCTGGGAACTCGGCCACGAACCTGAAAGTTCTGTTTGCAGGCGCGCGACTCGGAGAAAACTGCTGCTGCGATCAGCCCCGTAGTCGGAATGTGACGAGATTAGCGCCGTTGGAAAGCTGACTCAGAATACTTCGACGAAGGGGTCTTCAAAAAAAATAATCAGATCTGTACTTCTGATTATGTATTTTACAAGCTTGCTGGAATCTGGCCAGAACTGCAGGGGCAGGTTCTGACTTCTCTGAAGATCGACGTTGACCGGGGAGAAGACCTCCGAATCTGGAAATGATTTCTTCAGAAAAGTTGAAGGTCTCTGAGAGAGGAATCCGGGACTATTTTTGGTTTTTTGATTGGATAAGAAATGGATTTTATGAGATGTTTTTACTAGACCTGGGTCGGATCTGGGAAACTATGGGTAGACTGTTCTTGGGAACTTGGACGAAATTTGAAAAATACCTAGAAACCTTATCAAAAATTAAGAAACTTCCTGGTGGTAGATATATGTGGACAGAACTCCCAATAAATTTGGGCGACCCAAAAAAAATAAAAAGATGGTTCGAATGGGGTAAACGCAGAGCTGTTGAACAGTAAATAGAACCAGGACAGATCTGGAACTTGGACTTGGACGAAAATTAAAAAATAGCTAAAGGATGAATTTTGACGTGATTTTTTTTGTGGGGATAAGGGTTCTAGAGGGGAACCAACCCTAAAATTTTGAGCTTCAGAAGATGAGGGGAGTGATAGCAGGAATTCGGAGAAGAAGGATCTATCCTGAGTGGACAGAACACCGAAACCGTTGGCAACGACGCGTCAGCGGCGAGACGATGGCGGCGGCGATCACCGGAGTTGCTTAAGATGCTGGAGGGGATCAAGGGGGAAGGGATTACACTCTAGAAAGGGGAGAGGGGGTGGAGGAACCAGGGAGAGAGAGGGGAGGGGCGCAAGCTTCACTTGGGGGCAAATGCCTTTTTTTTCATTCATTAATTCCTTCAATATGAAAAATACAACCTTATATAGGATGCCAACCAAACTCACCCTCAGCCCTTGGATCTAGAGGTTTGGATTGAAGGGCTGGGATACAATGTGAATCACACATTTAATACATTAGTTTAATCTAATTTGACCATACTTATTCAACCTTGGACTAGATCCATTCAAACACCACCTAACAAGCCTAATAAGGCCAAAAGAGGGGGCGCCCCCTTCATGGGCCTCTCTTGGGCCTAGGCTGGTCCAAGGGCAGCCAACCCAACCCATTAACTCAAGTCTAGACTTGGGCCTTCCAAGTCTTGGTGGTCCATGAGAGCGAGTGGCCCAATTGGGCCATAAATGACTAATATGGTCCATAAGGGTAGCATTTGGTCCAATATGAACTAGGCTTTCTAATGGACTCTACTAATGGCAATCTAACCTTGGACTTGACATAACAAATGGCCCATTGGCTTGATATAAGTCTTACAAGGAGCCCAAAAGAAAGAAATTACACAATTACAACTTCATACAAGCCATAACACACAAATACACTTCACCCGTGTATGGAAATCGCCTTTGATGCCCCATCATTATTGTTCAAAGGGATAAGAGGCATTCGGTTGAATCCCGGTTAGAGCGGTCGAAAACCGATAAGTTTGTTCACCCGGTGCAAGACCAAGCTACGACCATACTGCGGTGGGCCCCCCGCGGTCGAAGTCGGGCTCGCGTGGGCATCATTAATATTTCCGGTGCCGAAGGGCAGCGGGAAAGTGTCCCGGGACTAGATTCCGAAACAAAGATTTGTACAGAGATAGCCGACTATAGGCCTAGGATGTGGGTCAGGCGATGACCATGGTTGGGGCGAACCCGAGGTCCAAATGTGACTCACGAAGGTCTTATTGATGTTCCCGCACGTAGGGTTTGGGGAAGACGAGAGCCGTCTCGTTCCATTCGGATTTCATCAGTCATACACGGACCATTTTATGTTCGGACAAAGGTCCGTATGGAAAACAAGACGGTGACGGGAGCGAATCCGTGTAAATGTCTGCCATGAGTACGGCAAGTTTAGTGCAAGTGCAGGGATAGATCCCGATATATATATGTCGGTCACTAACGGACCATCCAGTATTCGGACGAGAGTCCGTATTCGAAGCATCGAAGACAACGACAAAGACACACGGATGTCTGTCGTAGGTATGGCAAGTTTCATGGGATTGCAGGATCGGATCCCGACATATATGTCGGTCACTAATGGACCATTCATTATTCGGACGGAAGTCCGTATTAGTAGCGCCGAGGACGACGATAAAACCGTACGGATGTCTGCCGTAGACACGACAAGTTTAATGTGGGGTTGCTGGATTAGATCCCGGGAGAAGCGGGTCGAGTTAATGAACTATCGGCCCGAGATGTGTTCGGATCATGACCATGTCGGAGGTTCCGAGGTCCACGTCCGATGCCACAAGGCATCATTGATTTTCTCTTTGCACCCAGTCCGGGGGTGTGAATCGTTAAGTGTGGAGCCCGAACTCGCCAACGTGCGCCCTCGCACGTGGATCGACCTGCGCGGTCAGGTCGCGGGGTTCGACCTGCCCGGTCAGGTCGCGGGGGTCAAGGGGGCAGCGCCCCTCGCGGGGGTTTCCGGGGGCAGCGCCCCCGGAACAAAAATTTGATTATGGAAGGGGGAAACTTTTTTATTAGTTTTATTCATTAGCTTTAAGTCTTTTCTCTCATTTGATTAATCATTTTTTTCTTTCAGGCACGCCGGTTTAAGGGAAGCAAAGAGGGGAGCGCGTCGGTTAATGGAAGCCCAAAAGGGCACGCCGGAATAGGTGGTGCAAAGTTTGGGCGCGCCGGTTAATGACCAATGGAGGAGGAGGGCCAGGGGGCACCGGAATAGATTGAGGAATAGTATAGCGCGCCGGTTTAATGGGCTATGCAAGGGGCGCGCCGGTTAGTGGCAAGAAAAAATGAAAGGGGTTTTGAGTGTAAAGCTAAACCGGCACGGGGGGGTACCGCGCCGGATTAACCCACGCCGGATTAGGAGCACGCCGGAATAGCTTATGTGGGTTTTCTTTCATTCTTTCATGCTCTGTTTCTTCTTTCTTCAAACTGTAAGTTAATCTGTTGATTGATTTGTTCACCGAATTGGTGGATTAAGTTTGTGGAGATGGAGTTTAAGTGTTTGATCATTTGTTAAGGTGAATTGTCATGAAAATTCGAGTGTTTTATTAGACGTGTTCATTGTGTAGGGTAGCTCAGTTTGGTTCAGAGGCTTCAAGCATGTGATGCTCTGGCCCTCAGAGAATAGCTTGTTCGTTTATTCCTGGCGAAAAATGGGCAGCACCTCCCCCGGATTGAGGCTTGCCAGAGACAAATAGGGGAACACCAAACGGATTGCTCCGGGGCGAACCTCAAAACACGGAGTGAGGCCTCCGTTAACCCATAAGTGCCCGTGGAGACTCGAGGACCAGCCTTCAAGAGTTCTGGCAGCTTACAGGTGATGATTTCATGAAGCGAGACGAATGTATGCCATGAGGCCATGAATGTTCATCCCCTGATAGACTCCTTCGAAGGCCACGCTATGGAGAAGCATGCTTCGGAGGGCCCTGGATGAGTAAAAGGTCAGGTAGGGAAAGAAGAAGATAGACAAAGGATCGTGTTTGCCAAAAGGGCTTTCTGTTTATTCATTCACCGAAGGGGGGAAAAACGGCTCAAGCACAAGAAATTTCATCTCCACGGAGGAGAAATACATTATAGAGGGATAAAAAGGGGGAAGAGATACATGGACAGGGGGAACAGAGCACAAGCTCTTCCCCCCCCAGCTCACCTCTCGCTCTCAACCTCACTCTCTTCTTCTTCACCTCACGGGCGCAGGGACCGGGGGGCTTCTTCTCTTCGGGTGGCCTTTTCTTCTTCTTTTTCTTCTTCTCTTCACTGCATACAGCCGAGGGGGTTCGAGCAGCCAGCTCCTTCTTCTTCTTCAACTTCCTCCTCTTTGGAGCTTCTTCCTCTCTTCTTTTTATAGAACGGCCACCCTGGGAGCATTCCTGCCACTTCCACCTCGTCCGCAACGAAGTCAGGAGTTGACTCGCTGTGCTGGACGCTGTTCATTTGTCCCATACACTGCTGCTCGTCCGAGGATGGGACGCTCAGAGATCTGCCAGAGCTTGCCTTGCTGCTACTGCTTGTGTGCTGTCGAACGAAGGTAGAAGTAGAGCCATGGGCATTGAATGTTCTCTGCACGCCATAATGATGCAAAACAGAGCATCGGAATGTAGATGGGACGGCTCATTTGCGCGCCGGATGCACGTGAAATGCAAGGGAAATGGTGCGCGCCGGTTTAACCCATATGAAGGGGAAAAGGGGCGCGCCGGTTTAACCCAAGAAGAAGGGGGCGCGCCGGTTTAACCCAAGATGAAGGGCGCGCCGGTTTAAGGCCAAAGCAAGGGCACATGAAAAAAATGGGGTGTGCCGGCTTAAGATGTTGAAGGGGCGTGCCGGTTTAAGGCCCTTTCGCGCCGTTTTAAGCCTCGAATGGATTCTTTTCGAGGCCGCATCCATTTATTCGAGTGTCGGCGCTCCTGGAATGTTCTAGTTGCAACGTATAGCCTTCATAATATTCTGTTTATAGCCTTTGGGGCTTGGTCCCAGACTTTGCATGACTTTTGGTGCATCCCGAGATTGTGCCGGAGTTCCCGACTTTTCTTTGATTCAGCTCTTGACATGGCCGGTCGGAGCGTTGTAGCTGTATCTTCCGCTTGGGGGGGGGCTTCCTTAGCGGGTAGTAGACCACTAAGCGAGTTCTCGTCCTGCTCGGGCGAGGCATGAGGTTTGTTCAGCATTTCCATTTTCAGCTTTCTCTCGAGTGTCGAGACGTGCATGCCGTATGATCCTCATCTACCTGCCTTGGCCTAGTGGCATTCCACCCTGGCCGAGTTCTACCTACCTTGGTCTAGTGGCATTCCGCCCTGGCCAAGCTCTACCTACCTTGGTCTAGTGGCATTCTGCCCTGGCCGAGTTCTGCATGCCTTGGTATTTCACCCTGGCCGAGTTCTACCTGCCTTGGTCTAGTGGCATTCCGCCCTGGCCGAGCTCTACCTACCTTGATCTGGTGGCACTCTGCCCTAACTAAGTTCTACCTGCCTTAGCCTAGTGGCACTTTGCCCTAGATAAGTTCTACCCATCTTGGTCTAGTGGCATTCCGCCCTGATCGAGCTCTATCCGCCTTAGTCTAGTGGCACTTCGCCCTAGCTAAGTTCTACCTACCCTTGGTCTAGCTGCATTCCGCCCTGGCCGAGCTATACATACCCTTAGTCTAGTGGTACTCCGCCCTAGCCAAGTTCTACATACCTTGGTCTAGTGGCATTCCGCTCTGGCCGAGCTCTACCTTGCCTTAGTCTAGTGGCACTCTGCCCTAGCTAAGTTTTACCTGTCTTAGTCTAGTGGCACTCCGCCCTAGCTAAGTTCTATTTACCTTAGTCTAGTGGCACTCCGTCCTAGGTAAGTTCCATCCGCCTTAGTCTAGTGGCACTTCGCCCTAGCTAAGTTCTACCTACCCTTGGTCCAGCGGCATTCCGCCCTGACCGGGCTCTATACCTACCCTTAGTCTAGTGGCACTCTACCCTGGCTGAGCTCTATCCACCTTGGTCTAGTGGCACCCCGCCCTGACCGAGCTACCCCTTACCTTAGTCTAGTGGCACTACGCTCGGATCGAGCTATCTCCACCTTGGTCTAGTGGCACTCTGCCCTGATCGAGCTACCCCTTACCTTGGTCTAGTGGCACTCTGCCCTGATCAAGCTACCTCCACCTTGGTCTAGTGGCACTCTACCCTGATCGAGCTACCCCTTACCTTGGCCTGAGGCACTCCGCCCTCGTCGAGCTCTTAGACTCTGCCCATCAAGTCCCACCGAGCTGAGTCCATAAGCTTTTTCCTCGGCGCAAGGCACTTCATCTGCGTCGAGCTCTTAAGTATTGCCACCAAGCTAGGCCCATAAACCTTTTCCCTCTGGCTCAAGGCACCCCGCCTTGGCCGAGCTCTCAGATGTTAATCCCTAGCCCCACCGGCGCTATAACAACACAGTCAAATCCATCAATAGTCCCACCGGACAACATAGCCCGTGCTATGGGGTGGTCTGTACCAGGAGTACTTTTAGAGGGTACCATTCTTAGCCCTCGTCAGTCGACTAGGTTTTACCTTTGGCTTAGACCCTACGTCTTCGCTGAGTTGTTTGATTTCGACGTTCTGTCAAGTCAATGCCCACTTATATATTCTGCCCTTATTTCAGACCTCCCGTCTGAACAAGGTTTATTGACTCCGATATCTCATCGGGTTGACGTCTATATTCTGCCCTTGCCCCAGACACGCCGTCCGAGCAAGGTTTTAATTCCAACATCTCGTCGGGTCGACGTCTGTATTCTACCCTTGTCCTGGACCTACCGTCTGAGCAAGGTTTGTCAGCTCCGACATATTGTCAAGTTGGCATCTAGATTCTACCTTTGACACAGATCTCCCATCTGGGTTAGATGCATGGGTTGTCTTCGACAGTCCATCAAGGCAACATCAATTCTAGATTGCTTCCAAGTCCGACATCCTACCAGAATCTGCTATCCTATCTTCTGGCCTTTGACATCCAGTCGAAGCCAGCTATCCTTGTTGGCGAGCCCAACACCCTATCATGTATTTCAAGTATCTCATTTTTTGGCTCGTCCATCTCGGTTGAAGCCCACTACCATATATCTCACAACTTCTAGCTATCTTATTCCCCGACTCAGCCATGACAGCCGAAGTCGCTATTATACATTTTCAACAATTCCGTCATCCGGCTAAAGCCGCTATCACAATTTGTTAATTGTCTCGCCCTCCGGCTCAGCAATCCCGGCCAAAGCCGCTATTACAATTCTTCAACTATCTCCTCTTTCGGTTTAGCCATTCTGGCTAAAGCCGCTATCACAATTTGATAATTGTCTCATCCTCCGGCTCAGCCATCCCGACCGAAGCCGCTACCACAATTTTTCAGCTATCTCCTCTTTCGGTTTAGCCATTCTGGCTAAAGCCGCTATCACAATTTGTTGGTTATCTCGTCCCCCGGCTCAGCCATTCCGACCGAAGCTGCTCTCATGATTTTCAACTGCTCTATCTATCGGCTTAGCCATTCTGGCCGAAGCTTCTATCATAATTTTCGACCATTCTATCTTTCGGCTTAGCCATTCCAGCCAAAGCTGCTATCATAATTTTCAGCTATTCTAGCTTTCGGCTTAGCCATTCCGACCAAAGCTGCTATCATGATTTTCAAACTACTCTATCTATCGGCTTAGCCATTCCGGCCGAAGCTACTATCATAATTTTTGACCATTCTATCTTTCGGCTTAGCCATTCCAGCCAAAGCTGCTATTACAATTTCCAACTACTTCATCCATCGGCTTAGCCATTTCAGGCCAAAGCTTGCTATCAGAGCTCATCTACCTGTCCCATTGCATTAATCAATGCAATGCAACGGCCTAGACCTATCGTCAAAGCCCACTTCCCTTGATTATGACTATTCAGTCCCTCTCTCCTCAATTTCAACTCACATTCCATCCTTCTGGATGTCGGCTTGGAAGCCCGCTTCCCCACAGCATGTGACCACTATCCTATCTTTCGGCTTAGCCATTTCGGCCAAAGCTGCTACCTCACACCTCAGCTATCTTATCTCTTGGCTTAGCCAAAGCCCGCTATCATGACTCTCAGCTATCTCGTCCTTTAGCTTAGTCATTTTGGCTGAAGCTCGCTATCCCACGTTTCAGCTATCTTACATTCTGGCTTAGCCTCTTCGGCTAAGACCCGCAACCATATAATTCTGCTAAACTACCTTTCGGCTTTCACAAGCCCGATTCCTTACTGCTCTCTGGCTTTCGCAGCCTGCTATCTCTACTACTATCCTGGCTTTTGTAGCCTGCTGTCTCTGGCTCTCGTAGCCTGCTATTCCTGGCTTCTACAGCCTGCTATCCTGGCTCTTATAGCCTGCTGTTTCTGGCTCTCATAGCCTGCTATTCCTGGCTTCTACAGCCTGCTATTCTGGCTCTTATAGCCTGCTATCTCTGGCTCTTATAGCCTGCTATTCCTGGCTCCTGCAGCCTGCTATCCTGGCTCTTATAGCCTGCTGTCTCTAGCTCACGTAGCCTACTATTCCTGGCTTCTACAGCCTGCTATTCTGGCTCTTATAGCCTGCTATCTCTGGCTCTCGTAGCCTGCTATTCCTGGCTTCTACGGCATGCTATCCTGGCTCTTATAGCCTGCTACCTCTGGCTCTCGTAGCCTGCTATTCCTGGCTTCTACAGCCTGCTATTCTGGCTCTTATACCCTGCTGTTTCTGGCTCTTATAGCTTGCTTTTCCTGGCTTCTGCAGCCTGCTATCCTGGCTCTTATAGCCTGCTGCCTCTGGCTGTCGTAGCCTGCTATTCCTGGCTTCTACAGTCTACTATTCTGGCTCTTATAGCCTGCTGTTTCTGGCTCTTATAGCCTGCTATTCCTGGCTTCTACAGCCTGCTATCCTGGCTCTTATAGCCTGCTGCCTCTGGCTCTCGTAGCCTACTATTCCTGGCTTCTACAGCCTGCTATTCTGGCTCTTATAGCCTGCTGTTTCTGGCTCTTATAGCATGCTATTCCTGGCTTCTACAGCCTGCTATCCTAGCTCTTATAGCCTGCTGCCTATGGCTCTCGTAGCCTGTTATTCCTGGCTTCTACGGCCTGCTATCTTGGCTCTTATAGCCTGCTGTCTCTGGCTCTCGTAGCCTGCTATCCCTGGCTTCTACGGCCTGCTATCTTGGCTCTTATATTCCTGGCTTCTACGGCCTGCTATCTTGGCTCTTATAGCCTGCTGTCTCTGGCTCTTGTAGCCTGCTATTCCTGGCTTCTACGACCTGCTATTCTGGCTCTTAAAGCCTATTGTTATTGGCTCCTATAACCTGCTATCTTTGGCTCATATAGTTTTATGTTTCCAGACCTTATAGTCTGCTGATCCTGGCTTTACAGCTTGCTACCTCTGGCTCTTTTAACCTGCTACCCTGGCCCCCACGGCCTGCTATCATCACTTTCCGGTCCCTGTCACCATCGGCAAGACCGTCTACCCTTTGCGGTCCTTGTCACCATCGGCAAGACCGTCTACCTTCTCGACCCTTATCACCATCGGCAAGATCGGTCGCTACCCTTTCGACCCTTGTCACCATCGGCAAGATCGGTCGCTACCCTCTCCGGTCCTTGTCACCATTGGCAAGACCGTCTACCCTTTTCGGTCCTTGTCACCATCGGCAAGACCGTCTACCTTCTCGACCCTTGTCAC
Source organism: Amorphophallus konjac (assembly GCA_022559845.1). Lineage (NCBI taxonomy): Eukaryota > Viridiplantae > Streptophyta > Magnoliopsida > Alismatales > Araceae > Amorphophallus > Amorphophallus konjac. Next base: position 52,280,261 of record CM040124.1, on the reverse strand, counting down.
CATCGGCAAGATCGGTCGCTACCCTTTCCGGTCCTTATCACCATCGACAAGACCGTCTACCCTTTTCGGTCCTTGACACCATCGGCAAGACCGTCTACCCTTTCCGGTCCTTGTCACCATCGGTAAGATCGGTCAACCTACTCCTGACCCTTGTCACCATCGGCAAGATCGGTCAACCTACTCCTGACCCTTGTCACCATCGGCGAGATCGATCAACCTACTCCTGACCCTTGTCACCATCGGCAAGATCAGTCAACCTACTCCTGACCCTTGTCACCATCGGCGAGATCGGTCAACCTACTCATGGCCCTTGTCATCATCGGCAAGGTCGGCCAGCATCTTCTCAAGCCCATTGTCTCGCTACCCTTGTGGCTTAAGCCTACTTCAGCAATGACCATCATGTCCCACCGTGATGATTGCTACAACTCAATGACTTGGGCTCCCCTTGAAGCCTGCTTCCCTGCTATCGCTAGGTTTGCATATCCTATTCCCCCATTATCTCCTGGATTTTACAGCCTGCTTGCCATGTTACCTTTCGGCTGTCATAGCCCGCTTCCCTTGCCAACTGTTGACTTCTATAGTCCACTTTCTATATTCGGGTTAGACTCCCTGTCAAACCCGCTGCCCGTCCTTGGCCAAGGCACCCTGTTGAGGCCTACCACTCCACTTTAATCCAGGTCCATCATCTGAATAAAACGGCTCTCGTTGGCCAGTACCAACCCTCTTCGTCCCGCTAGGACTTGCTGCATAAAGCCCTTTTCCATTATTTTGTTATCAATTCTGCTGGCTTTTGAATAACCAACCTGTAGGTATTCGCATCGAGCGCTTGAACAAATAAATGTATATGTAGTGACATATACACATATGCATGCATATAAAATAAAATAAAAAAAAAAGAAGAAAAGAAAGAAAAATTGATTGCTTTCAAATTTTGGGTGTTTGTGGGCCCTCCTTGCATGCTTGCTTATACTATAAGGTAATACACCTCCTTCAATTTCCTAGGACCACATTTCCTTGCTAAATAAAGCTGCCTGATTTTAAGCATATGTGTGCCACAGCATGCACTAAGGGATGAAAAGTCAGTATTGGCTGAGTGCATGCGTCCAGTGGAAAAGTCATAGCCGTGTCGCTAACGCAACTCGTGAGATACACCCAAAGCAAAACTCCTACACTTTGCACCACTATGTGTTCAGCGGTCTCTTATCATAGGGATGCTAGAAGGTTCTTCCTCACACTATATGTGTGCTCTAACTTTTGTACCCATACGAGGGGTAATCGTGAGGAGAGAGTTGCCCTCCCCCCCCCCCCCCCCCCCAGTTTAAAAAAAAAGAAGAAAAAAAAAGAAGAAAAAAGGAAAAGAAGAAAAAAGAAGAAAAAGAAGAATACTGTTAGATAGGATGAACCCTAGTAGCCGGGAATCCCCATTGAGACACATGAGGAGACTCGCGCCGAATGGAGGAGTCCGTAATAAATTGCTATAAAGGATGAATCCAAGTAGTCGGGAATCCCCATTGAGACACATGAGGAGACTCGCGCCGAACGGTGGCGTCCGTAATAAAATTGCTATAAAGGATGGATCCAAGTAGCCGGGAATCCCCATTGAGACACATGAGGAGACTCGCGCCGAACGGTGACGTCCGTAATAAAATTGCTATAAAGGATGAATCCTAGTAGCCGGAAATCCCCATTGAGACACATGAGGAGACTCGCGCTGAACGGTGAAGTCCGAAGCTGGAATTAAGCTAAGGGGGTTATGCGAAGCTGCCAAAAATCGAGAACCCCAGCTGTGTGTGTAAACGCTAGAGCAATACTCTAGTGTTATTTTGAACGTCTGCGTATCCCTATGTCAGAGATTCGCTGCTCGCATACTTGCACTATCACACTACGGAGAAGTAGCCTCGGGTGTAGATCGTGGCTTACGCTGTGCACATATTCTATGCGATGTCCTCTCTGCGCATGCACATCTCCCTTAGTTGTGTCTTGTGAGCCACACTCTGACTATGAGTCACAGGCGCTGTCCTTGTCCTATCCCCGATATAGGGGAGCTATTCCATATATCTAGCTTATGCTTACTGTTGAATACCTGCATGCTCGCATGAATAAAAAGACACGCTTTCAAACGGGTCTCACCCGTAGGCCCCGCTCACCCGTCCCTCATTCGCACCACCTACGGGTGGGGGACATTTGTTGACACATGAAAAATGATAAAATAATAACAATATATACACATATATATATAAATAATGTCAACATATTTTTCCTACTAAATCATCTTATATTCCTTATTTTCTAGGGATAGAGGAAGAGGCGGAGAGGCTACAAGGGCCCATTAAGCCCACAAAGGCACCCAGACCATATCAAAGTTTAAAAGGACGTCAAAGCCCATACTGAAGAGGGGGCGTGCTGAGAGCACCAGGCAAGAGGAGTGCGCCGATGAGAAGAGGGTTCTGTAACCCACTATAAAAGCTGAGGTTCGACAAAGAAACACGGGAGCCGGTGGAAAAGGACGATAAGAGAAGAAAGCCAGCGGAAAACGGAGATAAAAAAAAGAAAGAGAAGAAGAGAGCCACCGATGTAACGACCCGAGAATCCGATTACCGGGAAGGCCCGATAACCCGAGACTCGCACCGCCGCCCACGAGCCGGGAGGGCTCGGAAGGGCTAACAAGAGTGTGGAGGCACAAAGAAATAGGAAATAAAGCAGGACAACCAACAATAACAAGCTGAAAGAAAGAACAACTACAGCTACAACAGAGTCCAGTCCAATAGAAAGTACAGTCGAAAGTAGTAAAGCGTACCACATGCCAAGTGAACACTCGGCCCGGCAAGCTGGCAACTGAGAACCTCCGCTCCGCACCCTCGAACCTCGAGGAAGAACCGCCACACCTGAAAAGTAGGGAATGAGTCTCCAAAATAGAGACTCAGCAGGGATCCCGCGGAACCCCAACCGGAAACAACGGCGGTAGCGGAAAGGAGAGCTACAACTACAGCAGGAACAGCAAACCGGGTGGCCGGTCAAAAACTCGGCACTACAGCTACTCCTACTGCCAGAAGGCAGACCTCGATCACGCAGTCGAAGCTACCGAACCACGCTAGTACCACCTACCGAAGTAAGAACACACGGCAACAACGCCGTGGAGGCCTGTCCCCCGGACAGCCAACCTGGACACGCTGTCCAAGTTGCAACCCCGACCATCCGATCGCGGGTACCGCACAACAAGACCCAACCTCGGTAAAGCCACTAGCACTAATCTCATGACGCGAAAACCAACACACGCGTCACGGCGAACCAACCGAAACTCAACGGTCAACACGACCGAAACCTGAAGGTCAAAGTCACGGAAACTGATAGTCTGTCACTCCGTACTCGACAGGAGTACCACCCACTAGAAGCACAGCCGGTAGCGTCCCCTGACGTCTTACACCGCAATGCAGGTGAACCGCCTGACGTGGTAGGTCCTACCCGAGGCGCGAACACCGTACAAGTAACCAATAACAAGTGACTAGCTGGGGTCACGCCCGTCGACGTGGGTCCAACCGCCCCCAACCACGTGTGCACACACAGACCGCGCGTCCCTGGTCTGGCCCTCTGACCGGTTTTCCGCTCAGCCAGACTCTGGCTGCAAGACGTGGGGCCCAACGGTAACCGGTCCACAAACCGTCTCTAAAGGTCGGCCCGTACACCACTCCCTGGTGGGACCAGCACACGCGTATTGGTAGGCTACGACTAGTGGAGGGTCACTGAAGGAGTAGACTCTCAAGTCAACGGAAAACTACGTCCGCATCCAACAAAGTACGGGGACCATCCCACGTACTAGCACCGTCGCACGGTGACCACAGTCGGAGAAGAAACGGGACTCACAGTCCACGGCCGCGCACACACCCTGCGCGAGAGTCGAGAAAACTCAAGTGGCACTAAGCCACTGGACTCTGGGCAGTCCTCTAGACACACTACACCCAACGGTCCTTGAGTCACAAGACTCGGGGTCAAGACCGTTGCACGTGACAGCACAAGGCCGTCAATCTCGTCTAATCTCTAGGTCTAAAACCACGGTAGCATAAGTACCGAGACAACTCATGAGTCGCCAAGACCACTCCCTCGGGAAGGGAACGCAAGAGACCAAGGCCACCCACACGGGCCACACGGAAAACACAGAAGCACGATTCCCAGGGTAGCACACAAGCCACCACGATGATTTCCCATCTTGTAGCAAGTGGGAAACCTCCAGCCCCAGGCCGGATAACTGGACTCGCAGTCCAAGGCCAAGCACATGGCCCACATGGGAATCGCCTTCCAAAGGAAACCCACGACATGCGGGGGAGACCCCACCGCACACCCACCGATGCACGGTGACTCGATCATGCGTAACACGAAAGCCCAGAACACGTGAGGTCACCCAGACCTACCACACCTACGGGCATGCTAATCGAGGCAACACGGTCCCTCCCGACACCCCAAAAACATGGACACAGAACCCATGGGGTGTCCGGGATACTCACAAGGCCGTAGGTCGACCACTGGGTCCCAACCGGGTCGACCGGAGACAAACACAACACAATCGGAACGCTAAAAGGTCACCTGGACCCTTAAGCGCACGGGCACGTAAAACGAGATAAGTGGGACATCCTCTGGACACCTAAGGACACGGTCACGGAACTCCACGGGGTGTTCGAGACACTCACGAGAGCTAAAGTCAACCACTGGGTCACAACCGAGTTGACCGGAGGTCAAAATAGTGCAAACAAGAACCAGAACATGGTAGTGGTCACCTGGTGACCGCGACCAGATGGTAGCGGTCGACCGGCGACCGCGACCATGCTGTCACGGTCATCTCGCGACCGCGACCAGCCACGCGCAAGCCTGATGGTAGCGGTCACCCAAGGACCGCGACCAAACAGTAGCGGTCATCCCATGACCGCGACTAGACCAAGGCGGTCTATCGCACGACCGCGACGCTCGAAGGCCTCCTCGACCAAACACAAGGATGAAGGTGGTTCTCCCACGACCGCGACCAGTGAACGCGGTTACTGGTAGACCGCGATCATTTCGGAAAATCGTGAACGGCCGAAAAACCCCAAAAATCTATGCCACGCCCCCAAACATCCACGGATGAGGGGGAAAACATAGGGAAAGCTCCCTAACAACCCCTAGCATGCATCTATGGCCTCGGATCGGCCTAAAACGCAACGAATCGCTAGATCAGGCGATCACTCCCCAAAACATGATTTTCCCCAAAACGCCCCAAACGACCCGCTCGGCTCACCATGGCCTACGAAACTCGCGGGAAATGAAGCCCACGAGCTGGGGGTCCATCACCCTACCTCCACCAAAGATTTCGCGCACCGTGGACGCCGATCCATGAAGAAAACGCCGTTGAAGCCTCGCCGCTCCATGAACTCACGGCCGAGCTTCACCGCGCCTCCACCGCCTCGATCCTCATCCATCCTTGCCCGCGCCTCGCCCGCGCCGTCCCCGCCTCGCCCGTACTCCGTCCCGTCGGCCGCCGGAGAGAGAGGGAGAGAGGAGAGAGCGTGAGAAGAGAGAGGGAGAGAAGAGAGAAATGAGAGGGGAGAGAGAGGGTGGGGGGATATATAGGAAAATCCGGAAAATCGGAAAAATCTCAAAAAATAGAAAATCACACCCTCGTGATCTTCGGAATGCACCGATCGTAATGGTACCACACTCACCTAGGTGAACGGCCCGGTTCACCCGCAACGAGGTTCCGAAGGGAAAGCCGAAACCCACGTCGGGAATCGGAAAACACACGCGGAAAAAGCCGCGGAATGTCTCCGGGCCTCCGAAACGACTCCGGATCGCGCCGATCCGAACACGAAAGATGTCCGAAACGAAATTTTCGGACACAACGGAGTCGGACGCTCCGAGAAACCAGATCCGAGACCCATGAACGAGGATCCGAAAAACCCGGGCATTACAACTGAAGTATTCCGGAAGTGTTGTAGAAGGAGACTGAGAGAAGAAGAAGAGAGGAAAGTGAGTCGTCAGAGCATCCGCACAAGGTGGGTTGCCACCGATCGGAGGCCCTTCGGGGCTACAGTCCCCCCCTCCTTTCTCTCCTGTTTACGCGTTCCTCTGCCGCTATACTTCTGTTGGCGAGCTCTGTAATGCAATGGCCTCTTGAGGCTTCCTTCTGTCTTTATTCTGGCTATGCCTGATTTTATATGAATGAAAGATATATATCGATGCATCTGTTTATGATAAGAATTCTTTCTTTATATAGATGTGTTGCTGTAACTAAATCCCCTTGATGTCGTCTGCGTGCTCCCTTTATTCTATCTAGAATTGTCGTAGTTTCGATTTTACGTTTCTTTCGTTCAACCCGGGGTGACGGCCTTATGGCTACTACGACTTCGCAGAGACAGTGGGAGTGTTATCTCATCTGTCAATGACATTTGCGAAGGCACTGCCACGCTCCGGGAACACTGAGTTCTGGTGCTTACTCCCTGAGTTCTACCTCGAGTAGTCGAAGTATTTACCTCTGATACGAGACGGGAGCCCGAGACAGCCTATCTCGTGGTTTTTTCCTGTCCCCCAAATCATAAAAAAATAATAATAATAATAATAATTTCGCCTGACTCCGTTCTGGTGTTTATGTTCTCTTGACGATTTTTGTTCGCTCAGATGAGCCTAAGTCCGGCATCTTCCCCAAAATCTCAGCCCCCAAAGCCCTTTTTCAACTAACCACGACACCAAGTGCTCTCGGGGCAGATCCTACGCCGATTACCTCCCACGCCGATGGCATGCAGCCACCTCCCGCGTCGAGAATCCCCCTTCATTGTTTCCATGCCGAACGTGAGCTCCCGCCGTTTCACATGTGTGCATGCAGTGGTTACTCGTATGGCTTTGCCCATATGATGCATTTATCTCCACGAAGGGCATGTTTGAATAAACCAAAGTCATTAATGCGTGGCCCCCACCTCCATCAATCATGCATGTTCATGAAATACTCGTGAGCCTATACGTCAGCTCCATGTGCATACATGTTCACGATGCTTTCCCTAAACCCATCCTATACGTGTGAATATATATTGACCCATTTATCAATGGCATTGACACATCCCCATTGCATTAATTCCTAATCCCTCACCCATTAACTTTACCCATGTCAGGTTGGTGTATAGCGTAGCAGCCCAATCATCCTACATGTATATATAAAGGTATATCTATATAACATGCATGCCTAAATAATCCTTAAGGATCCTTACGTGAATATCCCTTTTAATCCACCCATGTTTAAACATGCAAAGTGAGTGTGCACTAATAAATCTCTAAATGGGCCTTCTGATCATCACCTTTTATTTGACCATGCATACTACATTCATATGCTGCTCATAGATGCATATATTTGTGTGCACGCATGAATATAAGAATAGACACATGTATTTTTATGGATCAATTCTGTTGGGCTATTTACGTCCAATTCCGTGAGAGTAGGAGGAGCTATATCAATGGGGTTTTACCCCTACATTTATTTCAATTTGGGTTTCGAGTTTCCGATTTCCTTCTTTCACCCCGTCGGGCCACGGAGTTCTGCCACTGCATGTTCTCCGCTGGTCCCTTTAGGGGAATATTAATAAGGCACCACGATGAGTTGACACTGTCCCGGTAAATTCTGATCCTCTTGGATCTTGGGCTACGCCCATCTTTTTTTTGGCTTCCATCTCGGCACTCCGTGGATGGATGTCCTATACTCCCCTTTTGGCATAGTCCAAAATAAGGGGAGATGCTGCCGAAATTCATTCACGATCCTTGCTTTGTCATATTGTGTAATGTTTTTCGTTAAACTGATGAATTAACCCCCTGTTGTGTGACAGAGGCCTGAGACAGACTATCTCATGGCTCTTTGCCCGCTGAAAAGGGGAACATAGCCATTATGAGATTTTTCACCAATTGTTACATGGTCTCCCTAGACCTTCTATGGATGAATATCTCCTCTTTTTAGCTTACTTAAACATCATTGCCAGAGCCCATGAAGTCCCAATCGAACGCAGAATATCCTTTCAGACTCACCAAGCCCTCACGGCATTTGAAAGGCCAATAAATATCTAGCTATCGGCGCCACCAGTCCTCCCGACGTGACCTCCTCCCGGCGCCACTTTCGCGCCGGGTGAAGGGCGCGCCGGCAAGATGGCCGTGCCGACCCGGCCGCGCCGGTTTGCTTTCGTGCCGGAATCCCAGCCATGCCGATTTGCTTTCGTGCCGGAATCCTAGCCGCGCCGGTTTGCTTTCGTGCCGGAATCCTAGCCGCGCCGGTTTGCTTTCGTGCCGAAACCCAGCCGCGCCGATTTGCTTTCGTGCCGAAACCCCAGCCGCGCCGGTTTGCCACCGTGCCGGAATCCTAGCCGCCCTGGTTTACCTTCGCGCCGGTTCCCATCCGTGCCGGTTCAGCTCAGCGCCGACTACTATTCAAACACTCAACTTCCTAGCAACCTTAATGAACCCTAAACTCAGTCCAAACCCAATTTCCTAACCTCATTAGCCTGCATGCCAACCTTCATTATATCATGGGGAATCATGGTTCTTCATCCAAGTCTAAGGGAGCTAAATTAATGGGGTTTTACCCCCACATTATACCATTTGACCGCGATGTTTTCTTCTAACCCTGCTGACTCTTGGAGTTCTGCCACTGCATGTCCTCCAATGGTTTCTTAAGGGGATATCAATAAATACCATGATAATGGACATCGCCCCGTCGCATCTAGATCCTCTTGGATCTCGGGCTACGCCCATCTTTCTTTTGGCTTCCATCTCGGCACTCCGTGGATGGATGTCCTATACTCCCCTTTTGGCATAGTCCAAAATAAGGGGATATGCTACCCGACTTACTCCGTGTATTAATATATCATATCTTGCATCGCATGATCATCTGCATGCATCTCCTATCCTACAAATGAATGAGCATACCTATCATATTGGTTTCACCCCTGGGACTCTTCTACTTTGGCGATTAATCAAGGGTTGTCCTTCTTTGGAAGGACGTAATTAACGTCATAGCCTTTATGGTATGATGGACTTTCGGTCCCGACTCGGACTTCACAATCGACTGACTGAGTCAGATCGAGCACACAATAAAATTATCACTCCGGTGACTGGCACGCCTAGTAAACTAACTAATAAATCAATAAATAAATATAAATAGATAAAAATAAATAAATAAATAAATAAATCCATTCCCACAGGGGGAGCGAATTGGGGGCTCGGTTAGGGTTAGGGTTCGTAGTAAAGAGAGCAGAAAAGGGAAAGCAAACGAAGGAAGGAGAAGAAAGAGGGTTTAACAGTCGAAAAGAATTGATGCCCTAATGGGTGTCGTCACCCTCATAATTGACACTTTTGATCAAGGTGCTGTTTCAAGAACCGACGGCACAATCCTAGTCGTCATTTAAGTTTGCATGGGAACTTGTAACAGTCGTCAGAGACATTAATGGGAAATTGATTGCTGTGATCGAAAGTCATGATTGTTGTTTGGAATTGACGACAGCATGCGCGGGCGTCAGTTTGATAAGGCACGACATGAGCCAAGGCATTTTTTTAGAAAATCAAGGAAGTATTTCGAAAGGAATTTAAAGAATTTAAGTCGATTAACGCCTTCGATTGGGGCACGAATTAATCAACGCCGGTTTGAATAGGCATCAATTATGGTCTGTATTTTTTTGAAATTGATTAAAAGAGATTGACGACATTGTTTTAGGCGTTGTTTGTGGAATTGACGCCATCATAGGAGGCGCGGCTCAGAACAGAGACCCGAAACTCAGTTAAATCAGACAGAATCACATGAAATTGGAAGATAAGATTGTTATAAAAATGTTTTTTTTCTCAATTAAGGAAAGATCCTTTATTTCATTAAAGAAAATCATTGTTACATTAATGAGACACCATGGGCCTTAATTTCCTAAGAGATATTACATAAGACTTGCATTTCATCTCTTCTTCTTCAACATGTGTCTTGGACTTATGTAGTAGTCCAACCTTCCATTGAGCCATAATCATCTTGACTTCCTCTTGATCCCCACTTGAGCCTAGTTCCCTCATCTTGAGTGGTGGAAGGTGGGAAGCTTCTTCAAAGATGTGCCGAGGTAGTCCAAGTTGTGGAAGGCACCGGTGAGCGTTGTATAGCACGAAGTCGGTCCCGCCGATTAATCATAGCTCTATGTCAGAGGAGAGTCTTGAGTGAAGCTCTTGGGTCTTGAGGAACCCTGGTGTGCATGTAAAACCATCCTTTGGCATAGTCTTAAAGTAGTCCCTCCAATCAACCCTCTTCTTGAGCTTTGGCACCCGAATTGTCACCCTCTCACATAGGCCTAGAGAATCCATCATGTACCGAAGGGGGCTCTTAGTAAAGATTTTGGAGGCCATTTGGGTTTCCTTGCATGGATCAAATTTTAGGTGGAGGTCCACCCAACAAGAAAGAAGTAGCATTGACCCATAGAGAGGCCGTCCCACAGAGGCGGAGGTGACTCCATTGTATAGGTTGGCTAGCACCACCGGTCCTATCCTTTTGCCCTCCCATATGCTAGTAATGGCACTCAAGTGGCACTCCTCTAAGTGGTCTTCTATTGAAGGGAAGAGTATAGCTCCTACCATGCATATAACAAAGCCTTTCATTACCCTCTCCAACAAATCCTCAGCCTCTTGGGCTTTATCCATATTCTTGTATAGCCATGAGGCTAGCTTTAAAAGACTGATCCCCTTATGAGCTTTGATTTGGTTCACTAGGTTGGGACTTGGTATGAGGCTAGTAAGCATGTCATGGGCATTTATTGGTCTAGTCATACTAGCCATCTTTGTCTCATGACCTTGCTTCATCATCTTCAACCCAAGGAGTAATTCTACTTTTTCTAGGAGAATAGTGGCTTCAAAGGTGGGAAAGAGGAAAGTATGGGTGTTTGGATGCCATAGCTCTATAAGTGCTCCTATTGAGGCCCAATCAAAGTGGATGTCATCATAGTGGGTAGCATGGGTTACAGGGCCAAGTAGGTGCCATTTTGAAAGAAAAGACCTCATATCTAAAGACAATTTAGAGAGGAGTAGGGAGAGCCATTTGATTGTCAATAATCTCCTTGGTCCCAGTACATTTGGGTAGTCCTGATAAAAATGAAAGATAAAAGAAGAGGCATGTGATCAGAATTTTTGGAAGAAGAGAGAGAGGATAGAATAAGATGAAAGCTTAAAATAGAATCAAATAACTTACTTGGCCCTTAGCTATCCTCCCGCTAATGTGGCTTGCAATTTTAGAAATTCTAGGAAAGCTCATCCTAGGCTTCTTTGAGGATCTTTGCTGCATCATTATCTTCTCCATCTTCTTCTTATGGTTTGAAGAAAACCTTGAGGTTCCCTATTCTCTGTTGCTCTGGTTCACTGTTTGAAGCTTCGGTTGTAGTATTCAGCCGTTTGATATATGCAGCAGAGAACGCATCAATCTTTTATAATGATTCGAAACCTTGATAACCGTTAGAGCGATCACAGTTTGTGTTTGAGGAGGATCAAGTTGCTGGTAATTTGTTTCCGAGCAGGGAATGCAGCGCTAGTGCATATAGTTAATTGACGACAGAGATTTTGGCGTCATTTCCTGGATTAACGACATTTACGGTGTCGTCATTTATTTAACGCCTCTAGTGAGGGCGTCATTTGTAATCCGGCTCCAAGTTAAACATTGATCATAATTAATGCCCTCGTGGCGGTCGTCGTTTATGCTTATAACGCCTTTGCGAAGAGTCGTCATTTCCTGAGCTTACATTTTTACATATTTTGTGATTATTCATAAACTTAAGTGCTTTATATCTTAAATAAGTTAATTATATCACGCACTTATGATCATATTTTGAGCTGAATTGAGTTGATGGTCTTTTTATAAGCTAACAGATTTTTAAGCATAGAGAAGCACATGATATGCAAGTCTTGATTGGATTCCTTCCACTGGTAACCTTGTATCTTTCCTGTATGTATTATTACTATATGGTATCTACGCTATTATAGCATATCAAGGACCTTGTGGTTCTGATGAACCTGTAATTTGAGTTCCGCTTCATCAAAAACAGTGATAGTTCTAGGGGAATCTTAATCACACGGATAGGCCGTTGGGTTATCTAAGGTTTGGGACGACGGTTCCACTTTCTGAGTTGATGCGTGGATAAACGAGCTTCGGCTTAGTGTCAGCTTAGAAATCTGGATTCCTGACCAAGCCTGGATGCTTTAACAATATTATCCTTGATTATTTTCTATTTTAGCTTGTTTTAATTTTTTTCTTTTAAACCAACATGCATCATGTAGGACTTTGAGCTTTAATGATGAAAATCCTCATATTACGTCAATAATGAGGGCTGCTTGCTCTTAATTTGAATTGACATAAGATATTCCATTCAAAATCGAGTACTAATGTTCTCCTTGAAGCCGCTCAGGTTGGTTCCTTGAAAGCATTCATTCGCTGGGTCTTTATCTCAATTCATTTTATTTTCCTGCAAACCCACCTTGGTTGTAGCACGTCCACATTGGCTGGTAACCGCTCTCCAATGGTATCTTTCCTTCCGTGCCCTTGTGCACATTTTGTTTATTAGTTTAGTTCCTTCATCCAGCTGATCATTACTTTCTCGTAATCATCCGAAGCTGTTTCATTCAGAATCCTGGAAAGATTTCTAACTCTTAGTGTCGGAGGCGTGTCACATCACACCTTGGCATCTACTTATCAGCTCGTTCTCACTTCATTCCATTTGTTGTACTTTCGCTTCATTCCATCTCACTCCCTTGCAAAGCAGACGCCAAGGCGGGGTAGCTGTAGACACACCAAAATCGATGCTGTGATGAGAAAATCTCATGTCACCACGTGACGCCCCAAAGTGGACTTCAATATTGGTTTAATATGAAGATTCTCTAATTATTTCACATTTTTTATAATAAATTGTAATTAACGCCAAGAGGAAGGGTGTCATTTAATTGACGACTTGATTGGCGTCGTGTTTTAATAAATAAACGACTGTTCAAACATGCGTTGTTTTCTGGATTTTACGAATCCTAATCAAAATAAAATTCAAAGAATCGACGCCCATCTCTGGGGCGTTGATTATTTAACGCCCATTCAAACATGTGCCATTTCATAATTTTTAAATAAGGAAAGTCCTTTATTTCCATAAATAAATCCATGAATTAACGACTGAGTGGCTGTCGTCATTTCAGACAACGCCCCGCTTCAGGTCGTCATTTTCGCTTCCGTCTCCTTTGCGTCTGCTACCTTCCAATAATGATACTTTCCCCATTTTACACTTAGTGTTCGATTGGGAAGAGGGATCCTTGTTGGAAGATTGATTTCCTTATTTTAATCCTATTGATACAAGGATTTTTGGGTCTATAAATACCCCTTGAATCCCTTACGCACGTGGGCGAACAAGAGGGCTGAACAACAACAACAACATAGAGCTTAACAAGGAGAGGAACTGCACCGTTAGAGTTTTATAGAGAGAGAGAGTTTTCTTCCTTTTGCAGGTGCTTCTCCAAGATTCTTCCTCCAGGCGGCATCTTCATCCGGCGATTCTTCATCCTGCTGCAGCCACTGAAACTCTTGTTCTCCCCTTTACTGTTGCACACACAGCAGAAAGGACACCCCTCCCCTTTTAGTTTGTTTTGTTATTATCATCATCACATATCTTCTCTTCTAGCTTGGTCTACTAGAGATCTTTTAGCAGATATTCATCTTATTTGCTACGTTATTTGCTTTGCATATTCATCCACAATCCCAACATTTTTACTCCTTCTTAGGGGTTTAAAACCAAAACACACTGTTAGGTGCGGATAATGAGACAGACGCAGATCCAGAGGGGGGGTGAATGGATCTTCTAATGATTTTTAGCCAATTTAAAAACCGTATGAGATGATGATCACAGATTCGATGGACAAATACTCAAACATCAAAGATGCATGCCCCATCAATCACTAGAACATGGACAACCAATAAGATCATGTTCCTAGCATGCATCTAGCGAGATCAATCAACCAGACAAAGCAATCAAACCATGATGGACAATAGATTTTTTAGGTGGTTCGGTCCACAGACCTACATCCACCCCTCACTCCAAACCGGAGTGAGGCTTCCACTAGCAACAGCTAGAACAGCAGATTCAGTATGCAAACAAACGCCGCCAAACAGCTTGACAAACCAAGGGAAACAAATCCCTCAAACCAAGCTCTGCAACCCACAGAAGCTTGACACCTGGACTTGCTACCCACAAGACCAGAACCGGAGGGCGAGCCTCCCTTCCTCTAAACCAGAGGGAAAACACAAGTGACACCCAGTCACTTGCCAACCGGAGGAAAACCTCCCTTCCTCCAAACCGGAGGGAAAACACAAGTGACACCCAGTCACTTGCCAACCGGAGGAAAACCTCCCTTCCTCCAAACCGGAGGGGAACTGCTAGTGACAGCCCGTCACTGGCAAACCAGAGATCACAGATCTCTCTTCCTCCAGACCAGGAGGGAACCCGACCTCAAACCAGAGGATCGGAAGAACAAGGATGGTAAAGGCAGAAAAGGGAAAACCAAAACAACAAAGGGAAAAACAAAAACCAGTTAGCTCCAATGAGCACAGTCGTTCTGGATTTGATCCACGAACGGACTAAACAAATCTTCAAGAAAAACTCTCTCCTCTCCACTTCTCAATCTCTGGATCTCTCTTCCTATTTCCTTCTCGAGCTCTCTTCTTTCTCTACTGTTCTCTCTTTTTCTTCTTCTGCTGGCTCTTCTTCTTCTTTTCTTTCTTCTGCTACTCTCTCTGCTTCTGTTTTCACGATCAACATCATCAGTCTTCTTCTGAGGAAGAAGCCTTCCTTTTATAGCAGCAGCAAGCAGATAGGGCGTGTGCTCTCGACGATTCCCGCCCAGAAGGTTCAGTCCACGTGGCAGCATTTCAGCACAGTGGTTCCACGTGTCACGATCAGGGCCATCTCCTATTCTTGGATCACGTGCATCATTAACCTCCTCGAATCAGCAGTCCTGTTAGAACAAATTTACTATCAGTGTAAGTTAATTTATCTGACAGGAAAGACTGAATGCATCGAGTCACTTTGATGAATGAGCTGAGCTTGTACAGACTTGATGCATCAATTGAAGTGTGCACATATGAGAAGGTATGTACAACGAGAATGAATGTACAGACATTACATTCACGAGTGTACATACTTCAAATGCATGAGATGCAGGCAACGAGTGTGTAGACTTGAAGTGAATGCAATGCAGACACAAGAGTGTATAGACTTGAAGTGAATGCGATGCAAACATAAGGAGTGTATAGACTTGATGTTTACGTGCATGAGAAACCAATGTACAGACTTGCTGTGCCTGCAGCAGACGACACCAGTGTACAGACTTGCTAAGCTTTCGCTAAGTCTGTATAGACTTGATCATGCAGACGACGACACCAGTGTACAGACTTAGTGCAAACGGAATGTGTAGACTTTGTAGCATGCAATGAAGCAATGTACAGACTTAGAGTGAAGCACAAACATATGCAATGTATAGGCTTGGAAAGCTTGAACACCAACAGGCTGCAATGTATAGACTTTGATGCGGCTTCAAAGCAACCATGTGCAGACTTTACCGATGTACAGACTTAGTGTTCTGAACGTAGGTAAAGGTAAGAAATGTATAGACTTCAAGTGTGGATGACCAGACAATGTATAGACTTGCACATATGCACTGAAGAGTGTACAATCTTCACTGAAGGATGTTCAGACTTTAAGTGCTGAAGTGTGTACAGACTCTGCTGAAGAACGTTCAGACTTTAAGTGCTGAAGTGCGTACAGACTTGTTTGTTCGTGCATGCCACAATGTGTAGACTTAGTGAATGCATGAGACGATGCATGAGACGATGGGTAAGACGGACATGTGCATGCGAAGGACGTTGTACAGACTTTGAAGCATGAACACGGCGTTGTATAGACTTTACAGTGAAGAGTGTATAGACTTGATAAATGCGTGAGACGCTGAATGAGACGGTCGGATGTACAGACTTGCTGAACGAACGATGCCCAAATGAGACGGTGGATGTACAGACCTGGGCTGTACAGACTTCAACTAAAATCTGAATATGAGACGCTGAACGATAACAATGTATAGACTTTGGAAAGTTTGAAGCACAGAGACGCTAATAAGATGCACCGATGTATAGACTTTGAGATGAATGCATGAACAAGCCGATGTATAGACTTACACGATGTATGGACTTGCCAAAGGAGTGATGCATGAGCAGGCAATCAATGTATAGACTTCATGTGCAGAATGTACAGACTTGCCGAATGCAATGTTCACACGACTGGACGATGTACAGACTTGATGAACATGCAAGTGAGCGATGTACAGACTTGCTAAATGATGCATGCGACAATGTATAGACTTAACGATGCAAGCGATGTATAGACTTTTCCAGACGATGCATGCACAAGCCAACCGATGTACAGACTTTCCCAGACGATGCATGCACAAGCCAACCAATGTATAGACTTGATGACCAGTGCAATAAGACTCTGTACAGACTTGGCCAATGTACAAAACGTAGCAGCGAGATGCACACAATGTATTGACTTGTTCAATTAACAACTGATGGTTGTATAGACTTAGGCAAACGCTGTACAGACTTTAAGTATGCAAGACTATTGCATGTACAGACTTTGTGTGGCCTTATGCAAAGACAATGTACAGACTTGATGCATGAACTGTGCACATGAATGAAGACCACTGTGTAGACTTTCTATGCTGACGATATTCAGACTAGACTGCAATGTGTAGACTTGGCAAAAGCATGAAGATAACAGTAGAGAGTGTATGGACTTGCTGTATGCATGAACTACCCTGTACAGTTCATATGCCCAAAGCAGAACAATCATTCAGACGCAGATTCATGATATGCTATCATCAAAATCATGGAGATCTAAATCATGTCACAGATGTTCAGATAACTCATAGTGTTTGCTATCATCAAAATCACAGGGGCACAATAATCTCCCCCTTTTTGATGATGGCAACACTATGAGTCACACTGACTCATGTCAAACTATTCTCCCCCTTTGACTTCATCAAAAAGAAAAATAGTTTGAGATGAGAAATACAAGCATACATGATATGAATAAAGAAAATACTCCCCCTTTGACTCAGTCATTTAGACATGAAAGATACAGAGGCAGTTAAATAATGAAGCACAAAACAAGTCAATGATGCAGAAGTATGCTCTCTATACAGCAGATCAAATCATGCACAACATGTGACAAGCAGGTTAGTCTCCCCCTTAAAGCCAGAAAGGAGTTGAGGTATGTCAAGAGAAGATAAGCATCTATCAGCAAAAGCACATAGGCACTCAAGGATTACCACAATCTGTAAGCACAATGAATAAATGAGGAAGCAAGATTTTCATTAGCACACCAAATTCATAAATCTTTGTAAACGAATTTCAGATTCTTCAATTATAATAGATTATGAATGAGTTTAAACTTACCATCATGATTTAAGAGTGATGTATTCAAAGTTTATCAAGAAAATTCAATACTCATATCTGAAACACCTTTTAATAAAGATGAACCAACAACTCATTTGATATTCATGTTTAACCTCCTTCCATCTTACTCATTTAAATTCAATGACTCCTATGGAAGTTACACAAGATAATATTGAGATTAAACAGAGATAAATGTGACTGAACTTGTCTTTAGTTTTTCAGATTTTTCTATTGAACAGCACTCATTTTTCCTGAGCAAGTTTGGTTCAGTCAACACCTTTTTACGTGAGGCACAACACGTCTTAGGTGAAGTGACCCAGTTACTCAGTGTGACAACCATATTGCCTCTCAAGGAGAACAGAGTTAGCAATGGAGTATCTTTTTACATGAGGAGACACCTTGATGAGAGGCCAGAATCCCCAGTTACTCAACACAACCATGCCATTGCTCTGCCAGATTTTCAATCATTTTTATAAGAGAGGTAACTATGGCACTTCATGACATGGGCTTACTCTATTTCTTTGATAGAGAGCCCAGTTTCTCTGTGACCAAAGTCATTGCGCTTGCTTTAAATTTTTTTAAATGTTTTCAGATTTTTCAAACAATGCTCAGTACACTGAAATGTTTAAGAACAATACCTTCTACATGTATCTTGACCAAGGATAGCCATGTCTTTTAAAATTTCAGTTTTCAGAAGGTTTTGCATGAAGTTCATGAGACAATTGGTTAAGATTTATTAAGCATGATGATTCAGATATTTTCAGGTCTTTTACATCAAAACCTAATAAATACATTAGTCTTAAATCAATTTGATTCATCAGACATTCTTAAGCCAGTATAATAGAATATTCTTCTTTTCAGAATATGTCTGATTTATGTCTAGGGTGCACTGACTAAAATCTTTCCTCATTCAGTTGAATCATTGACACTGTCAGGAAATCAGTGGAGTCAACAACGCATTTTTATTGAGAGAATAGCAGAGAGCAATCAGAAGCCATCATTAAAGACTAAAATTCAGTCAGATTAGCTTGGACCAGACTTGACAAGATATGAAGAAATGTGAATGATAGGAACAAGCTAGCAATTGAATTCACAGGAGGCATAATCAATAGCTGAGTCTGGAATACAGACAGAACAACTACACAAGTATAGATAGCAGGGAATTCAAGTGAACCACACATTTGCCAAGAGAATGGATCAGATTGCTAGACAGAAGGAGTTCAAGAGGTGAAGAAGTGATCAAACAAGAATGCTCCCCCTGTCTAGATGCAATGAGTCATTTCTTTTTAGATTTTTCAAATTTGATGATATGCAATAGACTGCTTCTACATGCATGCATATGTAAAGACTCTCCTGGAGATATTTCTTGAACATATATATGTAATGCATTCAGCAAATGAGATTATCATGATATGCAAACATCAGTCAAACTCCCCCTGACAAAGTGCATGATATGCAATTAAGGCACTGCACATGATTTTAAAATTTATGCTCATTCAGACTGCCCTATCAAGCTATATGACCCATGGTACTAAGCGGAGAACTTGGTCTAAAAAGACCATCTCACACATAGTAAGAACCTCCAGATAGATTTTACCTACCTTTTAGTAGCTTACCATTTGATATACCATGGTGGTCATACATGATAATGCAATACCAACAGTCCTAAGTGCATCAGATTTTTTCAATGGCTGCATATGCAAATTCAGACTATCATTAAAAAGCAAATCATGTGAAATACAGATGTTTGTAGGGAATTCTTAATCAGGCAATGTCCATCAACAGTGATGAGTGCAAAACATAAACTTCAGATGAGGAGAGTTCAGAGAATTCAAATTTGACAATGCAGATGATGAATGAATATGCAAAAATAGATTTAACATGCTCTGCAGTAATTCTAAGAACAGGAAGTGCAAGAATTTACCTGAAGGGTTCAGAAAGGGGTTTTCTTTTGAGTGCCTTGACTTATTTACCCCTCTTTATTCCTCAGTCCCAAGGCACACCTGCAATATATATTGATCATTTTGATCCAGCAGGAACCTAAACAACCTTGGGTCCGGTACTACTCCTTGCAGGTGTTCTAAACTGTTTCTTAGCTAGATTATCATCAAATTTCATCAGAGAGCGATCATCCATAGAATGTCCAGCTCTACCACAGTATCTACATGAAATGACTGATTTTTGGTTCTTATGATGCATATTAACAGCAGTATGAGGTTTATAAACATGATCATAAGATTTTCTGTTGTATGCATGAACAGTTTGATTCTTATTATTAATCAGCCAACATTCAGCAGATCTATGGCCTGGCTTCCCACAGTTATAGCATGAGAATCTTGCAAATGATTTTGTAGGGAATTTGACAACATAGGGGTTAACAGAGTTCTTCTGAACATGCCAACAGTTCTTGACTGTATGGCCATTCTTCCCACAGTGAGAGCAAGCAAAAGAATTTCTTCTATGAAAACCTGACCAGAATTCAGTAGCCATATTACCAGACTTGTCAGATAGATGGCCATTAGGTCCCCTTGGAATAGTGGTTCTCCTTGGAGCCTTAAACTCATTCTTCTTCAAGAACCAGCAATCATGGTTTGCATGACCAGATCGTCCACAATGGGAACATTTGAGTTGCCTCTTCTGGGCAAACTGATTCTTGGGTGAGGTTTTAATAAAATGCATATGAGTATTTCCTGATTTTTTAATTTTCTTCATTCTATTATGAGCATTCAATTCATCAGATTTCATGATATAACAATTATGCATCATATGACTGAATCTTCCACAATAATGACATGATCCCTTTTTAAGGTGAGTGTGTGAGAGATCATGTGACTTGTGTGCAGCTTTCTTTGTACCAATAGGAGTGTCTTTTTCCTTTTTCTGTGAATTTCCACTCTTTTTCAGTTTTTGAGTTTGTTCCACAGTTTTGGGTTTCACAGTGGATTTTTGTGCAGTGAATTGAAAGATAGAAGGAGCAGTGGTATTGTTTTGATTAGAAGCTCTGACAAACACAGTAGAAGTTTTATTCCCATTACTCCTTTTGTTTGTCGGACTGTAACCCAGTCCCTCTTTCTGAAAGCTAACATTATTTCCAAGAAGTTTATTCAAATTGTCCTTACCTTTGACAAATTTTGATAGAGAGTTTTTCAAATCTTGGATCTCAGAGTTTAAGACAGCAATATTAGCTTCATATTTGGACAGATCTGTTTCACAGGAAATGACTTGTTGATGCAAGGCATCATTCAGACTTTTGAGTTTTTCTACTTCCTGTTTTAACTTTATTTCACTGTCAGCTTCAGATAGGGACCTGTTAAAATCATCAACTTCTTGTTGAAGGGATGTGATTGTAAGCTCATAGTTAGCTATCTTTTCTTCACAGCAAGTGACATTTCCACTCAACATTAGGTTGATGGTTTTTAGACTCTCAATTTCTTGTTCAGCAGTCACCAACCTATCAGAGTTATCCATGCTCACACACTTGCCTTTTTCAATTGTCAATAGCCTATCTGACAGTTGGGTGTTTAGATGTTTCAACTCATTGATTTCCTCTTTCAGTTTACTGTTCTGCTCTAGGAGTTCATCATCAAGTACCCATTCATCTGAGGAAAACTGACATTCATAAAACATTTCTTGTTGTTTTTCAGATTGAAGTTGGTCGAGATTTTTCTGAATCTCTAGATTTATTACTCTATCAGCCTCCAGTTTCTCAGAAATCAATCTGTTTTCTTTTTCAAGACTCATAGATTTGTGTTCAAATTCCTTGAGCTGGTTTTTGATCATTTCATTTTCAGATTTCATGTTTTCCAATTCAGAGTTAACACACTCTAAATCTTTTATCAACTTTGCATTCTGAACAACATTATTGTTATGAGCCTGATCATCAATCGAGCTAAGTTTTTCTTTTAGTTCAGCAATTTCACAAACAAGCTCTTGATTCTTCTTTTTGTGTAATCCAATTTGTTTCATAAGAGTTTGTTTTTCAGATTTGAAATGATCTAAGTCTGAACTAACAGAATCAAAATCTTTTAATTGTCTTCTGAATATGTCATTTTCTGTCTTCAGAATTACCATGTCCTTCCCTCCAGAATTAACATCCACATGTTTATTCAACTTCTTTTTCAGAGATTTATTTCGTTTTCTAACTTTTTCGTAAGAATCAAGCAAATCATTGTATGCTTCAATCCAATCATCCATATCATAATTTTCAAATTTAGAAGATACCTCATCTTCATCTTTTTCTTCGTTTTCTTCTTGCTGTCCATCAACGTCCACCATCATACATGTGTTGTGATTCCTGGTAAGCTTCAATTTCTCTAGAATCTCCTTGGCGGACCTGCAAGAAGAAACACATGAGATTAGAGCTCCGTCAAGTGATGCTTTCATTAAGTCTAATGCTCTAGAGTTGACAGAATCCTCCAATCTATCCCTATCAGTCCATTTAGATATATCCCTTGATAATTTATGAGGACCGTGAGTTATCACCTTCCAAAGGTCAGGATCAATTGTCCTTACATACAGCTGCAATTTTTCCAGCCATAGATCAAAGTCATCACCTCTGAACATTGGGGGATTAGCCATCGAGAGATGATAAATGCACAGTAAGCAGATGAGCAAATCAAGCTACTAAACCAGTGAA
This sequence comes from Amorphophallus konjac, assembly GCA_022559845.1. NCBI lineage: Eukaryota > Viridiplantae > Streptophyta > Magnoliopsida > Alismatales > Araceae > Amorphophallus > Amorphophallus konjac. The sequence goes on along the minus strand of CM040124.1, from coordinate 52,258,137 downwards.
ACAAAACACCGATCACAAGAAACCCACTCTGAAATGCACCACAAAAGATGCAGGATCTGCTGCGGATTGTTGGATCCAATGCACAGCAACCCGCTCTGATACCAACTGTTAGGTGCAGATAATGAGACAGACGCAGATCCAGAGGGGGGGTGAATGGATCTTCTAATGATTTTTAGCCAATTTAAAAACTGTATGAGATGATGATCACAGATTCGATGGACAAATACTCAAACATCAAAGATGCATGCCCCATCAATCACTAGAACATGGACAACTAATAAGATCACGTTCCTAGCATGCATCTAGCGAGATCAATCAACCAGACAAAGCAATCAAACCATGATGGACAATGGATTTTTTAGGTGGTTCGGTCCACAGACCTACATCCACCCCTCACTCCAAACCGGAGTGAGGTTTTCACTAGCAACAGCTAGAACAGCAGACTCAGTCTGCAAACAAACGCTGCCAAACAGCTTGACAAACCAAGGGAAACAAATCCTTCAAACCAAGCTCTGCAACCCACAGATGCTTGACACCTAGACTTGCTACCCACAAGACCAGAACCGGAGGGCGAGCCTCCCTTCCTCTAAACCAGATGGAAAACACAAGTGACACCCAGTCACTTGCCAACCGGAGGAAAACCTCCCTTCCTCCAAACCGGAGGGAAAACACAAGTGACACCCAGTCACTTGCCAACCGGAGGAAAACCTCCCTTCCTCCAAACCGGAGGGGAACTGCTAGTGACAGCCCGTCACTGGCAAACCAGAGATCACATATCTCTCTTCCTCCAGACCAGGAGGGAACCCGACCTCAAACCAGAGGATCAGAAGAACAAGGATGGTAAAGGCAGAAAAGGGAAAACCAAAACAACAAAGGGAAAAACAAAAACCAATTGGCTCCAATGAGCACAGTCGTTTTGGATTTGATCCATGAACGGACTAAACAAATCTTCAAGAAAAACTCTCTCCTCTCCACTTCTCAATCTCTGGATCTCTCTTCCTCTTTCCTTCTCGAGCTCTCTTCTTTCTCTGCTGTTCTCTCTTTTTCTTCTTCTGCTAGCTCTTCTTCTTCTTTTCTTTCTTCTGCTACTCTCTCTGCTTCTGTTTTCACGATCCACATCATCAGTCTTCTTCTGAGGAAGAAGCCTTCCTTTTATAGCAGCAGCAAGCAGATAGGGCGTGTGCTCTCGACGATTCCCGCCCAGAAGATTCAGTCCACGTGGCAGCATTTCAGCACAGTGGTTCCACATGTCACGATCAGGGCCATCTCCTATTCTTGGATCACGTGCATCATTAACCTCCTCAAATCAGTAGTCCTGTTAGAACAAATTTACTATCAGTGTAAGTTAATTTATATGACAGGAAAGACTGAATGCATCGAGTCACTTTGATGAATGAGCTGAGCTTGTACAGACTTGATGCATCAATTGAAGTGTGCACATATGAGAAGGTATGTACAACGAGAATGAATGTACAGACATTACATTCATGAGTGTACATACTTCAAATGCATGAGATGCAGGCAACGAGTGTGTAGACTTGAAGTGAATGCAATGCAGATACAAGAGTGTATAGACTTGAAGTGAATGCGATGCAAACATAAGGAGTGTATAGACTTGATGTTTACGTGCATGAGAAACCAATATACAGACTTGCTGTGCCTACAACAGATGACACCAGTGTACAGACTTGCTAAGCTTTCGCTAAGTCTGTATAGACTTGATCATGCAGACGACGACACCAGTGTACAGACTTAGTGCAAACGGAATGTGCAGACTTTGTAGCATGCAATGAAGCAATGTACAGACTTAGAGTGAAGCACAAACATATGCAATGTATAGGCTTGGAAAGCTTGAACACCAACAGGCTGCAATGTATAGACTTTGATGCGGCTTCAAAGCAACCATGTGCAGACTTTACCGATGTACAGACTTAGTGTTCTGAACGTAGGTAAAGGTAAGAAATGTATAGACTTCAAGTGTGGATGACCAGAAAATGTATAGACTTGCACATATGCACTGAAGAGTGTACAGTCTTCACTGAAGGATGTTCAGACTTTAAGTGCTGAAGTATGTACAGACTCTGCTAAAGAACGTTCAGACTTTAAGTGCTGAAGTGTGTACAGACTTGTTTGTTCGTGCATGCCACAATGTGTAGACTTATTGAATGCATGAGACGATGCATGAGACGATGGGTAAGATGGACACGTGTATGCGAAGGACGTTGTACAGACTTTGAAGCATGAACACGGCGCTGTACAGACTTTACAGTGAAGAGTGTATAGACTTTATAAATGCGTGAGACGCTGAATGAGACGGTCGGATGTACAGACTTGCTGAACGAATGATGCCCAAATGAGATGGTGGATGTACAGACCTGGGATGTACAGACGTTTCAACTCAAATATGCATATGATACGCTGAATGATAATAATGTATAGACTTTGGAAAGCTTGAAGCACAGAGACGCTAAGAAGACGCACCGATGTTCAGACTTTTAGATGAATGCATGAACAAGCCGATGTATAGACTTTACACGATGTATGGACTTGCCAAAGGAGTGATGCATGAGCAGGCAATCAATGTATAGACTTCATGTGCAGAATGTACAGACTTGCCGAATGCATTGTTCACACGACTGGACGATGTACAGACTTGATGAACATGCAAGTGAGCGATGTACAGACTTGCTAAACGATGCATGCGACAATGTATAGACTTAACGATGCAAGCGATGTATAGACTTTGCCAGACAATGCATGCACAAGCCAACCGATGTACAGACTTTGCCAGACGATGCATGCACAAGCCAACCGATGTATAGACTTGATGACCAGTGCAATAAGACTCTGTACAGACTTGGCCAATGTACAGACTTAGCAGCGAGATGCACACGATGTATTGACTTGTTCAATTAACAAATGATGGTTGTATAGACTTAGGCAAATGTTGTACAGACTTTAAGTATGCAAGACTATTGCATGTACAAACTTTGTGTGCCTTATGCAAAGACAATGTACAGACTTGATGCACGAACTGTGCACATGAATTAAGACCACTGTGTAGACTTGTGTGTGCATGCTGCAATGAAATGTGTAGACTTTCTATGCTGACGATATTCAGACTAGACTGCAATGTGTAGACTTGGCAAAAGCATGAAGATAACAACAGAGAGTGCATGGACTTGCTGTAAGCATGAACTACCCTGTACAGTTCATATGCCCAAAGCAGAACAATCATTCAAACACAGATTCATGATATGCTATCATCAAAATCATGGAGATCTAAATCATGTCACAGATGTTCAGATAACTCATAATGTTTGCTATCATCAAAATCACAGGGGCACAACACACACAAGGTGTGTTCATGCTTGATTTGCTTGATTTCATATTTTTAGAGCATTGATACAATACTGCACTTTGGCTAATCCATATCTTTATTTTCGTGTGTTTTCGTGCAAGAGTAATCAAGCTAGAAACCCCCTTCATCGGCCGGCCAATAGAAGGAGGAAGGAAGAACTCCCGATTTCCCCGCTTTATACAAGGTACATGCGATCATCCTATTTTTTGAGGTAACCCCTCTGGCGATCACCCTCCATAGAGCATCTCATGCTCCCCTTTTCTTTCATGTCCCACATATTTTAGCATCATTTCCACCCATATCCTTCTCTCCATTTTTTATCTTTTACTTGTCCAAATCTTTTTTCTTTTCTTTTTTTAAAAAAAATATCTATGTGACACGTTTACACCAAGAAATGCTCGAAGCCGACACCGATGATGAGCATTTCATCAACCTTCAACCTGCTCCTCCCGAGCTGGAGGACGGTGGCCAGGCGACCGTCGACGATCTCGTGGAGATCAACCTGGGCGAAGATAAAGCCCCTCAGCCTACATTCGTCAGTGCTCTCCTCACCGAGGCAGAAAGGTAGGACTACAAGCAACTCCTGCTCAAATACAAAGACTGCTTCGCCTGGACATACAAGGAGATGCCAGGGCTAGACCCCTCCGTAGCGGAGCACGAGCTAGCCATTTCTCCCTCAATCGCTCCGATCAAGCAACCACAGCGGTGCTTGCTCCATGAGCTGGAGCTCCAGGTTTCGGCCGAAGTCCATAAAATGGCGGAGGCTGATTTGATCGAGCCATGTATCTACCCGATCTAGCTCGCCAACATAGTCCCAGTCAAGAAGAAGAGCGGTCAAGTCCGCATCTGCGTCGACTTCTGGGACCTCAACAAAGCTTGTCCGAAGGATGACTTCCCAGTCTCGATCACTGAAACAATGGTCCATATGACCACCAGTCATGAGGCCTTATCTTTCATTGATGGGTGATCCGGTTATAATCAAATCTGGATGTCTCTTAAAGACAAGAACCATATAGCTTTTAGATCCCCCAAGAGGATTGTCAACTACAAGCGCATGCCCTTCGGTTTGAAGAATGCCAGTGCTACTTACCACAGGGCCATGACCAAAATATTCGACGAGATGTTGAACAACACTGTCGAATGCTATGTCGACGACCTCGTCGTCAAGACTAAAAGGCGCGAAGACCATTTGTGCCACCTCCGCCAAGTCTTCGAGTGTCTTCGTCAATATGGGCTCAAAATGAACCCCATGAAATGCGCCTTTGGCGTATCCAATGGCAAATTTATCGGCTTCGTTGTTAGGTATCGAGGAATCGAGGTGGATCCCAGCAAGATTAAAGCAATCTGGGAGCTCCCACCACCCAGCAACATCACCGAACTCAGGTCCTTCCAAGGGAGGCTGGCCTACATTCAGAGGTTTATCTCTAACCTCTCCGGTTGATGTGCGCCTTTCAACAAGTTAATGAAGAAGGATGCCCCGTTTACGTCGGACTTGGAATGCCATGTGGCTTTCGAGCAAATCAAGGAGTATCTCCTTACTCCCCCAGTCCTGAGGGCACCGATCAAGGGTAAACCCCTCATTCTTTATATTGATGCCATGGAAGCTTCGCTAGGAGCTCTGTTGGCTCAAATCAATGAGGAAGGTAAAGAGCAGCCCCTCTATTACCTCAGCTGGAAGCTAATCGGTGCCGAGTACCGCTACTCCCCTATGGAGAAGGTTTGCTTGGCATTGGTGTTCGCAGTTAAGAAGCTGCGACATTACCTCCTGTCCCATCAGGTTGAGCTTATATCCAAGCACGACCCCCTGAAGTATCTCCTTCGGCGACCTGTCCTCTCAGGCAGACTGGGAAGGTGGGCTCTCCTGCTGATGGAGTACAACATTACTTATGTCCCCAAGAAAGCAATCAAGGGACAGGGTATGGCTGAATTCTTGGCAGCCCTTCCAGTGCCAGACGACTCACCTTTCAGCACGGAGCTCCCGGACGAGGAGTCCCTTGCTGCTCAATCACAACAACCAGTTGAACATAGCGGAGATGTCTTGCATTATTGGCAGCAAAATGCTGTCACAACCAGCGTGACTTGCTGGGAGCTCTACTTCGATGGTGCTTCCTGAGGGATCACCCGGAGCAACCAGGACCCGGACACCACGGCAGGTGCCGGCATAGTTTTCCTGACTCCTCAGGGCGGAGTTTTGTACAACTCCTGCGCCCTCATGAAGTCCCTGACCAACAATGAAGCCTAGTATGAAGCTCTACTCATTGGGCTCCAGATGGCTCTCCATATGGGTATTAAATGTCTCAAAGCCTATGGGGACTCCCAACTGATAGTCTGGCAGGTCCTCGACATCTATGACGTGCGGAAGCCAGAGTTGGTTCCGTACCATACCACCGTCACTAGATTAACCCAAAAGTTCTATTTCTTTAAAATAGATCATATTCCCAGAAGCAGCGATGCTCAGGTGGATGCCTTAGCAAAATTTGCCGCGGCCATCAAGCTCCCGCCCGAGGGCGAGGTCGACATCGTCATCAAACATAGAAGGCTGATGCCAAGCTCACTCGAAGGCAACACCGGTCTCACCATTTATGTGGTCCATGACCTTGACCAGAACACACCTCCAGAAGAGGATGATTGGCGTACGCCCATCATCAAATTCCAGAAAGGGTGGCTTCCCCCTGACCGAGCTCAAAGGGTCCAGCTACTCCGCCGAGCAACCTCTTACGAGTTGATTGTCGACTCCCTGTATCGACTCATCCACGAGAAGGACAAGCCTATTCTCCTGAGATGTGTCTCCCTCGCCGAGACTCGAGCCGTCATGCAGGAGGTCCACTCCGGGTTGTGCGGCGTGCACCAGGTCGGAGATCGAATGAAGCACAACATCAAGCTCAAAGGCTTATACTGACCAACCATGTACGTGGATTGCATTCAGTATGCCCGTGCATGCCATCAATGCCAAGCCTTTGTTCCAGTACCAAAAAGACCTCCTAATCCATTGCGTCCTATAGCCCCCCACCTGGCCATTTGCTGAGTGGGGCATGGACATCGCGGGGCCTTTCCTGCCATCTTCTAAGGGCCAAAAATATATTTTGGCCGCCGCTGATTATTTCTCCCGATGGGCGGAGGCCCTTCCCTTGCGAGAGGTCACCGAGGAAATCGTTGCTAGATTCGTGCGGCACAACATCATATACCGATTCAGTACTCCCAGTCGCTTAGTGTCCGACAACGGTGTAGACGCCTAATTTCGGACATCCCGCGGATCCCCAATGGACCTTCGTGTGAATGACGCTTAGTTGTGGCACTTGTTTTACTGGTGTTTGAGTTTTTAAATCCCAGCCCGTAGCCTTTTAGCTATTCGGCCTCGTCCACTTAGGGGCCCAAGGAGCATGGTCTGGGCGGCCAAAGACCTGGCCGCCCCTAGTCCTGGGTGACAAGGGCGATGGCCGCCCTCCCCAGATAGGTGGCCAGCCTCCTGGCCACCTTTCCCCTCAAGGTGGCCAAAGGTTTGGTCGCCTTCCTCTATTTACCCGGTCAGAGAACGTGGCCCAGCTCGTGGGCATGTTCTTCCCCCCGCTCTGCATGATCTTTCCCCACGATTTGAAACTCCGGCTCGATGGATAAAACTGCCGCGCTCGAATGTAGAGAGGGGGGGCAGAGGCCATTCTCGGGGGTAAGAATCAAGGTGGAAGCGATTTGGAGAGGATCAAAGGAGCGGAGCTCCGGCGGAGGTGTCTTGCAGAACTTCCTCCCGGAGGCTGAGCAGAACCAGTCGCCTTCCTCCTGCTTCCCATAGTCCTAGTTTGAACTCCACAACTCCTACTCCCTGCTTGCATCATGTCTTCCAGGTAAGTACGTAGCATTGCATGTAGTGTCCCTTAGCCCCTAAACTTAAGAGGTTTCTTCCCAACAACAAAGGGAAGGTGGGTTGTCAAAAGTCTCGGCCATCCCTCCTTCCCACCACCCCCAGGTAAACTTGCCACCATCATTCCCATTTTCGTTCATTCCATTAGAATAGATATTACACTCCACATGTCATACCCCCTGGTGCTCAAACTCCCTTCCAAGGGTCCACGAGCCGACCCATTCCCGAAAGCCCAATCCAATTCAGCTATCCAACACCTCCACAAAGGGTTCCTTCACCCCCAACTCCAGCAACCATGGGCGCCCCTTTGAAAGGGATGGACCCGTTACTCCGACAGGAGATTTAAAGCTACATTCGGCAGGCTGGGCCGAAAGTATGCCAAACTCACGTCCCCACTCGCTAGCCCAGTATTGTAAACTCCCCGATGCTTATTTCCCACCCGGATTCAAGGCTCCTAAGTGTAAGAGATATGATGGCACAACTGACCCTCACCATCACCTTTTGGGTTTCCTTATGGATTCCCATCAATGGCTCCACGATAGGGTTTTATTGGTTCATCTACTTCAAAAATCCCTTCAGGGTGAAGCCCTACGTTGGTTTGCATCTTTGCCAGCTATCGATCTCATTAATTTTGATATAGTCTCCGAGTGATTCCTCGCTCATTTTGGTCACATGTCATCCATTTCCCCCACATTGTTTGACCTAGTCACAGAGAAAATGAAGCCCGACGAGGACTTCATTAGCTTTGCAAACCGATGGAGGATGATGGCTGCTAGGACGGAGGTTCCTATTCCAGAATCCCAGGCTGTCACCATGCTGGTGAACAACGCTACTCCACAGCTTAGGGCCATCCTAATGCTCAGTGAGCTCCACACCTTTCACCAACTCTACAACCGAGCTCAGATAGTTCAAGCCCAGATGAGGGACTCTACCTTGTCTCCTTTCCTCGAGCCTCGCACCAAGGGTAGAAAGGCCCCAGCTGTCCCCACCACCGAGGGTGTCACAGTAAATGAGCAGGTCAATGCAGTTGGCCAGTCCTTCAAGACCAACAATCGCCAGGTCTCCCATCCCACTCAGGCTACGGCTAACCCGGGGCAAGGTAATTCCAAGCCCTATGCCAATGTCCCTCCACCTCAAAGCTACGGCCCCCCTAGGCCAAAAAGGGCTACTTATCCTCCATTGCCTGAAACTTTAGGTGACATCTTCTTTGCCCTTATGTCCTCAGAATCTATTCATCTTCCCCTTCAATGAGATCGGGTCCCTCCCAATGTCGACACCTCTAGATATTTCCCATATCACCGAACTCCCGGCCATGATATATTTTCAACTGCTTCCAATTCTGGGATTGGGTATATGACATGAATGATGAGGGGAGAATCAATTCGGCAGATGTGAAGCTAGCTATTGCCAACCTTAAGAAGCCTAACAGGGACCTCGGCATTGTGCATAACCCATTACCGACCCATCAACCAACCAAAGATCCATCCACCTCAAGGCAGCATGAGCAGGTGAACACTGTGATTGACATGGAACCACGAGTTCTCAGAAGGACTCAGATGTAGGGCGTAGAAGGTTTCCCGAGTTGGTACGGGAAAATAGAAGTAGAAGCTCATGAACCCTGGGCGGACATCAACATGTTCACATAATCCCGAACCCTGATCTCGCCACCCAGCCAGTCCCCGAGTGCCACCCAAAAGCCACTCACCTTGATCAACCCTCCTCAAGTGCCATGCCAAGAACCCTATGTCCTTCCAAAAGCTCAGTCGGTGTAGGAGCGCCCCTTGGTCCTCCTAAAGCCACCTCAGCCAAAACCAGTCCCTCCTCCTTCTCCTGTCGAATCTGGAGATGAATCATCCTCTCTCTCATGCATATTTGGATCTCTAGCTCCCCTACAGCTCATTCGTCCAAAACCGTTGGAACAGGATGACCCAAAGGAAGCTTCGGTCAATGTCACTCTCCGAAATCGCATCATTCTCCCATCCCAAAGGCAGTCTCAGCCGGAGGAAGGGGTCAATTCTCAAGGCCCTCCCACAGAGTATGACATTCTCCAGCATCTGGACAGGACCCCTGTTAAGGTTTCTATCCTGGAGCTCCTTAGAAAATCTCCGTCACACCAAGCCACTTTACTTCAATTCCTCCAGAAAATCATGGTCAATGAAGACCTCCTAGCAAGTGGCGTGACTGAGGCTATCATGGCCCTCACATGCGGACCGTCTATTTCCTTCTCTGATAAGGACCTTGCTTTGCTAGAAAATAGGTCACTCCCGTTATGCCTCACAATCTCTCTCAACGGAGTCAAGGTCGACTCCGCCCTCATTGACACGGGAGATTCAATTAATGTTTGTCCCATGAAGACCATCAAGAAGATTGGTCTCCAAGAAGAAAACCTAGAGAAGGTATGCACTACCATCTCAGCTTACGATAATTCAAAAAGGTGGCAAAAGGGAAGGTGACCCTACAACTTGGTTTAGGACCAATGATTATGACGTCGTACTTCTTTGTCCTGGATGTTGACCCCGCATAAAAGGCCATCTTAGGACGACCTTGGGCTGAGCTGTAACGACCCGAGAATCTGATTATCGGGAAGGCCCGATAATCCGAGACTCACACCGCCACCCACGAGTCAGAAGACTCGGAAGGGTTACAAGGATGGTATGGAAACTACGCAAGTATCATAAATAATTGCAGAAATTAAACAGTTATAATATTAAGCAGGAAATAAATTAGCATTTTACATGGTCTACAATAGAAAATAACAACAATAGTAGTTCACGACTAGTACTGAGACAAGAAAGAAAAGTACAGCTACACGGGGCACACCCCGGCTCTGACCTCTGGCACTACCTCTGGGCACCCGCACCACACTGTGCCCCAGACGCGCTCCCTTGGGCCGGCGCCTCACCTGAAACATGGTGAAAACACGCAGGGAATGAGTCTCAGAACAAGACTCAGTAGGGATCCCTCGAACCCTACCTCGTAAAATGGGAAACCACTACGCTAGCGGTAGGAGAGTACCTCGAAAAGGAAAGCCATGTACTCTACCAAACAAAGGTCCTACGGCACGCAAACCGGCACACGTGCCACGGTGAGACAACCGAAACTCAACGGTCAACCCGGCAAACCCGAAGGCCAAACACACGAGCTGACAGTCGGACACTCCGTACTCAACAGGAGTACCTCCCACTAGAAGCACAGTCGGTAGCGTCCCCTGACGACTTACACCGCACCGCAGGTGAACTTCCTGATGTGGTAGCGCCTACCAAAGGCACGAACACCGAACAAGTAACCACAAACAAGTGACTAGTTGGGGTCACGCCCGTCGATGTGGGTCCAACCACCCCCAACCACGTGTGCACACACAGACCATGCGCCCTAGGTCTGGTCCTTTGACCGGTTTTCCCCCGTAGCCGGACTCTGGTTAACGACGAGGGGCCCGACGAAAACAAGTCTAAAACCGTCCTCAGGGTAAGCCCGTACACCACTCCCTGGTGCGACCGATACCTCGTACTGGTAGGCTACGACTAGTGGACCACTACAATTACCTATGATTCTCATGTAATTCCACAACCGGCGCTCTGATAGCAACTGTAACGACCCGAGAATCCGATTACCGGGAAGGCCCGATAACCCGAGACTCGCACCGCCACCCACGAGTCTGAAGACTCGGAAGGGTTAGAAGGATGGTGTGGAAACTACGCAAGTATCACAAAAAATTGCAGAAATTAAATAGTTATAATATTAAGCAGGAAATAAATTAGCATTTTACATGGTCCACAATAGAAAATAACAACAACAGTAGTCCACGACTAGTGCAGAGACAAGAAAGAAAAGTACAGCTATACGGGGCATACCCCGGCTCTGACCTCTGGCACTACCTCTGGGCACCCGCACCCCGCTGCGCCCCAGACGCGCTCCCCTGGGGCGGCGCCTCACCTGAAACACGGTGAAAACACACAGGGAATGAGTCTCGGAACAAGACTCTGTAGGGATCCCTCGAACCCTACCTCGTAAAATGGGAAATCACTACGCTAGCGGTAGGAGAGTACCTCAGAAAGGAAAGCCTTGTACTCTACCAAACAAAGGTCCTACGGCACGCAAATCGGCACACGTGCCACGGTGAGACAACTGAAACTCAACGATCAACCAGGCAAACCCGAAGGCCAAACACACGAGCTGACAGTCTGACACTCCGTACTCGAAAAGAGTACCTCCCACCAGAAGCATAGCCGGTAGCGTCCCCTGACGACTTACACCGCACCGCAGGTGAACTGCCTGACGTGGTAGCACCTACCAAAGGCACGAACACCGAACAAGTCACCACAAACAAGTGATTAGCTAGGATCACGCCCGTCGACGTGGGTCCAACTGCCCCCAACCACGTGTGCACACACAGACCATGCACCCTAGGTCTGGTCCTCTGACCGGTTTTCCCCCGTAGACGGACTCTGGCTAACTACGAGGGGCCCGACGGAAACCAGTCTAAAACCATCCTCAGGGTAAGCCCGTACACCACTCCCTGGTGCGACCGGTACCGCGTACTGGTAGGCTACGACTAGTGGACCACTACAATTACCTATGATTCTCATGTAATTCCACAACCGGCGCTCTGATACCAACTGTAACGACCCGAGAATCCGATTACGGGGAAGGCCCGATAACCCGAGACTCGCACCGCCACCCACGAGTCCGAAGACTCTGAAGGGTTAGAAGGATGGTGTAGAAACTACGCAAGTATCATAAATAATTGCAGAAATTAAACAGTTATAATATTAAGCAGGAAATAAATTAGCATTTTACATGGTCCACAATAGAAAATAACAACAACAGTAGTCCATGACTAGTACAGAGACAAGAAAGAAAAGTACAGCTACATGGGACATACCCCGTCTCTGACCTCTGGCACTACCTCTGGGCACCGGCACCACGCTGCGCCCCAGACGCGCTCCCCTGGGGTGGCGCCTCACCTGAAACACGGTGAAAATACGTAGGGAATGAGTCTCGGAACAAGACTCAATAGGGATCCCTCGAACCCTACCTCGTAAAATGGGAAACCACTACGCTAGCAATAGGAGAGTACCTCGAAAAGGAAAGCCATGTACTCTACCAAAAAAAGGTCCTACGGCACGCAAACCGGCACACGTGCCACGGTGAGACAACCAAAACTCAATGGTCAACCTGGAAAACCCGAAGGCCAAACACACGAGCTGACAGTCTGACACTCCGTACTCGACAGGAGTACCTTCCACTAGAAGCACAGCCGATAGCGTCCCCTGACGACTTACACCGCACTGCAGGTGAACTGCCTGACGTGGTAGCGCCTACTAAAGGTACGGACACCGAACAAGTAACCACAAACAAGTGACTAGCTGGGGTCATGCCCGTCAACGTGGGTCCAACCGCCCCCAACCACGTGTGCACACACAGACCATGCGCCCTAGGTCTGGTCCTCGGACCGGTTTTCCCCCGTAGCCGGACTCTGGCTAACGACGAGGGGCCCAACGGAAACCAGTCTAAAACCATCCTCAGGGTAAGCCCGTACACCACTCCCTGGTGCGACCGGTACCACGTACTGGAAGGCTACGACTAGTGGAGGGTCAATGAAGGAGTAGACTCTCAAGTCAATGGAAAACAACGTCACAATCGTAGGTACGCGGAACACTCCTTGTACCAACACCGTCACACGGCGACACAAGCCGAAATCACCATCTCCCGGGACCCCACGGCACCCTCACGTGTGGCCCCCACATGATGCCCAGCATCAGTCAGACCACGGGTCAGCACAGGGATCGAGACTCGCTCATCCGGGACTCGAATCGACAAGGGATCGGAGACGCGGTCACCAGAGGACTGCCTCCTGTGGTAGCGGTCTGCCCTGGATCGCAACCACACAGTCGCGGTCCTCTTGGAACCACGACCACCCTGTCAAGAAAAATGAACACGGTCACCTGGTGACCGTGTTCACACAGTAGCGGTCTCCAGGAGACCGCGACTGGAAACCAACGGTCAAAAATGCATCGGGGTCCATGCTGGTCCCCACGGTGAACACGATTGCCACCAGACCGCGACCAACAGTCGCGGTCTGTCGTAAGACCGCATCCGCCCATCGACACTCTAAAGCCCCAACGGTTCAAAACCTACTGAAAGCGGTCCCCGCCTGACCGCGACCAGTGAAAACGGTCACTGGTGGACCGCGATCACCTCAGAAAACCGAGAACGGTGGGAAACGGCCGAAAACACCATTCCACGCCCCAATCACCCCCGGGTGATGGGGAAACAAAGGGGGAACTCGTCCCCATGCCCTAGTGCATCGAATGATGCCCCCAAAACTCCAAATGGCGCGGTAAAACTCTAGATCGGCACTCAAACCCCCAAAGCATGCATTTCCCGTCCCGAGCTCAAACGAACCCCTCTCGGCTCCCCGCCGACCTAGAAATCACGGGAACAGAAAGCACGGAGATAGAGGATCGTCACCCTACCTTGGGGTTGTCCGAAACGTGGCGGATCGCCGCCGATCCTCAAGAATCACTTGAAACTTTACGAACTCCCCACGCCCTCACCGAGCACCGAACACCACCACGATCACCACGCCGCCGCCTATGCCACGACGCCGTTGCCTTGCCGCGTCCGTAGCCGAAGGGGATGGCACCGGGGCTAGCACCGGAAGAGGGGGGCCGGTCACGGTGGAAGCGCTCACGGGAGAGAAGGGAGGAAGAAGAAGAAAGAGAAAGGGAAAAGAAAAGAAAAGGAAATGGGAATATATAGAAAATCTAATTTTTTAGAAAAATACTAAAAAATAGAAAAATACGTTTCCGGAATCCTCGGAACGCACCGATCGCAACGGTACCACTCGTGCCCAGGTGAACGACCCGGTCCACCCGCAGCGAGCTTCCAAAGAAAATGCCGAAATACACACCGAAAATCAGAAAACACGCACGGAAAAGCCGCAGAACACCTCCGGGCCTTCGAAACGACTCCGGATCACGCCGATCCGAACACGAAAGATGTCCGAAACAAAATTTCAGACACAACAGAGCTGGACACTCCAAAAAACCAGATCCGGGACCCACAAAGAAGGATCCGAAAGGTCCGAGATATTACATGAGCAAACCCTTGGAATCCCATCAACAGCTCACCAGTGCTTTAAATTTCCTTACAATGGTAGGGTGATCAAGATCAAGAATATCCTGCTAGTGAAAACTCTCAATGCCATCACTTCCGAACAAATCCCCTTCATGACCATTCCAGATAAAGGCAGGAAACCCATCCTTTCCATAGAGGGCGCGGTGGGATCCTCCGCTTTAGGTCCACCCGATTCCCTTTTCCTTCCTCGGCCAATCACACTTTCCAACATCCCTCCTTGTAAAGGATGGGAGATCATGGCCAGGATGGGCTTCACCATGGGAAAAGGTCTAGGTCAGCTTGAACAAGGGCCCACACATAGAAGAAAGCTTAAATTGGCTAAAGGTCGGGCAAGTTTGGGTTACTCTCCAGAAGAGCCATCTAAGGCCACTCAGGGTAGAGATTTGGTGTATGGTCGCTTTGTCATAGGACCAATTCAGCCAGGAACTCAGCAGGAGCCGAGTGAAAAATTTGAAATTGTCCAAAGAAAAGAAATCCCACCTGATTTACCACTCGAGGAAGACTTCGGTCTCCTCTCCGTCTTCCACCTGGATAAACCCCCCGACAAGGTTTCCTCCTCGGGTATCTTCCTCGCTTTGAACAGGCCCGCGCCTGCTCTCTTTATCCCCTTCCTATTTCATCCACCATTTCCTCTGCTCCTCACTTATCCGGTCGTAGGGCAACCCACCCATCGGGTGTCTACCTTAGCCCATGACCACTAAAAAAACCCGCCAATTCTCAAACGTGGGCCTACGAGTTCACTATTGAAGAAACGGCCTCCTTGGAAAATGGATCCCTCGGCCAAGGGCCGACAGTTTCCACCTTGAAATCCCTTCCACAAACTTCTCTTGTACATAGTAGGGTAGTGTCTAGGTCAAGTCCAAGTTTGCACATAGCGTCTTTCCCTTCCAAGAAGTCTAGTGTTCGTCAAGTTCCTGCGTGATGTATTAGCCAGTTGGCTGATAAATGCGCGTAGCTTTGTCAGGTCTCTGAATTCACTTCCACTCCCATTTCCCTAGGGGCAGTCGAACTAGACGGATCTCCAATAGATGACTGTCTAGGGGTGTATGTCTTAGAAGAGGATGGCACAGAAGAAGAAAAAGAGCCATTAGAGGATGGTAATGATCCCATAGCTTCCTTCGTCGACGGAACCAAGAGATTTGATGAACCTAATGTTTCCATTGATGAATCCACCAAAGAGATCAATCTCGGCACCAAGGACAATCCAAAGATTATATTGATAAGTGCCAATTTGACTAATGAGGAGGAAGCTGCTCTTGTGGCGGTTCTAAGAGAATTTTTCGATGCCTTTGCTTGGTCCTACGAGGACATGCCAGGTTTGGACCCGTCTCTGGTAGAACATCGTTTGGTCTTGAAACCCGACGCTCGAGCTGTCAAACAAAAGTTAAGGCGACTTCACCTGAAGCTTGCACTCAAAGTCAAAGAAGAAGTGGACAAGCTCCATATGGTCAAGTTCATCATGGTAGTTTTGTATCCGTAATGGGTAGCTAACATCGTCCCTGTTATGAAGAAGGACGGTAGGGTCCGCATCTACATAGATTTTCATGACCTTAATCGTGCTTGTCCAAAGGACGATTTTCCTCTTCCACACATAGACGTCCTGGTAGACAACACCGCCGGCTATGAGATGCACTCCTTCATGGATGGTTTCTCGGGGTATAACCAAATCTGCCTAGCATAGGAAGACCATGAGAAAACTTCTTTCACCACTCAGTGGGGGACCTACTGCTACGTCATCATGCACTTCGGTCTTAAGAACGTAGGGGCAACATATCAAAGGGCGATGATGGCCATATTCCACGACATGATGCACGTCTATATGGAAGTTTACCTGGTCAAATCCAAAACCAGGAGTGGCCATGCAGAGATCCTCCGAGCAGTTCTCCAACGGTCGCGGGAGCACCAACTTAAAATGAACCCCAAGAAGTGTGTATTCGGGGTTTCTTCAGGGAAGCTTTTAGGGTTCATTGTCAGTAAAAGAGGAATTGAGATCGACCCTAACAAAGCTAAGGCCATCGTCGAGATGCCTCCTTCCAAGAACATCAAAGAGGTCCGTGGTTTGATCGGGCGTTTGCAATTCATTAGGAGATTTATATCTCACCATTCTCAGCGATGCAAGCCCTTCTACGACATGTTAAAAGGAGAGGCTAAATTCGATTGGAATGACAAATGTCAAATGGCCTTCGATGACCTGAAGAGCTATCTTTTAAATCCTCCCGTCCTGGCACCCCCGGTCCCGGGTCAGCCTTTATTGCTCTATGTTTCTACCACTAACGAATCCGTTGGAGCAGTATTGGCCCAATATGACGATGCCAAAAGAGAACGCGCAGTCTACTATTTGTCCAAACTGTTCAATGAAGCTGAGCAGAAGTACACTGCCATGGAAAGAACCTGTGCGGTCGTCGTCTGGGTCGCCCAAAAGCTGAAACATTATTTCCTTGCACATGAAGTAAAGCTCTTGGCGCGAATGGACCCAATCGAGTACTTGCTAGAAAAGCCTGCCTTAACTGATCGTTTGGTGAGATGGCAGAGTTTTCACAATCAATTCGACATCACCTACGTCTGTCAGAAGACGGTCAAGGGGCACGCCATTGCCGAGCACCTTGCCCATCATCCACTCCCTACATTCTCCCCTATCGATGAGAGTTTCCCAGACGAAGAGTTTGGAGCCATTATAGATGGTGAACCTTCGTGGATTCTCTACTTCGATGGTGCATTTAATTCCAAGGGTTGTGGAATCGGAGCCGTTCTTCAATCCTCGGAAGGTGTTATTATTCCCCGTTCTTGTCAGCTAACCTTCCCTGCTACAAATAATGTGGCTGAATATGAGGCACTTCTCATGGTCTTGAAATTGGCATTGGCCCTCGGAGTTAAGGAGCTCCGGATCATCGGAGATTCCCAGCTTATACTCTGGCAATCTAGTGCGGACACCCGAGCAGTTGAGCGGCGCGACACGCCGAGCCACCGGTACCACACACGGGGCACGACTCGAGCCACCTCAGCGTCCATCTGACTCGGAGATAGCCTGGAGACTCCGCCTTGAGCCTCCCCATTTTTCATATTTAATTAGACTTTATTTATGTGTAAGGTGTGTTTATTTCATTTTATACGGTTTGCAATTATGAGTGTACGAGGGGCTTATTTGTAAAATGGGACCCCTGGGCCCCATGGGACCCCCAGGCCCCCTCTCATTGGTCCATATCAGCCTTGTGGGGTTGGTCAAAATCCAAGGTGGACATCTAGAAGCCTTGACTAGTCAATTGTCCACATGGGGGACAAGGGACCAAAATGGTCAACAATTCCAACCAAACCCACCTACCATGTCCCCCCCTTGGTCAAGGTGCGCCCCCCTCCCTATTTGTTTAATATTTTTGTTGTATGTTGATCAAACTTCATCCTAGCCATCCATCCCTAACCCCTAGATCCAACGGTGGAGGATGGATTAGATGGGTGACCTATATATGCTTGTATTTTCCCATTTTCATGAATTAATGCCATTTGAATTGGAAAAAAGCTTGAAGCTCCAGCCTTGGTGCGCCCCCTTCTCCTCTCCCTCTCCCCCTTGAAGCTGTGAAGGCTTCCTTCTGGTGGTGAGACTCCACCCTATCAGTTCCGATCGCCGCCGCCGCCGCCACGAGCCGCCACCGCACCGCCTTCGCCATCAACGGAGTTCTGCCCGCGCAGTACTACAGAGGCTTCCACGAATTTCTTGTCTCAGTCACGAGCTCAGATAGATCTGGAAATTTTAGTGTATGTTTCGGAGGTGTCAAGGACATCCCAGAAATTTTGGTTTGCCATTCAGATATCGTTTCATATTTTTTTATTTTCGTTCACTCTTCCATTTCAGTTCTGCCAGAGTTCTGTCCAGATTCATCCCCGCCCTGAGTTTCATGCCTTAGATACACTTTTTGATTTCTTATAGTTCGCCCAATTTTACTGGAGGTTCCACCCATCCACCCCTTCATCCACAATGTTTCCCAATTTTTGGTTCTTCCATTTCATATTTTCTAAAAATCGTTCTCAGTCCCCGCTACAGTTCTGTCCCCCTGTTCCCAGATCTGACCACCAGTCACCCCAAAAATCATCGTAAATCACCACCACCTCCAAATCAAATTCCAAAAATAGTCCCAGTTCCGTGGTTTGATACCCTACAACTTTGAAGAAGAGCTCAAGAGCTGAATCGGAGGTTTACTAGGCGGTCAACAGTGGTTCTCAGACAAGTGCCCTGTAGCTCTGAGATTTCGGTTACTGTACAACAGGGGCTTGTAAATTCATTAAAGTTCTGATCCGACCAGATCCAACAGATCTCTCTGGGTCTAGATTGAAGCATTTGAAGAGAGCTTTCTAACGATAGCTCATGTGTCCCGATCCGACGTCGGGATTGATCGCAGCGGCCGTTTTCGCCGCAGCGCACGCCTGAAAACAGCAACTAAAAATCCGTGGGCAGCAACTTCAAAGCTTGGGAATCGGGACCGATCGACCCCCGATCGGTGTTCCCGGCCGACCGCCGTCCGTGGAGGCGCGCCACTAGGGGTCCCCATCATAGTGGGTCCCACCCCTGTAGATCTGGAGGACAGCGCCATCCGTGGGTCCCGCGGGCCCGCAGAACCCGCCGTTCGGAAAGCACGAAAACGCGGAGTTCGGCACCGCCGGGCGACATCAAGATGCTACCCGTCAACCCGAGTTGCGTGATTCCCGGGCTCCACATGTGACCTTTTACCTCCCTGCGTGGAGTGGGTCAAATCTTTGTATTGCTGTGATATTGTTTAACCGGGAGTCCGTGATTCGGCCGGGGTTATCTTCGCCACGCCGGGTGCGTGGAGGTAATGGTCCGAACCTCTTGGCGTTCATTTGCTTAGCTAGTATACGGTCTTTTGCCGCTGCCGAGAGCGTAGGTACTAGCCTGTGTGTCCATGTCACCGCTGTGAGAGTGAGTGTGACCCGTCCCGTGACTCGATCCGAGTCCGTAAGTTGAGTCGGACTACCCTTGACCTCCGCCGATTCCTTAACCGCGCACGGTCCACGCTTTCCCTCGCTTGGGACGACGAGTGAGCTTCCACTTCTGTTAGCGACGTTTTGCCACTAGGAGCTCGTAGTGTCGGGCTTAGTGTCTCCCTGGTGTGTGCTGCTGGTCGCGTCTTCATCTAGAGTCCGAGGGTGGCACCTAATAGTGTCGTCTCCCGTGCCCGTCCCGCATCAGTTTGGTATCAGAGCGAGTTGAGTCTAGGGTAGTCATTGCATAAGTCATGCATCATGGTCTAAGTCGAGTCTAGGATCATCCTTATTTTCAAAACAACAAAAAAAAGGAGTTTTCAAATTGCATTTCACCCAATACCTCGGTATATTAAAAGGTGTTGTCCAAACATTAGGCTACGCCTATCGGGAGGTCGCACACTTGCGGGAGTGATCTTCGGATCGATTAACTCCGCCCCGTACCGGATATTGGTTTAGGTCTAAGTGCATCATTTAGTGTGTGTTTGCATTAGTCGGTGTCTTCTAGGTCGTGTGTCAGTTGCATGCCCACCTGTCGAAGTACCCAGTACTCGCCACCACCACCTATGGCGGAGTCCCTAGCCCATAGTTCCGATGAGTCTTCCACGGACGAGATGTTCCGGGCCATCATGGATCGTTTAGACACGCGTATGGATGGTCTTAGTACGCGTATGGATGGCATAGGGACTCGTCTAGAAGGGCGGATGAAGGTCCTCGAGGATCGGGTCGGGGTTTCGGAGCAGTCCATTCAAGGCCTTGTTGGGAGGATTGCCGTCCTAGAGAGGGGCCCAGTAGCGGCGCAACCCGCGCCGGCAAACGGCCAACTAGAGCCGGTGCAGCAACCCGCTGTGCCAAGGGCTCAGGTGGAGGATGTCGGGAGACAACAAGCGCCTATAGTGGATGATTATGCCTCTGACAATGATCACGGGGGTAACGGTCGTCATCATCAACGACGGAATCGTGATGACGAGGATGACGACCGCATTCTTAGGGGTGTGCGTGCGGACCCTCCCACATTTAGCGGGTCCTTGGACCCTAGGGTGTATTTAGATTGGGAGGCCGGCATGGACCGGTACTTCGAGTGGTTTGAGATGACGGACCACCGAAGAGTCCGATACGCAAAGATGAAGCTGCAAGGGCAGGCCCAAACTTATTGGATCAATGTGGAGAGCCTGCTCAACCAGCGACGTCAACCCTAGATCAGTACTTGGGATGATATGAAAACCAAGTTGAGGGAGAAGTACCTTCCCGCCTCATATCGCCAACGTCTCATAGACAAGTGGCAAAGCATCTCCCAAGGGAACCGATCCGTGACCGAGTACACCGCCGAGTTCGATGAGTATTACTTGCGGTGCAGGGTCACGGAAGAGAGCACCATGACGATATCCCGCTTTCGGAGAGGTCTGCGGACCAATTATCAATATGAACTATTTCGCCGCAACGCGACCACTTTGGAGCAGGCGTATCAGATTGCTCTCGAATTGGAGCAGTTCGAGGCCGAGTTCGAGTCACACCACCGGTTGGGCTCTTTTCCCCTTCGTAGTGTCGAGTCCCGTGGCTCATCTGGCACGTATCCGAGGGCCCCCATGGCACGACCTCAGGAGCCCGCTCGCCCCGAGCCCTTTGCTCCTAGGCCTCGTCCTCCACCCCCGAGGGACCTTCCTCGTCCCCAGCATCTTACGGCCCCACCCATAGCCCGTCCACCGACACCCGCACCTCCTGCACGTCCTTTGTTGCCTACGCCTCCTATCCGTCGGGAGGATAAAGGTAAAGGACCTATGATTGGGGAGCCTAGTGGATCACGGCAGTAGTGTTATCGCTGCAATGGGTTTAGTCATTTCGCCAACCAGTGTCCCACCCGCCCATCTCTTCACATTGGGGACACACAGGCCGAGGATACCACCCCTACGGGCCTCGAGTTAGTCAGCTATGAGGCAGATGAAGAGTTAGCTTACGAGTACTATGAGATGGGAGGTGAGGCCCAAGATGTCCAGCAGTCGGACGATACCCACGTGGGGGTCGTCAGATGTATCCTCACCCAGCCACAGGCCAGTGATGACTGGCGTCGGACCACTATCCTTCAGGTATTCTGTAGGCTGGGAAAGCAAATTTGCAAGGTGGTCATCGATAGCGGGAGTTGTATCAATGCAATCTCCACGAACGCTGTCGCTCGTCTTGGTCTCACACCCGTAGACCATCCTTGTCCCTATCAGGTATCATGGGTGGATACCACTTCCA
Organism: Amorphophallus konjac; assembly: GCA_022559845.1. NCBI lineage: Eukaryota > Viridiplantae > Streptophyta > Magnoliopsida > Alismatales > Araceae > Amorphophallus > Amorphophallus konjac. The sequence continues at coordinate 52,236,550 of CM040124.1, read as the reverse complement.
TTTCTGTCAGGCTGCGGTGCTTGGTCCCGCTGCAGCTCCACTCCTACCGTGACGAGATCTGGTGTGATGTTCTCCCCATGGAGGTGGGAAGTATCATTCTTGGTAGGCCGTGGTTATTCGACCGAGATACCACACTCCATGGTCGGTCGAACACCTATACCTTCGACCATGATGGCCAGCGGGTCACCCTCCACCCCGTTCGGCCCAGGAGCCCATCAGTCAGGGGTCCTACTGCCCCTAGTACTCCAAAGCCTTCCGTACCCGGGCCTAGTACCCCATCCCCAGCTCGGACTATGACCGTTACCTCTGGCCCAGGAGTGCCCTCGACGAGGAGATTGATGATGATTAGCTCCCGGGAAATGGAGCAGGAGCTTAGTCAGGGCTGTCTGGTGTTTGCCATTACGGTCCGAGAGGTGGAGCGGGACTCCGAGGGCGAGCTCCCACCCGAGGTTGTTCCTATTCTACAGGAGTTTGCTGTTATTTTTTCCGATGAGCTTCCCGAGGGACTCCCACCCATGCGGGATATTCAGCATGCCATCGACCTTGTTCCGGGCTCTTCTTTGCCCAACCTTCCTCATTATCGAATGAGCCCCACGGAGCATGCCGAGCTTAAACGGCAGGTCGATGAGCTTGTGCAGAGAGGATCTGTCCGGGACAGCATGAGTCCATGTTCTGTACCTGCATTACTCGCCCCGAAGAAGGATGGCACGTGGAGAATGTGCATTGATAGTTGTGCCATCAACAAGATCACCGTGAAGTACAGGTTCCCTATTCCCCGCCTTGATGACATGCTGGACATGATGGCAGGTGCCACTATCTTTTCGAAGATCGATCTTAAGAGTGGCTACTATCAGGTGAGGATTAGGCTAGGTGATGAGTGGAAGACCGCATTTAAGACCAAGGATGGTCTATATGAGTGGTTGGTCATGCCTTTTGGGTTGACCAATGCCCCTAGCACTTTCATGCGGCTCATGACTCAGGTCCTTCGACCTTTCATTGGAGTCTTTGTAGTGGTGTATTTTGATGATATCCTTATCTATAGCCGCACCACAGGGGACCACTTAGACCACCTTCGGCAGGTCTGTCTACTTCTTCGGCGAGAGCAGTTATTTGCGAACCCACAGAAGTGTGCCTTTATGACACCTCAGCTTACCTTCTTGGGTTTCATTGTGTCTAGTACTGGGGTCTCCGCCGATCCAGAGAAGGTTCGGGCCATTGTTGAGTGGCCGGAACCCCGTACGGTTCATGATGTCCGCAGCTTTCATGGCCTTGCGACGTTCTACCGTCGCTTCATCCGCGGATTTAGCTCCGTCACCGCCCCGATCACGGATTGCATCCGTAAGGGCACATTTGTATGGACGAAGGCCGCATCTGCCGCCTTCAAGGACATAAAAGAGCGCATGACCTAGACACCTATCCTTCGACTGCCTGATTTCTCAAAGGTGTTTGAGGTCTCTTGTGATGCGTCGGGCGTGGGAATTGGAGGAGTTTTAAGTCAGGAGTCCCACCCGATCGCATATTTCAGCGAGAAGCTGAATGACGCGAAACTGCGATATTCCACATATGATAAAGAATTCTACGTAGTTGTTCAGGCTCTTAGGCATTGGAGGCACTATCTTTTACATCAGGAGTTTGTCCTATACTCCGATCACGAGGCATTGAGGTACCTCCATTCGTAAAAGAAGCTTAACTCGCGTCATAGTCGTTGGGTCGAGTATCTCCAGCAGTTCACCTTTGTGCTTAAACATAAGGCTGGAGTGGAGAACAAGGTGGTTGATGCCTTGAGTCAGCGAGCATGTTTGCTTGCCACCATGAGTGCCGAGGTCATAGGGCTAGAGAAGATGAGGGAGGCCTATGTTGACTGTCCTGACTTCGGTCAGATTTTTGCCACTCTCCAGGCCGGACCCTCGAGAGATCATGATGATTATATGCTTCAGGAGGGTTACCTCTTTCGAGGTAACAGGCTATGTGTTCACCGAACTTCGGTTCAAGATTTCTTAGTATGGGAACTACATGCGGGAGGTCTAGCTGGCCACTTTGGTCGGAACAAGACTATTGAGGCAGTGGAGCATCGATTTTATTGGCCGAGCTTGAAGCGCGATGTTGCTAACATCGTGGCTCAGTGCCGTACATGTGCTACGGCCAAGATGAAGAAGCAAAGCTCGGGCCTTTATACGTCTCTTCCCGTGCCTGATGCCCCGTGGCAGGATGTTAGCATGGATTTTGTTTTGGGATTGCCACGTACCTCCAGGAAGCATGATTCGGTCTATGTGGTGGTTGACCATTTTTTGAAGATGGCCCTCTTTATCCCTTGCTTGAAGACTTCGGATGCTTCTAGGGTAGCCCGCCTATTCCTTACTCATGTGGTGTGCAAGTTCGGGTTGCCTCGCACTATAGTGTCTGACCGTGATGTTAGATTCACTTCCTACTTTTGGAAGACACTATGGCATATGATGGGTACTCACCTCAAGTTTTCCACTGCATATCATCCCCAGACAGATGGTCAGACCGAGGTGGTCAATAGGAGTCTGGGAGATCTTTTGAGGTGTCTAGTTAAGGACCGCATTGGGGATTGGGATCTCATTTTACCCATGGCTGAGTTTGCATACAATGATTCGGTGAATAGGTCTACCGGCATGAGTCCATTTGAGATTGTCACAGGTCGTAGGCCTAGGAAACCCATTGACCTTGTCCCCATGCCTATCCATGCTAGAGTGTCGGAGTCGGCCGAGTCGTTTGCTAGGCATGTTAGGAGTTTGCATGACGACATCCGTCGTCACATTGAGGCCAGCAATGCACGGTACAAGGAGTTAGCCGATGCCCACCGACACCACCGAGAGTTCCACGAGGGCGAATACGTCATGATCAGGATAAGACCTGAACGGTTTTCCTCTGGAACCGTTAAGAAGTTGCAAGCTCGTGGAGCCGGTCCATTCAGAGTGTTGAAACGCGTTGGATCCAATGCGTACGTTGTGGACTTGCCCGAGGAATATGGTATAAGCTCTACCTTCAATGTATCGGATCTTGTTGCATATAGGGACCCAGCGGTGATCCCTAGTGAGCCTTTTGAGCCATCTCCTCCCCTTGAGAGTGATCCCACACCTGAGTGTCCACTTCCACCTCCAGCCCCTTTTTCACGGCAGCGTGAGCAAATAGATCGTATACTGGATGAGCAAGTGACAGTTACCAGGAGTGGATCTTACCCGCGCTACCTAGTGCGATGGAGAGGACGGCCCGCTACTGAGGACACATGGATCACACATGGCGAGTTGCAGCAGATCGATCCGGACCTTCTGGAGCGATATAGGAGCGATGCCGACCCTTACTCGACAGGGTCGAGTTTCTCCCACCCGGGGAGAATTGGTGCGGACACCCGAGCAGTTGAGCGGCGCGACACGCCGAGCCACCGGTACCGCACACGGAGCACGACTCGAGCCACCTCAGCGTCCATCTGGCTCGGAGATAGCCTGGAGACTCCGCCTTGAGCCTCCCCATTTTTCATATTTAATTAGACTTTATTTGTGTGTAAGGTGTGTTTATTTCATTTTATACGATTTGCAATTATGAGTGTACGAGGGGCTTATTTGTAAAATGGGACCCCTGGGCCCCATGGGACCCCCAGGCCCCCTCCCATTGGTCCATATCAGCCTTGTGGGGTTGGTCAAAATCCAAGGTGGGCATCTAGAAGCCTTGGACTAGTCAATTGTCCACATGGGGGACAAGGGACCAAAATGGTCAACATTTCCAACCAAACCCACCTACCATGTCCCCCCCTTGGTCAAGGTGCGACCCCTCCTTATTTGTTTAATATTTTTGTTGTATGTTGATCAAACTTCATCCTAGCCATCCATCCCTAACCCCTAGATCCAACGGTGGAGGATGGATTAGATGGGTGACCTATATATGCTTGTATTTTCCCAATTTCACGAATTAATGCCATTTGAATTGGAAAAAAGCTTGAAGCTCCAGCCTTGGTGCGCCCCCTTCTCCTCTCCCTCTCCCCCTTGAAGCTGTGAAGGCTTCCTTCTGGTGGTGAGACTCCACCCTATCAGTTCCGGTCGCCGCCGCCGCCGCCACGAGCCGCCACCTCACCGCCTTCGCCATCAATGGAGTTCTGCCCGCTCAGTACCACAGAGACTTCTACGAATTTCTTGTCTCAGCCACGAGCTCAGATAGATCTGGAAATCTTAATGGATATTCCAGAGGTGTCAAGGACATCCCATAAATTTTGGTTTGCCATTCAGATCTCATTTCATATTTTTTTATTTTCGTTCACTCTTCTATTTCGGTTCTACTAGAGTTCTGTCCAGATTCATCCCCGCCCTGAGTTTCATGCCTTAGATACACTTTTTGATTTCTGATAGTTCGCCCAATTTTACTGGAGGTTCCACCCATCCACGCATTCATCCACAAGTTTTCCCAATTTTTGGTTCGTCCATTTCATATTTTCTAAAAATCATTCTCTGTCCCAGCTACAGTTCTGTCCCCCTGTTCCCAGATCTGACCACCAGTCACCCCAAAAATCATCGTAAATTACCACCACCTCCAAATCAAATTCCAAAAATAGTCCCCGTTCCGTGGTTTGATACCCTACAACTTTGAAGAAGAGCTCAAGAGCTGAATTGGAGGTTTACTAGGCGGTCAACGGTGGTTCTCAGACAAGTGCCCTGCAGCTCTGAGATTTCGGTTACTGTACAACAGAGGCTTATAAATTCATTAAAGTTCTGATACGACCAGATCCAGGAGATCTCTCTGGGTCTAGATTGAATCATTTGAAGATAGCTTTCCAACGATAGCTCATGCGTCCCGATCTGACGTCGGGATTGATCGCAGCGGCCGTTTTTGGCGGAGCGCGCGCCTGAAAACAGCAACTAAAAATCCGTGGGCAGCAACTTCAAAGCTTGGGAATCGGGACCGATCGACCCCCGATCGGTGTTCCCTGCCGACCGCAGTCCGTGGAGGCGCGCCACCAGGGGTCCCCATCATAGTGGGTCCCACCCCCGCAGATCCGGAGGACAGCGCCATTCGTGGGTCCCGCGGGCCCGCAGAACCCGCCGTTCGGAAAGCACGAAAACGCGGAGTTCGGCACCGCCGGGCGACATCAAGATGCCGCCCGTCAACCCGAGTTGCGTGATTCCCGGGCTCCACATGTGACCTTTTACCTCCCTGCGTGGAGAGGGTCAAATCTTTGTATTGCTATGATATTGTTTAACCAGGAGTCCGTGATTCGGCCGGGGTTGTCTTCGCCAGGCCGGGTGCGTGGAGGTAATGGTCCGAACCTCTTGGCGTTCATTTGCTTAGCTAGTATACGGTCTTTTGCCGCTGCCGAGTGCGTAGGTACTAGCCCGTGTGTCCATGTCACCACTGTGAGAGTGTGTGTGACCCGTCCCGTGACTCGATCCGAGTCTGGAAGTTGAGTCGGACGACCCTTGACCTCCGCCGGTTCCTTAACCGCGCACGGTCCGCGCTTTCCCTCGCTTGGGACGACGAGTGAGTTTCCACTTCTGTTAGCGATGTTTTGCCACTAGGAGCTCGTAGTGTCGGGCTTAGTGTCTCCCTGGTGTGTGCTGCTGGTCGCGTCTTCATCTAGAGTCCGAGGGTGGCACCTAATAGTGTCGTCTCCCGTGCCCGTCCCGCATCACAATCCCTCAGCAAGTACCAAACCCGAGACCTAAAATTGAAACCCTACCAAGACCTGGTTGGCAGAGTAGTCCGGCGGTTTAGGAAGCTTACCCTTGTGCACACCCCTAGGTCTCAAAACATCCTAGCCGATGCCCTGGCATCTTTGGCATCTTCTCTTCCAATCCTCGGCGAAAAGCCGTCATCCACTGTCATCGTGCAAAGAATGCACATCCCTTCACATTCCGATCCCTGGTTCCAGCAATTCTCGGAGCCTTCTTCTCAAATCCACGTCATCTCCCATGAACCTGAGATTGACCTTGAAGACGGCAACCCCTGGTTCTTCGACATCAAAAACTATCTCCGGGATGGTTCCTTCCTTGACTATGCTACCGCCCCAGATCGGCGAGCCATTCGCCGAGCCGCAAAGCATTTTGCCATTATAGGTGGTCTCTTGTATCGTAAATCCCTTAGTGGAGTTTACCTCTACTGTCTCGATGAGACCGAATCTCGTATAGTCGTTGAAGCTGCACATTCTGGTGAATGCGGTGGACATGTAAATGGCCGCATGCTTGCTTAGAAACTCCTTCGTCAATACTATTGGCCTACCATGAACGTGGATTGTGCCCGTTATGTCCGCCATTGTGCTAAATGCCAACACCATGAGGACAAGGCCCACGCTCCTTCATCTTCACTCCATCCTCTCATAGCTCCCTGGCCCTTCGCCATGTGGGCGTTTGAGATAGTTGGTGTAAGGTTTCGCACAGCACCTACGGGCGACGCAGCGGATAACAAAAATTTCATTTGCCCGATCCCGGTGTTATGGAAAGCTTAATCTGTGCTCTAATCGGTGTTTCTAATACCCTAATTACGGGTTGCGTGTTTCACCTTGCGCGGAACGACGCTGTCCGCTAAGCCCGATGCAGAGAAACCGAGCCGTACAACTGTACGGCCTCTAGAGCAGATCCACACGGACCCTTGTGCAGCGACGGCACCTCCCCTGCGCAACTTCCCCCGACTCTATCACCTTCTGGAGAGAGAGAGAGAGCAAGGGGGAGAAAGGGGGGAGGCTAATCCTCCTCTCTTAACCCTTAATGCTTGGTTAAGCTAAGAGAGGTTGGAAGAGTTCGAGAGTTCAAATGAACTCACGTAGGTTGGCTATATATAGAGTTTTGGCCCTTTTCAAAAGACCTCCAAAGGACCAAAATTGTATATATGACCATTTTATTATTATACTCATGTATTAAGTCCCATTTACACTCCTTTCTAAAAGGAATCAAAGGGAATTAATACATACACCTGTATAATAATTATCCGTCACCCAAGAATCCATTGTGTGTGATCCTCTAGGCCCATAGTCACTCTAGTTTAAGGCCCATTAACTTCTAATTCCTAATTAGAAGTAAATTAAATGTATTATTCGCTTCTACAAGAGTCGAATAATAGTTTAATTCATTCCGAACCTTCGATCACGTTGGGTCAAGCAAATCCGCGTGATCCTAGAGGATGCCGGGTTTAAACCAGTCTGTCTGGTACCTGTAAGTCCACAGTTACCGCATCGATATAATCCCTCGCTCATTCTATGAGTCTGGTACGATCGAGGGTATGGTTCCTGTCAAACCCCATGATCGTGCCATTTGACTATGACCTCCTTAAAGTGTATGACGTTCGTCCTAAACGAACTCACACGACCCTGGCCAGGGATTTAACGGAGCGTCAATGTCATGACCCATTAACTGTCTGATATATACCCGACAGTGAGCGATCCCTTCTTGACCATTGATGATCTTCACACGTATCCTGGAGTGGTTAACGACTCGGCAACTCATGACTTATGGTTAAAGTCACTTAGCCAAGTGATTAAACCATTCCAATCCTCGTGTAAGATCCGATCAATGCCACAGGTCAAAAGACCAACGATGCTACTGAGACAGTTAGATCTTCAGTTGACATTAGGTATAATCAACCATCTGAAGATCCAATAGCGGATCAGTTCAGTGTACATCCTCCAAGGACATACACCTACACATATGTGTTGGTGCCCCACACCAATGACCATGAGACTGATCACTGACACATCATGTGTACTGATTTAATAGGTAATCAAAGTCCCCAAGTGATTACCCTCCAACCAGGAACAGTTTAAGGTATGTGTACATGTAAAGTCAATCTCATGTTCGAGATCCCATCTCGAGCTGACTTTACAACCACATATCCTAGGGACAACGTAAAGTAACACAATCGCATATTTACGCTAAAATATCACTTTATTAATAATGAACAAGATCATACAACTATTGGGCCTACCTGACCCGAAATTGGCCTGTAGCACACCAACACTAACAGTTGGTCCCCTGGAGGATAGAACTGGAGAGATCCGAAGAAAATCCTTCATCCTCACCGCTATAGAGTATTTCATGAAGTGGGCAGAAGCTGAAGCATTCACGGAAGTCAAGGCAGCAACGGTGGTGAACTTTATCAAGCGCAACATCCTCGCCAGGTTCGGCGTTCCCCATGACATCGTCACCGACAACGGACCACAGTTCACATCCCAGGAACTCCGCGACATGTGTGGTAAATATGGTATTAATTTGCATCATTCATCTCCCTACTACCCACAAGGAAACGGACAAGCTGAAGCTACAAACAAAACTCTCATCAAAATTATCAAGAAAACATGCAAATCTCACCATTGTTCAGACTGGCCAGATCGCCTCATCGTGGCCCTCTGGGCTTGCCGCACTTCTGTTCGTACTCCCATGGGTCAAACCCCGTATGCACTTACTTTTGGGACAGAAGCGGTACTCCCATATGAAATATTCGTTCCCTCACTAAGAGTACAGCTAGATCCGGAGCTCGATCCCGAGCAAAGCCGAGAAAACCTATTGGCCCAGCTGGAACTATTAGACGAGAAACGGATGATCGCGACAGATCATGCTCAGGTATATCGCAAGAGAATTGCACATTATTATGCCAAGAAAGTTCCGGAGAGAAAATTTAGGGTAGGTGAACTGGTTTTAAAGAGGAAAATAACTAAAACCACCGGTTTAAAAGCAAAATTTCAAGAGAACTGGGAAGGCCCTTTTGTCATTAAAGAAGTCTACTCAGGTAATGCTTACAAATTGGTAGACTCCGAAGGGGTAGAGATCACATATCCGTGGAATGGGGTATATCTCAAGAAATTCTATTCATGAGACATTGTATATAACTATTCACAAAAAAAAACAAAAAAGTGTCCTTTTATTTCTTGTACAAACAAAAAAGACAACAAACAAAAATCAAACAAAAAGAAGAAAATCAAAATTGACGCCTGGTGACCATCACGCAGTCCAAATTCATTGCATCAACCCTTCATGTTAGATAGGGACCGTAAAGGTATGATAAGTATCGGGTCTTGGTCTGCCAGAACCGTGGAGATCCCTATCCGGCCACGTCGGCCTATGTTTATGAGAAGAAAAAATAACTTGCACACACACACGTATTTTACATCAAATGGGTATCATCACCTACGATAAGGCCTCACCCAAAGGTCTCCAAAAAAGTAGCACTCTTTTGTTCTTCTTCTCTTCGACCAAATGAGACAGCCGACGCCCTTAAAACGCTGAGCATCAGAGGACCGAAGCACAAGATCCTTAAAGCAAGAGTAGAATTCATCGCCTCGAGCCCGGGTCAAAGCACGAGAAGAGGGCAGTGTCTCCGCAGGCATGAAAAGGGGAACTCAAAAGCAAAATGACAATATTCTTCTCCCAAAAAAAAATAAAAAAGAAAGAAAGAAAAATTTTGTATGCATGTATATGTGACAAAGTCACATGAAAAGCCTGGTCGTAACCGTGCCTGACTTTATCAGATAAAACCCCTCCTATTCAAAAATCAAATCAAAGCTTTCCACAGCCGGGGCATCTAACGTCATAATGCTCGGGGTATGGTCCGAAATTGCTGGAAAGGGGAAAGTCGAGTAGGCCTTTGACTAGCTCGCCGACTTAACGGCTTTGCCAGGTCCTCTCGGGAGGTTTACCTCCTTACATTCTTCCTTCTCCCCCTTAAAAGATGAAAGCTTGATGGAGGTCCTGTGATGGGAATCAACATCGAGCATGTACATTTTCTTTTTATATTTGTGTCCTTTTATTTATTTTTATATCCTTGGGAAAGTATATGCGTAATTGTAAGGCTTTATAAGTCAATGTGTCATTCCCTAGGATTATGTGGGTTTTTGTGCAAATGTGTAGTAGGTCCAGCTAGGGGGCCCTCCCTCCTTTCCCATTGGTCCACCTAAGCTATGTGGGGCTGGTCAACCATCCTAGGTGGCCATCTAGAAGGTTTGAATGTCAAAAGAGCACATGGGAGACAAATGGACTAAAAAGTCCATATTCTCCCACCTACCCTCCCCCTTGGTCAAGGGGGCGCCCCCCCATTAGATTTAATTAGGAATTTCTTTTTTTTATTTTGTTTGAACCAAATGTGATGTCCCTTATATGCCCCTCCAGATCCTAGATCTGAGGGTATTCTTGGTCTTTTTCCATTTATTATATAAGTCTTGTATTTCTATTATTTGGAAATTAATGAAGAGAAGAAAATCATTTGTACAAGAAGGAGACCTGCGCCCCCTCTCTCTCTCCTCTGGTTCCCTCCTCCTCCTCTGCATTTCTAGAGTGTTCATCCCTTCTATCCCCTCCTCTCTACCTCTGGAATTCATCTCTGGTGCCGCCGCCGCCGTTCGTGCCGCCATCGAGCCGCCGCGAAGCCATCTCCGAGGTGTTGTCCAAGGTTCTGTCCTGCTGGACAGAGGCCCACTACGATACTTTTAGCTCTCAACTCAGACATCTTATGGAGCTGAAATCTTCAGGGTTTGTTCTTCTCTTGAATCCCCATCTCCACACAAAAATTCACGTCCAAAATCTTTCGTTTGCTATTTTTACATTTTTGTGTCTTTCTGTCTCCAAGATTTGTCCCTTTTCAGATCTTTGTAGCAGAAGCTAAGTCCATCCCCTCTTCGACCCACTTTTCATTTTTGGATCAAACCCAAATTTGGACTGGGTGTTCTACCCATCCAAATACACCTCCATAAATTTTGGTTCGAATTTATCAATTATTTTTCTTCATAGGAAAATTAAAACTCAGTCAACCTTCTTCTCTGTCCTGTTCAGTCCTGATCCCACCACAGTCCTGTATAAAATCTCCAGAAAATTCAATTCTCCACAAAACCCTTCATAAAAATTACTCCCATATTCCTTGCTTATTTATCCACAACTTTAATGAAGAGCACGAGGTATGAATCTGAGATCTACCCTACGGTCAAAGGCAGTTCTCAGGAAACTTCCATGCTGCCTTGAGATTTCGGGCCCTGTCCAACAGCAACTTCAAAAATCGACTAAGGCCAGATCCGTGCAGATCCAATTAATCTCTCTAGCCCTAGATCGAAGTACTTCGAAAGACTTTTCCAACGATACCTTCTGTACTTCGATCCGACATGAGGATTGATCGCAACAGCCGATCTCTCCGGATCACGCGCCTGAAAATAGAAGCAGCAGATCCGTGGGCACTCTTTTCGACCGGTGCCGATCGGAGCTGCCCGGCCTCCGGTCGGAGAACCAGCACGTCGCCATCCCATGAAGCACCCCTCCAGGCATCTCCACCACAGTGGTGCCGCCCCGGTCCCACACGGCCCCACTGACCAGCACGTGGGCCCCACAACCAGCAGCTTATGCCGTCCGAACAGTGCTGACGGGGTGATCAAGTGCAGTCCATCAACCCGAGATCGGTCCTCCCTGGCCCACTTGTGTAGCCCTTTACCTCCCTCCGTGGAGTGGGCGATCTTTCATTGCTGTAATTTAATTCATTACTGTTACCGGGAGGTACCGAATTAGGCCAGGGTCACCTTCCCCATGCAGAGAGCGTGGATGTATCGTATTCGCTCCCTTACTCGGCATTTGCTCTATTCGTATATGCTTTATATGCCGCTGCTAGAGAGCATGTGTTAGGGCCGTTAGCTCGTTATATTATTACTCACCGCTGCTGTGAGAGAGAGCAAAACTGTCCCGTGACCCGATCCGGGCACGAAGTTGAGAGTTGACCACCCTAGCTCTTACCGGTTTCTCAACCGTGCACGTTCGACGCTTCCCTCGCTAGGGGACAATCACGAGCTCGTCTAGAGTCCGAGGATCACATTCCTAATTCGAGTCAAGTCCGTGGTCCGTCCCGCATCAATTTGGTATCAGAGACAAGTTGAGTCTAGGGTAGTCGTTGCATCCGTCATTGCATAATTATTGCACGGTCTAAGTCGAGTCTAGGATCATCATATTTTAAAACAAAAAAAAGTGTTTTTGGATCACATTTACATCCCTTTACTCGGTATATCAACGGGTGTTGTCTGAACATTAGGCAACGTCTATCGAGAAGGCCGCACACTTGCGCGAGTGATCTTCGGATCAATTATCTCCGTCACGTATCGAGTTTTGGTTAAGTCTAGGTGCATCATCTTGTAGTGTGCATTTGCATTAGTCGGCGTCTCCTAGTCCGTGTGTTTTCATGCCCACTCGTAGAGGTACACAGTACTCACCGCCACCACCACCTATGGCGGATCCCCGGGTCACTAGTCTCGATGCGTCAGCTGTGGCCGAAATGTTCCACACCCTTATGGGAGAAATGCAAGGATTGCATACATGTATCGATGGGTTAGGTACACAAATGGGTGAGTTGAGTACTCGAATGGATAGGATGGAAGGGTTGAGTACACGAGTGAATGGCCTAGGCACCCGCCTAGAAGAGAGGATGAAGACCTTAGAGGATAGGGCCGACGGGTCGAACCAGTCCATTCAGGGATTGGTCAGGAGAGTTGCCGCACTAGAGAGAGACCCAGCCAAGGCACACCCGAGTGCCCTAGTCCAGGCACCCCTCCCACCTACACAAGGTCAACCGGAGCCGGTTCATCAACCCGCGATTCCAAGGGTTCAAGGGGTAGATGTTAGGAGGCGTGAAATCCCCGAGGTGCATGACTATGAGTCCGATAACGAGCATCGGAGATATGGTCGAGATCGTCGCCCTACACGGTGTACCCACGACCAAGATATGGATGAACGGGCCCTTAGGACCGTTCGGGCAGACCCTCCCACCTTTGACGGGTCCTTAGACCCGAAGGTCTATCTTGATTGGGAGGCTGGCATGGACCACTATTTTGAGTGGTTCGAGATGTCGGACCAATGGAAGGTCAAGTTCGCCAGGATGAAACTCTTAGGCCAAGCACAAACCTATTGGAGGAACATGGAGAACCTATTATTTCATCGTCATGAGCCTCCGATCGATACTTGGACCGAGATGAGGGAAAAGCTTCGGAAGAAGTACCTCCCTACCTCCTACCGCCAGCGTCTCATAGAAAGGTGGCAAAGTCTCACCCAAGGAGATCGGTCTGTCTCTGACTACATCGCCGAGTTCGATGAATACTACTTGCGATGTGATGCCACGGAGGAAGACTCCCTTACCGTCTCCCGATTTCGACGTGGTCTACGGCCGCACCTACGGTATGAGCTTCTCCACCGCAAGGTGGACAAGTTGGAGGATGCATACCAAGTTGCTCTCGAGATGGAGCAATTTGAGGGAGAGTTCGAGTCTATTCCATGGTGGGGCTCCGCTCCTCCCCGTAGTGCTAATTCACGTGGCTCCTTAGGCTCATACCCGAGGGGACCCATGACCCGTCCTCATGAGCCCGCCCGTCAGGAGCACTTCGCTCCTAGACCTCGACCTCCCCCACCACGGGATCTACCTCCACCCTAACCACCAGCACCCATAGCCTGTCCTCTGGCACCGGCACCGGCACCCCCACCGCTGTTGCCCACGGCACCTACACCTCCACCCTTGTTGCCCACACCCCTACCCGTCGAGAGGATAAGGGTAAGGCCCCTCTTATTGGAGAGAGTAGTAGGTCACGGCTGCAGTGTTTCCACTGTCATGGGTTTGGCCACATCGCCAGCCAATGTCCCACCCGTACCACACAAGCCCTAGGGGTTGGAGAAGCCTCGCCTTCTGGGCTCGAGCTTGTCACCTATGAGGCCGATCCGGCACTAGCCGATGAGTACTATGAAGTGGAAGGTCTAGAGGAGTCTGCCGCAGCCCAGGATGCAACCACTTTGTGGGGGTGATGTTACCGTCTTAAGTCTAGGGTCATGCATGAGTCAGTCTTTTTCTTTATGTGGTTTGTTTTGTGTGGTGTGTTTTTAAGTGGTTTATTTGTGTGGCTTGTGGTTTGTTCGGAGTCTGCATGTGTTTTGTGCAAGCTCGTCGATGTCAGTCCCTTATGAGTGAGAAGTGAGTGGACTCGCCCGAGGAGCATGGGAATTGGCTCTACATCTATACCCGGATCAAGTCACCTACAGGGCCCAGCGGTGATTCCTAGTGAGTCTTCGAGCCGCCTCCTCCCATTGAGAGTGACCCCACCCAAGAGTGTTCCACAACTAGCCTCGTTCCCCATAGCATCATGCGCATATCGAGTATATATGGAATGAGCAGGTGACGATCACTTGGAATGGAGCGTGCCCGCACTACTTGGTACGGCGACGGATTCGCCGGAGTACTCAAGCCATCGCACCCCTTACTCGACGGGGTCGAGTTCTTCCCACCCGGGGAGAATTGATGGGAATCAACATCGAGCATGTATATTTTTTTTATTTTTATGTCCTTTTATTTATTTTTATATCCTTGGGAAAGTATATGCACAATTGTAAGGCTTTATAAGCCAATGTCTCATTCCCTAGGATTGGGTGGGTTTTTGTGCAAATGTGTAGCAGGTCCAGCTAGGGGGCCCTCCCTCCTTTCCCATTGGTCCACCTAAGCTATGTGGGGCTGGTCAACCATCCTAGGTGGCCATCTAGAAGATTTGAATGTCAAAAGAGCACATGGGAGATAAATGGACTAAAAAGTCCATATTCTCCCACCTACCCTCCCCCTTGGTCAAGGGGGCGCCCCCCCATTAGATTTAATTAGGAATTTCTTTTTTTTATTTTGTTTGAACCAAATGTGATGTCCCTTACATGCCCCTCCAGATCCTAGATCTGAGGGTATTCTTGGTCTTTTTCCATTTATTATATAAGTCTTGTATTTCTATTATTTTGAAATTAATGAAGAGAAGAAAATCATTTGTGCAAGAAGGAGACCTGCGCCCCCCTCTCTCTCTCCTCTGGTTCCCTCCTCCTCCTCAGCATTTCTAGAGTGTTCATCCCTTCTATCCCCTCCTCTCTACCTCTGGAATTCATCTCTGGTGCCGCCACCGCTGTTCGTGCCGCCATCAAGCCGCCGCGAAGCCATCTCCGAGGTGCTGTCTAAGGTTCTGTCCTGCTGGACAGAGGCCCACTATGAGAATTTTAGCTCTCACCTCCGACATCTTCTGGAGCTGAAATTTTCAGGGTTGGTTCTTCTCTTGCATCCCCATATCCACACAAACATTCACGTCCAAAATCTTTTGTTTGCTATTTTTACATTTTCATGTATTTCTGTCTCCCAGATCTGTCCCTTTTCAGATCTGTGTAGCAGAAGCTAAGTCCATCCCATCTTCGACCCACTTTTCATTTTTGGATCAAGCCCAAATTTGGGCTGGGTGTTCTAGCCATCCAAATACACCTCCAAAAATTTTGGTTCGAATTTATCAATTATTTTTTGTCATAGGAAAATTAAAACTCAGTCAACCTTCTTCTCTGTCCTGTTCAGTCCTGATCCGACCACAGTCCAGTATAAAATCTCCAGAAAATTCAATTCTCCACAAAACCCTTCATACAAATTACTCCCATATTTCCTACTTATTTCTCCACAACTTTAATGAAGAGCACGAGGTCTGAATCTGAGATCTACCCTACGGTCAATGGCAGTTCTCAGGAAACTTCCATGCTGCCCTGAGATTTCGGGCCCTGTCCAACAGCAACTTCAAAAATCGACTAAGGCCAGATCCCTGTAGATCCAATTAATCTCTCTGGCCCTAGATCGAAGTACTTCGAAAGAGCTTTCCAATGATACCTTCTGTGCTTCGATCCGACATCAGGATTGATCGCAACGGCCGATCTCTCCGGATCGCGCGCCTGAAAATAGAAGCAGCAGATCCGTGGGCACTCTTTTCGACCGGTGCCGATCGGAGCCGCCCGGCCTCCGGCCGGAGAACCAGCGCGTCGCCATCCCAGGAAGTGCCCCTCCAGGCGTCTCCACCACAGTGGTGCCACCCCGGTCCCACACGGCCCCACCGACCAGTACGTGGGCCCCACAACCAGCAGTGTACGCCGTCCGAACCGTGCCGACGGGGTGATCAAGTGCAGCCCGTCAACCAGAGATCGGTCCTCCCTGGGCCACTTGTGTAGCCCTTTACCTCCCTGCGTGGAGTGGGTGATATTTCATTGCTGTAATTTAATTCATTACTGTTACCGAGAGGTACCGAATTCGGCCGGGGTCGCCTTCCCCACGCCGAGAGCGTGGAGGTATCGTATTCGCTCCCTTACTCGGCATTTGCTCTATTCGTATATGCTTTATATGCCGCTGCTAGAGAGCATGTGTTACGGCCGTTAGCTCGTTATATTATTACTCACCGCTGCTGCGAGAGAGAGCAAAACCGTCCCGTGACCCGATCCGGGCACGAAGTTGAGAGTTGACCACCCTAGCTCTTGCCGGTTTCTCAACCGTGCATGTCCAACGCTTCCCTCGCTAGGGGACAATCGCGAGCTCGTGTAGAGTCCGAGGATCACATTCCTAATTCGAGTCGAGTCCGTGGTCCGTCCCGCATCATCTTGAAGGGTGAACCCTGTCTAGGCTGCAACCTTATTTAACAAAATACATATATGGTTGTCCACTTCAAAAAATAGAAGCCATTGCTATGAAGGGGTCTCTGTGTTTCTGGCCGGTCAAGACCCCTATTTACCACCCTTACGCTTTCTCATGTTACCTCGGGCTTAGGTCAATGCAAGCGCATCACCTATCGGTGCGACGGCGTCTAATTCCGGGTCCGCGTCGCGCGGTTGACCGTTAGGGTTTCAAGGTGTTCCATCATATACCATCTAGTGTTGTGAGGAAATAGACCCGGGTCGGACAAATCATTTACCTCGAACGCTTTTTGGGTGTATCCCTGTGGTTAGAAGCAACTGGGAGCCTAAGCTTGCCATGACGACATTGTCATCAGGATAAGACTTAACCGGCGGGAGCATCATTCGAGGAGTCTAGAGACCCAAATCAACCTAGATGTGCGCTCAGGATACTTGGGAGGTAACTTAGAAAACCCCCGTCTCCATATAGGTCAGGTGCCCCATGGATGGTCACCAGGCATTCACAAAAACAACATAAAAGCACAAAACACAAAAAAATCTATATAATCAAAATCAACAAAAAAATTCAAATATATATTACTCCCAAAAATGCATAAAATCATAAAAAAATGCAAAATATGTCTTGCATTCGCATGTGCATGATCATATTCCTTTCTATTTACATTTCGCTTCGCTTGCATGTGCATATCACGTTTCTTT
Source organism: Amorphophallus konjac (assembly GCA_022559845.1). Taxonomy (NCBI): domain Eukaryota; kingdom Viridiplantae; phylum Streptophyta; class Magnoliopsida; order Alismatales; family Araceae; genus Amorphophallus; species Amorphophallus konjac. Next base: position 52,219,445 of record CM040124.1, on the reverse strand, counting down.
TTTTCAAATCTTGTCAATAAGATTTAGCCCTCTGACCCTGCATCGAGAAAGGTACTATCTACTTTTTGGCAGGGGGCTAAAGACGTACTACACTAACATTTTCCCTTTTGTGTGGTTGAAACAGGTAAAAAGGGAAGACGACGTCAAGCCAAGCCAAGCCAAGCCAAGTACACTGCAGATCGTCCATTTCACTTCCAAAATTTGTCCATTACATTCTAGCGATACAACATCCTAGGGGCATACCCCCAGTGTACAAAAGGGGCAGCTGCTACCCAGCTGTGTCTCTCTCTATCTCTCCTCCTAATCTGCACCAGTGCAAGGTCGACTCCGCCAACTATCAGCCTCATCTCTGTCTCCGCCTCCCATGTTTCGCAGTCTCGAAGGTTGTGAAGCCCTCGAACCTGACGTGGCTGGCTGAACCGCTCCCTGCTCTGCAGAAGATGGCATCATGTTCATAAGCTCCTCCATCGTGAAATGCACATCTCCCCGGGAGAGGAGTGACTCGGAAGGAGTCGCAAGACTAGCTCCCTCTCCTGGGGCACCTCTGCCCTGGTACCTCCGTAGCACTCGTCGTCGCAAGGCCTCTAACTGGTCAAGGGCTCGCTCCTCCCGAACTGCCATCGCCATCTCTCGAGCACGCGACTCGGCTTCTCTTTCTTTTGCCTCGGCAAGGCGACCCTCGACTCTCTCAATAGAACTCATCTCTCCAAGGCGGCGTGTCAACTCCTCTATCCGCGCATCCTGTTCCCGACGAACAGCTAGGGTGGCTGCGAGTTCCTTCCTCTACAGAAAAGGAATCACTAGGTAAGGCCAAACAAAGATGTAGAAAGAGAGAGTTGTCTTCAACTTGAGCGTTAGGTTCTCACCGTCTCGGCCAGCTCAGCCTCTCGCTCCTCGGCTCGCTCGATGGCTCCAGCCAGGCGATCCTCCAGCTCCTCTCGGGTGTCGACCCGGGACGAAGGGCCAACCTCTCCACCCGCTCCTGCCCTCACTCGCACGTAGGCCAATTCTCCTCACTGGTAAGACAATGGGCAAACGGTCAGTCAAATGCAACAAATTCCAAGCTTAATATCAATCAAGTTATTGCTGGCTTACCATCTCTCGAATCTCATGCCGCAAGTTCACAATCATCTGGTTAAGGACACCTATACGATCCTTGAGTATCGTCACAGCCTCAGTCTCAATCATCTGCACATCACATCCTCAAGCTCAATTAGCTACATTGCTTAAACAAAAGAATCACATTTGAAAGCTGGAGAGCAACTCACTGCTCGGGTGTCGAGACAAAGTCGTCCAACATACTGGTCCTGATAATCCGCTAAGTAAGTCTCACTACTCCTCACGGTCCGGTCATGCTCCAGTGAGGGTCCTCTCTGTAGCACCTCTGCCTCGGCACGGTAGCGGGAGGCCCAGTCCTGATCGCTCACCGAAGTCCGGCGACGTCCCCGGTCTGACTCATGCTCGGCTGGAATCGCCACTGGCGACTGATGCCACCCCAGTGTCCTCTGCACTAGACGAAGGAAGAGCGGCTCCCTTAGATTCACGCAGAATAGCACTGTATCTCTATGAAACCAGGCTCGCCCCTCCCTCACCCACGGTTGGGCGATGAGGTCCTCCATCTCATATGGAGTCCAAACCACCTGCCACATAAAAGTTTGAATGTTTGGTTAATCTGATTACATATAACAAATGCTGAAACATCACACAACTCTTTTTAACCAAAACTCTCACCTAGTGGGGAGGGTATTCATCTAAAGCCATCCTAAGGTCAGTGAGTCTAGTGGCCACCAGGCGTCGGTCCCGGACCATCTCCCATCTAGCCATAAGAGGGACCGCCTGCATTAAGGCTCGCGGGATCTTGTCGCGACCTAGTGGGAACCGAGTGTACCCCCAAATCTGAAAACACAAGAAAATAATTCATCAATCAATCAATTTAGAATCAACATGCCTAAAAGGGGTAGACTTGTACCTGTAAGAAGGGCGTGAAACCACCCAGGTTCCCCGAACTTGGGCGCACTGGATCCAAGTGGGCGAAGAGGTGCGCCAGCATCGCTCTCCCCCACGCGAGCTGGGGTCCCTGCTCTAGATCCCGCACCAGCAAGAGATACTTCAGATTCACCTTATTTGAGGCAGTAGCAAATAGAAGCCTCCCAAAGAAGTACAAGAAGAAAAGCCACAACTCCTGCTGCTCGCTCCTCCCTTGAGATCCGAGTCTCTGTCTCACTCGCCCCGAGTACACATCCTGTTGGGTTCGGTGCAGTATTCAGAGGGGGGGTGAATGAATATGACTTTTAAAAAACCTTTCGCCCAGTTAAAATTTCGCTCACTAAAAATGCTAGTTCGCAAACTAAACAAACTTGAAGGCTAAATGGCAGTTGTGGAACTAACCAAACACACAGTGAGATCACTGGAGTGCTAACAAGACAGATTTAGTCAATCTGAAAACTAATAAACTCTTCTGCTCAACCAGAAGCCAAACACATGGAGCGCCCCTATGCAATCACCTAGCGGAAGCACAAATAGACAAGTCAAACCACAGTGCACAAGGGGTTTTTAGGTGGTTCGGTCCAGCAGACCTACATCCACCCCACACTCAACCCAAGTGTGGCTTCCACTAGCTCACGCTAGAAATCGCAGACTCAGTCTGCAACAGGTGCTGCCACACAGCTTGACCAGGGGAACAAACTCCCCTCTCCCTCCCAACTGGAGGGACACCCCAAGTGACTCCCAGTCACTTGGAAACCAGAGACGCAAAGTCTCTCTTCCTCCAAACCGGAGGGAACACACCAGTGACTCCCAGTCACCAGCAAACCAGAGGTCGAAGACCTCTCTTCCTCCAGACCAGGAGGGACACTTGGACTTGCAATCCACAAGCCCAGAACCGGAGATCAGATCTCCCTTCCTCCAAACCGGAGGGAAACACACAAGTGACTTCCACTCACTTGCAAATTAGAAGTCGCAGACCTCTCTTCCTCCAGACTAGGAGGGACCCGACCTCAAACCAGAGGATCGGAAGTACAAAGCTAACCAAATGAAAAAGGAAAAATAAGAAGGGAAAAATACACAGCGATCAGAAAGCTGTAAAGAAAGATAACACAGATGTGGCTCGCATGGAGCTGACTGGCCTGGATTTGATCCACGGTCCAGTAGACAGATCTTCAGGTAAGCTTCTCTTCCTCTTCTCTTCTCTCTCACTTTCTTTTTCTCTTAACCCTCACGAGCTCTCTAACTCTCTCTTTCTCTTCTTTTCCTGCTTTCTACTGCAGCTCTTTTCTTCTTCTGCTCTTTCACTCTCTCGATCTCTTTTCCTCTATTTTCTTCGGCTCACACTTCTTCTATTTCTTCTTCTTCTCTTTTTTCTTCCTCTTTTCTTTTTCTGGATCGAAGGGCTTTCTGCTCTCCAGGCTTCTTCTTCGATCACCCTTCATCTGTTGGATGAAGGCTTCCTTTTATAAGCAGCAGCCAGTAGGAGGGCAGCACTGGGCGCGTGTGGCTTCCTCATTTCCCGCCCAGAACTTGTGGCCACGTGTCAATCTCTCAGCCAGCTTCAGCACACATGTCATAATCATGTCTACCCTTCCAGCCTCGGATCACGTGCCTCCCAGTCACTGAGGAATATTCTTCCTTGGACCACCTTCTTCTTTTTATTTTTCTTCTTCTCCTGCAAAGAATTAAAACGATTAAAACTCAGGGACACAAAAACTAAAACTGCACGAGGTGTGTAGGAACAACAATAGGTGCACTATACTAAGAACGACACGAGGTACGGAGAAGGAAATAACACGGAGTAAAATTGATAGAAACACGCGACAAAGGAACCTTGGACGAAGATAGAAAGAAGCAACACGAAGACACAAAAAGCAACATGAAGACACAAAAACAACACGAATACAAAAATCGCTCGAACTTACAAACGACTCGAAGACGAGGACGACACGGACTAAAACCAACTCGAAGACGAAAATAGAAACCGACACGAAGTGTGGTCACAAAGCAAAAAGGACACGGGGTCTAGGAAAAACAACACGAAGATAGAAAAATAGGGACAGCTACAACGACACATGATAAAGCAGTGAAAGCCGAAAAAAAATGACTCGAGTAACTACAGTAAATGACACGAGAACACAAGAGCAAAAATAAAACGGATGACTCGAGATGAGCAACTAAATACTGAAGAAACGACACGAAGTTCACAGGAAAATGACTCAAAGTTCATCAAAATAATTCGAGCTGCTTCAGTAAACAACACGAAGACAATCAACAAACATAGTTGGAACAACACGACGTACAAAAGGACAACACGAAGTGTAGTAAACACAAACAACACGAAGTATGAAAGGAATAGTACGGACATACAAGGTACTACCTCATATCAGTTTTCCTGTTAATCATGGAAATTTCAAATGCATAACATTACGCAAGATATCTGATTAAAATGAGAATACTTAACATAGTGATGCTCATCATCAAAACACTAGGGAAGTCACAAACAAGAAAGTTGTGAACAACAAGGCATGTTGTACAGACTTCAAACAATATGCATCAGACAACTGTGTATGGACTTGAAGACCCTTAGCCAATGTATAGACTTCAGGTGGAGACCAATGTGTAGACTTCTCGTGAAACCCCAATGTGCAGACTTGACGCTGTACAGACTTTCCAAAGAGAACGTAACGCTGTACAGACTTGAACTGAAGACCAATGTATGGACTTCAAAACAGATGCTAAGGCCAAGAGGAGTGTATAGACTTGATGTGTTCACTGGTGGATGTACACCCTTGCCCACTGTACAGACTTTGTGATGCTTGTATGTAATGTAGAGACTTCGCTGAGTGAGAATGCAGTGTACAGACTGAAGCACAAAGGCAATGTACAGACTTTGCCTTAAAATGAATGTATAAACTTAGAATCATGGAGGCCAATGTATAGACATCAACTCTGCACATCGAATATATAGACTTCAAGTGTGAAGACCATTGTATAGACTTTGGATTTGAAGATCAATGTGCAGACTTTAGATTTCACTGTGGATGTACAGACTCTGAGGAAATGAAACGAGTCAGTGTACAGACTTCAAATTCCACCGACCAGTGTATGGACTTCAACGGTGAACGGCTGTACATACTTCATGTGAAAACCCAATGTACAGACATTGAAGAAAAAGCAGCTACAGTCCAATGTGTGGACTTGTTGTTCACTGGTGAGTGTACAGACTTCGAATGAAAGGGACTTTAGCCAATGCAATGTATAGGCTTGAATGAGAGTCCAATGTATAGACTCTTAGCCATGAATAAATGCAATGCAGTCTGATGTGTAGACTTTGCAACCGGCAGCCAATGTTCTGATGGGTCGACGCATCAGCAAGGGTGGGTCGACGCACTGCTGTGTAGACAGAGACAAGTATAACTGAAGGGTCGACGCATCAGCACAATGCGTTGACGCACTACTGTGGAGACTGTGCAGACAGAGTTTAGACAGAATTAAATAAAGCATGTTATCTGACAGCCATATGAGCTCCATTCACTTACATGATGTACATGAATTAATCGAGCACATAAAAGACACAGCAAGATGACTCACAGTGATTAACTCACATCAAAAGCCAATCATCAAAACCACCATTAAAATCATCATCAAAACCACATGGGCACAACACATCCAGATCCTCTAGTGGCCCGTGCGTCATCATCGCAAGCCCCATTGTAGCGTTGATCTTCCCGGGTGGAAGACTGGTCACTGGTCTCCTAGATCGAGCCAGTTGAGGCCCGAGCAAGTCCTCTACCTCCTTACGATAATCTTTTAGCTCTCGACCGAGCACCGGGATCCCTGCCATTGGCAATCCCATCAAGAAGGCCACGTCCTCAAGGGTGGGGATCATATGCCCCCACGGCAACACAAATGCTCTGCAGCTATCCACCCATCTCTCCCACACCACTGTCAGGAAGGTGGCGTCCACCTGGAAGGGTCATGTTGTGCCCCTAAGGCACAAGCATGTGCTATGTTGATTTGATGATAGCAATGCTATTTTGTTTTGATGATAGCAACAAAGTGAGTGCATTTCTGTGCATCCTTTATCCTTGAGATCCTTGAGCATTCTGCATATGATAGCAACATGAATGATGATGAAATGATGTTTTGAATGCATTATTCTGTTTGAATAGATTGCATTAATGTGTTCCAGCATACATTGCATTTCCCAAGTTTTGCATGTCTGTACATTGCATTTGCTCATGCCTTAGAGTCTGTACATTCATGTGCACAGTTCATGCTACCAAGTCTATACATTGCTGGTGCGAGCAGTTAAGTCCATACATGGCTAAGTCTGTACATTGGATGTGTCACAGACAAAGTCTGTACAGTGAGCGTCTCATTGGTGAAGTCTGTACACTCACCAGTTGAACTTCAAAGTCCATACATTGGACTGTAGCTTGCACGAAGATAAGCCCATACATCGCTAAAGTCTGTACAGAGCCATGCGTCTCAAGTTGCGTCTCAATGCACCGTCTCTCAAAGTTTGATTTATCTGTCTTTGCTTCCGCTAGATGTTTGCATAGGGGCGCTCCAAGTGTTTGCTTACTAGTTGAACAGAATATTTGATCAGCTTGTTTTATTTGTCTAAATCTGTCTAGTGAGCATTAGATTTTAATTGAGTGAAAGTTTTTAAAGGACATATTCATTCACCCCCCCTCTGAATACATAGCACCGAACCCAACACTTGGTATCAGAGCGGGTTGTTGTGCATAGGATCTAACAATCCACAGCAGATCCTGCTAGCTGTTGGTGCATTTCAGAGTGGGTCTTTTAAGATCGTGTTTTGTTTCATTGAATTAGTGCTTTGCTTTGCTCATCTGTTGTAGTGTATTTCTTGTCAATTGTCCTGTGCTTTGAATCTGGTTGTTATCTGCTTCGATGGCTAATCCTCCGATATTCAGAGGTAATAATTTTGAGTCTTGGTTTGAAAAGTTTCATCAGTATGTGAAATCAACTGATCCAAATCTCTGGAAGATAATGACTCACGGTCCATACAACCTATCAAAAGATAAATCTAGATGGACTGAAAAGGATAAATTGAAAGATTCTGTCAATACTAGAGCATTAGTTTTATTGAAAGAATCAATTGACAGAGATTTAATCTCATGTACTTCTTTTTGCAGGTCTGCCAAAGAAATTCTGGAAAAACTAAAGCTCACCAGGAATCACAACAAATGCTTGATGGCTGATCGGAGAAATGACGATGATGAAACCTCATCTCAGGAAAGCTCCGAATCAGATGGATACTCTTTTGATGAATTGATAGTGATGTATGAAAATTTGTTAGAAGTATCCCAGAAATTAAAATCTGAAAACAAAAAGTTGAAAAAGAAATGTGATAAAATAAAATTGAAAGATTCCTATGAAAACTGTCCAAATCTGAAACAATCTTATGATGCATGTACACTAGACGTTCAGAACCTTAAGAAACAAAATGATTCTCTAGAAATTGAAAAATAAACATGCTTGGACAAAATGTCAGAAATTGAGAATCAGCTGAATGATAAGAAAAATGAGCATCTAAAAAACATGCAAGAACTTACTGAAGTCAATTCTGAATTGGACAAACTGAAACTTGAGAATAAAGAATTTCAAAAGAAAAATAAAAATCTTATGGCTAGAATAAATGAAATCAATGGGGAAGGTTCACATTCCTCTTCTGCTGAATCAAATTGCAATATGTGCTCAGCTCTAAGAGAACGTAATGAAGATCTTTATAGTGAGAATGAATGGCTGAGTAAATAAATTATCTCACTTAAAGAGGATCACAAAAAGTTGGTGGCTGAGAAAATTAGAGTGGAGGAAAGAGAAGAGGAGCTAGTTGAAAAGCTGGAGCTGATGTCTGGAAGTGGAAAATGCAATGAAACAGTCATGAAACTATCTGAAGAAAACAAAGAACTGAGGGAAAAAAACAAGAAACTGATGGTTTTAAATACTATTTTCTCACATAGGTTTCTGACTGTCGAAAAAGAAAAATCTGTTATTAAGGAAGCTCAATCACAAAGACTTGAGGAGGAAAACACTGAACTGAAAGCTGAAGTTGAAAAATTAAAGTTGTTAAATACTGGCTTATCTGAAACACTTCTCACCTAAAAGAAGGGAAAGCTCACTTGTGATGAAGAATTACAAATGTTGAACAGTCTAGAACAAGAAATTGAGAAGTATAAAACTGTAAATAAAGTCTTAAGTGAATGTGTCAACTGCAGTGAACAGGAGATAGCCAGTTATGAGCTTCACATAACATCTTTGGAAAATAAGATTCAGGATCTAGAAAAATTAGCATCCAATTCTGCTAAGAATGAAAGAAAAAAAAATTGTTGTGAAAAGGAAGGATGATAGTTCAAAAGGGGGAACAAACTGTAATTCTGATGTTGAGAAAATTACTAGAAACCAGCTATACACTACCTTTGTGTAAAGTTCTGATGTAGCTGGTACTTCAAAGCAATCTCCAAAACAAAATGAAAATCAGAAATCACCTTCATCAACTGTATTTTAGTTCAAAGCATAGAAAAATGAAAAATAAACAAAAACTGTTAAGAACAGTCAGAAATTGAAGAAGAAGGGTCAAATAAAGAAGGTAAAGACTATTCCTGTTCATGGCCTAAAATCTGCTAGCTCAGTTGAATCTGATGGTGTACACACTGCTCACAATTCATCCACTCACTCGCATGCATCTGAGAAGGAATTCTCATGTTATTATTGTGGCAAGGTAGGGCATATCATGGATGATTGCAGAATATTGAAAGAAGATGAGCATGCAAATAAAACAATGCATTCAAGGAAATTATCTGATAGAAACCATGCCACTAAGAAATCTAATGCATCTTGTTATTACTGTGGTAGGCGTGGTCATCTAATGAATGCATGTTTTAAACTGAAGGAAGACAACAATGTGAATCCTAGATCTTTCACACATGCTCATGACCCACATAGATATAGATCTACTTCAGGCCAGCATATCATTTGTTTCACTTGCAACAAGCATGGGCATAAGGCTAATGAGTGCTGGTCAGGAAATCATTGGGGTAAAAATGAATCAAGAAGCAAGCATTTTAAATACTTTGAATGTGGTAGGTATGGGCATGCAGTCAAAGACTGCTGGCATGCTCAGGGAAATAGATTGAACTCTAAATCTGTAAAATTCCCTGCTTTCTATGATTCTGCTAGAAATAACTTGAGTGATAAAAGGAAAACCTCTGCATGTTTTGAATGTGGTAAGCTAGGCCACAAAGCTGCCAACTGTCGGCTGGCTGAGTATGGAAAGAAAAATTTTCATGTTAATAAAAGAAATACTCATGTTCATCCACATAACATAAGTTTTAATGTTCATGCACATGAATTTAATGCTCACAATAAGGTGCATAATAGGAACTTAAATTTTGTTGGTTATCATGGTAAGTCTGGTCAATTTGGTTATTCCTTGTCCAGCCATAAGTTGATGGGCTATGATGATAATGCTGCTAAGAGATTGTTCAGAACACCTGTCAGGACTAATGTAGGACCCAAGGCTGTTTGGGTCACTGCCTGATCAAAATGATTGTCTTGCTGTAGGTGTGCCCTGGAAATGAATAAAAAGTGTTGAATTTAGCCAAGGCACTCAAAAAGGGAAAACCCCAGGATTCAATTCTTCAGGTCAGTTCTGAACTTTGTTTTAAATTCATCATCTGAAATTGTTATTTTTGCTTGTTTGATTTTTGATGATCTCTTCTTGTCCAGCTGATCAGTCTGTATTCCAGACTCAGCTACTGAAGTTAAATTCTGCTCAAATTGATGTTCTCTTGCCATCTATTGCACTAAGTGTGAATTATTCTTTAGTGTAGACAGTTGATGCATTATATAGACTTTGTGTCAATGCAATTGTATGATTGTTGTTAAATGCATAACTTGCACTGAGCTTGAATGGGTCATTTAGTGCTACAGTCAATGCATATGTCCAATGACTGCATATCATAATGATCTGTCTATGCTAAATTGATTTATCTTGAAAAGTTGATTGCTCTCTCATGATGCTATTTGAATAAAGAATGCTCTGATGTTTGAGTAAACATTCTGCATAGCATGTTAAATCTGATTTTTGAATCTGAGTATTGCACATTCTTTCATGTTCAGCATTGTGAGGTTTAGATTTTCTGAATTATCCTCATACATGATTTGCATATTGATGATTGTCTGAAATTGCATATGCATACATATAGTGAATGCATTGCGCATCATCATACAGTGCTGAAGGGCAGATGGAGTATGTCTTGATGCTACTGCCATGTGTGAGGTGGTCCTTGGACCAAGTCATCCGCCCAGTACCATGGGTCTAGTTTTCATATAGAATAGTGTACTTGATATCATCAATTTGAAGAAAATTAAATTTGAAAAGAAATGATTCATTGCATATCATGCATTTTGTCAGGGGGAACTTGTTTGCTGTTGCTTGGTCATCATGCTCTCCTTATCAGAATTGTTGCATACTTCTCATATGAAGGGAAGTGCATATCATAAAAAATTTTTAAAAAAAAACCTAAAAAGAAATTTCATTGCATCTAGACAGGGGGAGCATTTAGACTTGGTGTTTTGATTGTCACATCTTGAACACCTCTTGTCTAATAATTGATCAACTCTCATCTGATGTCATATTTCTCTCTCTTGAAAAAGGATTCTGCCTTCTATTTGTTGAGCTGTTAAAGAAGAGTTTCTTTCAACTCCCTTCATGATACTATCTGTCAGCTGATCTGTCTGAATTCTAGACTCAGCCACTGTGTGTTGATGCTCACTCTTCTGAAATATTTCTCTATTGGTGATTTACTCTAGCACTAGCTTATACTCTCCTTTCACATTCTTCTCAACTGGTGTGACTGAATTGTTTCTACTATTGATTGTTGGTTGCTAAACTTATTGTTATGATCTGAGGAACTTATGATGCATGTCATGCAATTCAGTCTGAGAAATTGATAGAAACTCCTATCATATAGGTTTAAGAATTATCACTGAATCAGACTGATATAAGATTAATGTATTCTCAGATTTGTAGTTAAATGAATTAAAAAATATCTGAATGATAAGGTTTAATAAACTTTAACCACATGTGTCATGTAAACCTTAGACTCTGTCATCAGATATCTGAAAATGTGAATTCAGGGCTACTTTGGTTAAGATGCATATAGTGTGTATTGTTGTTAAACATTAACTTGAAAAATGTTGACTAAGTGAAAAATTGTGAATTCAGAGCAATGACTCGGTCACTGAGAAACTGAGCTCTTTATCAATGAAATAAAGTAACTCATGTCATGAGGTGCTATCGTTATCTCTGGTGAAAATTTAGTAAAACAAAACTTGACAGAGCAATGGCTTATTTGTGTTGAGTAGCTGGGGAGTCTGGCCTCTAATCAAGGTGTCTCCTCATGCAAAAAGACACTTATATTGCTAACTCTGGTCTCAATGTTGAGAGGCGATGACAGTTATCACACTGAGTAACTGGGTCACTTCAACTAAGACTTGTTGTGCCTCATGTAAAAAGGTGTTGATCAACTTAAATTGCTCAGGAAAAATATAATGTGCTTCAAATAAAAATATTGGAAAGTCTGTCAACTCATATTCTTGGAAAAAGTATTTAACATCAATACTAATCTGTGTAACTCTTGAAAGAGTCATTGAGATCATGTGTGTAAGATAAAAGATGATTTATTTTGAGTGTTATCTGAATATTTGGTTCACCTTTATTAAAACATGGATTCAGATATGAGTATTGAGTTTAATTTGACAAATTTGGTATACATCAAAATTAAATCAGATTGGTTAAGTTGCCACTTCATAACCCTCTATGATAGAAGAGTCTACACCTTTTAAGACTTATTGAAGTGATGTATGCATTAAAATCCCACATGATAAGATTGTCCAGATAGCCTGATCAGATTCAGTCTGATTATTCATTGAGATGTCTTGTGATGATTATTGTCTATTGTTGCCCTTCTGTCATCAATCACTTTACTCTCCACACTGTTGGAATCTTCCATCTTGTTCTGTAATAAGTTCTGATTCTGCGGTCATGTTACCTGTTTCATTCTGTTCATGCATATGTGACTTATTGCATATGCGGTCTTTTAACCAGAATTCAAATTCTTTGTAATGGCTGATTTCAGATTAATTTATTGGATAACCAAAGTCCATTCTTGTGCTTCAGGGGGAGTTTATTGCTATAAGAGAATCTGCATGCAGACCGCCATGTTGCACTCATGTTCATACTATTTTTCTCTTTTTGATTATGTCAAAGGGGGAGAAAATTTTGATTGGTGAGTCACTGTCACTTTGTTGCCAACATCAAAAAGGGGGAGAATGTTGTGCCCCTTAGGCACAAGCATGTGCTATTTAGTGTTGATGAATTGATGATAGCAATGCTAGTTTTATTTTGATGACAGCAACATAGTGAGTGCATTATGATATTGTGTTTTGACGATAGCAATATGAATGCATATGACTGTGACTGATATATTATCTGGAGAATGCATGTGTATGACTGATGTATTGTTTGTGCTTGACTTCTGTGCATTGCTTCTCTGTTTGCACTAGTCTATACTTTGTCTAGCACATACATCTCTTGTCTATACAGCCTCTGTGTGTTCTATACATCGTATTGTGTCTGTGTTGTGTTTATGCATCATGGGTCGACCCCTTTCCTTGATGGGTCGACTCCCTCAGAACACAAGTCTATACACTGCATGGCTCGCATGGCTGCAAGTCCATACATTGCTTGCATTTGCAAAGTCCATACATTGCATCGTTGTGTTAAGTATATACATTCACATTGTCTGTTGGCCTGCACGCACACTCAAGTCCACACATCGTGAAGTCTGCACATCGTACACCAAATGTCTATACATTATTCATTTAGATTTTCAATCAGCTTTGTCAAGTCCATACATTGGGCTACTGTGCAAGTCCACACATTGGCCTTCAGGCTTGCAAGTCTATACATTGCCTGATGATTGCAAAGTCTGTACATCTACCAGTTGAACCCACCAAGTCTATACATTGGTCGGTGGCAAGTCTGGACATTGGACTTTTATTCAAAGTCTGTACAGCGTCATGCATTGTTCTTCATAAGTCCATACATTGGACTGTAGCTCGCATCATATGAAGTCTGTACATTGCACTGTGCATCATTCTTCAAAGTCCATACACTGCACTGTAGATGCATTAAGGTGAAGTCTGTACATCCTCCCTTGATCTTCCAAGTCTATACATCGGGGTGAAGTCCGTACATCCTTTGTTCTTCCAAGTCTGTACATCCAACTGTTCAACTTCGAAGTCTATACATTGGAAGTTTCACCTACGTTTCCCTTCAAGTCTATACATCGGTAGTTTTACCATCGTTTCCCTTCAAGTCTATACACTGATGGCTTTACCGTCGTTTCACTTGAAGTCTATACACTCGACTGCCTTGTGTTGATCAAGTCTGTATAGAGCTTCTGTGCTCAAGTCTATATAGCCTTTCACTTGGAAAGTCTATACATCGTGAAGTCTTTACACTGGCCTTTGAATGATGTCTGTACATTGTGCATCTCTTCGTTGAAGTCTGTACATCCTTCGCTGAGCCTTCCAAGTCTGTACAGTCACTAAGTCTGTACATCCTCTAGGCGCTCACAAAGTCTATACATTGGTTTTCTTTTCAAGTCTGTACAGACATTGATTTGTGCAAATCTATACAACCGACTGTTCAGTTTGTGACCAAGTCTGTACAGCCAAGGGACTGTTAAGTCTGTACATTAGCTCAAGCCTCCAAGTCCATACATTGGTAAAGTCTTCACATCGCCTGATTTCTTCAAAGTCTGTACATCCTTCAAGGGGCCAAGTCTATACAACCTCCCATTCAGATTTCCAAGTCTATACAACGTTGTTGAGTGGAAGTCTGTGCAGCAGTTGGGTTGTCAAAGTCCATACATTGTGAACGTCAAAGCCTATACAGACTTTGCCTTGTTTAAGTCTGTCCATCGTTCTTTTGTCTTGGCAAGTCTACACATTGGTAGTCTGTACATCATTCATGAAGATTGAACATTGAGCAAGTGTATACATTGGATGAGTCTGCATCGTGCCTCAGTCAAGAAATCTATACATCGTCTGTCTTCATTAAAGTCTCACGAAGTCTGTACATCGTGGCTTTTGTGCTCCAAGTCTATACATCATGGCAAGTCCGAAGTCTACACATTGGAAGTATATTTCATTCATGCATCAATGGGTCGACCCCCTGATTAGATGAGTCGACGCCCCTTTAGACTTCTAAGTCTATACACTGTGTTCATGCATTGTTCTCATCAAAGTCTACACATTACTGTTCTTCACAGCAAGTCTGTACACTGCTCCCTCATATAGGAAGTATGTACATCGCATAGCTTCACATATATGAAGTCTATACTTTGGGTAGAGTCTGTACATTGCATTGGCTTTGAGCTGATGGGTCGACGCCCTTCCAGATGGGTCGACCCCCCGATCAGCAAGTATGTATAGACCTCTGCCTTGTTCAGCATCATAAAGTCTATACAATGCATTGCTTCCTTAAAGTCTGTACAGGGTTTATACTTAACCTGATAAGTGTTCTCGTTTGTCTGACAGGTGCTCTGCTCGTGAAGCTTAATGAAGGGCACATGATCCGAGGCTGGAAGGGCTGACTGGAAGACGACATGTGGCCAAAAGTCCTGGGCGAGAAATGTGGAGAACACACGCCCTGGCTGCTGGTGCTACTACTGCTGCTATATACACGAGTCTTCTTCATCAAGAGAAGAGAGATCGAAGCTGGGTGAGTTGAACCAGAAGAGCAGGAGCAGAGAGCCCCTCATTCCAGCAAAAGAGAAGAAGAAGAAAAAGGAAGAGAAAGAGAAGAAGAGCAGAAGAGAAAGAAGAGAAAGAAGAGAAAGAGAGAGATAGAGTGCTTGAGCTGAGAGAGAGAGAGAGATTGTGGTTGTCTGGCATTTGGATCAAATCCAAGCTAGAACTGCTCCTTCGAGAGCTATATTTCTTGTTCTTCATTTACAACTTTCCGTTGTTGTTTTGTTCCATCTTTTGTTTTCTTCTTATACCTTTCTTCAAGCTGTTAGTCAGTGGTTGCAGTGGTGGATTCCACTGGATAGCAAGCTGTGATGCTCAGCGTTGCAGAGGTGGACTCCTCTGGATAGCAAGCTGTGATGCTCAGCGGGATGGCAAGCTGTGAGGCCCAACAGTTGTAGGCAAGCTGTGATGCCCAGCGGACGCAAGCTGTGTTGTGCAGCAGTAAGCCACACTCAGGTTTTGAGTGTGGGGTGGACGTAGGTCTGGAGGACCGAACCACCTAAAAACTCCTATTGCATTGTGGTTTGATTTATCTTTCTTTGCTTCCGCTAGATGTTTGCATAGGGGCGCTCCAAGTGTTTGCTTACTGCTGACTCACAGCTTGAACCACTGGGCATCACAGCTTGCTGTCCAGAGGAGTCCACCTCTGCAACGTTGAGCATCACAGCTTGCTGTCCAGTAGAATCCACCACTGCAACCGCTGACTAACAGCTTGAAGAAAGGTATAAGAAGAAAACAAAAGATGGAACAAAACAGCAACGGAAAGCTGTAAATGAAGAACAAGAAATATAGCTCTCGAAGGAGCAGTTCTGGCTTGGATTTGATCCAAATGCCAGACAACCACAATCTCTCTCTCTCTCTCTCAGCTTGAGCACTCTATCTCTCTCTTTCTCTTCTTTCTCTTCTTTCTCTTCTGCTCTTCTTCTCTTTCTCTTCCTTTTTCTTCTTCTTCTCTTTTGCTAGAACGAGGGGCTCTCTGCTCCTGCTCTTCTGGTTCAACTCACCCAGCTTCAATCTCTCTTCTCTTGATGAAGAAGACTCGTATATATAGCAGCAGCAGCAGCACCAGCAGCCAGGGCGTGTGTTCTCCACATTTCCCGCCCAGGACTTTTGGCCACGTGTCGTCTTCCTGTCAGCCCTTCCAGCCTCGGATCACGTGCCCTTCTTTAAGCTTCACGAGCAGAGCACCTGTCAGACAAACGAGAACACTTATCAGGTTAAGTATAAACCCTGTACAGACTTTAAGGAAGCAATGCATTGTATAGACTTTATGATGCTGAACAAGGTAGAGCTCTGTACATACTTGCTGATCGGGGGGTCGACCCATCTGGAAGGGGGTCGACCCATCAGCTCAAAGCCAATGCAGTGTATAGACTCTACCCAAAGTATAGACTTCATATATGTGAAGCTATGCGATGTACATACTTCCTATATGAGGGAGCAGTGTATAGACTTGCTGTGAAGAACAGTAATGTGTAGACTTGGATGAGAACAATGCATGAACACAGTGTATAGACTTAGAAGTCTAAAGGGGCGTCGACTCATCTAATCAGGGGGTCGACCCATTGATGCATGAATGAAATATACTTCCAATGTGTAGACTTCGGACTTGCCATGATGTATAGACTTGGAGCACAAAAGCCACGATGTACAGACTTCGTGAGACTTTAATGAAGACAGACGATGTATAGACTTCATGACGGAGGCACGATCCAGACTCGTCCAATGTATACACTTGCTCAATGTTCAATCTTCACGAATGATGTACAGACTACCGATGTGTAGACTTGCCAAGACAAAAGAACGATGTACAGACTTAAACAAGGCAAAGTCTGTATAGGCTTTGACGTTCACAATGTATGGACTTTGACAACCCAACGGCTGCACAGACTTCCACTCAACAACGTTGTATAGACTTGGAAATCTGAACGGGAGGATGTATAGACTTGGCCCCTTGAAGGATGTACAGACTTTGAAGAAATCAGGCGATGTGAAGACTTTACCAATGTATGGACTTGGAGGCTTGAGCTAATGTACAGACTTAACAGTCCCTTGGCTGTACATACTTGGTCACAAACTGAACAGTCGGTTGTATAGATTTGCACAAATCAATGTCTGTACAGACTTGAAAAGAAAACCAATGTATAGACTTTGTGAGCGCCTAGAGGATGTACAGACTTAGTGACTGTACAGACTTGGAAGGCTCAGCGAAGGATGTACAGACTTCAACGAAGAGATGCACAATGTACAGACATCATTCAAAGGCCAGTGTAAAGACTTCACGATGTATAGACTTTCCAAGTGAAAGGCTGTATAGACTTGAGCACAGAAGCTCTGTACAGACTTGATCAACACAAGGCAGTCGAGTGTATAGACTTCAAGTGAAATGACGGTAAAGCCATCAGTGTATAGACTTCAAGGGAAACGATGGTAAAACTATCGATGTATAGACTTGAAGGGAAACGTAGGTGAAACTTCCAATGTACAGACTTCGAAGTTGAACAGTTGGATGTACAGACTTGGAAGAACACTGATGAATGTACAGACTTCGAAGTTCAACGAAGGATGTACGGACTTCACCCCGATGTATAGACTTGGAAGATCAAGGGAGGATGTACAGACTTCACCTTAATGCATCTACAGTGCAGTGTATGGACTTTGAAGAATGATGTACAGTGCGATGTACAGACTTCATATGATGCGAGCTACAGCCCAATGTATGGACTTATGAAGAACAATGCATGACGCTTTACAGACTTTGAATGAAAGTCCAATGTGCAGACTTGCCACCGACCAATGTATAGACTTGGTGGGTTCAACTGGTGGTAGTACAGACTTTGCAATCATCAGGCAATGTATAGACTTGCAAGCCTGAAGGCCAATGTGTGGACTTGCACAGTAGCCCAATGTATGGACTTGACAAAGCTGACTGAAAATCTGAATGAACAATGTATAGACATTGGGTGTACAATGTGTAGACTTCACGATGTGTGGACTTGAGTGTGCGTGCAGGCCAACAGACAATGTGAATGTATATACTTAACACAACGATGCAATGTATGGACTTTGCAAATGCAAGCAATGTATGGACTTGCAGCCATGCGAGCCATGCAGTGTATAGACTTGTGTTCTGAGGGAGTCGACCTATCAAGGAAAGGGGTCGACCCATGATGCATAAACACAACACAGACACAATACGATGTATAGAACACACAGAGGCTGTATAGACAAGAGATGTATGTGCTAGACAAAGTATAGACTAGTGCAGATAGAGAAGCAATGCACAGAAGTCAAGCACAAACAATATATCAGTCATACACATGCATTCTCCAGATAATATATCAGTCACAGTCATATGCATTCATATTGCTATCGTCAAAACACAATATCATAATGCACTCACTGTGTTGCTATCATCAAAATAAAACTAGCATTGCTATCATCAATTCATCAACACTAAATAGCACATAAAGTGACAGTAAGTCACCAAGAGGTCGGATCCTGAAGAATGGGCCGAAACCCATTCTATCCACCCTCTCCCGTTGCCAAGGAGGTAGGGCATGATACCAAGCCCACACCAAGTTCCATGTGACTCGGGCTCTTATCCTTTGTGGACTCTGCACACATTAGAAAGAAAACACAAAGAACTCATTAGATCTTCCAAGCCTCTCCACATTCTTCCCATTTTTCAAAGCTTCACAAGCCCTGGGAGTAGGGCGACCAAAGGCCTGGCCGCCCAAGCCCACCTGTGGGCGACCAGCGCCCTGGCCTCCCAAATCAGTGGGCGACCACTATTTTGGCCGCCCACAGGTTCATCCCCCTCAAACCATCAAACCAACCTCCATCTCTCCATTAAACACACATCCACATACTGATCTAATGAATACAAAGCAGGGGCACGAAGCCTACCTTCCTAGGCTGCCCTCTCTTCCCTTGGTTAGTCTCACCATCATCCGAACCCTCGCTATCTTCACCTTCATCTCCATCATCACCTTCGGCCGGCCCCTCATCGGGGATAGCCTCTTCCCCATCACTTCCATCATCTCTACTCTCCTCCAAGTTTGCAGAGACTGTGGCCGATGAAGAGGAGCTCGCCCTAGCTTCTACTTCCTCTTGTTCTTCACTTGAGGAAGGGGGATCGGGCATGATGTCAAGACGAGCCCTCCTTCTCCCCATTGCTCGATCTAGAAGATTTAAGTGGCTAAAACCTCACTTAAGCAAGAACAACACTCTCTCAAGTTCTCTAGCTCCCAAGGCATCCACAACGAGGGTCACCCAAATGAGGAGGGCGGCCCCCCTTTTAATGAACCCTCAAAGTAGAGGGCAGCCAAAGGTCTGGCCGCCCAGTCCTTAGTGAAGGCGGCCAAGACCCTGGCCGCCCTCCTCCTTGTTCAGCAGAAAAATGTACAAACAAATGGAAAATCAACAAAACTTAATGCAAGTCCAGTCATTTAAATGCACTTCACATAACTTCATTCCATCTACTAAGTTTCATAACCATCAATCACTCATTGTTCAAACCAAAAGAAAAACACAACAAAAAATATATTGTCCATCTATCTTAACATAACTATAGAGGAAAAATGCTGAACAAACTTCAGTCAGGTACGCCTCCTCGTGAAAAATTCATTCACGGCCGGCCTGAAGCATTGTAGGTAGCCCACATAGCGCGTCAATTCATCTTTGTCCTCCTCTATGTCCACTTTGGCCTTCACCGTGGCGGCATGGCTTCTCCACGCCTTCTCGATCCTCTGAAATCGCCATCGATCCGCGTCGGTCCCCAGAAGGCGCTTTGCAATCAATCCTCGCTTTGAAGCTGCCCATGGGATCCGTCTGGGTAATCCCACCTGGCGATGGCAGCGGTGTCCCTGGTACAACACCAAGTCCTCGGCCCTCACAAGCCATAATTCCTACTTTGGTGATCCGGGCACCCTAAATTCCTCATGTCGATACATCATCGACACAAACACGTAATCATCCTCAGGCAAGAAATTCAGGTAGTCACGCCAGTCATCTCTGGTCCTCAGTAATGTCGTCTTACATATCACCTGATCCTAGAGACCAAAGATGGCCCTCGCGGGGTAGATGGCGCTCCTCTCAAAGACCTTGGAAGTAGTGGTCGCCTCGCTGTCAAAATCAAAACTCAAGTGGACTTCCATCCACAGATGCAGAAGGTATAGACTCCCCATGGCACTGCCACCTAGACTCATTTGAGTGAGCCCACAGTACCTATGAGCCAGCACCGCCCGAGAAAGAGAATGTCCTGTCCATAGGAGAGTCAGGGGGCCCCACGTACTCTCGTCTCAGCATGTCGCCTGACGTAGGAAAGAGTAACGCCCCGCCTAGGCACAATGTCACGCCATGCATAAGTCAGTCCGCTTCCACTGCCTTGTCCTTCACATGGCCTAAAAGCCAACCCGCAAGGCAGTCGACTAGGATCCCCCGCTGGTCTGTCATCCGGCGAACCTCGTGCTTGTCTCGCACAATTTCTGCTAGGATCTCATCCCATGGAGGAAGATCGATCAGCTCGCCCACCTCCAAGTCACCCCACTGGAAGATGAAATCTAGTTCTTCTACCAGCACCGAGGCCTCGAACTCGGGGAAGACAAATGTGTGCGTATCTAGATGCCACAGCTCGATCAATGCCGCTAATGATTCCCAGTTCCACCCCATGCTGTTGAAGCGCTTCGCCATGATGACCAGCCGGATCAGGTGCCACTGGTGCATGAATACCCTCATGGTGGGAGTAATTGCATCCATCAAATCATGAAGCCAGCCGAAGTGACGGGCATGTCTTGCCCCAGGAAAAGTAGGCACAGGCTGCATCGTTTAGAAGGAAGAAGAGAGAAGAGAAAATCAATCAATAAACACATCAGATCCTATCAAGAAAAATCCAAAATGAACCAAAAAAGAAGAAAACAAAAACAACAAAAATAGTTTGCACACAAGCCATACCTTGCCATGCTTCACAAGATTGCTTAAGTGACCGGGCACGTCAGAGAGAACACCAAGCTCGTGGCCTCCTGATGGGGTAGAAGAAGATGCCATTGCCTATTCCCTCTTTAGAAGTACTCCCCTTGCTTCAATTCTTTGATCAACCGTGGAGTAGAACCCTACCCCGTAGTCCTTATAGGCTGAGAGTCCCACCTGGCTCGGAATTCCAACGGTTTTGGGATAAGAGCAAGAGGGCGGCCAAAGCGATGGCCGCCCACCCCTTGCTTGGGCGACCACAGGTCTGGCCAGCTACCTGGCCGCCCTCATCCCCTTCTTTTGTGAAGCTATACGTAAGGGCTACATATGATTTGCCTTGATAGTTTAATAGTTTATTCAATGAAATGTGCTTATTGTTCTATTCCTATAATCATTGATGAACTTTACTGACATGTGCTAATGCAGCTGTAGGTCTCCACATTTATGGGACCAGAAGGTGATAAGGCCATGTTACCTTGCATCATAGGTAGAATGCTGGAGGCTAATAGCTTCGGGCGTATAAACTCCGAGTTCCTCTCTAAAAAAAATCGTGAAGAGTTTATACTCCTTAAGCTATTCGATGGCCGCCTGTTGCCCAACACGGGATGACGGACTTCCCGAACTCTCGACTATGCTTGATTACAATGTGGAATGATGGATCCCCATCGGGATCCGGACCACGTCTGTCACCAAAGCGTAGGATGACATACTTCTTGAACTCTTGACCGATTGATTCGGAGGCAGGCAAATAAATCCTCCGGCTTTTGCATTAGATAGGTTTTTTACTTTAAACCCAGCATGCATCACATAGGCTTTTTTAGCTCCATTTGAAAATGAAAACAAATATATATATATATGTGCATAAAAAATAAAAAAAATGCATACATCTCATCTGGAAGCCGTGACGCATAAGTAGGGAGGCCACATTGATCTGACCAACCCATGGTCCTTTGGTCCCTGCATCTGGTTTTCCGAGTCCGTCAATTTTTGCCAATTTTGCACGAATGAGTCCACGTGATTCCACTCCGATTTGACCAGCAGAAAATATGTTTTATGCGAGGCCGTTTTGAGTATTTCATGATTCAACGAGTCATGGTATTCTCTTATCCTGATATTTTTACTTACCCTTGTTTTAGGTCTTGTATCTCCTTGAGCATCGGATGCGATCATCCCCTCAAGTCCTGCACAGCGCCATGCTAGGGGGCCCCACGCGGCCGCAGATACAAGTTCTCTTAGATTAACTGTCCTTCCTCCCTTTTTCCAATGGCTTACTTGATTACTTGAGGCTCATGCGACCCTGCGTGAAGCCTATTTTCCGCTCAAGAATCCCCTTGAGCGTGTTGCCCTCATTAGGCTCGTTTCTTTTCTGAAACACCCATTTATAAGTCCGCCGGGCTCCCTTGCAAAACGGGCATTCCGGAGGGGCATTTGTAGATGCCTAATTTCGGACATCCCGTGGATCCCCAATGGACCTTCGTGTGAATGACGCTTAGTTTTGGCACTTGTTTTACCGGTGTTTGAGTTTTTAAAGCCTAGCCCGTAGCCTTTTAGCTATTGGGCCTCATCCACTTAGGGGCCCAAGGAGCATGGTCTGGGCGGCCAAAGACCTGGCCGCCCCCAGTCCTGGGCGACCAGGGTGATGGCCGCCCTCCCCAGGTTGGTGGCCAGCCTCATGGCCACCTTCCCCGTCAAGGTGGCCAAAGGTTTGGCCGCCTTCCTCTGTTTACCCGGTCAGAAAACGTGGCCCAGCTCATGGGCACGTTGTTTCCCCCGTTCTGCACGATCTTTCCCCACGATTTGAAACTCCAGGCTCGATGGACAAAACTGCCACTCTCGAATGTAGAGAGGGGGGGCAGAGGCCATTCTCGGGGGTAAGAATCAAGGTGGAAGCGATTTGGAGAGGATCGAAGGAGCGGAGCTCCGGCGGAGGTGTCTTGCAGAACTTCCTCCCGGAGGCTGAGTAGAACCGGTCGCCTTCCTCCTACTTCCCATACTCCTGGTTTGAACTCCACAACTCCTACTCCCTGCTTGTATCACGGCTTCCAGGTAAGTACGTAGCATTGCATGTAGTGTCCCTTAGCCCATAAACTTAAGAGGTTTCTTCCCAAAAATAAAGGGAAGGTGGGTAATCGAAAGTCTCGGCCATCCCTCCTTCCCACCACCCCCAGGTAAACTTGCCACCATCATTCCCATTTTCGTTCATTCCATTAGAATAGATATTACACTCTTTTCTTTACTAATGGCTTGTTTTTACCTTTTCTTTTGAGATACGTTGCAAGACTTCAGCAGAAGGGACAAGCAGGGCTCCTTGCCCTTGGCCGACCGAGGATGAGGAAGAGAGAACCCATCATCTCCCCATCTGGATCATCTGCCCGCGATCATCATCCCTGTGAGGTTCAGGTAAACACATCTGGCGATCACGTTCTAACGTTTCTTTCTTGTTCTTCTGTAGGTACTCAGGAGACACTCTCTATTGACACTACGTCCATCCATACATCACACCAAAACACCCACCCAACACATCCAACAACAGGCCGATCCTAGGCGCCTACAAACGGGACACCATTCAAGAATAAGGCCGTATACCAGCTAGCGGCCAAATTCCATATCGACTGGAGAACCTCTTCGGTCTACAACCCTCAGGCTAATGGCTTAGCGAAAGCCTTCAATAAGACCCTCTGCAAGCTCCTGGCTAAGATGGTTAGCCACCAGAAACGTGATTGGGGTGAGAAGGTCTTCGAAGCATTATGGGCCTATCGGACGGTCTATAAAACCCCTACGGGGTGCTCGCCATTCTCCCTTGCTTACGGGACAGAAGTAGTTATCCCCATCAAAGTCCAATTAGCTTCTTACCGTGTGGCGATCCACACCGGCCTTGCCCGCCCTGACGAAAGTGAGTACCAGAGAAGGCTAGAAGAGCTCGCCGATCTAGAAGGAAAACCTCTCGAAGCCTACAAACACCTGCAAGTATACCGGGCCCACATGGCCCGTGCCTATGATAAGCTCGTCAAGCAGCGAGCTTTCAAGCAATGTGACTTTGTCATGATCAAGGAAAGGAAGTCATGGCAGGGTGCTCCAGTGGAAAATTACAGCCGAATTGGCGAGATCCTTACATTATCCAGATTGTCTATGAGGGTGGGGCTTACACGGTTGTCAATCATAGAGGTCATAGACCGTTCCCGTCTCTCAACGGAAAACATATGAAGCTATATTATGCACCGGAACACTAGTTCGCGTGCCAGCCAGACTAAGGCGCACGTCTCAGCTACTACCAGTAAGGCCGGTCCTTCCCCGTGAAGGATCTAACCGGCCAGTCCTCCCAGTTTTCAATTCCTAGTCAACCAGCCAGCCCAGCTCCCCAGAACCGCCGCCAGGCATCCTCGGGGACTAATCTCCTGCCCTCGTTCCCGTCACCACGAGAGCGCGAGCACTTTTGCATCGGCACCAGTCTAGCCGTCAGGCTCCCAGGTAAGTCAAAAAAAGGGGAAATAAAAAAATGGGGGTAAAAATAGAGATGCCCCGGTAGACCCAGTCATCCTTACCACGGGGGGACGGCTGGGGGCAGAAAGGCCAACAACCCGGTTGAGGTGGAAACCCGAAAGGGCACCTCATGCAAAATTGGGAAACCCCTCGACGTGAAAACTCGCAAGGGCGCGTCGGAAAAAGCTAAAGGGGGTCGGCTCTAGCGAAAACCCGAAAGGGTGGTAGAGCCGATAATGAGAAAAACTTCCTCTCCCCACCAGTCAGAACGCCCTTCCACCCACTACTTGGTAAGCCGTTTGTCTCACCGAAAGCCAGTCTTCAATCCACTTACACTACTAGAGCACGAACCCTATAATTCCCAGTTGGCCTTGCACTACACCCACTCAGTTCGGCCAACCTTAGGCCCCTGCTTTGACACCACAGGTCAACCAGTCCCTGTGACAGTCAAGCTCCCAATCACCATTCCAGTAGACTTATGTCCAAGCACATCCCTAGACACCTGTCATTCTATGTCCCTACATCCTACATCCCCTGCAAATCCAGAGCTTTCAAGTTTCATCATAATCCCAGTTCTCTCCTACAATCCCTGATCCACCAGCCATAACTCCAATCATATCTTGCCAAAACAAAGTGGCCCTTCACCACCATGGCACGAGAATGTATAACAACCCTTATTAATTGTAGAACAATATCCGACCACCCACACCCTCCAGTTTCAGGTTACGTCCCCTGACGGCAACACGCTATGGATAGCAGTCTTAAAAAAAAGTATATATGAAAAAAATTTGGGGTTAAAAATAGAGATACCCCGGCGGCCTCAGTTGATTCCTTCTACAGGATTACTGAGGGTAAAAATTTCCATTAACCCAGCTGAGGTGAAAACCTGAAAGGGCGCCTCATGCAAAATCGGGTAACCCCTCGGTGTGAAGACCCGCAAGGGTGCACCAAAAAAAGTAAAAGGGGGCCAGCTCTGGCGAAAACCCGCAAGGGCGGTAGGGCTGGTAAAGAGAAAAAAAAAACTCTCTCTCTCCCTACTCTTCACTAATGAAAGCCATCAATCGCGACACCTCGCTGACGGCGACCTTCACATCACTCCACGATAATGGTGGCCACTACACCCCCGAGGGTCGGTCATCGCCAATTCCAACCCCAATTTTTGGCTACACACCTCAACGGTTAGCTAACCAATCCCAGTATTCTGGCTACAACGCCTTTATAGGTCAGCCGGCCAGTTCCAGCCCTCAGCTCCAGCTCCAGCTCCAGTTCCCGGCTACAACGCCTTCACAGGCCAGCCGGCCAGCTCCAGTCTCCAGCTCCAGTTCCCGGCTACAACGCCTTCACAGGCCAGCCGGCCAGCTCCAGTCTCCATTTCCAGTCTTCGGCTACAACGCCTTCACAAGCCAGTCGGCCAGCTCCAGTCTCCAGTTCTAGCTTCCGGCTACAACGCCTTCATAGCCAACCACCAGCTTCCAACTCCAGTTTTTGGCTACAACGCCTTCACAGGCCAGCCGCAAGCTTTCAACTCCAGTTTTCGGCTACGACGCCTTCACAGGCCAGCTGGCCAGCTCCAGTCTCCAGTTCCAGTCTCTGGATACAATGCCTCTATAGGCCAGCCGGCCAGCTCCAGTCTCCAGTTCTAGCTTTCGGCTACGACGCCTTCATAGGCCAGCCGGCCAGCTCCAGTCTTCAGTTCTAGCTTCCAGCTACAACGCCTTCACAGGCCAGCCGCCAACTTCCAACTCCAGTTTTTGACGACAACGCCTTCACAGGCTAGCTGCCAGCTTCCAACTCCAATTTTCGGCTACAACGCCTTCACAGGCCAGCCGCCAGCTTCCAACTCAAGTTTTTGGCTACAACGCCTTCACAGGCAAGCCGCCAGCTTCTAACTCCAGTTTCCGGCTACAACGCCTTCACAGGCCATCCACCAGCTTCCAACTCCAGTCTTCGGCTATAACACCTTCACAGGCCAGCCGCCAGTTTCCAACCCCAGTCCCCGGCTACAATGCCTTCACAGGCCATCCGCCAGCTCCCAGCTCCAGTTTCGGCCACAATCCCTTCACAGGTCGGCCAACCAGTCCCAGCCCCTAATCCTGGCCTTTGGCTGTGATACCTTTTGTAGCCTTTCGGCCAACCCAGCCCCAGTTTCTCAAACAGAGAAGAGCTACATTACCGGCTAACGACATACAAACACCCAATACCCAGGCGTCAACCCACAACTGACGCATTCCAGAGTCAGTTCCTGACTCTAACCCAGTAGGCCGCCACGCCCTGATGGGCCTATGCCTACCCTACACTAGGGCTTTTCCCCTACTTCCCAGTAACTAGCACTCAGCTCCCAGTATTCAAAATCCAGTTACACCATTCCCCTTACCCAGTCTTTTATTCCAATGTCCAGAAGTCGGGTAAACCCAATCCCCTGCCCCCTACAGCGGTACATGTTAAAACAATCAAGCACGACCGACAGTAAGTGGTCGCCATCCCTTGTACCCAACCCTATCCCATAGACTGGGAAGAAGAACAACTCAGCAAACAACAACACCAAAATCTGGAGTTTGTCATTGATACTCTATAAAAGGGAGCCCAAGTGATGGGAATCAACACCTGTCCGTCCCGCATCACCAAGACATGCCCTTAGGGTAACAAACGACATATAGTCCGGATGACAAAAAAAAGAAAGGAGAAAGGGAGGTGATACAATCATATCCCAGGCTCGCCCCTCTCTAGTGCCGTCAGGTGAGACTCCGCAGCTGTGAGCTCCGCCTCCAAGCTTGACGCAAGCTGAACACTAGCCTCGGCCCCAGCATCGGCAGTCCGCCACTCAACCCTGGCAAGCTCTACGGCTTGCCGCTGCTCCTCCAAGGCCTTCTGCAAGGCCTCAGCCCTGCTCTCCGTCTCGCTCAGATGCATAGCGCGGTCCCTAGCAAGTGACATGGCTGCATCAGTGTGCCTCCTCTGCTCGGCAGCCGCCAACGCGAGCCAAGCCCGCTGCTCATGACCCTCCAGGAGCCGTAGGTTCTCCGCCCAGATACCGTCCAAGCCAGACATCCAGAGCTCGCGCGGGAAGCCAAGGCCGTGGTAGCCCTGGGTGTAGTCCCTCAGTCGTTGCCGAAGCTCCTCTGGAGAAGGCAGGGGGTTGCCTCCTAGGTACCCTCGGGATCGCTGAAGCAAGGCCGCACCCACGCTGGCGTCCAGCAGCTGCTCTGGTGGCGAAATAGACATAGGCCACTCGATCCCCAACTCCAGGGAAGAGTGGCCCGTCTCAGCCAGCACACCGAAAGGACCTGTACAATCCCATCAAACATTCAGCAACATCTGGGACTTTCCTGTGACAAGACAAGGTCAAAAACCTGAGAAAGGCCCTAACTCACCTGGTGTGGCTCCCGCCGTACCTGCAACATCCCCACTCGGGGTCGGTGAGGGTAACCTCTCCCTCACGTCGGCGGCATCCCCCGTTGGAGTCGGGGAGGGCAGGGCCTCCCCGATAATCCGGCCATCCCCAGCTGCCATCTGGGAGATGGAGGGCTCTCCCTGGTCATCCTCGACAGGAGTCGACACGTGCTCCCCCTCAGATTCCAGGCCTGGACACAACACGATGGCATAAACACCCCGCTATAAACTCTAAACCAAAGCCACTGGGGAGGAGGGAAGGTTCTCTATATACCTTCCAAAATCATCTCCATCTCGGCATCCCCAGCGGAAGAGGCCTCAGAGGGAGGAGAGCTCGAGCTCGAGCTCGAGCTCTCATCAGTCGCCATCATTGCGCTACCACTACTGCAAGAACCAGACGAGGTCTCCGATGAACCCCTGACCGCAGGCAAATCAGAGGCACCTGCACATCAAGAAGCCAAGTTGGGCTACTACCAAATCCAGCCTCACATGAAGATAACTTCCTAGCCAGAGGTGTTAGGCAAGAAGCTCACCATCTGGGGCGTCCCCTTTGGAAACCCCCTCAATGTCGACGAACTCCTCGTCGCCCCTAGTAGAAGCTGTGATAGTAGGCTCGTCTCCTGCTACCTGGGCCATGTCCCGGGGAAGCTCTCCATCCTCCAGAGGGGAAGAGGTACCTATAATCAGCCCTGATGAAAGCTCAACAGGGTTGGGTAAAGCAGAACAATCCACCATGAAATGACCAAGTACTCAACTACATACTTGATAGTCCCACACTGGAGGACTCTACCAGCCCCACCGTGCAAGCTGATACTACGGTCAGCACAGGTGGGAGAGGTATCTTTGCCAGCGACTGTGGCAGCCCACCCAGCGTGCCCTCAACAATGGGTGGGGGCACAGAAGCCACCTGCCCGAGCTCACCAGCAAAGGATGGCAGAACCACTGGGGGGCCTACGTCAACCAGTTCCTAGATCATCTCCAAGGTGGCCGCAACATCCTCACCTGCCAAACAAACAACTCAAATCAAGTCAATAATTCTGGCTTGCTGAAAAAGTCCAACAACAACGGGAAGATCGCCTCAACATCAATTGGACACTTACCCGGACAGCTATTAGCCACCGTGGGTGCTTGCTCTTCCGCCTGTTC
This sequence comes from Amorphophallus konjac, assembly GCA_022559845.1. Lineage (NCBI taxonomy): Eukaryota > Viridiplantae > Streptophyta > Magnoliopsida > Alismatales > Araceae > Amorphophallus > Amorphophallus konjac. The sequence continues at coordinate 52,190,618 of CM040124.1, read as the reverse complement.
AGGTGCTCCGCTCAGTACCTCAGCAGGGGCCTTGGCCCCCGACGCCTCTGCCTCCTCTGCACAATCCAGACAGTTATGTCAGTAACCGGAAGCAAGCGAAATCGCAGCTCACACCTAGGATGAGAAGCCCTTACTTGACACTACCAGAAAAGGCGGGATTTCAGACGGCAAGCTTCCGTCTGAGATCCATCTGAACTCCGTTTTGTAAGGGATTTCGAACGAATTTCGGACAGAAAGATGTCGTCTCATATTTTTGGTTATAAATTTCGGACATATTAATATCTGTCTCAAATTCCGTCTTAAATTTCACACGGAATCAATTCCGTGTCAAATCCTGTCTGTAAATACAAGTTTCGGACAAAATAATATCAGTCACAAATACCGTCTCAAATTTGACACGGAACATTTTTCATCTTAAATACTGTCTGAAATCAGTCCGTCTGAAATTTCACACGGAAAATATTCCGTGTGACACACCGTCTGAAATTATCCGTCTGAAATACCGTTCAAATATCCGTCTGAAATTTCAGAGGTATATTTCATACGCATACGCTAAAATCCATCTGAAATTTCAGACGCACACGCACAAATACAAAATTATATCCATCTGAAAATTCAGACGGATCCGTCTGAAAATTCGTCCGAAAAAACTTCCATTAATTTTTTTAAAAAATATAAAATTGTTTTAAAAAAACCTGTTAAAATTCAAACTAATGACTAAAAACAAAACACATAAATAGGAAACTCAACATTCATAGATAAAAAAATATGCTGATCAAATATCCTCCACCACATCGTCCATATGCTCGTCCTTGCCCTGCTCATCTCCTCTGTCGCCGCCCGCAGAAGGATCCTCCTACATTAACAAAATAATAACATTCATTCATAGATAAAAAATTTAGTGCGGAGATAAATTAGATATTTTATTACATTTAATAAATTGAAATCAAACATAATATCAAATCGATAACTGCATAGATTTTATAGACCCCAACAAACCTAGCTGTCATCAGTAATTTAAATTATTTACATTTACAAAATACACTTTTGAGCGTCGGCCCCAAACCGGGTATTAGCATATTCAAAAGATTTAACATTAATTGTAAAGCTCCTTAGAAGTTTTCCACATTTCTAATTTTTCTAGTATGATATAATGCAATGAAGGGAGGTTAGCCGACTGGAGCTAGAGTAGTCATCTCCAACTTCTTCTTTACATTCTCTTACATAATACAAATCATTACTTATAAAAAAACATGAAGAATAAAAATATTCAACCAAATCAAATGACATGCAATAAGGGCTGTTTTAATGTCAATAGGGAAAAATATCAAGAATAAAAATATCCTTCGCCAAAATGTGTCGACTCTGAGAGTCGACACTTTCGACTGGATTTTTTGTTTCTTTGCTAGAAACAGACTTCTCGATGAAATCTGTCGACTGTGATAGTCGACTCTTTCACCCTGGGTTCAGATTTTGTTCTTTGACAGAACACCCGTGAACCGTCATCAGAGCATTTTGAGATGATTCCCAGAATACACCATAGTCCATATGAAGGATGTCGGATGGCATGCATTGAATAATTCATAATATATTTCACAAACATGTAGACGCATAAGGAAAAAAATAGCCCTATAATATGGTTCCAAAAATCAAGAATCGGAAGCCTAGCCCAGTTATCTTAGAACAGAAGAGGCCTCCTCCTCCCCCTCCAAGCTCCCCCACCCTCCCTGAACCCCCCTTCCCCTCCCACCGGCGACCTCCCCCCTCCCTAAACCCACTCCCACCGACAACCTCCCCTCCCCCTCCGAGCTCCCCCTCCCTGCCACCAGTCGCCCTGCCACCGGTCGCCCCTACCTAAACCCCCCCTCCCCCTCTGAGCTCCCCCCTCCCCCTCTGAGCTCCCCCTCCCTGCCACCGATCGTCCCTCCCTGAACCCCTCCTCCCCTCCCACCGGAAACCTCCCCCTCCCCCTCCGAGCTCCCCCTCCCCCCCACCCTCCTTGAACCCCACCTCCCCTCCCACCGGTGACCTTATCCTCCCCATCCGAGCTCCTCCCCCCCACCCCACGTACCCTTCCTGAACCCCTCCGATGATCCCAAAAAAAAGGGCACTTGCGCCCGCGAGGAAGGGGGAGGGGAGCTCAGGGGGAGGGGAAGGGGGATGAGACTTACCGGAGAGGCGGTGGTGATGACAAAAGGGGGCGGTGACGATGAGAGGGAGGAGGCAATGGCGTGGACGATGAGAGGGAGGAGGACGGTGACGGAGGCTGGCGAAGACGGCGCGGACGGCGGTGACGACGTCGAGAGGGAGGAGGGCGGCGACCGCTCCGACGGGGAAGACGGAGGAGAAATAGTAAGAGTGAGAGGGAGGGTGGGGGAAATGAGGAAATGAGGAAATTGCGGTCTAGAATGTGGCGGGAGAGGGAAAATGTCAGACGAAACTTCAGACGGAAACATTTCCCGTCTCAAATTTCAGATGTAAGATTATTCGTCTAAATATTCGTCTCTATTTTCAGACTCGAATTTTATCATCTGAATATCCGTCTGTAAATTCAAACGAATATTCAGATAGAATGATTCTATCTCAAATACAGATGGAATTTGAGACGAATCATATCCGTCTGAATTTACAGATGGAAATGCGACAAAAATTAATCCGCCTTAAATTTTCGTCTGAAATACCACTTTTTCTTGTAGTGTGAACGGGCTCCTCCAGCAGCTTTCCATGACTCGAAATCGAGAAAGGTCTCAATATTGGGGGCAGTTTCATCCATCAAACGAAGGAGCCCCTCCATATCTATCTCGTACTCATCCCCCTCCTCAGGTAGAGGGTCCACCTCCTGAGGGGGCAAGAAAGGCGCCTCCACACCAGTCTCCAGCGGAGCTGCAGAGACAAATCTAGCAAGATAAGGTTAGCCAACCACCTTGGCTAAATCAAACAGGAGTAAAGAGGTCGAAGTGACACTTACTCAAAGCTGTCTCTGCTTTAGCTTGCTCTCCAATCTCGGGTCCGCAAGAGGACCCACCAGTCTCGACTTCCACAGCCCCCACACGAGGGCGTTTCCACCTGGGCTACAGACCTCCGTCCCCGCTTCCTGAAGACACCTCCGTAGAAGGGTGATCTCCTTCTGCTATAGAACCTGCCAACAAACATGGCATTGTACAATGCCCCAATTACACACCTGAAAAATAACAAGATAAAAAGGGGAGGGGCACATGCTAGAAAGAAGAAAGCCTTACCTGAAGCTCTGAAGGGGGTCAACGGTAAGAGTACTAACTGCTCCAGTCTCAGCGCCAGCACCCGTGCCGCTTTCGCGACGACCTCCCGAATGTCCCTTAGAGTGCGGGCACACTCGACCTGGGACATGAACTCCACAGGCCCAGCGGACCCGATCGCGTGACCGATGTGCCTCCTCCAGTCGTCGATCACCGTGTCGGCAAAGCTCCCATCGGGAAGCTCCCGGTCCAACGAACCTCTGCTACGGAAGCCACAGTCGGCCAGGAACTGGGCCCACCAGCTCCTAGGTGCCCTCGGTTGAGGCACCTTCACCCTGGTTCTGGCCGCCGCTGTTACCACTTGTCTCAGGGGCTTCAGCGCCCCTCCGTTTCCTCGGCTCCCGGACGACAAGCCCCGCCTCCTCCGGGGCCACTGCTCGACAACTCGCTCGATCTCCCGACGGATCCGAGCAACTCGGGTCCTCAGGTACCCCTCATCCAGTGTAATCAGAGGTAGATCCTCCCTCAGCAAGTGACTCTCCTCCGCCTGCCTGATCGCAGAGGCCTTCTGCCGGTATAGGTGGCTGTGCTCGAACCACCACCTGGCATAGTGTACGTCGAATCACCCTCGACGTCCCTGTCCTGGCATCGGGAGTCACTTGGGCTCCCGGTGACAGTAAAAGTCCCACCATGCTGTTGCAAGTAGGTGGGTATCCCTACCCCTATACTGCCTGCCTGTCAGAGGAAACTCTTGGTTCGGCGGGATCCCCTGGTTGTATCCGGAGTTCCTTGCAAACCGATACGGGTAGTACGGCTCCAAGGAACTCGTCGCCAACCAGTGTAACGTCAACAATACCGACCGGGTGCTTAGTACCCACTCAGTCTGCGGCCCTACATCTGTCGCCCCCTGACTGGGGTGGGCGCAGATCGCCCCTCCTTCTAAAGCCCCCAAGAAAAGGCTGTAGTCTCTCGTAGCGCTATCAAAAGGCAGTCCATACTCTCCCCGGGCGGGCAGGTAGCAAAGTGCTCTTCTGGCCCCCTCCAGCTGTGCCTCTGCAACCCCGTCAGGTTGTCCAGTGAAGTTGAACAAAAGTGGTGCCGTTAGGTTCGCCACGGTCCCTCGCGTCACCAGTCCCAAAAATAGCAGCCCGGCCCACACACTGAGATAGTGGGTCGGTAGAAGTATGCTCCTCTCTCTCGGCGCCGGGTGCGCTGCCAGAATTCCTAGTCCCTAATATATGTTTTCGAGTGCAGCAGGAGCTAGGGCCAACTATCTCCCCTCCGCCAACAAACAGGCTGGCCACAACAACTCCGCCCTCAACAGACCATCCTCTCAGTGCGGGACCACAAATGTCGCTAACCAGTATGCCAAGTAGGCGGCAAGGTGTGTTACGTCGGGTAAGCCATGGGGATTCCACCCCTCCAGTGGAGCATATATGTATCGGGAGTACGTCCGAAACCGTAGCTCCACCTCAGTATATTCCTCCCATGGAGTCTGATCCCTGGCGAATTCCTAATAGAAGCAGAAGGGTCCGTTGTAGAAGTGGCGGACCCACACATTTAGCGACACCCTGGGAGTCTGTGCAGCTCTGTCTCTCCCGGCTAGGGCCAGGTCCCTCCAGGTCTTCAGAAGATACCGATAACTATAAGGTACCCGATATCACCCTTGATGGGGACATCTCCGAGCACTCCATATTTTTTGAGATTCCTGATGATCACCAGCAGTGCTACATCTTGTTCGCCACTTTATTTCGAGTCATATGATGTATTTTTCATTTGCTTATTTGAGTCTTATCTTGTAATTTTCCTTTTATTTGAGTCCAATACCTAGGTTAGGTAGTTATTTACCTAAGTCTTGAGTCATTATGTTGGTTTGATAGGTTAATGGGCCCAATTATATGGGCTAGGCCCAGGGGCGCCCCTTCCCCTTGGTTTAGTGTTAGTAGTCCAAAAGTCAGGGACTAATGTTAAATTGTGGGAATCCTATAAATAGGACCCCACTCCCACCATTTGGAACTAATGAATTGTTGAAAGAAAATTTGAAATCCACCAAAATTGTGTGAGACTCTCTCTCTCTCTCTCTCTCTCTCTCTCTCTCTCTCTAAGGGGTGGATTCCCCCCCCCCTCTCTCTCTCTCTCTCTCTCTTCTCTCTCTCTAAAAGGGGTGACCCCCCCTCTCTCTCTAGGGCGCCACCCTCTCTCTCTCCTCTCCCTGCCACCTCATCCTCCACATCAGCCCCAACCCCTCATCTTCCCTAGGTCCATTCAATCCCACCATTATTCACACTAAGCCCCAAGCACCCTTTCACATTCCAAGGCAACCTTTCCTCTTCCCAAGCCACCCCTCCATCTCCCAAGGGAGAATCCCATTCTCCCACACACCCCTTCACCAACCCCAAACAACCTTTCCTCTCCCCAACACACCCTTTCCCATCCCCAAGGCCACAATAACCATCCACCATTAACCACTCATTCAAACCAAGGGAGAGATCTCTCCTTCCCACTCCCCTTCCCAACCCAAATTCGCAGCTCCCCCTTCATCCACCTGTTAGACAACCTTCCAACCACCATTCTGCCCCTCCCACACCTTGGATTTCCCCCTGCCAGACCCCCACACCCATCCACCCCATTCCCCATCCCATCTACCCCATTTCCCATCACCTATCATCACCCTGTTTCATCTCAGTTCACGTGCAACAGTCAAGGGTCGAGTTGCATAGGCAGCCACGTCTTCACCAAGCACCTTCTGGAGGCATATCATACATTGCTGGAAAGCTCTTCCAGTTGGCTTTGCAGGCGAGGTGATCTCGCCTCGATCCGAGGTCGGAGCCGTCCACGATGTCCGTTCTCGTCTGACTGCGCATTCGGCACCCGAGCAGAGACCAAAGCCCCAGTTCAGAAGCTACTGCGACCACACCCAGGCTCCCCTTGGCGCGTCACTTGACCGGGACGAAGCTCTACCAGTCCTCTATCCAACGCAGGCAGCGGAACGTCGTTTCAGCTTTGGAGTACCCAGTTCCAAATTTTCTCCCTCAGGTACGTAGGGCAGGCCAGTCAGGGTCAGTCCTGATACCCCCCCACTCTTTGGGCTGGTTCTCTCGACTCCGACATCCTATGGTGCCATTCTCAGTTGCTGATCGAAGAATACTTGACCACTCTCACGACCGTCCTGGTCCCGCATCATTCGGATCTTGGAAGTGTTCGTGGTGATTCCGACATCCTACTGCAGCATCCATTGACCAGTCAGATCCAGAACAGAGCAGCACCGGTCCAGCACCTGCCCCGGCCGTCAGCGACAACTCAAACTCACAAGAAAATTCACCAGCCCTCCCGACTCAGTCAGTGAAGATTCAGTGCTGGTTTTGACGAATTCCAAGTTCGGGAGAACCCGTGGCAGCCCCAACAGCGAGTACCTATTAGGCAGTTCCAGAAGCGGGCAGAATCGGCGAAGTCCTCAATCGACTTCTTCCTTAGCTTTCCTCCCTATCCCGCCTGGCCGGCTGACCACCCCTCCATGTGTGGAGGTAGTTTTGATTGTAATTGGATTATCCCTACCCCTAGTCCACCCCCTCTATGAGGGCGTAGTGATTGTACTAGCAGGTAAGCGGCTGAAGCATCATCGACGCGGCGTGCGGGTAGCCCACGCCTCCCCGCTCGCCCTCGTCTCCGGCCGGGATCGGTGTATTCACGCCGATCAGGTGAGCTTTTGGTCACTTCCTCTGCTGGTTTTACTTTTGCTTGTCTTAGTATTGTTTCTAGTTGCCCGTCGGCGGTGAGGTGAGCGCCCGATCTCAAACTCCATTGAATTGTGCGACCACCGCGGAGTGAGTTGAGAGTGCGACCCAACAACCCACGCCCTTGGCGGGCTGGCCGCCCATGGAATTGGGCATCCCAGGCCCTTTGGGTGTCCATCCAAAGCATGACAAACCCTCAGAATAGAAATGTCCAACCTCGGACCCTCACCACTATCGTCGGTCCACCTACGGACCCGGGTGTGCGCGACGCGGGTGAACCCGCTTAGGTGAGTCTATCGTTTGGTTCAGTTGCTTGCGAATCTAGGTCTGAGGGGTCGTGTCACATCGATTTGGTATCAGAGCAAGTTCACAACTTGTCTCTCTACAAGTTGGTCCTAGGGTGCATTCACATTTAGAGTCATCATCGGGCCACCCAGTGCATCATCATGTATACCCCTCTTTGGTTAACTCCCAACAACTCGGCCCTCCACAAGGGTTCGATTGACCCCCTCCTCTTGGAAATCATTGTAGATGGGGACCTTAGTCTTGACGGATCTACTCCTAATGCCTACCTAAAGTGGGAGGCTACCATGGATAAAAACTTTGATAGGACTATGGTCTATGGACATGCTAGAGTCCGCATGGCCAAGGGGCGGCTTCGGGGACAAGCCAAGAAGGAGTGGGAACGCATAGTGGGCTTAAGAAGGGTTTGGAGGCAAGAACCCATAGGCTCATGGGAAGAGATGAAGATTGAGCTTAGGAAGATCTACGCTCCCCGACCTTCCCACTCCTACCTTGAGAACCATAACCCGAGGAGCACTCCCACTCCTCCTTTCTCTCCCAGTCAACCCAAGACCTCCCTTAGGGTCCAAACTCCACCACCCCAAATAATTCCAACCCCAATCACCACCACCAACTCTCCCCAAATCCAAGGGCGACCCACTTTCATTCCTCCACAACCGGCCGATCCCAAAGGCAAAAGACCCCTAACTGACCTGGTTTCCCCCATGAGGGCCACCAAACCCCAACCCAAAGTCACTCACCCAACCCTCACCATTCAAACCTGAGTGGACCCCGAGTCCACCCATCCATCTAGATACATGATGGCCAACACATCCCAACCCAAACCCCCTTCTCCAAACCACACTACTCAAGCCCCTTTGGTCCCCGCCTCCACCCCGTCATCTTCCCCCATAAGGGACACACCTCCCAAGACCAACCAACCCAATCCTTCTCAACCCACCCATCTTCCACTACCAACCCCAATCCTACCCCAACTTAGGCCTCCACTACTTCCACTCCCAAACCCAACCCAAGTTCGAACTCCCTCACCACCTCGGGTGCACCATGCCCCAACCTTCATCACCCCATCCCCAAAAGACCTTCCATTTCCATTGGAGAGTAAAACCTCCACACCCCAAAGGGATGAGAATGTGATTGAGGTACATGAGGCCTCCCCCGATTGGGAAGAAGAATACGAGTCACAATGTCATGAGTTAGGCCAGGAAGTTCCCATCCCATGTGTAGAAAGCATCATGGCTCACACACCCGACCACCTAGAAGAAGAGAACACCATGGTCACTATCCCAACCGTGGGGGAAACACATGTCCAAGTTGAAGAAGAAACCTCGCACGGTGGTCTTCACCCTACACCACCCTTCCTAGTTGGGGCCGAGCTCATCTTAGGAGAACCCCTTTTTCGTTGGCTAAAGGAGAATCCAATTAGAGAGATCATGGCCCATGTTTACCCTCCTATGGAACAAAACCTCCCTATAGTGCCCCTCTCCTATCACACCACCATCCAATCATCTTACCAAGTGGAGACATTAGGGGATCTTTTTAAGGGCCTGGCTTGGCAAATGGAGTTGATTGGCATGTTGACCACAGTGGCCGACCGACCTAGGAGCCTTGACCTCCTACACCTATGTGTCGGGTCCATCTCCTCGATTTGCACCGTTAGTTACTTCACTAGCGACCTCCTTCTATTCCTCCCCACACCCGATGAGCCCGACCTTCTCCTCAATTTAGAGATTCTTATCTCAGGTAGGAAGACAAGTCATCCCCTCATGGTCGACCCACTCTTCGGCCCAATTGTTTCATTAGAGGAGGATGACTCACCACTATGTGAGGACCATGAGGACCTAGAGTTCCTCTCCCTAGGTGACTCTTACTATGACCCCGATGATCCCTTCCTAAACCCACCCACCAAAAACTTTGGCCCAATAATTCTACTAGAGGAGGAGGATCCACCACCATGTTGTGAGGACCTTGAGGATGTTGAGATAAACTTAGAGCTCCTTTCCCCCGGGTATACTTATGTCGATCCTTTTGACCCCTCCCAATGGGAACACGGGAATCCATGTGGTCCACCCACATCACTTATCACCCACCTTTTCCTACCCTCACCCGCTATGTTGGACCAAGCCCATCTCTCCCAAGACTTAGATTACACCATGGGAGCCATGACTTTGGGCAATATACACTTAGGGATCGAGGAAGTGCCCCACTTCATGATATCCACCTTCCTAGACCCCTTTGATCCATTTCAATGGAAGTCCAAAAGCCCACACATAGGAGACATCTTTGATACAAAAGTGCATAAGTCTTGGCATACAACACCACTCGGCATGAACACTATGTTGGGTCCATTCATTCATATCACCCACATGCCAAGTAGGAAGCATGAGTGGTCCGTATTCGGTTGTAATGGTCCGCCTTCATTCATCATGGGTCTTAAGCATATTAGGAGCATTCACGGATGTCCGGGACCCCCGGCAATTGCTATACCCATGCACAATAGATTCCCCTACAGATACCCCGGCCCTCCAACCATTGTTATGACGTCCATGCATGATAGGGCCACTTGTGGCTGCCCCGGTCCACCTAAGTTCATCAAGGTCCACATGGCATCAAAGCATGATAGGTCAATTTATGGTTGCCCCTGTCCACCTTTGCACACTACCCACTTTCACAACCACTCACCTCATCATAATGCATGGCATGAGCATACACGCAAGCAAATCGCAATGAGCGGTGAGATTCACAAAGAGCGGGCAAAGGCTCGTGAGCGCCACTTGGAATTCCAAGTAGGCAACCTATCGATGGTGGCATTGGAGTGGCTCTACCCTAGAGTCACCTCCAACTTGAGGGCACGAGGACTTGGACCTTGCCAAGTTCCGAGTGACTTTGACAGCCCGGCTTACGGGTTAGACTTGCTAATGGATTTTGGGATATACCCCACTTTCGGCACGGTAGATCTAGCACCCTATATGGGCACCGCGGTGGAACCTAGTGAGCACCTTGAGCCTACCCCCACCTTTGTGAGTGATACCCTCGGAGAGCCTCCATATATCAGCCTGAGAGTCTGACGTGTGCATACGGAAGCAATACTAGGCAAGCAGGGTACCATCGCCAGTAAGAGGGTGTGCCTGAGTCACCTTGAGAGGCTGAAGAGCTGTCCCCTTGCTAGGACGCAGGTTTGAGTTTGGCGGTCGTGGTTCGTCCCGAGCTACTTTGGAGGACCACTCCCCCCCCGGTGGACCCATACTCGACGGAGTCGAGTTCTCCGCACCCCGGGGGTATGATGGGGACATCTCCAAGCACTCCATATTTTTTGAGATTCCTGATAATCACCAGCAGTGCTACATCTTGTTCGCCGCTTTATTTCGAGTCATATGATGTATTTTTCATTTACTTGTTTGAGTCTTATCATGTAATTTTCCTTTTATTTGAGTTCAATACCTAGGTTAGGTAGTTATTTACCAAGTCTTAAGTCATTATGTTGGTATGATAGGTTAATGGGCCCAATTATATGGGCTAGGCCCAGGGGCGCCCCCTTCCCCTTGGTTTAGTGTTAGTAGTCCAAAAGTCAGGGACTTATGTTAAATTGTGGGAATCCTATAAATAGGACCCCACTCCCACCATTTGGAACTAATGAATTGTTGAAAGAAAATTTGAAATCCACCAAAATTGTGTGAGATTCTCTCTCTCTCTCTCTAAGGGGTGGATTCTCCTCTCTCTTTCTCTCTCTCTTCTCTCTCTCTCTAAAAGGGGCGACCCCCCTCTCTCTCTAGGGCGCCACCCTCTCTCTCTCCTCCCCCCTGCCACCTCATCCTCCACATCAGCCCCAACCCCTCATCTTCCCTAGGTCCATTCAATCCCACCATTATTCACACCAAGTCCCAAGCACCCTTTCACATTCCAAGGCAACCTTTCCTCTTCCCAAGCGACCCCTCCATCTCCCAAGGGAGAATCCCATTCTCCCACACACCCCTTCACCAACCCCAAACAACCTTTCCTCTCCCCAACACACCATTTCCCATCCCCAAGGCCGCAATAACTACCCACCATTAACCACTCATTCAAACCAAGGGAGAGATCTCTCCTTCCCTCTCCCCTTCCCAACCCAAATTCGCAGCTCCCCCTTCCTCCACCTGTTAGACAATCTTCCAACCACCATTCTCCCCCTCCCACACCTTGGATTGCCCCCTACCAGACCCCCACACCCATCCACCCCATTCCCCATCCCATCTACCCCATTTCCCATCACCTATCACCACCCTGTTTCATCTCAGTTCGCGCACAGCAGTCAAGGGTCAAATTGCAGAGGCAGCCACGTCTTCACCAAGCACCTTCTGAAGGCATATCATACATTGCTGGAAAGCTCTTCCAGTCGGCTTCGCAGGCGAGGTAATCCCGCTTCGATCCGAGGTTGGAGCCATCCACGACATCTGTTCTCGTCTGACTGCGCATCCGGCACCTGAGCAGAGACCAGAGCCTTAGTTCAGAAGCTACTGCGACCACACCCCGGCTCCCCTTGGCTCGCCACTTGACTAAGATGAAGCTCTACCAGTCCTCTATCCAACACAGGCAGCGAAACGTTGTTTCAGGTTCGGAGTACCAAGTTCCAAATTTTCTCCCTCAGGTACGCAGGGCAGGCCAGTCAGGGTCAGTCCTGATACTTCCCCACTCTTTGGGCTGTTTCTCTCAACTCCGACCTCCTCTGGTGCCATTCTTGGTTTCTGATCGAAGAAGACTCGACCACACTCTCGACCGTCCTTGTCCCACATTGTTCGGATCTCGGAAGTGTTCGTGGTGAATCTGACATCCTGCTGCAGCATCCATAGACCAGTCAGATCCAAAACAGAGCAGTACCGGTCCAGCGCCTGCCCCGGCCATCAGCGACAACTCAAACTCACAAGAAAATTCATCAGCTTTCCCGGCTCAGTCAGTGAAGATTCAGTGCTGGTTTTGACGAATTCCAAGATTGGGAGAACCCGTGGCAGTGCCAACAGCGAGTACCTGTCAGGCAGCTCCAGAAGCGGGTAGAATCGGCGAAGTCCTCAATCGGCTTCTTCCTTAGCTTTTCTCCCTATCCCGCTTGGCCGGCTGTCCGCCCCTCCCTGTGTGGAGGTAGTTTTGATTGTAATTGGATTATCCCTACCCCTAGTCCACCCCCTCTGTGAGGGCATAGTGATTGTACTAGCAGGTAAGCGGCTGAAGCATCATCGGCGCGGCGTGCGGGTAGCCCATGCCTCCCCGCTCGCCCTCGTCTCTGGCCGGGATCGGTGTATTCACGCCGATCAGGTGAGCTTTTGGTCACTTCCTCTGCTGGTTTTACTTTTGCTTGTCTTAGTATTGTTTCTAGTTGCCCGTCGGCGGTGAGGTGAGCGCCCGATCTCAAACTCCATTGAATTGTGCAACCACCGCAGAGTGAGTTGAGAGTGCGACCCTACAACCCACGCCTTTGGCGTGCTGGCCGCCCATGGAATTGGGCATCCCAGGCCCTTTGGGGGTCCATCCTAAGCTTGATAAACCCCCGGAATAGAAAGGTCCAACCTCAGACCCTCACCACTATCGCCGGTCCACCTACGGACCCGGGTGTGCGCAACGCGGGTGAACCCGCTTAGGTGAGTTCATCGTTCGGTTCGGTTGCTTGCGAATCTAGGTCTGAGGGGTCGTGTCACATCAGCCCTTGTCCATTGGTATGACTACGGTGGAGGTCATCCAGTACTACCTCTTTATACCCTTCGCCGATCATCGGCAACCTAGAAATCCGGAACAGAGACCACAAGTCAAGGGTGGTCTCTCCCTCTGCTGTCCCCACCATGTTCCATCGGCGATTGAAGCACTCCAGCAATTCCTGTAGCAGTCCGGTGTAGCACGGGTACGCGTACAAAGTGGCAGTCACCGCGTACCTGATCCCAGCCCAATCTAGCAGCACCCGGTAGTGGTGAACAATCCCTATCAGCCACTAAGTGGCACCATGACGGTAGCAGTGTGACGAGATCACCGCCCAGCGACTGTACCAGCTGATGACGGCCTGCCATATAACTCCATCCAAGATGCTATGGTCGTCATAGCCTTCCCCAGCATACTGTGAGCCCACCGGCTCCAGCACCAACCCTGCGGTCCCCTCTGTCTCTACGCGGTGGTGACCGTGCAAGTCCCAGGAAGTAGGGCCCAGCGGCCCAACTCTAACACCAGACTGCTCTGCTCTGCCAAAGAACCCCAGGCACTCAACATTGGGGAACTGACGTTGCCTCCAGTAATCCTTAGAAAAGCTCAGGTAACTGTAGAATGCTACACCATGCAAGCTATCCCTGCCAATCAAGATAGCCCGCTCAAGCCGGCGACGGGCTCCCGGAATCTAGGTGTCACCCTCCTCCATGCCGGGAGGGACATAGCTCCTGGTAAACTCAAACAGATGGCGATCCAGGGGGAACTCCAAAGGATAACCTCCGCTCCGGTCATAGGTATATAGACCGCCTGCCCCCAAAATCTGGGCCACCTCTACGGTCCCAACTCCAGCTGCCCTCTCACCAGTGGGGCCCTCAGCTACTGCTGTATGCCTTGAATCCAGCCGTTCCATACTAGCCACAATAACCACCGATGAACCCAGAGGAGGCATCGACCGCTCAGTCCACCGCACCCAGTGGTCCTCCTCTTGAGCCACACGCCTCAGGACCCGCCCATCTCTGCCGAATTGTGCCATAGCTGCAAGACAGGGCACCCAAAAAATAGTCAGAATACCAAAAAATCAACATACAAAGCACAGCAAGATAAAGGCACATGAAGTATCAAAATACAACTATAACAACCCGGAACAGGGGTCTCACGGGCTGTACGCCCTCGTCTCCGCCTTTGATGCACGCCCCGTGGGGGGCATTTGTTGTACCCAGACTATTTCCTGGCAAAATAACAAGAAATGGGGTTTGGGCATTTCCCCGAACACCTTCAAGGCATGGGCTATCTTTCTACAACCCTACGGGTCCCTACAAAGGCGCTAACTATCTTGCCGTGACACGTGGTGACATAAGCAACTGTCCGGGGTCAACCCCGGCCACTCACATATGGGCTTTGCCCGTATCCTACATGGCCGCCCGGGACCACCCGTGGGTGCCCCGACGTTAAGCCACCCAAGTGGCACTCAATGAAAGGGCCCAGGGCCCACCCCGAGACACTTCTTTCAACCCTCCAAGGTCAAAGGGAGACCTAACTAAGTCAACCACAGGCTTTGGAGGCCTACCGTGCGCATATATAGCTGGCACGGGTGTGTTCAGCATTCTATCGGACACCTTGTGGGCGCGTGTATTCCAACCCTTCTACACCAAACCATGGGCTGCCCCGTGGTTCCAGCACAACAATTGGGCCCTATAACGACCCCGCGACAAGTCAGGGCCAACCCCGACACTCAGACACGTGGCAATACGCCACTTAACTCATGCACTCGGGCCAACCAGAGGCTACCCACCAACCGGCCGTGCAACACGGCACGTAGCTCGAGGCATGACTCACGTCCCTGAGATGCCTCCCCTTAGCTCCCACGAGCTCCCATCTTCAACCCAAGGCCCGCTGTGTGGCTCCTCGGCCAGCTACCCAAGCCGTTGGGCAATCCGGGGTGTGTCGGGCATTTACCCGAACACCTTGTGAGCGGCAACGACCACTAGAAGAACAAAGACCCACACGGGCCCATCCCAGTTTTCCGGAGCTTAACATCCTTCAAAGGACACTTGCAGAAGACACAAGGAGACCCCGGGGGCCATCCCTCGGGGTCACGACCGACCCCGGGGCCAGTTCACCCAGGGGCGCAGCCGCGCGCCTCCAAGGAGGGCGAACTCCCCGGGGGTCACGCCCTCCCTCCAGTCCAGTGGTCCCATGGCCCCACTCAGCCCCAGTTTGTCCAGTCTACGATCCTACGACGTGGTTCATGTGCCGTACTAGTTCGTGAAGTCGACACGTGGACGCGGCAAAGCAACGGCACAACGGCCTGAAGATTCCTCGAGTTAATGCACACATAAGCCTCCGCAAGCCTCCACGTATCCTCCCAGCCAAGTTATCCTTTTCTTCTTAATTAATTTAGGGATAAATAGACCAAAAAATGGATTTTATAGGGTGGGGACCGTCTCCCTTCACCCTAGCGCCAATCCGCCTAAACCCCCCCGGGGTGGGGTTTAGGCGCCAGGCCAGCCCCCTGGGCTGGTCCGCGTAAACCCCTTCCATTCAATAAAAAAATTGTTTTTTTTAAAAGCCCAAAACTAGCCCACCTAAACCCCTCGGGGTGGGGTTTAGGCGGACCAGCCTGGACCCCCCAGGCTGGTCCGCCTAAACCCTTCCCCCATTTTTTTATTAAAAAACACCCTCGTGGTGGGGTTTACGCGGACTAGATCAGCCTATTGGGCTGGTCCGCCTAAACCCCACACAGGGGAGGGGTTTACGCGACGCAGCTCAACCCTATGAGCTGGTCCACGTAAACCCTTTCTCCCGTGCACTATTCACTTGGGTTTACGCGGGCTAGCTTGAACCTATCAACCTAGTCCTCCTAAACCCATACTATTCAATTGGGTTTACGCGGGCTAGCTTGAACCTATCAACCTAGTCCTCCTAAACCCATTCTAACCCTTTCAACTTTTCTATAAAAACCCCTTAGAAGCTCAAGGGGTAGAGAGATTGGAGATCCAAGACAAGAAGACATTCGGCCTTCAAGTTTGAAGCGGCTCCAGGCAACGAGCTAAGGAGAATTGTGTGTGGGTGACTTGTTCGTCGTCTATGTACGCGGTATGTCGTTTGCACTCCCCTCACGCCGTATTTAGCCGTAACACACAAGTCGAAAAACACCATGCGTGAGACGTTATGACAAGGGCGAACGTCCCCTCATGCCGGGATTCCCCCTCACGTGCCCGTCGGTTGCAACCACACGCGTACCATGATGTCACGCTCCCTCGCAGTCACGAGGCCATGTCCGATCGCTCTACTCGAGTCGTGATCGGCCCTCGCCCAGACACCGGATCGATGTATCCCTCTAGTCGTCCAGTTATAAGCCCCCCGTTCGGTGTCGCCACCATGGTCCACGCCACGGGAGGGGCCCTCTGTAAAACACACATGTGTTCATCTGTCACGCATTGACCCGGGGACCGATCATCACATTGGAATTGTCCCGTGGCGTGCACCAGTTGTACCCTGGCCACTACGGCTGTTCAAAGTTCTAGAAGATCAGTTGTCAGTAAAGATTCTCACTTTCCAGCTGGGCGATTGACAAATCTCCTAAAGAGGGTCTCCATCCGAAAAGGGGTCAAACTTTGAGGAAAAAGCATTGTACCTACTATGCACCTGACAAAGATCTTCTGGCAAGCACAGAGGAATATTGACAGTGTACCGCATGATTCAGACTGGACAGCCAATGAGAACCCACTGCACCTTCTCTCTGCTGAACCAATCAGAGAACACCCTGTACCTTGAGCACGAAGAGGAATAGAGACAAAAGGCAGAGCTAAAAGTGGTAGAATATATGCAAAGTAAGAGGAGCAGTAGCAGCAAGGGAGAAAAAGGGGAGTGCAAAGTAGCAAGGCACAATAGTTGAGAGCACTGTGCAGGCGCCAAGGCATAGCGATAGAAGCATATCGCAAATAGCAGGCGATAGCGGCAGTGAGAGCACACTCCAGGCATCGGAAGAAAATAAAAAATAGTGTGTGAGCTTGTGCCAAGCCAGCGGCAAGAAGGAGGAAGCCTTGTGAAGCAAGGCTAGCTGTGAGAGGACCAGCTACATCCTTGAAGCCACTGAAGATAGAGTCTTCATCATCACTCTTCATCTTGCGAGAAGAAGAGGAAGAAGCTTCAACTTCCTATGAAGGGGAACTTGCCCTTCTAGGAAGCTTTCCATCTGGAAGAAGTGAGGAATGCCATCCAGATTCTAGAAAGGATCTTTCTACTACTATCCTCAAGTGTCATACATTCTGCCTGGTTTTCCTTTTTGCATTATCTTTACCCTTGTTTGATCACTTCACTTGATACATTGTTTGGTCCCTATAGGGAGCTATAGGAAGACAGATAGAAGGTGTTCTGGTCTGTGGATTGGCTAGTGAGCCCGCAAGTTGTGTGTCAGCAGTGTTAGTGCAGTTGCACTAGGGAAGCCTAACTCTGTTGAGTGAGGGGTGGACGTAGGACTCTAGGTTGAGTCCGGACCACCTTAAAAACTTTATCTTGTGTGGAATGCTTGTGTGACTGTCCTGCGGTAGATGCATGCTTAGGCCGTGTTAATTCTCTTCATTGCTTACACCCTTGTGGATCTTACAGGTTGGTAGCTCAGTTTACATTCTACTGCATTTAAATTTCAAAAAAGGGGGCTGATCTATTCACCCCTCCCCTCTAGATCCGCCATTCCCAAACATCACGTGGTATCAGAGCCAATCTCTCATGCAAGGGCCCAACGACCTTGAGAGAAACGGTGGAATGGCATCAGAAGGTCAAATGTCAGAAGGTCATTCTGTTAAGAGGCCACCCTTCTTCGCAGGTACTAATTATCCTTACTGGAAACATCGCATGCATGTGTTCATTCGGGCACAAGACTATGAGATGTGGAAGGTGGTGAGTAGAGGTCCCTTCGAGCTGCCAGAGGATGAAGAGCTTTGGACTCAGGAGTAGATAAGAAGATCTACACTCAACTTGGGCGCCAAGCACTTAATGCAGTGCTCTTTACATCCTGCAGAATTCTCTAGTGTCTACATGTACCACAGCCAAAGAGATATGGGACAGATTAGAGGTAATTTATGAAGGCACAGCTCAAGTATGTGAGACAAAGTCCAACCTACTCATTACAGAATATGAAATATTTAGGATGAAGCCTGATGAAACAATTTCAGATATGTACACTCGATTATCTCTGCTCACTAACAGTCTGACTGGTTTAGGAAAAACTTATTCAGAGCAGGAAATAGTAAGGAAGATTCTGAGGTCACTAACTCCGGCCTGGCACACGAAGGCAACAGTTTAGAAGAGTCAAAATATCTCTACACAACAAAGGTGGATGAACTCATAGGGTCCCTTATGACCTATGAGATAAACTTGAAGAGCAGGGAGGCCGAAGTAAGTAGGAAAAAGCCTTTGGCTTTAAAGGCGGGACCTAGCACACAAGTTACTTCCGAAGAAGAAGAGACCTCTTGCAGTGAGCAGGATGAAGACCAAGTGGCAATGCTCACTCATTGGTTCAAAAGTTTCTTAAAAAATGAAGGTACATGCCTCAGAAAATGGAGGCCTCAGGTAAAGAAAGCTTACAAATCTAAACCTGAAAAATTTAAGAAATTTGACAGGGTTATTTGCTATTCTTGCAACAAACCATGGCATATCCAAGCTGACTATCCTGAAAGAGTGAAGAAATCCTCCAAAAAGCTAAAAGGGAAAAAGAAGAACAAAGCCATGGTATGTACATGGAGTGACGAGGAAGAAGAAAATGTAACAAGCTCCTCAGAGGATGAAACTGAAGACATTTGCCTTATGGTAAATAAGGATGAAGAATCTAAGGTACGTTCCCCTTTTGAGCATTTTTCAATTACTGATTGGGAAGAAGCTTACATTGCGCTTATGGAAAAATATGACATGTATAGAAAGGAAAGCAAAGCCTTGAAAAAGAAACTTAATCAAACTGTGCATGATCATAGATTAAGCGAAACAACTGCTTCCCTTGAATCAGAAATTGAGGATTTGAAGAAAATGATTGAGGATATGGAACAAGGAAGAAATGAAATGAGAGACCTGGAAATCGAAAATGAAAGTTTGAGGGATGAAATTGATGAGGTGAAAATGAAAATGCAAAGATATGAAAAGGACAACAAATTGAGTAATGAAAACTATGAGGCTGTCAAACAAGTAAACTGTAAATTACTTGAAGATGTTGAAAAACTTCAAAATGAGTTGAAAGATAAACAAAACTCCCTAGAAAAATTTATGGATGGTAGGGAGAACCTAGATGCTTTGCTAGGTACAAAGATGAACTTTAATAAGGAAGGGTTGGGTTTCAATCCCACAAACAAAAAGAAAATTGGTTTAAAAACTATCACCTTTGTGTCATCAGCAGATGCTTCAAGCTCAAATGGTAAACCTGCTCAAGACAAAGGAAAAGAAAAGGTGGGAGAACCCACGAAGAGAAATTTTGAACTTCCCAAAAAAGCTCTTCCAAAATCCCAGCCAAAACACCTGAAATCCAAAACCAAGCCAGTCTACACTAAGATTAGTGGTGGTCAGAAGGGGAGTTCAGGTCTACATCATCCTCAGATAGGGTCAAGAAAACATTGGCCTTCATACACTCAGGAAGGCAGAAACCCATTCATGCATCGACGCACTAACCAATATGGGTCGGTGCAGTCATATGGTTGGCCCAACTACAGGTCTGTTCAGTCACACACTTACAGACCCTACACTTATAAACCTGACCCAGCCTATTACCCCATGAACCACCACAACTTCTATCAACCTAGGAGAAGTTATAGGAACCAGAACTTACCCTTCTCAAACTTCCATCAAAAATCAAAGGGTAACAAGGCTTTTGAACAAAAAGGGGAGATGAAAACTGAAAACAGAGGCTCTCCATCAAGCAAGAAAGTGAAAAATGTGACGAATATTTAGATTCCAAAATATTTTTTATCTTGCTTTGCTGAAATGAAAGGTTTATTGGGACCCAATTGTTCTTGGGTTCCAAACATTGTTACTTGATTGCTTGTGCAGGAGTGTCTTGCAGCCGTGCACAATAAATGGTATCTTGATAGTGGCTATTCAAGACACATGACTGGGGATAGAACAAAATTCTATCTATTGGTGGAAAAAGATGCCGGACATGTAACCTTTGGAGGGAACAATAAAGGCAAAATAATTGGTTCAGATAATGTTGGCAAAAATCTCTCCAATTGTATTGAAAATGTTTTGTTAGTTGATGGGTTGGAATATAATCTCTTAAGCATAAGTCAATTGTGTGATAGAGGTCATTATGTAGTGTTTGATTCTTCTAAATGCAACATTTTGAAACCAAACTATGAAGAAACAAGATTTTCAGGAAAAAGAGTCAACAATGTATACATAATTGACTTAGATAATCTAGCCCACTTAAATCTTTGTCTTGCTGCACCACAATCTGAACTTGCATGTTTGTGGCATCGAAGACTAGGACATGCTAGCTATAATGTTTTGCACAAACTCTTGAAAGAGTCAATGGTGAAAGGACTACCTGAACTGAAATTTAAACACAATGATAAAATCTGATAAGCATGCACCCTAGGAAAACAAACTAGAAAATCATTCAGAAGTAGAACAGAAAACTTGTCTTCCAAGCCACTTGAACTTATCCATATGGACTTGTTCGGACCCACAAGAACTGCCAGCCTAAGTGGAAGGAGATATGGATATGTTTTAGTAGATGATTTCACTAGGTTCACATGGGTGTTTCCTCTTGTGCATAAAAATGATGCTTTTGATGAGTTTCAGGCACTCTACATGAAGGTGAAGCAAGATGGTAAGTTCAAAATATCCAACATACTTTCAGACCATGCTGGTGAATTCAACAATTCTGATTTTGATAATCTTTGCAGGACTGAAGGAATAAATCAAAAGTTTTCATCACCAAGAACCCCTGAACAAAATGGAGTAGTTGAGAGGAGGAATAGGACTCTCATAGAAATAGCCAGGACCATGCTTGCTGAAAAGTAATTACCAAGGAGGTTTTGGGCAGAAGCTGTAAACACTGCCTGTTATATAATCAACCGATCTATGGTAAAGTCATCTACTAAAATGAATCCATATGAATTACTCACGGGTAAGAAGCCATCTCTCTTTCATATGAAAGTATTTGGTTCAAAATGTTTTGTTCATAACAATGACAAAAGAGATTTAGACAAATTTGAGCCCAAGAGTGAAGAAGGCATATTTCTTGGATATTATGATAGGTCTAGGGCTTATAGGGTCTATAATCTCAAAAGTCTAACTGTAGAAGAGTCACCTCATGTCACATTTGATGAAACTAATGATGATAGATGTGACAGGAAAGATGATGATGAAGAGTTCCTTGACTCCAACAAAGAGGATGACCTTCCACATGAGGAGACAAAAGGAAATGATGACAGTGAGGATCCAAGCAATTCACGGATCATGACTAAAGGTGTAGGTAACAGTCCTACTGATATTAGAGTGCTAAAAGATCATCCTCTAGAAAATATCATAGACAACTTAAATGATCCACCTAGAACAAGGTCACATTTCAGAATTGTTGAAGAATTAGAACAACTAACTCTTATCTCCCAAACTGAACCGAAAAATATTGAAGAAGCTTTAAAAGATGAAAACTGGATAAACTCAATGCAAGATGAATTAAACCAGTTTCAAAGAAATAATGTGTGACATCTTGTTCCTAGACCTTCATAAAAAACTGTCATAGGTACTAAATGGGTTTTTAGGAACAAGCTTGGTGAAGATGGAACAATAATAAGAAACAAAGCTAGATTAGTGGCTCAGGGGTATGCTCAAGAATTTGGAATTGATTTCGAAGAATCATTTGCCCCTGTGGCTAGATTAGAAGCAATTAGGATCTTACTTACTTTTGCTTGTGCACACAAAATAAAATTGCAACAAATGGATGTAAAAAGTGTTTTCTTGAATGGGTTAATAAAAGAAGAGGTTTATGTTGAACAACCCCTCAGTTTTGAATGCTCATATCATGAAGATTATGTGTTTAAGCTGGACATGGCTCTCTATGGTTTGAAGCAAGCACCAAGAGCTTGGTATGATAGGCTAAGCTCATTCCTCACTAAAAAAGGCTACATTAGAGGTAATGTAGACCAAACACTTTTCACAAAAAGACAAGGTAAGGATATCCTGTTAGTTCAAATTTATGTTGATGATATTATGTTTGGTTCTACACAGCCCAAAATGTGTGAGGATTTTGCTGATCTTATGACTAGTGAGTTTGAGATGAGCCTAATGAGCTTCAATTTTTCCTTGGCTTGCAGATCTGTCAAAGTGATGAAGGATGCTTCATAAGTCAAGCCAAGTATGAAAAAGAGTTGCTGAAAAGATTTGATATGACAAACTGCAAAACTATTGCAACTCCTATGGGAACAACTACATCACTGGATGCTGATGAGAAAGGAACTTTGGTGGATGCAAAAAATTATAGAGGTATGATTGGTTCATTACTCTATTTGACTGCATCTAGACCAGACATCTAGTTTAGTGTATGTCTTTGTGCAAGATTCTAAGCTAGTCCTAGAGAATCTCACTTGACTGCTGTCAAGCGTATCTTTAGATACCTTGCCAGCACTCAAGACTTGGGATTATGGTATCTAGCATCTTGTGAATTTTCTCTCATTGCTTATTCAGATGCTGACTATGCAAGTTGCAAACTGGATAGCAAGAGCACTAGTGGTTATTGCCAATACTTGGGAGGATGTTTAGTCTCTTGGGCTTCCAAGAAACAACACTCAGTAGCACTCTCTACTGCAGAGGTAGAATATGTTGCTGTAGGGAGTTGTGGCACCTATGTGTTGTGGATCAAACATCAAATCCAAGACTACTTAGTAGATCTTGGATGTGTCCCTATCCTATGTGATAATACTAGTGCAATAAGTCTTGCTAAAAATCCAGTCCTACACTCTAGGATAAAGCACATTGATATAAGGCATCACTTCATAAGAGATGAAGTTTTTAAGAAAAACTTTGAGCTACATTTTGTCCAATCAGAAAATCAGGTTGCAGATATTTTTACCAAGACATTATGCACGGACAAGTTCTCATCTTTAAGAAGGGAGTTAGGTCTATGTAGACCTCAATTAAATCAGGTTTGAATTGTTTGATTAACTCTCTCATTGTGTTCCTAGCATAATGAATAAAAATGCCTATTTTCTGAAATGATCTGCTGAAATGATAAAAAATCTTCATGATAATTAAATTCAGGGGGAGCTTGACTGTTTGTAGGACTGCAATGAAAACTCTCATGCTATTCTGATTTTAACTTGCTTAAATCAGTATGCAATCTCATGAATAAACTGAGTAATCATTGTTTACACTACACTTGACTGTAACTGTTCCTTTTTTTGTTTGACTATGGTATATAAAATGGTGAGTTGTGGAAGGGCAGGTTACACTTGCTTGAAAACTCTCACTATGCGTGAGGATACACCTCCGCCAGGTACCATGAGGTCAAACTACATTTAGGGCATATAGTCAGGGGGAGCAACTTTGTTGTGTCATTGTTGCATGCATACAATCCTTATTTTGTCAAATGTTCAACTACTATCATGAATCTCCAAGTCACATCAATTTTGATATCCTTCTGATATACTTAGTGAGGAGGAGTAATTTCATACATCTGATATCCACTTGCATCTCATGTCTTGAGACCTATTGAAGAATCTTCTATTATATGATCTTGTGCTAGTCCATCATATAAAATTGGTTCAGGTTTAATGATTTCCTAGAGTTCTGAGGCAAAACAATTATGTAGTCATCAGTGTTCAATCTTTTAAATAAATCTTAATTAGTGTTTGCATGTACCATCATGTTTGATTCATTCTAAAATCTACAAACTCTACTCTCAAGGCAACCTTGGTTGAGATGCTTATACTATGTATTGTCTTTAAACATCATGGAGTGCTGGAACTCTAATCTGCAATTTTTTGTCAGAGCAATGATATTGGTTCACTGAGAAACCATGTCCCTTGTCCAAAGAAGACAAGTAGACTGAGTCATGAAGTGACTTTGTTAACTCTGAAGTAAAATGAAGAACAATCTAAGGCAGAGCAATGGCTCAGTTGTTGAGAAACATATCCCCTCATCAAAGAAAAAAGGTTAGATATGTCATGAGGTGATAATG
Source organism: Amorphophallus konjac (assembly GCA_022559845.1). Lineage (NCBI taxonomy): Eukaryota > Viridiplantae > Streptophyta > Magnoliopsida > Alismatales > Araceae > Amorphophallus > Amorphophallus konjac. The sequence goes on along the minus strand of CM040124.1, from coordinate 52,166,541 downwards.
CTCTCTCTGTTCTATTGAGGCATGATAGTCAGTCACACCAAGTACCTAGGGATACTATCATCTAAACAACGTGTATCCTTAAGACACAAGGCATGACTTGACTTAATTGCTCGAAAAAATCATGAGCTAGATAGCATAAAATGAAAGAAAAAGTGCTGTAATTTTGAGGTCCAAAAGAACTTCATGAGTGTTTAACCTCAATACTAGCAGTGTAACTCCCAAATAAGTCTTTGAATATGAGTAAGCTAGGGAAAGGAAGGTTACACATCATACTGACATGCAATTCTGGTTCATTTCTATTAAAACATGCATATAGATGTGCTTTCAATATCCTGTCATGTAACTCTCATATCATTAGATTTGAACCACACACTTTGAATTTAGATCATGTCATACGATTTGTATATTGGTTGACTCTTAAAATACATATTCTCTTTGTTTATGAGATTTGTATCAGCTTGGGAAACATCTGGCTTTTTCACAACCTTCACTCCTTATACAGGTTGTTCTTCTCCAAAAAATTCCTACCAACTCTGATCCTCTTTCTCTCCACCATTACACGTCCCATCTTTTTGCTAATGACAAAGGGGGAGAGGGTTCTTTTAAAGTTATTTATATCATTTATTTGGGTCATTTATTTGGGGACAATTGTTGAGGGGAGAGTTAAAAATTCTATGTACTCATACATGTGTTGTTCAATTCTCTGTATTCATGTGTGTTCATTTGGAATGAAATGCTTGAAATGGATCAGATTGAATTAAATTAACTCACAGTGTTGTCATCATCAAAAAGGGGGAGAATGTTGTATTCCTACGGTTTTGATGATCCCCAACACTATGAGTCATTAGTTTTGATGATCTCCAACACTATGAGTCATTAATATTCTCTCCTCTTGACTGTTGATTGGGTTAAAGCACAATTCCTATATTAAATCTCTTATAACAGATTGTTCAATTTTTGCAAGAAATGAAGCATAATGAACAAGCCCAAGCTACCTCACTTCAACCCATTTATACGTTTTCTGATGAGTAGGGTGAAGTTCAGACGGTTGGAAAACCATCTTGGAAAGCAGAGCATCAAGACACTGTTGACACTAAAAATATTCCCAATTTTTCTTAACTTCTGCTTCTGCATGCCTTAGGTTCTGATCGAGTGCTCTTGTGCCGACAGAGAAGAAAAGAAAGAAAGAAAGAAAAAGAATGGCGGAAGTCGAACAAAAGGCGAGACCAAAGAAAAAGAAGAAAAGAAAAAATGCTTGGCTCCAACGGACAACCGCTAAAGTAAGACTCGAGAGCTCGGAAGAACATTCGGGACAATCCCCGAAGAAACAAGCAGAAGCCTGCACAACGAGTACAAGCCGGACGCTTGGCCAACCCTCACAAAAGAAGAAAACAAGCACAGATGGGCCTAGACAAGTTAAATGGGCCAAAAGATGCTGGAGATAGGATGGAGGATCCCCTAATCCGGCGCGCTCCAAAGCACCTAATCCGGCGTGCTCCAAAGCTCTTAATCCAGCGTGCATGAGGCAACCCTCGCTAAACCGGCGTGCCCATATGCACGCCGGGTGAGGCCACGCCAGTTAAGGCTATATAAAGAGGGCTTTCGACCAAGAAAAAGGGGGGCCAAGGGTATGAGAGCAAAGAAGATTGGGGAACAAGAAAGGAGCTTCCTGAGAGCGAGCCAGAGAGCCACCATCTCTCCCGTCCGTCTGTCTGTAGAAGCCCGACGTCGGGGAAGAAGCACCCCTCTCCGATACTCTGTTTCCACAGTGAAAGGGCCAGGTGGGTTCCGCCGACTTCTCTCGGCCACCCCCCGCTGATTTCTCTTGTTAAATCTCCGTAGATGTATGTGGATGGAGGGGCGACGATATGAGCCCGCCTCCTTCCTATTTTCCTTAGCTTTCCTCCTCTTCTGTAATCAGGGATTCATGCCCGTCTATGTAATCGGTGGCCGGCCTCTGAGCGACAATGCCATGCCGCGCCGTAATCGCGTTGTATTGAGCCCTCTTTGGTAATGAAATAGATGGTATGGGATGTGGCAATGCTTCTGGATGTCTCCTCTCCTCTCTCCGAAACCCTCCAATCGATTATCTCCTGTCGTGTGTGTTAGCATCGAATTTTCTCTTTGTTACGGGCCGAACATGCCCTGGGGTATCCCCAAAGGGCTATAGTAATATCCCCCCTCCCCGGGGTTCTCTCTAGTATGTAGATTGCATTTTTTTTCACGCATCGTGTGCCTGCCATGTTTCTATCCGCCGGAGGTATACATATGCATACGTCTCTCTCTGGCTCTGGGATTGGCTTCTCACTATCTCCCCGTCCACAGTCATGGACTAGGGAGAGCAGAGTCGTCCCTATAACCTGTGTATGGGGGTCTTCTGTCATGGTCGTTTGCGACATATGATACATCCGGCTACTCGATCATTCACCCCTTTCAATCTCTATAAATCTACATGCTGGTTCACTAGCCTCGTGTACTGACCTGCTAGCATACTGACTCCCCTTTTATATCTAATTAGCCAGTATACCTCTTGAGCAATCGATCTCTATATCACTTCTTTCCTGTGTGCGGCTCGCTTTATTGTGTTCTGTTGGACTGAATAAAATAGTCTCAGGACCGGGGAGGGGGAAACATTCCTCTGAGTCACCACTGGATCATAGGGCCATGTCCTTCCATGGCATGTGCCTTTATGGGCCGTCAGGGGGTGAACATCAACATGGCTTATGGCCTAACATTAAATCCACTGCCCTTAGGGGACTAGTGGTGACCATGGATTGTGTGCCCCTTGTAGGCTAGCTCTTGGGGTTTCCTCCCTCCCTAGTCATCCCTTTTGAATCATATTTTGACTCATGGAGTGTTGGTGCCCCTCGTAGGCTAGCCCTCGGGGTTTCCCCTCCATCGAAGTCTGCCGGTCACCGTTTGGCATTCCCGGCTTTAAGGAGCGTACCCCAGATGCTGTGGGACTGTTTCCACTTCGCCCCCGCAACCCTCTGGGAATGGGGAGGTGCTGCCCAATTTTTGACTGAACACTTAGTCTGAATTGTGATGAATTTTCAGCTATTAGTCTATTTTGGACTATGCTCGAGTAGGAACCACGCATAAGTCTGGACTTGTCACGTTTGCAGGATATTTGGGACCTGAATAAACTCTTTAATCTTCTTAATTAACATCAAAGTTCCAAGAAAACCATTTGGACTTTCCTTTTAACCCAAAATAAACCAAACCTACCCTAATCCGACGCGCCCCTAAACTGGCGCGCTATGTTCCGGCGCGGTACTCCCCCCCCCCCATGCCGCTTTAGCCCCACACTCATAAACCAATTCAACTCCCTTGGACTCCATCCGGCACGCACTGGGTGCGCCGTTTTAGCCCCAACAATGCCCGCGCCATTTTAGGCCACCTCACACAAGCATCGACCCTCCAACATGCATCTACCTCTATTTATGCACCGACCTCCTCTCCGCTTGCACCAACCTCCTCACTACGTGCACCGACCCCCATTTGTGCATCCGCTTCACACATGCACCGACCCTCCAACATGCACTGACCTCCTCTCCGCTTGCACCGACCTCATGCATGCATCGACCCCATATATGCATCCATCTCACATGCATCGACCTCCATTTGTGCATCGACCTCATCTTTACACTGACCTTCAAAAATGTGCACCGACCTCTTCCTCATACGTGCACTGACCTCTATTTATGCCTCGACCTCATGCATGCATCAACCTCACCCCATTCATGCACCAACCCTCAAACATGCATGGACCTCATTTTTGGCCCCTGTCAAAGCCCAATAAAATATTCCAATAAATGCTTAATGAGTTTAATATTTGTGAGCCATTGAATGGAATGACAATAATAATAATAAATAAAGGGATAATAAATCATCATAAAAATTTGATGCATCATTATAATAAAAAAAATTAATCAATAATCCTCTTCAAAATTAAAAAAATAATTAGCTGAGCTTTCTCTCTTATTTATATATATGCATTCATGCTTGAGCGCATCTAGCTTTGCCTCCCTACTTGCCTGTCTACCTGCATGCTTCTTGAATATTTGTTATCACCCTGGGCCCCGGTATATCAAATGGTGATCTGCCAAAGGTCAGACTAGCTTTGACTAGAAGCTTTCATTATGCGTGATGGTGGTCCTCTGACCTAAATTCTCCGCCCTGTACCAGGAGCCGGCTTAATAAATAATTACTATCATACTGTGTGCTTGCATGCAATCACATCTTTTATATATTCTACAGGCCCCATGGCCTCTTTATTTTTGCGATTAATCAAGGGTTGTCCCTCTCTCAGAGGGGCGTAATTAACGCCGTAGCCTTTATGGTGCGGCGGGTTTTGGATCTCGACGCGATCACCTTTAATCGTCTGGTTAGTCAGACGGTGCGCATAATAAATTTGTCACTCAGTGATCGGCACACCCTACGCAAATAAACCTTTAATAAATAAATCATAATAAATCATAATAAAATATTTTTAATAAAATATATCTCCCACAAGCTGGCATGCCCGGAGGGACAAAGTTTATTTTCATCTTTTTGCCAAAATAGTGGGACCATGGGGCCCCCACTCAACTATTTCAAATGCTTATTTTCCATTCGTCTTGTTTCCCTCTTTGCAGGTCAAAGCAATGGCGAGCGGACTGTCTGGACTTGTTTTCGGCCCCCAAATCGTGGCCGACCATCCTGCATATGGCTACCTTACCATACCCACTACCTTCGGCATCTTTCCCCCGGTCGTTGGCTTACCTAACTTCTTGGGAGTTGCATCCGCAGGTCTCCTGGACGTGGAGAGTTCTGAACCTGCGGAGCTGAACAACAACAAAGCTGCGGCCCACCGAACTGAGAGCCGAATTAAGAAAACTCTACTAAAAAGTCCGGTGATTGTGGGCTGCCACGTCTACCATACTATTTGCCCGACCGCGGCACATAAGAAGAAGCCCACAGGGGGCAACAAGAAGTGCTCCAGAGGAAGAGTCTCTGCTACTCCCTGAAACCAACTTTCAGCCTCTGGGAAGTCCATGTTGATCGGGGGCATCCGAGTCTACTTCAATGGCCGCGGTGCCGAAGTTCTGTCAGATCGGATCATCCCAACTGTGCCCACTCACAACACCTTCCAAGTGCTAGCAAGCCAGAGGGTGAATTTTAATGACAGCAAGCAAGGGAGGCCAACCCCGAACTTGCCAAAGTTTAAGCAAATCTGGGTTCCCAAGAGTATCTGAGGCCCTGCACCAACCTCACAAGGCTTCAAAGGTTCTGCTGATGTTCCCAATAAAGGTGGAAAAAAAGACTAAGCATGCGGAGGAAGTCATGATTGTAACTCCTCCACTCGTCGCCAGGATCTGTGCAAGACAGGTCAATATCTCCAAATATTCAAGAAACTTCAATCAAGCTACCAAGCTGATACGGCTTTTGTTGTGTCCCTGAGGTCATTTGAGTCATTCTGTGGTCACATGGGTCATTCGACATCATTCTATAGTCATATGAGTTTTGTGTATTCTTGGTTTTGATAATGGCTTAACACTATTAGTCATTGTTATTTTCCACGCTCTTATGACTGACATATGTGATATTTTGTTCATGACAGAAATGCACATAAAAGCTCAATGTTGCACCCTCGCACGCGGATCGACCTGCGCGGTCAGGTCGCGGGGATCGACCTGCCTGGTCAGGTCGCGGGGGTCAAGGGGGCAGCGCCCCTTGCAGGGGTTTCCGGGGGCGGAGCCCCCGGAACAAAAATTTGCTTGAAGACTCAGTAATAAAACTTCAAGACAATCAAGGTCGATGCCACAAACATGAACAGGCGGCTAACGGACTCAAGCGACGGAGCTGGTGCGGCCAACGGACCGAACCGGGGTGACCCGGGCTCTGCCCAGCTGGCGGTCGATCGCCAGCACAGGGGCGGTCGACCGCCCCAGCCAGGGACCGCCCAGCTACAGGTCTGGCAGCTGGCGGTCGACGGCCAGCCAGTGGCGATCGACCGGTTTTCCCAGGGATCGCCCGGTTGTATGTGTTTCAGTGGCGGTCGACCGCCAGGAGCCTTAGGTCGACCGCCAGTCCCGATGCAGCCTTGTTTGACCTCGAAATCCACCTCGTGGCTAGCCTCTTTCCATGGATTTGTTTAATCAAATCTTACCTAATCTTCCATGATTTGTGGATCTGGTCTAGGGGGCATCTATGGACCATTCAAGGGTTATAAAACCAACACTTGAGGGGTTGGAAACCCTAATGCTTCAAGGGGTTACAAGGGTGGCTGCAAGGGAGGTTGCAAGAGAGCTTGGAGATGAGCTACTGTTCACGTGAACAGTAGTTCGTGAAGGTGTTCTTCATCCAATCAAAGGGGAATCAAGCTCAAATCAAAGCCAGCGATCTTCAAGGAAGATTACATCAAAGCAAGGCTATCAAGGTGATCCAAGGAAGCCGGTTTGATTCAAGTTCTTCAAGGGAAATCATCTACATCCATTCAAGTTCTTTCAAGCTCATTCAAGGTGATATTTCAAGCATTCAAACTCCTAGAAGCTAAAGAAGCAATCAAGATTCAAGGTAGCTTCATCATTTCCGTCATTCATTCAAAGAAGTTCAAAGAGAAGATCAAGAGAGAAGAATTGAAGGAAGAGGTACTGTTCACGTGAACAGTACTCCGTGAAGAACATTCATCCAATCAAGGGTGAATCAAGAAGATTGAGTTGAAGCCAAGAGGAGCCTTGTTGCTGATCAACATTCCATACAAGGGCCAATTCATTTTCACTCATAACTCAATCTCTTGTTTTAGTTCATTCACATTGGTTTCATTTTCATTATTGTTTAAACATTGAAAGTGTGATTCGTCCCTACCGGTGGTTAGTAGGAAGGCAATTGGAGGGTGTTCCAATTTGCGGTTGACGTCCCTACCAGGTGGTGAGTAGGAAGGCAATCGGTGGTTTCCGATTTGCGGTTCTGTGCGCTGTACAAGTGAAGCCTCACCGGGTTTTGGTGAGGGGTGGACGTAGGGTTGAGGATTCAGTCCGAACCACCTTAAAAATCCTGTCTAGTGTGGTTTGCTTGTGTGATTGATTCGTTCTACATGCATGCTTAGGATCGAATTATTATATATCTTGCTTATCTTGCTAAGTGAATCGTAGCATACTTGGAAGCTAGTTTCTATTCCGCTGTAATTCATTTTAACTAGCTGTTTAGAGGGCCGCATTGCGAAAAGTGGGGCTGATCTATTCACCCCTCCCCTCTAGATCCGCTGTCCACTACACAACAGCTTTCACATATGCCGTCTGTCCGAGTCCAAGTGTTATCTCTTGCTATTTCTCCAGAGTGTAGTCAGGAAGACATGACAAAGATGGTCCGTGAATATTTATGTAACTTCAAGAACCCCTCCCTGGGCCAGCAAAGATTGCTTCGTGTCATCAGGGCTAAAGAAGAAGAAAAAGACAAAATGTCACCCATGGGGGTGAATGAAGAGGAGAAGCAAACCGGGGCTAGAAGCCTTGAAAAGTCTCCGCAAATGAAAAGATGAAGATAATTTCAATATATGAAGGGCTGAATTTCCCTAGTCAAGCTCGAAGGGGAATCAGAAAGCATAAAAGAAGAATGCAAGTTCTCACCTTCAATATGACGGGGGTAATGGGCATACCCAACACCCTTTCAAATGAACAAGAAGAGCCAGCCGAGATTGCTGGAAGAAAAGACCCGATGACAAGACGAGACAAAGTTGAGGCTGAGCTACTGCAAGCCGCAAAGGGCAAGCAGGTTGCTGATGAAAGTATCGCTACTGTTGCAGCCAGAACAGTGGCGTCTGAGCAAGAAGGAGCATTCCCGTCTCCTCCATTTGAATATGCCTCCAGTAACACCCTCGAGGGCATCATTAATAAAATAGCTATGGACCCTGCCGTCCTGATGGCACTATAAAAGTACCAGCAAGAGATAGAACTGCTGAAGAAATAAATAAATGTAAAGGCTGAACATGCTATGGCGCCCGAGGAATCGGGGGCACGTCCTGAGCCATCACGAGAAGGCTCCAACCCCACGGGTGCTCCTTCACCGACTGTTCTACAATCTGCAGATAAGAACCGGGCTATTCCCGAACATCATTCCCAATGGCTCCGGCCAGCACGGCCAATGCCCCTTCAGATGCAGTGGCAGGCTCCCCTGTCAGAGCCTTTGCCACCCAATGCTATGACTTCGGCCTCATTATTGATGCAGCCCACCCACCTCTGCCCTCAACCAGGAGATCCAGTTATGATGGACAAGTTGATGGTGGAACAGATGATTGAAGCAAGGTTGGCAAAGAGGGGTGGTGTTGATTACGCCCCCTTCGACATATATGAAGTGCCATATCCAGCCCACCATGCTGCCAAATGACTGTCACCCGGCGTCAATAAACTCCCAATATTTGACAAATACAACAGGTAGGGCTCCCCGAAAGAACACATTGCACACTATATGACAGTCATGGGTGACTTGGCGGCGGACGAGTCGTACCTGCTGAAGTTCTTTGGGTCTTCACTAACGGGACCTGCCTTTGAATGGTACTTAGACCTGCCAGCTGGGTCTATCAATGACTGGTCTGACATGCAGTAGAAATTCAATGAAAGATTCCACGTCATCAAGGCAGAGGTGACCGTGGCTGAGCTATTGGCGGTCAAGCAAAAAGATAATGAAACGGCTGTAGAATATATCAAGAGATGGAGGGATCTCAGCACAAGGTGCCGGCGTCCTCCGCATCCAGAAGATGCAATACAAATATGCAAACAAAATCTGAAGAATGAGATTCTGGAAAAGATGATCGGAATAGAAATCCGGTCATTTGACCGATTAAGTGATATTGCCACGGAGGTTGAAGATTTTTTCACAAGATTTCCCTCCATTTCTGCCAACTCAAGTCATCAAGCCAGGCATGTTAATAAACAACCGATGCTGAAAGCGGTCCATGCTGTTAGCCTAGGGGCGAAAAGGCATAAAAGGATGCACAATCCTCCTCTCAATGAACCTGCTGGATGTCGGGAGAGGCCTCCTCCGCAGAACAAAACAAAGAAGCTCTATGCCTCCCCCCGAGATAAGACTCGAGCATTGTTTGAGTGGGCTGTCAAATATAGCAAAGTCATCCTTCCGAAGCCAAAGAGACCGGATGACGTCAAAAGGAGATATGATCCTTATTTCTACACCTACCATCAAATCCTGGGGCACCCTATTGAAGATTGCCAAATATTCAAAGACATCGCCCAAGGCTTAATAAAAAGAGGGGAGCAGCAAATGGGGGAGGACCGTGTCGATCCTCCACGCCCTCATGAAGTGCCTGCTACGGGGGCATCAATTAACATGATATCTATATGCCAACAGCTGCCTAAAGAAATGTCAGAGGGTTGTGCCTGGCACACTCATGAAGACTATATCTCATCGCATGAAAGGGAGCAAGAGAATTGGCGAGCATCGCCAACAAAGAAAAGAACAAGACCAGCTTCTCGCTCGACACTCGAGACCCAAATTCCCGGCGCCAAGGACCGGCCTACTCTACCTCTTGTAGTCTCTACCAGCCTTCGAACAGCCTCTCCAATGGCTATCAAAAGGCCAACTAACAATAAAAAGAAGAAACACACCCCGTCACGGGTACATGAAGAAGCTAGCTCAACCGTGGAACGGCTTCAAACCGTAATAAACGGGCTAGACGAGCATGAACATCTCAAGAGTCAGCCTATACAGCTCAAGAAGCATGTCACTCAAAGACGCAATGAGCCCCACCGGCTAATAAAAAGAGCTAAAGGAAATGCAAGGGTGTTCAATGCACCAAGCAACCCACTATGGGGACAGTTGCCAGCCACAAGGGGGAAGGAAAAGAAGAATACAAAGGCTAAAGCAAGATATGTTGCTCTCTCCTGCAACATTTTGTCAGCACCGTCCAGTGTGGCTCAAGCTGCTGATGAAGAAGATGAAGAAATTTACTTTATACCAAAGGGAGCAAATCAAGCTGAAGCTTCTGCCTCCCATCATGCTGTTGGATCCGGGAGAATATTAAGACACCCGTCAGCCAACAAGAGGGCACAATACCACCTTCCTCCTCGACTCGGAGGCATAAAACCTAGGGAGTTCATCTCAATGAAATTGGGTGCACCCAGCAACAATGACGGGACGCCACTAACCCCAATCAAACCGGAGGTAGAAGGCAGCACTCCCGGCCCCTCCTGGCAAGACCATGCCATGGTTGCGCTACTGCACCAGAAACAACAAGAGATTGAAATGCTGCAAAGGCAGCTAAATGAAATGAATCTAAGTCCAACTATGCCGCAATCGGCAGGACACCTACATGAGGCGACACAAGGTAGTGCTAGCTCACTTGAAGCTTCAGCACGGCCAGCCATGCTCCGAATGGTACATGATCTTACAGGGGGCATCCTCCCCCAACCACTCCATCATACAGTCCCCTGGGCATGTCTGGGGGCAACTAAAGCATCTCCGAAGACGGTGCCAATGAGACTGTGCATGTAGTTGGACAAGTGAAGGGCAGAACAAACAATGACTATGAAGATGGCCAAAGGGGAAGTCATCGAGGTCGAATTACAAGCAGCCAAATAAAATGATAATGAGTCCGTCATGGACTACATAAGAAGGTGGAGGAATCTTCGTGAAAAGTGTCAACATCCGCCGAGCCACGGGGATTCTATATAAATCTGCAAAGAGAATTTGAGAACGAAAATTCTACGATGGGTCATTGACATTGAAGTCACGACCTTTGAACAACTAGGTGACATCGCAGCCAATGCCGAAGCAGTTCTTGCAAGGCTCTGCCTGGCTCTGATAGTCCCGAGCCAAAAGAATGAGCCAACCGGCAAACACCTGGCACAAGAAGAGATTTGTGCCTCAAATTTTAAAGCCTTCGAGCAACAGAAGAAGAAAATGCAAGAGGCAACTACTTGTTCTGCCGCCGAATCGGTAAAACAAGGGCCCTCATTAAGGGGTAAAATGATGAAACCATACTCCTTTTCGGAGGACAAGACTAGGGCTCTTTTTGAGTGGGCCCGTGAATACGGTAAAGTGATACTTCTAGAGTCGAAGAAACCAAGCGATGCCGAAAGAAAAGATGATCCACGCTTTTGTCCTTATCACGTACCAAATGTTGGGGCATCTCATTGAGGATTGCTACGTGTTCAAGGACGTTATTGAAGGCCTGATCAAAAAAGGTGAACTACAGATGGGCGAGTACAAGGTGGACCCACCGCGCCCTCACCAAATGCCCGTTTGTAAGAGAGCTGGCCCGCGCGGCGTCACCACCTCAATTGCTCCTCACAAATCCGGCTGAAGCCAATGTCTAGCATGCCCGCATAGCTTGAATGCTAATGCTTGCCAACAAAAAGAAGAATGGCAGATGACACGAGATATGCCAAAAAAAAGTGAAAAAAAAAAGAAAGGAAAAGGGCATGTTCTGGGGGCAGGCACCAAAAAAAAAAGAAAGAGAAAAAATGAGCAAAAAAAGGGAGAATGCAATTTGCATATATAGACATAAGGCTCCGCCTATTGAATCTGAGATGTCATCTCTCAGAAAGTTGGATCCTTCCAAAAAAAAGAAAAAAAAAGAAAAAAATATAAAATAAAATGAAGGAGGCCTTGATGGCTGCATCTACCACGGGAGATACCACTCCCCTCATGTCTTGGTCCGTGCCAAATTAGAAACTACCATTGTGAGGTTGGTATGGTGGAGCGAACCACTTATCCCCTCTCTAAGGGGGTGAGCACTCTCTTGTGCACCCACCTTGGTCTGTTAAAGACAAATGGATGAAGGGTGATGGCTCTGCACTGCATTGCACTGTCAGCGCCATCCGAGTTGTCCGTTCAAAAAGAATGAATGAAAAACAAAAAGAAGAAAGGAAATTATGAGGTCAACAAGGCCTCCCCATCCGCCCCATAGGCAGAAGGATCTCTAGTAGCATTGCATGGTGAATGCCCAAGGGGGAATAAAATGACTGCGCCATCTGCAGAGGTGGGAAGACCTGACAGCCACAGCCTCTAAGAAAAAAGGGCCAAGAGAATGACACTTGGCGGAAGCACCGGAGGCCCGAGACGAAGCTATTCGAAGTATCTCTTGAATAAATCAATGTCGAAAGAAGATAGCTGTTAATATGATGCATAGCTATCACTGAATATCCCCAGGGGGACTATGTGATCAACAGTCCCGTCGACGCTAAAGAGCCCTCATTGGCCACTAGGCTGCCCGTTTCGAATATGGGTCCACGCCCATTGAGGGGAATGAAAAGAACAATCCTTACTGAGTCGGCTACACCCCCGAGTCCCTATCAAGCCAGCAAATAAACGCCATTTGGCTTCTAATGGCATGTCTCGGTACCCATTGGTCCCGTCGGGATTCATGGTGCCTTGCCATCTTCCCATCCTACGGGGGTACTCCCCACTTGTCCCACTGAGACTAACCTTCCACCCTTGATCTAGGACCTACGCTCCCAGCCAATGCATTCTCATTGCCTTTCGGCATTCAGCCGCAACAATACCATATTTGTCCCACTGGACTCTCCTATCACTACCTGTTCAGATTCCTTGCCCAATGTCGGCCCAATAAAATCTCCTTTTCCTTGGCTTGAGGCACTCCGCCCTCGCCAAGTCCTAAAATTACCCTTTGTCCCATTGGGCTGAGTTCACAAAGCCTTTTCTTGGCATAAGGCACTCTGCCCATGTCAAGCTCAATAATTCGCCCATAAGTCCTACCGGGCTGTGTCCATAAAGCTTTCCCTTGGCCGGAGGCACTCCGCCCTAGCCGAACTTGAAAATTACCTTCTGTCCCGTCGAGCTGGGTCCACAAAGTCCTTTCCTTGACCTGAGGCACTCCGCCCTCACCGAGCCCCAAAATTACCCTTTGTCCCACTGGGCAGGATTCATAAAACCCTTTTCCCTGGCCTGAGGCACTCTGCCCTCGCCAGGCCCGCCGGGCTTTTGGACATCAATCCCTAGCCCCACCAGCAGAATAAACAGTCAAATTCATCAATAGTCCCACCGGACAAAATATCCCGCATCCCATACGAGACTACGTCAGGGAGTCCAAAAAAAAAAACAAATAGCAAAAATAATAACAAAAAGAAGGGAAATGAAAAGAAGAAAGAAATGAATAAAAATGATGAAAATGAATGAAGAAAGGAAAATGATGATTTAAAATAAACTTAATGAATCAACAAACTCAATAAACCTAATAAAATCAATAGATTCAATTAAATCAATCAATCCAACGAGCTCAATAATAATAATAATAATAATAACCTTTAATAAACCAAATAAATCAAATGAAACTTAATGAACCCAATAAGCTAAGCAAAATCAATCAACTCAACAAATCAATAAACCTAGCAAACCAAATAAACCCAATGAACCCAATAGAGTCAATAAATCAATAAACCCAAAGCACTTGATAAACCTAATAAACTCAATAAAACCCGTGAGATCAATCGAATCAACAAAATCCAACAAACCCAATAAAACCCATCAAAATCAACCCAATGAATCAATAAACCTAATAAACCAAATAAATCCCAACGAACTCAACCAACAAACTTAATAAACCCAACAAGCTCAACTTAACCAATAAGTCTAATGAACTTAACAAACTCAATAAAACCAACAAATCCTATAAAACCAATAAACTCAATAAACATAACAAATTCAATAAACCCAACCAGTCCAAACAAATAAACCAACTAAAAGATTCCTTCACTTTGTCTCAGACTGTCTATCAGAGCAAAGTCTGCTGATCCCTACATATCCATAGGTCAACATCCATATTCTGTCCTGGCTTAGACGTCACCTCTTTGCCAAGTTGGTCAACTTCGACAAGACGTTGGGTTGACATCTTCATCTACACATTCTACCCTTGTTTCAGACCTTCCGTCTGAGCGAGACTGGTTGACTCTGACACCTCATCGGGTTGACATCAATATTTAGCCCTAGGTGTGGGCCTCTCATTAGCCTACAATCTAGTCTACCCCACCCCAAACCTTCTATCGGGGCAGGGCCCGTTAACTTTGACATTCCGTCAAGTCAACACCTATCCTACATTATACAATTGGCTTAGGCCTCACGCCTTTGCCAAGTTCGTTGGCTTCGACATGACGTCGAGTCAACACCTATCCCACATTAAACCCTTGGCTTAGGCCCCAGGCCTCTGCCAAGTTCATTGGCTTCGACATGGCGTCGAGTCAACACCCATCCTACATCATGCCCTTGGCTCAGGCCTCTTGCCTCTGCCAAGTTCGTTGGCTCTGACATGACGTTGGGTCAACATTCATATCCTATACTTTGCCCCTGGATAAGGCCTCACACCTCTGCCAAGTTTGTTGGCTTCGACATGACGTCGAGTCAGCATGTCACGCCCCGAGCCTTTATTATAGCGGAAGACTCACTCGGGGAGCGTGAACAGCCGTCATGGTAAGCCTCTTGCAAGCAAGAACAACCAGAGCGCGAGACAATCACACATATAAATGTAATTGCATCGAATTGAAACAAAACATCTTTATTTCATAAATGATCAATATTCAAGAATACAACCATTAATTCAATTTCCATCATCTTTCATTCTACTAGACTCAAGAAATAGGAAAATTACATTGACTCAATCTAGACATTATAAAACTTCCTAAGTCTTCGCTCTTGTAATAATAACATTCAATTGCCCTCGGACCCGCTACTTGAATCACCCGAATCCGAATTCGAACTATTTCCATCTCCTGAAAAACATTAGAAATAGGTAATGAGCACACTTGCCCAGTAGGTATCTTCGCATCAACATGAAGGCATTATTAAAGTAATTAACATTTTAGCTCTAGAGAATAAGGTAAAATCATGCGAATGCGAATCAATCATGCGATTAAACCAAAGTAACATGATAATCACGTAAGATAGAATGATCAAGAATGAACTAGCAAGAATATAACATGAACATGATATTTGGCCTTTCACGAGCAAGCATGTAACGAGAATGTACGAGCAAGCCACATATTCATCACACTAGTCTCTTTTGAGTACATAGTTCGTGAATTTCTGTGGAATATCAAGCAAGAAAGTCATGTACAAGAATGTCAAGTCGTGTCGTGGATCTTCACTTATTTATAAAAATAGTACTCCCAGCGTAATGCGACGTCAGTAGCATCATACCCCATGGTTTATAAAATAGTATGTTTTCAGTAATCAGTCGAGGGGAGCATAGAGCCCTTGAACACAATCAGTGCTCGATCGCATCTTCAGGTATAAATTAAGCTACTTCCACGCATGTAACAGTAAAGTATGGCCAAGAATATAGCAATTCTAAATAATGAAAATCAATGAATGAACGCTTCAATTCGAATATATGAGATCAAGAAATAGATTTAACGATGTTATGCTTATGAAAATAAATTGACAGCATAACAGTACATTCTCTTACCTTTCATTCATTACATTAAGTCTCTTTAATCATTATGCTAAGTTCTAGACTATCATTAGTCCATCTAGAACTTTAGAAATCAACCCTTGGGTCAAACCTTGGGTTAATATATGCAAGCGGTGTGACGGTCATCTACTGGGCCGTTACACTCTGTAATGCGCCAGTAGTGGGCCGTTACAGTGATCCGAGTCTAGAAAGACAAAAATAGACTCAGAGGAATGTGACAGTCATACAATGGGTCGTTACGTGAGCCTGACGGTCCAATGCAAGGCCGTTACATTACTAGATCCGGAAAATAATGATAGTGTATTCTAGTTAATGGGTTTTAATGGTACAACCAACTCGGCGTCCTAGTGGGAATCCCAGGCTCGCGGAGAATTACGGAGGCCTTGAAACAAGATTTCCTAGTCCATTGGAAGGAACATCCAATAGAGAGGTCCTCATGTCCATGAATGTGTTCCTATAGTGCAAAGTGTGAACTAATGGTCAACACACCGGAGTATGTGCCATATACTTATAGAAACGACTCTATTGATTGAGAAAGAATATATATATATATATAGACATATAATGATGTGAAATCATGATAAAAACTCTAGCAATGCATCATTCAAAAATCATATTTCTAACTACAAAACTATAGAGTTTTGGCTTCATAACCTAAAGTAACAATAAGATACCAAAGCATGCGATACCTATCATGAATGCTTAAATAACCTTCAATTCATATAACAGGTTAAAACTTAGATAACTAGACTTAATAATAAGCAAAATAAACAAGTCTTAGTCTGTCTTAGGGTTGGCAGAACATAGCCTCTGACGGTCTAGAAGTAGGGCGTCACGGTTATTGTGACGGTCAAAGAACAACCGTTACAGTTATGTAACGCGCCTGCCTAGATGCGTCAGATTCATCAGAGAAACCCAAATATAACAGAGCGTATGACAGTCTGTTGTAAGGCCGTTACATGAATGTGACGGTCCTACCCTGATGCGTCAGCGAGTCTGCTAACAGAAAATGATATAAAAACCTAAGATATCAACTCACATCATGTCTAAATCAAAACACCATGAGTTTCTAGACTTGATAATGAAGTATAAGCCAACTACATGCATAGGTATCATTGAATAGATGAATAACAAGTTTTAATTCTTCAATTAGGGCTAAGAGATACATGTGATGCATAGAACAAGTAAAACATGAAATTGATGCTCTACTATGCATGAAATTCAATCAAACCAGAGGGTTTATAGTCCTACCTGGTTGTTTTTGCCGTTCATGAGATAACCTACCTATTTACTTAGGCTTTAAACTTCCAATTTGTGCTTGAAAATCGAACCCTAGTTCCCTTCTTCCTGTGACTTTCCAGCAACTTCCTTGGGCTCCAACTCCGCGACCACTTGACCTAAAGATGTGAAATTTTGAGAGGAGTTAGTCTAAAGTATTGGGAACAAATTACTCTAAATAACTTACCTGAGAGTATGACTCCTTACCTTGATTCCACGTGAGCAAAAGTAGGGGTCGCGCAGTTCAGAACTAGGTCCTATTTATAGGGTTCTAGCTAGGGTTTGAGGATTTAGATTGATTCTAGAGTCCTTAATCTATCAAAACCTAATCTTTAAGAGTCCTTAGGGTCTTTATACATCGTTACAATTAGGTCTCTTGTGGATAGGAACATTGAGTTCCAATCTTTTTGCAAGTTCTTTCACCTACAGAACTCGTAGGCTGTGACGGTCGAGCCTTGATGTGTTACACTGCTGTGGCGGTCTTACGATAGACCGTTACAGTCATCGTATTCAGAATTTTAAATTTAATAAAACTCTTTTATCCATTATATATTAAATTATCTTATTAAGTAGTGTTTATCTTTTTAAAAAAATCCGAGAATAGGCTTAATAACCTTCTAGAATATGGGCCAAACTAAATGGGCCTGATCTTTAAATCTTTTGGATAATAATTAGATAGGCTAGGTTATCTTATTAGCATATTTGGGCCTTATAATGACTTATTAACCCGCTAATCCATTTATAAATTCATTTAGCCCAAATAAATTCCAGAAAATTATTAATAAATCCAGAAATTACTTATATAAATTCCGGGGCACTACACCCTCCCCCACTTAAAAAGAATTTGGTCCCCAAATTCAATATATGGATTGTGGAGAGTGTACTTACAGTTAAATAATTCTGGAAATGTTTTCCGCATAGCTGCTTCGGTTTTCCATGTTGCTTCATATGGCCATGTTTTCTTCCATTGGATCTTGACTATAGGGATAACTTTATTCCTTAATTGACGCACTTCTCGTTCCAGAATCTTTATTGGCGTTTGTTCGTATGTTAAGTCCTTCTGAATTTCTAGATTGTCATAAGTGATAATGTGATCTGGATCGTATACATACTTCTTCAGCTTGGAGATGTGAAATACGTCATGAACTCCTGCTAACTGTGGAGGTAAAGCCAGTTTGTAAGCTACTTCACCAACACTTTCAAGAATTTCAAATGGGCCAATGAACCTTGGAGTTAGCTTTCCTTTAATACCAAATCTTCGAATACCACATCATGGAGAAACCTTCAAATATACATGATCTCCAACCTGAAACTCCAAGTCACGTCTTCGATTGTCGGCATAGGACTTTTGCCTATCTTGTGCCATTTTCATCTTTTCTTGAATGAGCTTGATTTTCTCCGTATAATCTCTGATAAGGTTGGGGCCTAGAAATTGCCTTTCCCCTATTTCATTCCAACACATTGGAGATCGACAACTTTTCCCATATAGAGCTTCAAAAGGTGCCATTTGTATGCTTGCTTGATAGCTGTTATTATATGCAAATTCCACTAGAGACAAGTGATCATGCCAACTTCCTCCAAAGTCAATGATACAAGCCCTGAGCATGTCTTCTACCACCTGATTTATTCTTTCTGTCTGACCATCAGTTTACGGGTGAAAGGCTGTGCTGAAATTTAATCTGGTCCCTAGTGAATATTGTAGACCTTTCCAGAATTATGATGTGAATCGAGGATCTCTATCTGATACAATAGAGATGGGGACACCATGTAGTTTAACAATTTCTTTTATGTACAATGCTGCCAGGATATCCACATACCATAGACTCTTTATTGGTATAAAATGTGCAGATTTAGTCAATCGATCTATGATTACCCATATGCCATCGTGTCCACCTCTCGTCTTAGTTAATCCCATAATGAAATCCATTCCTATGCTCTCCCATTTCCATTCGAGAATATTTAAGGGATGTAATTTACTTGCAGGTCTGAAATGTTCTGCCTTCACTTGTTGGCATGTGAGACAGCGGGATACGAAATCAGCTATTTCCCTCTTCATATTGGGCAACCAGAAACTTCTTTTGAGATCCTGATACATTTTAGTACCTCCTGGATGAATGGTGTACTTTGTGTGCTTCTTCTAAGATCAATTTATTTGTATCTGCATAATCTTTTTTTTTAATAAACGAGACCGAGGAGAGACTATTGAAGGATAGCACAATGTGTGCTAAATCCTCCAATAGTACCCGGTCTAAATTTTATTGATAGTGGAAAAATTATTTACAAAATCTACGGGGCATACCCCTGAATGTGTGACAGCAAAGATAAAGGACTGAAGGACAAATAATCTCTATTTCCTCCAACTAGGGAGGCTAGCTGCATCCACAGTGGCACAACCACGAGCATTTCTTGGAAGGTCGTGCCAGCACCTGAAGTCCTTATTAGATCGGTTGGAGTAGGCTAATGATGCTAAAGCATCAGCAACTGAGTTCCCCTCCCTGTATATATGCTGCAAATTCCAGTTGTTTTTTGTGATTAAGTCCTTTATTTCGTCCCACCATTTACATATTCTCCATGGTGGCTGGTTATTGGATTGGATCAAATTTAGAAGGGTCTTGAATCAGAGTATATCACAGCTATAGGAAGACCGCTTTTGACCAGAATCCTCATCCCATCAAGCAGTGCTCTGGCCCCTGTAACCATATTGGTCCCCATGCCATAATAATACGAAAACCCATGTATAAATTCACCCCTGCTGCCCCTGATACATCCGCCACCTCTAGAGTGACCTGGGTTGCCTTTAGCAGCCCCATCAACATTTAAGGCATACCCTGAGCTGGGGCAGAACCATCTGATAATTTTGGGGGGCCTCTCTCTGAGTTTATAAGGAAAACTGTAAGTGTTCAGGATTTGCCTTTCACTTTCTGATGGTGCTTTGCTAAAGATCACCTGTTTCATGTAGAATTCAACCTGTCCTTTAATTTGTTGCTGAATGATTCTAGTAGTCGGCCCTTTTTCTTCATATTTGAATTTACACCAGGCCTTCCACACTTCCCACAAGATGAGCAGCATGGTGAGGATAGCCGCAAAACCATTCGATGATTTACTGTCGGCTGTACATATGATGTCCCAGCAGAAAGCAATAGTAGAGTTGGTTTATCTACATTTGGAGTCAAATAAAAGCCTAAAGGACCTCCACACCGGTTGGGCCAATTGACTTTCCATGAAGAGGTGGTTAATACACTCTTCCTGATTATTATTTCTGTAGCATACACATTTCGAAGGGAGGTGAAAACCAAACCTTTTGATGGCATTGTCCACAGGCACAGAATTATGAAGGACCCGCCAGCCAAAAAGAGATGCTCTTGGGGGAATGTGGGTTCCCCAAATCTTTTTCAAAGCCATTCTTCTAATCCCCTGAACCCGCACAGCATTGTATGCAGATCTGCTTGTAAATGCGCCATCTGAAGTAGCAGCCCACACACATTTGTCTGGCCTTGGAGATAATTGAATATTTCCAATTTTGTGAACAATGCTTTGGGGGATATAAGCCCATACCTGATGGTTTGAATTGGAGATGGCTTCGCTTAGAGTTACCTTTGGAGTGATGCTGCTAGGATCTAAAACCGTTCCACACCAGTTATCTTTCAAGACATCAATGTTTCGCCCATCCATTGGAATCCATCGGGTGTTAGATAACACCAAATCCCTGGCCTGACTGAACACCTCCCGTCGAACACCAGCAGGAAAGGGTGTTTGAATATTGCTGAGATGATCCTTTATGTACTTAGACTTGGCATACTGTGACCACAGAGAATGACCATTGAGAATTTTCCAGATTTGTTTAGCCACCATGGAAACTTGAATATGATGCAGGCTTCTTATTCCAAGACCACCCTCTTCAATAGGTTTAGTGATATTAGACCAGGATACCCAGTGGTGTCTCGGCCCTTCTTTACCAGTCCATAGGAAGTTGGCGCACAATTTGTTTATAATTCCAACGATGGTCGCTGGAAGACAAGATACACTGGCTGTGTAGACAGGAATTGATTGCAGAACTGAATTTATAAGGCATCTTCGACCAGCTTGGGATAGATACTTAGATTGCCAACTGTTTATCCTTTTGCATATTTTATCCAGCAGGTCTTTATAGTGTGATATTCTTTTTCTGCCTTCAAAGAGGGGAACGCCAAGGTACGATTGGAGCCCGGTTTTGTGTTGGAAGCCTGTGTTAGCTGACATCCTTCTTATGACTGCAGGCGTTGCTTTATGGGATATTATGAAGCTGCTCTTTTTATTGTTAACCTTTTGCCCGGAGGATGCTTCATAATCACTAATGAATGTCAACATATTTTTATGTTCCTAGCCATACCATTTAAGAATATCAGGGTGTCGTCTGCATATAGAAGATGAGTGATTTGTTTGCAGCCACGGGGGACCTGAAAATATTGAACTTTGCCACTGAGGAATAAACTGGCAATGCCCCTGCTTAGTGCTTCCTCAGCGATAATAAATAGTGCAGGGGCTAATGGATCCCCCTGTCTTACCCCCCTTGTTGATTTGAAGTATCCAGTAGGCGAGCCATTGAATAACACAGAGAACCAGCAGTTGGAGAGCATCATATAAATGAGAGAGAAGAATTTGTTGGAGAACCCAAATGACTTCATTACCTCAATCAGGAAGTCCCACTCCAACCTGTCGTAAGCCTTAGCCATATCTAACTTAAGGATGATGTTGTTTCCCCTGACTTTCCGACCTATCTCCTTCATCATCTCAGACGCTATTGAAATAGAGTCCACAATGTTCCTGCCTTTGACAAATGCACCTTGATTTTCTGAGATAATTTTGGGAAGAATGTCAACCATCCTGTTACTAATAATTCTGGAAATTATCTTATAGGTGAAGTTACAGAGGCTAATTGGTCTCATTTCAGCAAAAGTGACTGGTGATGCCACTTTAGGAATCATAGCAATCAATGAAGAAGTGATCCCTTTAGGCAGAGCCATGCCTTTGAAGAAACCCTGTATCACTGTAATAACATCTTGTGAAATAAAATCCCAACAGAATGTAAAGAATTTACCAGTATACCCATCGGGGCTAGGAGCACTGTCAGGGGCCAGGGAGTGGACAACTTCACTTACTTCCTTTTCATCAGGTATAGGTGTGAGGGCTTCGTTGTCCTCAGTGGATATCAAGGAAGGAATATGCTCAAGGATTTCAGTTTTAATTTCATGCTCAGCAGTAGTAAATTGTTGCATGTAGAAATCCACAGCTTGATCTTTGATGGCAGCTTCATCTTCACACCAATCACCATTCTCAAGTTTAATTCTGTGAATAGTCATTCGGGCTCTCCTTTGCTTCACATGGAGGTGGTAAAACTTAGTGTTTCTGTCCCCCATTTGAAGCCAATTTGTTCTAGCCTTCTGGCCCCAGAATATTTCCTCTAAGTGCAGTACCCTCCTAAGTTCTGCTTGAGCTGCTTGTAGAGATGATCTATTTATTTCCCTTGGTTCATCATCAAATGCATTCTCTGCTTGCATAACCCCCTCCTCAGCTTTGGTTTTCCTCTCAAAAATATTTCCAAACTGCTCTTGGTTCCACTGTTTAATGACTGGTTTGATGGCTTTAAGCTTATATTGAAGATTGTAAAAGGCATTGTGATGAATTGCAGGAGTGGACTCCCAAGCTTCTCGCACCACATCTTTGAATCTTGTATCCTCAAACCACATATGTTGCACCACAAATCTACCAGGGCCAGAGCTGACCTGTGAATGGTAAAGAAACAAAGGAGAATGATCGGAAGGCTCCCTCATTAAGTGTTTTACCGTAATCACTGGGAGGTGCTCAGCCCAAATGTCATTGAATAAAACTCTGTCCAATCTAGCTTTAATATTTCTTTCCCCACTCTGATTATTAGACCAAGTGAATGAGTTTCCCGTATAGCCTGCATCCATCAGCCCTGCCATAGCAACAAAACCTTGAAAATCCATCATGGAATTGATGAATCCCATAGTGCCTCCCTTTTTTTCCTCCGGTGATAGGATAGCGTTAAAATCGCCACCCAATAACCATGGTTTGTTGACAGTGCCACCAAACTGTAGAAGGTCTTGATATAGCTCTTTCCTGGTAGCCGCATCACAGGAAGCATAAACAAAGGTGGCTAAATACTCCCCACATCCTCCATTCTGCACCAGAACAGTCATGAACTGTGCATTCCTTTGCACTATCGAGACAGCAATGGAATTTTGCCAAAATACCCAAATCTTGGGATTATCATCTTGGTTGGCACAAGCATAGTCAACCTTAAGTCTTTGTCTTACACTATCCAGCCTATCCACAGGGAGCTTAGGCTCTATTATGCAAACCACTTGGATGTCATACCTCCTAATGTGACTCTTAATACTTCTCAAAGATTTAGCATTACCAATGCCTCAGATGTTCCATATTAGTGTGGGACTTATCATTGTGAAAGGGAGGAAGTTTGGTGTCCACCCGCTAGATGCTTGGCTTTGGCTCTCGTCATTGGCTGTTGAAGGTAGCTTTCCATCTGTTTAAATCCTCCATTGAAAGGTTTCATGGCTTCTAGGTCACCCACTATTGAATTGTCCTACATGAATATATTCTCTGCCAATGATTGGTTAGCCACATATACAATCCCAATGCCAGACTTATAAGTTGATAGTGCTTTCTTCATATTGGCAAGATTAATATTGTTTGAAGAACTGTTGTCTTGTCTGCCTTCCCCATTGCCATTATTGCACAGGTTTCCACTTACATCAACAAATTGAAGAACCTTAGTATTATCTGAGTTATCAACCTCTACATCTTCTGAATGTTCTGTTTCATCTACAAGAGTTGAATACTGATCAACATTAGCACTACCTATTGTTCTGTCTAAAGATAAGATCGGAGTACCCTTAGCAGCATGTTCCTGCAGAGCATTTATTTTTCCTGGAGGCAATTTGTTGTTTAACATTTGGGATGAAGGGAGCTCTACATTACTAACCTGCTGAGAAGTGGATGGATCAGCAATTCTTGCATGTTCCTGGACTTCCAAAGCCACCCCAAATTCAACTTGTGAATCCTTTTTACTACTAGAAGAGTCAACAGCAGCCAAGTTCGCATCATTAGGCGTATGCATTTCACATCCTTTCTCTGCCATTCCATCATACTCAGTTTCTTTTATTGTTTGCAGAACATCAAATCTGTTAGCAGTTGAGGCATCCTGTCGAGCATCACGAGTGCAAGACTGCCGGGGCTTGAACACCTGCACACTACGCATATGTTTCCCATCTGCCCGGGATTGAATAGTGGTCTGACTGCCCATCTTCCCTTTACATTCTTCTTCTTTGTGCCCGATCTTGTGACAAAGACCACATAGATGTGGCACTTTATAGTAATTCACTGGCTGCCAAAACCCGGTTCCATCCAAGTAAATCCACAGCCTTTCCTTCCGCGGAGCAGAGATATCAAGTTCAACACAGGCAAGAGCTTCCACTGTATCTGTCATCGCCTTTGTTCTATCATGAATTCGTAACACGGGACCAAAATTACCAGCAATTGACTTCATACAATCCTCATGATAGAGGTTAACAGGAAGCGCTGGAAAGCCTATCCAAACCGGAGCATTGGCCGGATCCACAGTAAAATCAAATGCCGGTGTCCACCTGAAGAATATGAACAAATATTCTTTAACATAGAGATTCGTTTGCAGTAGGAGCTTTAGGAAATCCTCCTCACAACCAAGACGAAGAAGGATATGCCTCTGGTTCAACCTGCTGATGATGAAATCCATAGACAAAGCCATTCTCTGAGCAAGACAAGCTTTGATCTCCGGAAAAGCCGGTCTGCCGTATGAACACTTCACGACGATAGCATTAGAGAGAGTTGCCATGGATGCCTGAATGTCATTCTTTGTGAGGAAAACCGCCGGCTCACCCTGATCTGTGAAGCTCGGCTCTTTCACAGGAATAGCAACCATAGGTATTCGGTGGTTAGATAGCAACGATTACGCATAAGTACGTCGAGGCCCCGCCACCGCCATCAATGAAGTTCCCCCGAGGAGACCTCCGTCAGAGCAGGGGGCGGAGGGGGGTCCACCCCCCTCGCCATGCATTGGCAAAGCACCACCAAGAAACCTACCGGCGGCGAGGGTTCCGACAGATGAGGTACTAAGTCTCGCAGCAGGCCAATGAAAGCAACTCTGAGGAAGTTCGGGAACCCTACCATAGGTGGCAGAGTATCGAAAATCGTGGGTACCGCCAGGTACCCGTGTGTAGCATGCGACATTGTATCTTCATGATCCGGTATACACATTCGGCCCTTAAATAGCAATCTTCCGTCATTAGCAATAGAAAAATCCGGCCTTTGTTCAATATTGGCCTTAATTTCTAGTAAAACTGGATCATCTTCTTGCAACTTGGCCAAGTCCTCTATCAATGTAGGTTGGGCTCGGATATTAGCTATGAAGCAATCTTCTTCCTTAATGTCAACATCTAAATTTAACTGAGCAAATTGAGGAATAATGTTAGTTACACTAATCATGAGGCTTGATAACATACCCATTGGTTTTCTGCTGAGTGCATCTGCTACAACATTCGCCTTTCCAGGATGATATTGAATAGCAAAATCAAAGTCCTTGAGATGTTCTAACCACCTCCTCTGCCTCATATTAAGCTCCTTTTGAGAGAATAAATATTTCAAGCTCTTGTGGTCTGAGTAGATCGTGAACTTTTCTCCATAAAGATAATGACGCCAAATTTTGAAGGCGAAGATAACCACTGCTAATTCTAAATCATGTACAGGATAATTTTTTTGTGACGTTTCAGTTATCTTGAAGAATAGCAAATCACCTTTCCCTTTTGCATAAGGACACATCCTAAGCCAATTCCAGACGCATCCGTATATACTTCAAATCCACCACCCTCTATTGGTAGTGATAAAATAGGGGCTGTGGTAAGATGATTCTTAAGACTTTGAAAACTCTTTTCACAGTCCTTCGACCAGGCAAAAGGATTTTCTTTTCTAGTAAGTCTAGTTAAAGGAACCGTGATCTTTGAGAAGTCCTTTATGAATCTCCTATAATAACCAGCTAGACCCAAAAAACTTCTTACTTTAGATACAGTCGTTGGCCGACTCCAATCTCTGACAGCTTCTACCTTAGAAGGATTCACATCAATACCTTCTTTTGAAATAATGTGGCCTAGGAATGAAACTTCCTTGAGCCAGAATTCACATTTATTGAGTTTGGCATATAGCTTGTGTTCTCTAAGTGTTTGCAAGGCTATCCTTAGATGTTCTTCATGCTCCTCTTTTGTCTTGGAGTATATCAAGATATCATCAATAAAGATGACGATGAACTGGTCCAAATATGGCTGGAAGACACTGTTCATAAGTTGCATGAATACTGCTGGAGCATTAGTTAACCCAAATGGCATTACTACGAATTCATAGTGGCCATAACGACTTCGAAAAGCCGATTTATAAATATCCTCTTCTTTAATTCTAATTTGATGATAACCAGATCTGAGGTCAATCTTAGAAAAGTACTCTGCTCCCGAAATCTGATCGAAGAGCTCATCAATACGCGGTAACGGATACTTATTTTTGATTGTAAGCTGATTCAGTCGCCGGTAATCGATACATAGCCTGAGGGAACCATCTTTCTTCTTGACAAATAGAACAGGTGCACCCCAAGGGGATGTGCTGGGTCTGATGAAACCTTTGTCTAGAAGTTCCTGTAACTGCTTCTTTAGTTCCTTGAGTTCTGTGGGGGACATCCTATAAGGGGCTATAGAAATAGGTGCCACTCCTAGAATGAGTTGAATGGTAAAGTTTACTTCCCTCTCGGGCGGTAAACTAGGTAGTTCAGATGGGAACACATCTGGGAACTCATTTGCAATAGAAATATTTGCTAGGACAATTTCCTTAAATTCGGTAATAATGACTGAAGCAAGAAAGGCTTCACATCCTTGCGAGATAAGTTTGCAAGCGTGAAGAGAAGATATAATGGTAGGATGTTTCTTGTATTTGATGCCAAGAAAAGAGAATCTTGGAAGACCGGGCTTTCGAAAATATATAATTCCTTTTCGGCAGTTTATATAAGCATCGTGGTCTACAAGCCAATCTATCCCTAAAATGGCATCATAACCTTTCATATCAAGGCATACTAAGTTTACGGGGAGGTTGTGTCCTTCTACCACTACCTCACAATCAGGATAATACTTGGTAAGCTTAGTTCCCGTTCCTAAAGGTGTAGTAATAGTAAGATCTGAAGGTAGGGAAACCGATGCAATTGGCAACGTTTTTGCAAAAGTGGTGGAGATAAAAGAATGAGAAGCACCAGTATCGAATAGCACGAATGCAGGACGAGAACAGATTTGAAGAGTACCTTCCATAAGCCCATCATTTAGATCCATGGGTGCTTCATCTTCATCTATAACAGCATTGAGGCGAGCCTGCCTCCCGCGTCCTCCATTAGCTGATTGATCTTTTATAAGGGGGCGATCTGGCACACGATGCTCCCTACTTCCACAGTGCAAACAAGCACCGAGGTGCTTCCAGCATTCTTCAGCCGAGTGGCCAAATTTCTCGTAAAAAGTGTACGCCGAGGCAACTTGCTCCTTCTCTTTCTTAACCTTTTTATTATTCTTCTGGGAACTTCCACCGTTCCCGCTCCTTGATCTTTTCTTGTTATCACGGCTTTTGTAGGGTTCCGTGATGCTAAACTTCTCCTTCTTATAATGCCGATCTGAGCGCCGGCTGGATTCTTCTCCTTTTCCTTTCAACTTTTTGACCTTCTCTAGGGTCCTCTCGTATAAATATGCCCTCTGTACCATCTCCGCATAAGTGCGGATATTTTGTGTCCCAAGTTGCTGAATAAAACCGGACCGTAACCCGTCCATAAATCGATTTGCCTTTAATAATTCTGTACTAATCAAATGTGGTGCATAAGGTGCTAGCCTGGAAACTGCAGCTCATACTCTGCTACTGACATCATCCCTTGACGAAGGGAGGCAAACTCCATGGCCTTCCTTTACTTCACATGTTCGGAGAAATACTTGGCGAGAAATAAGGTGAGAAAACCATCCCACGTGTGAGGTGCATCGGTCGGAGGTGCCGGGATCGATTTCCACCAAGTACGGGCATCTTTATTTAATTGGAATGTTGCTAGACGGACCTTCTCCTGATCAGTGCATTGAATAATGTCAAATATACGATTCATTTCATCTATCCAATTTTCTGCTTCGTCTGGATTGGAAGATCTATAGAAACGCGGAGGATTTAGACTCCGGAAATTGCGATGAAGGTCGCCAACCCGTGCTCCTGCCCCTGCCTGGGCCTTAGTTTGCAATGCCTGCGTAAGGCCGGCAATGGTTTGTTGCATGCCATTCCAATCTACGCGATGAGCCATGATAAGAATAATAAGGTACCTAAGAGAAATATAACAACTTGTTATTTCTCGTGAGACTGAAGGAAAATCAATCTTAAAGCTAATAACTATCTCATCCCGGGCTCTACCCAATTCTCTCCTGGGTGTGAAAATTTCTTCCTTAGTTCATAGGTAGGGGTCCTTAAACCTTGGACTTATCCTATGACATGGCTCTTTTTCCTAAATCCTGAAACTTAGGCTCTGATACCAACTTAACTGTCTGATGTGACACAACCTAAGGGTGTACTAGTAACAACCAAATGAACCTTGGACCTAGACTTGCAAGCCCACTTACAAATTGGCGGACTCGATGTTGGCGGACCGATATCGCAACACAACCCTTTTCCCGTGGTGACTAAATGATGGTAGGGTGGATTTGAGAGTCTAAACCATGCTGCTTAGGGTGATTGACTTGGCCAATGAGTTCCCCTCCCTTGGATCGGAGCACCCACATCAGTGGGGCAGACGCCGTGCCTTGAGGGTACGGGGGTCTCTCCTCACTCAATCCGCGGTGGCCACTCGCGATCGGGAATCACGGGATCGGGCACTCTCTTCCTTGCCGGCTGAACTAAGAGATGATACTAATAAAACACAAATATTCAGGGAGGGTTCAGCTTATACCTGACCGGTGTGAGGACACCGGCCCCGAGTCGGAGACGTGGGCGAGCGGGGAAGCGTGGGTTCCCCACACGCCGCGCCGGGGAAGCTTGATCTGCCCAAACAAAGTACACCACTACACCTCTCGCAGGAGGGGGATCTTGGGGTGGGGATTAAAGCAATTACAAATAATACTACCTCCACGCAGGGAGGGGCCTTCAGCCGGCCAAGCGGGATGGGGAAGGCGAGGCAAGAACAACGACTAATAGTGGATGCCGAGTCTGCCAACTGTCTATGAACAGAGACAGTGGGTTGGTGTTTCAGCTATAGATTCCACTCATGAATTTCTCTGATGGCGAGGTCAGTGGCAAAAGCTTTCTAACAGGAAGGGGAATGCTTCAGAATTTTTGTGATTTCTTCTGGAGAAGCTACCGATCGGGGCAGAAGATGGAACAGGACCTCTGTTTCTCGGACTAGCAGGGACTGACTTCCAACAGTAGGATGCAGAGGGTACTCCGGCCGCTCCCGTTGTTGAAATCAGGCGCCGTCAGAGTCGTTGGAATTGTAGTCAAGTTCTCTTCGCAGAAAAACTAACGGGGAAGCCTTCCGATGTCGGGGGAGGTCTGAGGACGCCGAACACTGCTGACAGGTCGAAGCAGACTGTGTTGTAGCAGAGTGATGCAGCAGAGGGAAAAAAATGGTAACTTCGGCCACCGGAGGCCAAATGGAACTCCGCTTCCTGATTCTGAAAATAGACAGGGAGAAGTAGAACTTTGTAGAAGAAATGGTAGACGGATTCCTCCGAGGTTTGACGTGGCAGGACTCTCAATCCGGTTCTGTTGCTCAGCAGGATCTGTTCCGCGCAGTCGGGGGAAAACGGAGTTTTCGAACAGCCCCGAGCTCCGATGAAGACGAAACCACTTCTGTTACGAAGAAGACCCGGAGACACTTCCAACGATGGCTCTTGTGTCTTCAAACTCGTCCGGATGGCATCGTGGTGGTCGCTGCAACAGACTGATTTGTCTGTAACCTGTGGACAGCAACCTGCAGCTCTTGTGTTGGCTTCTAAAGAAGGAGATGGGGGAGGTGTATGTATGAGAGGGGTGATGGGGTGGAAGAAGTAGTGTGTATGGAGGGATGGGGAATGCTAATGGAGATAGGAAGAGGATGGGAGGGGCAGTGGGGCAGGTCCTCAGCTGGAGGTAGGGGAAGGTGGAGTCAATGGAGGTGAATGGAGGGAGATGAGAGGGGCGACCAAGACTAGAAGGGAGGAGAGGGGGGCGGCCAAAACATGGAGGGAAGGTGGATTTCAAATTTGAATTGGCCTAGGGAGGTGGAGGGTTGTGTGGGAACTAGTGGCATTGCATTGGGAGGGAGGAGATTATGTTGGAAGTGGAGGAGATGCCACCTAGGGACAATGGAAGTGGAGTAATGGCAACTTGGGGAAGTGGAGGGGTATTGAATGAGGTGGGTAGCTAGTGGAGGTGGTTGGGGAGGGGAGGAGAGAGAAGGAAATTCGAAATTGGGGTTGGAGGAGAGAGAAAGAGGGGTGAAATAGAGAGATTAAGAGGGGAATGGGTGGGGAATCTCTCCCCTAGGGTCTCTCACCCAAAAACTAGAGGAATCACTCCTTAAACTAGATTTGAACACTCAAATAGAAGGCTTTGTATTCATTCATTCATTAAGTTCAAATGGAGGAAATGGGGTCCTATATATAGGAAACTCACATTTCTACAAAAGACCCTGACAAAAGACTCATTGACAAATAACCGAAGGGGTAGGGGAGCTCATTGGGCTAAGCCCGAAGAAATGGGCCCAATTAGCACATTACACATTCTAATGACACTCAAACATAGGAAAATAAATGCTAGACCTAGGGACATGACTCTAAAAAATTAAAATTACATCAATGACTCAAATAAAAATTACATTGGACTCAAAATTAAATGGCTAGACCATGCCGGATGAAATAGGAGGTGATGTTCTCATCATACTCCCGGGGTGCGAAGAACTCGACTCCGTCGAGTAAGAGTCTTTCCTAGCTCGCCCATGTCTCCACCATCGTGGTCGGCCCTTCCACCTCATAAGATACTGCTGGATTGCCCTGCTCCTGATGGTGTCGTTATGTTCAACCAGTATCAAATCTTTGTGCTCATGCCGGGCTCTCAAGGTTAGAAGGGGATTCTTATTGGTGGGGTCACTCTTAAAGGGGGGTATGGGCTCAATATCCTCGCTAGGTGCCACCGCGGGGCCCTTGCAGGGCACAAGGTCCGCCACACTACAATGAGGGTTGACCCCACATTCCTTCAGAAGGAACAACTCATTGGCATATATACTCAATCACCCCAAGACCTTAAGGGTCCAGTCTCACGATCCCTGAGCGTAAAGGCGACTCTAGGGAAGAGCCTCTTTATCCTGACCATCAGATAGTCACCCTCTTGGAAGTCTAGGTTTCTTTTGCGGGTATCAATTCGCCTTTGACAAATCCTTTTACCTTTGATGATGGGCTTGCAAGTATGCAATCCTGAGACATAGTTGGTGAATGCTGGCACTCTATTGGATGTTGGGGGTCCCGGGCACCCAAATGTGGACCTAGCATGTCTAGACTCCCTATGAAGATTAGTGAAGATAGGAGGGCCTGGACCTCCAAATGTAGCTCTATCATGCAAAGGGGTGGTAAATGCCGGGGGACCTGGACATCCAAGAATGCACCTATCATGCTTAAGACTCATGATGAATGGAGGTGGACCATTACATCCGAAAATGGCCCATTCATGCTTCCTACTTGACATGTGGGTGATGTGAATGAATGGAACCGTCTTATGAATCATGCCAAGTGATGTGTTGTGCCAAGACTTATGCATTCCTATCCCAAAGATCACTTCTATGTGTATGGGTGTGGGATGACCTTTGAACTTCCATGTAAAAGGGTCAAACATATCTAGGAAGGTGGGCATTATGGAGAGGGGCTCTTTCTTGCTTCCTAGGCAGACGTTATCTATGGCGATGGTTCCCTTTGTGTAGTCCAAGTCTTGTAAGAGGTGATCTTGGTCCAACATGGTTGGTTGGGGTAGGGAAATGTGAGTTGTGGGTAAGGTGGGTGTATCACATGGGTAACTAAGCTCCCATTGGAAGGAATCAAAGGGGTCATGGACTGGGCTTCCTAGAGGAAGGAACTCTATGTCCACATGGCCTATGCATGGTGGGTCATCCTTACTAAGGTCTTTAGTGGGCCAGTTGATCAAGGTACTTGGGATTTTAATGGTAGTGGAGTGGACCATGATGGGTTCTTCATCCATGGGGAGAATGAGAAGGAGGTCACTAGTGTAGCAACCAATGGTGAAGACTGAGGTGATAGAACCATCACATGGGTGGATGAGACTAAGTCTTCTTGGGTGGGCCGCTCCTATGGTCAATAAGCAAGTCAACTTTAGTTGCCATTCTAAACCCTTGAGGAGATCATCCCAACCATTTACCTCATAGTAGGATTGGAATGTGGTGTGATAGGAGTTAATGGGTGCTAATTGGAAAGGGTGCTCCATGGTTGGGGTTTGAAAGTATAAGGCATGAGGGATGGGATTTTGCTTGAGCCATTTGATGATGAGTTCTCCTACGGTCACAACCTTTTGCGTGAGATTGAGTGATTTGGGGAGGCATGTGTTTGTTTGGACGGGGATGAGTTGATGTCTTTCTTCCTTATTGATTGGGGTATGAATTTCCTTGAATGTGGGGAAGAGATTTGTGTTGGTGTCCAATCCCGGGGATTTGGTTTTGTGGGCCGGGTTCTCCTCATGTTCACTCATGACCTCATTCATTCTTTGTAGTGGGTTGAGAGGGCATGGTGGCCGGGTATGGGGCTCCGGTGGGTGAGGGAACAAAAGGTTGTTGAAACCATAGGCTCCCGGGAGATGTGGGGGATGAACTAGGCAAGACCAACGCAATGGGTGGAAGGTGGTATTCCGTTCATCAAGCCATTGTTTTCCTAGGATTATGCAAGGGCCTTTCAAAGTACCAATTTGACACCAAGCTCCATCAAAGTATTTGATCTCTCCAAACTATTTATGAAATTCAACGAAGACTAGGTCTCCGTTGTGCACAATTTGTCCGGTCGTAGAGAGGGTGGCTACAATTTCGGGGGATACCCAATTATCTTCTACCATGTAGATGAAGTCAATTTCTGTGGGGCTCCCATTAGGTAGGTATGCTTGGGATATGATGGGAATTTGGGCCTTTTGGTCTGTAGACTCAATGACAATGGGAGGTGGATAATGCATGGAACGATCTGATGAGAACTCTAATGCAAGCGTGCCCATGGACTTGACTTGATAGAGACAAGTCAATGACTTGCTCGGATACCACTTGATGTGACACAACCTAAGGGTGTACTAGTAACAACCAAATGAACCTTGGACCTAGACTTGCAAGCCCACTTGCAAATTGGCGGACTCGATGTTGGCGGACCGATATCGCAACACAACCCTTTTCCCGTGGTGACTAAATGATGGTAGGGTGGATTTGAGAGTCTAAACCATGCTGCTTAGGGTGATTGACTTGGCCAATGAGTTCCCCTCCCTTGGATCGGAGCACCCACATCAGTGGGGCAGACGCCGTGCCTTGAGGGTACGGGGGTCTCTCCTCACTCAATCCGCGGTGGCCACTCGCGATCGGGAATCACGGGATCGGGCACTCTCTTCCTTGCCGGCTGAACTAAGAGATGATACTAATAAAACACAAATATTCAGGGAGGGTTCAGCTTATACCTGACCGGTGTGAGGACACCGGCCCCGAGTCGGAGACGTGGGCGAGCGGGGAAGCGTGGGTTCCCCACACGCCGCGCCGGGGAAGCTTGATCTGCCCAAACAAAGTACACCACTACACCTCTCACAGGAGGGGGATCTTAGGGTGGGGATTAAAGCAATTACAAATAATACTACCTCCACGCAGGGAGGGGCCTTCAGCCGGCCAAGCGGGATGGGGAAGGCGAGGCAAGAACAATGACTAATAGTGGATGCCGAGTCTGCCAACTGTCTACGAATAGAGACAGTGGGTTGGTGTTGCAGCTATAGATTCCACTCACGAATTTCTCTGATGGCGAGGTCAGTGGCAAAAGCTTCGTAACAGGAATGGGAATGCTTCAGAATTTTTGTGATTTCTTCTGGTGAAGCTACCGATCGGGACAGAAGATGGAACAGGACCTCTGTTTCTCGGACTAGCAGGGACTGACTTCCAATAGTAGGATGCAGAGGGTACTCCGGCCGTTCCCTTTGTTGAAATCAGGCGCCGTCAGAGTCGTTGGAATCGTAGTCAAGTTCTCTTCGCAGAAAAACTGACGGGGAAGCCTTCCGATATCGGGGGAGGTCTGAGGACGCCGAACACTGCTGACAGGTCGAAGCAGACTGTGTTGTAGCAGAGCGATGCAGCAGAGGGAAAAAAATGGTAACTTCGGCCACCAGAGGCCAAATGGAACTCCGCTTCCTGATTCTGAAAATAGACAGGGAGAAGTAGAACTTTGTAGAAGAAATAGTTGACTGATTCCTCCTATGTTTGACGTGGCAGGACTCTCAATCTGGTTCTGTTGCTCAGTAGGATCTGTTCCGCGCAGTCGGGGGAGAACGGAGTTTCTGAACAGCCCCGAGCTCCGATGAAGACGAAACCACTTCTGTTGCGAAGAAGACCCGGAGACGCTTCCAACGATGGCTCTTGTGTCTTCAAACTCGTCCGGATGGCATCGTGGTGGTCGCTGCAACAGACTGATTTGTCTGTAACCTGTGGACAGCAACCTGCAGCTCTTGTGTTGGCTTCTAAAGAAGGAGATGGGGGAGGTGTATGTATGAGAGGGGTGATGGGGTGGAAGAAGTAGTGTGTATGGAGGGATGGGGAATGCTAATGGAGATAGGAAGAGGATGGGAGGGGCAGTGGGGCAGGTCCTCAGCTGGAGGTAGGGGAAGGTGGAGTCAATGGAGGTGAATGGAGGGAGATGAGAGGGGCGACCAAGGCTAGAAGGGAGGAGAGGGGGGCGGCCAAAACATGGAGGGAAGGTGGATTTCAAATTTGAATTGGCCTAGGGAGGAGGAGGGTTGTGTGGGAACTAGTGGCATTGCATTGGGAGGGAGGAGATTATGTTGGAAGTGGAGGAGATGCCACCTAGGGACAATGGAAGTGGAGTAATGGCAACTTGGGGAAGTTGAGGGGTATTGAATGAGGTGGGTAGCTAGTGGAGGTGGTTGGGGAGGGGAGGAGAGAGAAGGAAATTCGAAATTGGGGTTGGAGGAGAGAGAAAGAGGGGTGAAATAGAGAGATTAAGAGGGGAATGGGTGGAGAATCTCTCCCCTAGGGTCTCTCACCCAAAAACTAGAGGAATCACTCCTTAAACTAGATTTGAACACTCAAATAGAAGGCTTTGTATTCATTCATTCATTCCTTAAGTTCAAATGGAGGAAATGGGGTCCTATATATAGGAAACCCACATTTCTACAAAAGACCCTGACAAAAGACTCATTGACAAATAACCGAAGGGGTAGGGGAGCTCATTGGGCTAAGCCCGAAGAAATGGGCCCAATTAGCACATTACACATTCTAATGACACTCAAACATAGGAAAATAAATGCTAGACCTAGGGACATGACTCTAAAAAATTAAAATTACATCAATGACTCAAATAAAAAATTACATTGGACTCAAAATTAAATGGCTAGACCATGCCGGATGAAATAGGAGGTGATGTTCTCATCACTGTCATGCC
Organism: Amorphophallus konjac; assembly: GCA_022559845.1. Lineage (NCBI taxonomy): Eukaryota > Viridiplantae > Streptophyta > Magnoliopsida > Alismatales > Araceae > Amorphophallus > Amorphophallus konjac. The sequence continues at coordinate 52,131,075 of CM040124.1, read as the reverse complement.
CCGAGCCTTTATTACAGTGGAAGACTCGCTCGGGGAGCGCGAACAGCCGGCATGGTAAGCCTCTTGCAAGCAAGAACAACCAGAGCGCGAGACAATCACACATATAAATGTAATTGCACCGAATTGAAACAAACTCCATCTTTATTTCATAAATGATCAATATTCAAGAATACAACCATTAATTCAATTTCCATCATCTTTCATTCTACTAGACTCAAGAAATAGGAAAATTACATTGACTCAATCTAGACATTATAAAACTTCCTAAGTCTTCGCTCTTGTAATAACAACATTCAATCGCTCTCGGACCCGCTACTTGAATCACCCGAATCCGAATTCGAACTATTTCCATCTCCTGAAAAATATTGGAAATAGGTACTGAGCACACTTGTCCAGTAGGTATCTTCGCATCAACATGAAGGCATTATTAAAGTAATTAACATTTTAGCTCTAGAGAATAAGGTAAAATCATACGAATGTGAATCAATCATGCGATTAAACCAAAGTAACAAGATAATCACGTATGATAGAATGATCAAGAATGAACTAGCAAGAATATAACATGAACATGATATTTGGCCTTTCACGAGCAAGCATGTAACGAGAATGTACGAGCAAGCCACATATTCATCACACTAGTCTCTTTTGAGTACATAATTCGTGAATTTCTGTGGAATATCAAGTAAGAAAGTCATGTACAAGAATGTCAAGTCGTGTCGTGGATCTTCACTTATTTATAGAAATAGTACTCCCAGCGCAATGCGACGTCAGTAGCATCATACCCCATGGTTTATAAAATAGTATGTTTCCGGCAATCAGCCGAGGGGACTAGCATAGAGCCCTTGAACATAATTAGTGTTCGATCGCATCTTCAGGTATAAATTAAGCTACTTCCATGCATGTAACAGTAAAGTATGGCCAAGAATATAGCAATTCCAAATAATGAAAATCAATGAATGAACGCTTCAATTCGAATATATGAGATCAAGAAATAGATTTAACGATGTTATGCTTATGGAAATAAATAGACAGTATAACGGTACATTATCTTACCTTTCATTCATTACATTAAGTCTCTTTAATCATTATGCTAAGTTCTAGACTATCATTAGTCCGTCTAGAACTTTAGAAATCAACACTTGGGTCAAACCTTGGGTTAATATATGCAAGCGGTGTGACGGTCATCTACTGGGCCGTTACATTCTGTAATGCACTAGTAGTGGGCCGTTACAGTGATCCGAGTCTAGAAAGATAAAAATAGACTCAGAGGAATGTGACGGTCATACAATGGGCCGTTACGTGAGCCTGACGGTCCAATGCAAGGCCGTTACATTACTAGATCCAGAAAACAACGATAGTGTATTCTAGTTAATGGGTTTTAATGGTACAACCAACTCGGCGTCCTAGTGAGAATCCCAGGCTCGCGGAGAATTATGGAGGCCTTGAAATAAGATTTCCTAGTCTATTAGAAGGAATATCCAATAGAGAGGTCCTCATGTCCAAGAATGTGTTTCTATAGTGCAAAGTGTGAACTAATGGTCAACACACCGGAGTATGTGCCATGTACTTATAGAAACGACTCTATTGATAGAGAAAGAATATATATATATATATAGACATATAACGATGTGAAATCATGATAAAAACTCTAGCAATGCATCATTCAAAAATCATATTTCTAACTACAAAACTATAGAGTTTTGGCTTCATAACCTAAAGTAAGAATAAGATACCAAAGCATGCGATACCTATCATGAATGCTTAAATAACCTTCAATTCATATAACAGGTTAAAACTTTGATAACTAGACTTAATAATAAGCAAAAGAAACAAGTCTTAGTCTGTCTTAGGGTTGGCAGAACATAGCCTCTGACGGTCTAGAAGTAGGGCGTCACGGTTATTGTGACGGTCAGAGAATAGCCGTTACAATTATGTAACGCGCCTGCCTAGATGCGTCAGATTCATCAGAGAAACCCAAATATAACAGAGCGTATGACGGTCTGTCGTAAGGCCATTACATGAATGTGACGGTCCTACGTTGATGCGTCAGCGAGTCTGCTAACAGAAAACAATATAAAAACCTAAGATATCAACTCACATCATGTCTAAATCAAAACACCATGAGTTTCTAGACTTGATTATGAAGTATAAGCCAACTACATGCATATGTATCATTGAATAGATGAATAACAAGTTTTAATTCTTCAATTAGGGCTAAGGGATACATGTGATGCATAGAACAAGTAAAACATGAAATTGATGCTCTAGTATGCATGAAATTCAATCAAACCAGAGGGTTTATAGTCCTACCAGGTTGTTTTTGCCGCTCATGAGATAACCTACCGCTTTACTTAGGCTTTAAACTTCCAATTTGGGCTTGAAAACCGAACCCTAGTTCCCTTCTTCCTGTGACTTTCCAGCAACTTCCTTGGGCTCTAACTCCACGACCTCTTGACCTAAAGATCTGAAGTTTTGAGAGGAGTTAGTCTAAAGTATTGGGAACAAATTACTTTAAAGTTTAGATTCTCCTATTTTTATGGCCATGGTACCAATATCATGGCAGAATGCAGGGCGCTACTTGATGGTTTGAGACTTGCTATACAATACAACTTAAAGCTCTCTATGATATACTCTGACTCGATGATGATTGTGCAATTGTTAAAGGCTGGCTCTAAACCACCTTGGTCCATCCTACCTTGGTGGGATTCTCTGCTTCGCATCTATAGCCAGGTCCGCGCTCCGATTCTCCATTGCTATAGGGAATGCAACTATGTGGCAGATGCATTAGCTAATGCGGCGTTGGTTGGGGAGAACAATTCTGAATTTTTTCATTGGCGGCAACTGCCATGGCAAGCAAGAGGTGCTATCATTCTTGATGCAGCTGGCTTGCCCTCAATCAGAGTTTTTCATCCTACTTAGTGCCTTGCAGATTTGGACCTTGGTGTGCCAAGCGTGGTCATAGAATGGGATAGATTTTGTTGGTTGCTCTCATTCAGGGGTATGCCCCGGTGTTTTTGTAAGACTTTTCTCCTCTAGTTAATATATTCTTTCTTTGAATTAAAAAAAAAACAAATTTCTCTAAAGAACTTACCCGAGATTATGACTCCTTACCTTGATTCCACGCGAGCAAAAGTAGGGGTCGTGCAGTTCAAAACTAGGTCCTATTTATAGGGTTCTAGCTAGGGTTTGAGGATTTAGATCGATTCTAGAGTCCTTAATCTATCAAAACCTAATCTTTAAGAGTCCTTAGGGTCTTTATACATCGTTACAATTAGGTCTCTTGTGGATAGGAACATCAAGTTCCAATCTTTTTGCAAGTTCTTTCACTTACGGAACTCGCAGGCTGTGACGGTCGAGCCTTGATGCGTTACACTGCTGTGGCGGTCTTACGATAGACCGTTACAATCATCGTATTCAGAATTTTAAATTTAATAAAATTCTTTTATCTATTATATATTAAATTATCTTATTAAGTAGTGTTTATCTTTTTAAAAAAATCAGAGAATAGGCTTAATAACCTTCTAGAATATGGGCCAAACTAAATGGGCCTGATCTTTAAATCTTTTGGATAATAATTAGATATGCTAGGTTATCTTATTAGCATATTTGGGCCTTATAATGACTTATTAACCCGCTAATCCATTTATAAATTCATTTAGCCCAAATAAATTCCAGAAAATTATTAATAAATCCAGAAATTACTTATATAAATTCCGGGGCACTACACAGCACCTATCCTACATTATACCCTTGGCTTAGGCCTCACGCCTTCGCCAAGTTTGTTAGCTTCGACATGATGTCGAGCAAACACCTATCCCACGTTATGCCCTTTGCTTAGGCCTCATGCCTTTACCAAGTTCGTTGACTTTGACAGGACGTCAAGCCAACACCTATCTTATATTCTACCTTTGGTTCAGGCCTCACGCCTTTTCCAAGTTGGTTGACTTTGGCAAGTCTGTCAAGTCAACGACCATATTCTGCCCTAGCCCAGACCCTTCGTCTCTTCCAAGCTGGTCATGTTCGACATGATGTCGAGACGACAACAATGCTTTATTAATGCCCTTTCCTAGACATACCGCCTAGGCAAGGTTTGTTGACTCCGACATCCCGTCAGGTTAACGTTCATATTCTACCTCTGGCTCGGACCTTGCAACCAGTCAGTCAACAAAAAGACCCTTTTTACCTTTGGCTTGGACCTCTCGTCCAGCCAGACAACAAAAAGACCCCTTCACTTTGGCTCGGACCTTCCGACCGACCAAAGAACAAATACCCCTTTGCCTTTGGTTTGGACCTTCCGTCTAGCCAGAGAACAAAAAGACCCCTTTCACCTCTGGCTCGGACCTTTCGTCCAGTCCGTCAACAAAAAGACCTTTTCACTTTTGGCTCGGACCTTCCGTCCGACCATACAACAAAAAGACCCTTTTACCTTTGGCTCAAACCTTCCATCTGACCATACAACAAAAAGACCCCTTTACCTCTGGCATGGACCTTTCATCCAATCAGTCAACAAAAATACCCTTTCACTTTTGGCTCGGACCTTCCGTCCGACCATACAACAAAAAGAGCCTTTTACCTTTGGCTCGGACCTTCCGTCTGACCATACAACAAAAAGACCCATTTACCTCTGGTGCGGACCTTTCATCCAGTTAGTCAACAGAAAGACCCTTTCACCTTTGGTCCTGGCCTCCCGTATGACCATACAACAAAAAGACCCTTTTACCTCTAGCTCATGACCTTTTGTCCAGCCAGACAACAAAAAGACCCCTTCACCTTTGGCTTGGGCCTCCCGCCTAGCCAGAAAACAAAAGATCCTTTCTACTTGTGACTCTACCCTTCCATCTAGTTGAAGAACAAAAAGACTCCTTCTTGTACGATGTCATGACTTTACGTCTAAGCCGTTAAATATTCTTGTCCGGCGTCATGGCTTTCCACCTAAGCCGGTAGATATTCTGCCTTGGCGTCATGGCCTTCGGCGTAAGCCAAATTGTACGGCGTCATGACTTTATGTTTAAGCCGTTAAATATTCTTGTCCGGCGTCATAGCTTTCCGCCTAAGCCGATAAATATTCAGCCTTAGCGTCATGCCTTTCCACCTAAGCCAAGTTGTACGGCGTCATGACTTTACGTCTAAGCCGTTAAATATTCTTGTCCGGCATCATGGCTTTCTGCCTAAGCCGGTAAATATTCTGCCTTGGCGTCATGGCCTTCCGCCTAAGCCAAGTTCTACGGTGTCATGACTTTACGTCTAAGCCGTTAAATATTCTTATCCGGCATCATGGCTTTCCGCCTAAGCCGGTAAATATTCAGCCTTGGCGTCATGGCCTTCCGCCTAAGCCAAGTTGTACGGCGTCATGACTTTACGTCTAAGCCGTTGTTGTACCCGGATTATTCCCCAGCAAAATAACCAGAAATAAGGTATCGGGAATTTCCTCGAACACCTTCAAGGCATAGGCTACCCAGCCCCTCCGACAACCTAGTGGCCCCGACCAACGGCCCCAACCCACTAGCCGAAGCGTACGGTGGCACTAGCAATCGATCGGGACCACTCCCGACTCCTAAGTTGCGGACTTTGCCCGCCTTCTACACGACCACCCGGGCCATCCCGGAGACACTCCGACTACAAGCCATGCCACATGGCACTCAGTGAAAAGGCTAGGGGCCTACCTCAGAACACCTTCCCCCAACCCTCCAAGGCAAAGGGAGACCTAAATAGGTCAACCACAGGCTTATGAGGCCCGTAGTACGCGTGTACGGCTCACACACGTGTGTTCGGCATTCTGTCGAACACCTTGTGGGCGCACGTGTTTCAACCTGTCACGCCCCGAGCCTTTATTACAGTGGAAGACTCGCTCGAGGAACGTGAACAACCGGCATGGTAAGCCTCTTGCAAGCAAGAACGATCAGAGCGCAAGGCAATCACACATAAGATTGTAATCACACAATATTTACTCAACTTCAACTTTCATTAATAATCAAATCCAATATTCGAATACAACCACTAATTCAACTTCCATCATGCTAGACTCAAGAAATAAAAAATTACATAGACTAGATCTAAACAATGTAAACTTCCTAAGTCTTCGCTCATTCTTTATTCACTCTCGGATCTGCTATTTGAAAATTCTGAATCCGAACCCGACTCACTTCCATTTCCTGAAAAAGATTAGAAATAGGTCATGAGCACACTTACCCAGTAGGTATCTTCGCATCAACATGAAGGCACTATTAAAGTAATTAATATTTTTACTCTAGAGGAATAAGGTAAAATCATGCGAATGCGATCAATCATGCGATTAAACCAAGTAACAATATGATCATGTAAGATAGAATGAACAAGTATGAACTAGCAAGAATGTAATAAGAATGTACAAGAATGTAGCATGGCCTTTCATGAACAAGAATATAACGAGAATGCACTTTCACTTTTCACTTTCATAACCATAAAGGTTACGCACTAGAATGTCAATCACGTAGAAATTCACTAGATTTTCACGAGTGCTCATGGATTTCACTTATTTATAAAGAAAGTACTCCCAGCGCAATGCGACGCCAGTAGCATCATACCCCATGGTTTATAATAGTATGTTTTCGACAATCAGCCGAGGGGACTAGCATAGAGCCATGGACACAATCAGCACCCGAACTGCATCTTCACGTATAAATCAAGCTACTTCCATGAGTGTAACAATAAAGTGTGGCCAGTAATATAAAAATTTCAATCAATAAGCTCATGACAACAACTATCAAAGAGTGCATGCTTCAATTAAGAATATGAGAGATCAAGATTGACTTATACTATGTTATGCTTATGGAAACAAATCGGCAGCATAACGGTATATTTCTTAACTTCCATTCATTATATTAAGCTTCTTGATCGATATGATAAGTCCTACACCATTATCAAGCCACCTAGGAACTTAGAATATCAACCCTTGGGTCAAACCTCAGGTTAATGTACTCAAGAACTATGACGGTCTTGTACTGGGCCGTTACATAACGTGACGCTCCAGTATTGGGCCGTTACAATGATCAAAATCTTGAAACAAGAAATTGGACTCAGTACAATGTGATGGTCGTTTATTGGGCTATAAGATGAGCCTGACGGTCCAACCTTGATCCGTTACATCTCCAGCAACCAGAAACCATCGATAGTGTTTTCTAATGATTGGGCTTTCATGGTACAACCAACTCGGTGTCCTAGTGGGAATCCCAGGCTCGCAGAGAATTACGGAGGCCTTGAAACAAGATTTCCTAGTCCATTGGAAGGAATATCCAATAGAGAGGTCCTCATGTTCAAGAATATGTTCCTATAGTGCAAAGTGTAAACTAATAGCCATATACTAGAATATATGCCATGTACTTAAAGAAAATGACTCCATAGATAGAAAAGACTGTGTGGCGATGTCAAACCATGATAAAAACTCCGTCACTACATCATTTAAAATCATAGTGTAAATACAAAACTATAGAGTTTAGCTAATGAAATTAACATATGTTTGAAATAACTAGAGATGCATTTACCATGCAATTTCTATCATAAATTGATCAATAACTCAAGGTCATGAAAATAGTTCAAAACTTAGATAACTAAGCTTATTTATAAGTAAATTTGATTGTTCTTCAATTCTGTCTTGAATTGACTGAACAAAGTACTCTGGCGATCTAAGATGGGGCATCACAGTTTTGTGACGGCTTATCGTGGGGCTGTCAGAGTGTTGTAATGCACCGATTTTGGACCGTCAGAGATAACAGAGGAATTTAAATACAACAGAGGGTGTGACGGCTTATCGTAAGGCCGTTATATCATGTGACGGTCTTACCTTAATCCGTCAGAGCTTCTGCTGACAGTAAAAAGAATGATCTAAGGTTTAAAATATCTCATGTTAGAAGAATCAAAATAGCTAACTATTCTAGTCATGAAAAACGAAGTATAGGCCATCTAGATGCATAGGTTACAGTGATTTGAACAAGATAATATCTTTTATCTTTGATTAAGGCTCAAGACATGCATGTATGCATAGGTCAAACTAAAACATGAATTCATTGTCTAGAATGCATGAAATCAATCAAAATCAGAGGGCTTTTATCCCTAACATGATGTTCTTGCCATTCATGAGATGACCTACCTCTTTTCTGGGCTTTAATCTTCCAATTTGGGATTGCAAGACACGCCCTAATCCTTCCCTTCCTGTGGGTTTTCAGCAAATTCACGTCGCTCTAACTCCTCAACCTCTTGACCTAAGGACCTGAAATTTGGAGGTTTGGAAGATGAAACTAAGGGGAATAAAAAGTTCTAAAGAATCAAACCCTAAATACCTCGTTTTGATGATCTAATTCCCTGATCTTCAGTGGATCTTTGCTCAGATTCCTGGGTTGCAAAGGTCGTACCAGCAACTTGGGAAGCTTCTAACTTCTTGTGTAGTTGATCTCCTAGCATGAAATTTTGAGAGCTATTAGTCTAAAGTATTATAAACGAAAGCTTCTAAAGAAGTTACCCGAAATTATGACTCCTTACCTAGATTCCACGCGAGCCAATGTAGGGGTCGCATAGGTCAAAACTAGGGTCATACTTATAGGGTTTTGGCTTGGGTTTGAGGATTAGATCGATTCTAGAGTCCTTGTTAAAGCTTAGATCAACTTCTAAGAGTCATTAACACCTCTATTAGTCTTCCCATCTCGATCCCTAATAGATAAGCTAGTAAAAATCTAATCTTTTTGTAAGTTCTTCTGCTCACGAAATTAACAGAGTGTGACGGTCAAGGCTTGATGCGTTACATTTATGTGGCGATCGCCCGATAGACCGTTACATCCAACGTGTACAGAGTTTCAATTTATTAAAACTCTTTTATTCGTTTATCCTTTTAATTATCTATTATAAAAGTGTATTTATCTTTAAAATTCGTGGATTGGCTAAATAACCTTCTAGAATATCGGCCAAACTTAATGGGCTTGGTCTTTTAACCTATTGGGTTTCAATTATCAAAGATAGATTAATTACTTAACACAAATTGGGCCTTATAATGATTTATTTAATCTAATATTTATTTATTAATCCACTTTGGGTCTTTAAAATTCTCAGAAAATAATTAAATATACCAAAAATAATTTGTAAAAATTCTTGGGTCTTACACCCTCCCCAACTTAAGAGATTTGGTCCCCAAATTCAATATATGAGTTTTTATCGAGAGTGTATGTATTTTAAGGTATTAAAATTTAACGTAAGGTGAATGGGTTAAGAGAGTACATTTTATCATCTCACCTGCCTCGTCTAGAATGGCATTTAATCGACCTTGCTTCCCGCGTCCGTTGCTATCCCTTGATGATTGTCCGTTGATGAGAGGACACATGGGCAAGCGATGTTCCTGGCTTCCACACTTGAGACAAGCGCCGAGACGCTTCCAACATTCTTCTACCGAGTGCCCAAACTTTTCACAAAATGAGCAAGGTGCCATGGCTTGCTCCTTCTCTTCTTTAACTTTCTTGTTCTTTCCTTTTCCATTTCTATTTCTTTTTCCATTATCGTTCCTATTACGGGACCTCTTAATGTGATGATTTTCATCCTCATCCACTTCTTTTTCTTCTTTCCTATCATGTTTTCGGATTGACCTTTCTCCTCGGAGCCTTTCTACCTTCTCCATGGTTCTTTCACATAGATGCGCTCTTTGAACCATCGCGATATAGGTGCGGATATTCTGAGTTCCAAGTTGTTGGATAAATCTGGGTCTTAAACCATCCATAAACCGATTGGCTTTCAATAAATCTGTGCTTACCAAGTGAGGAGCATACGGTGCTAGTCGAGAGAATTGTAATTCATACTCTGCCACGGACATCATGCCCTATTTTAAGGAGGCAAATTCCATAGCCTTCCTCTCCTTCACATGCTCGGAAAAGTGTAAGAAAACCCTCCCATGTATGAGGTGCATCTGCAGGTGGTGCCGGAATGGATTTCCACCATGTACGAGCATCCTTGTTGAGTTGGAACGTGGCAAGTCAAACTTTCTCCTGGTCGGTGCATTGCATGACATCGAATATTCGATTCATTTCATCGATCCAATTTTCCGCTTCATCCGGGTTAGAAGATCCAGAGAATCGTGGAGGATTTAAACTTCAAAAATTGCCATGTAAGTTCCCCGCGCCAGCCCTTCCACCAGCTTGGGCCATTGTCTGTAGGGCTTGAGTAAGTCCCGCAACAGTTTACTGCATCTCGTCCCAGTTTATACGATGAGCCATTGAGAATCAAGGTTCCTGAGAATCATGGACATTTTAGTTATTTAGAGTCAGAAAGATTTATCCTAAGATAATTTCTATATAACTATCTTATCCCGGGTTCTACCCAATTCTCACATAGGTGGGGAAATTTTTTCCTTAGTTCATAGGTAGGGGTCCTTAAACCTTGGACTTATCCTATGATATAATTCTTCTCCCTAAGTCCTGAGACTTAGGCTCTGATACCAACTTAACTGTCACACCCCGAGCCTTTATTACCGCGGAAGACTCGCTCGAGGAACGCGAGCAGTCGGCATGGTAAGCCTCTTGCAAGGAAGAACGATCAGAGCGCAAGGTAATCACACATAAGAAGGCAATCGCATGATATTTACTCAACTTCAACTTTCATTAATAATAAAATCCAATATTCGAATACAACCACTAATTCAACTTCCATCATGCTAGACTCAAGAAATATGAAATTATATAGACTCGATCTAAACAATGTAAACTTCCTAAGTCTTCGCTCATTCTTTATTCACTCTTGGATCTGCAATTTGAACAATCCGAATCCGAACCCGACTCACTTCCATGTCCTGAAAAAGATTAGAAATAGGTCATGAGCACACTTGCCCAGTAGGTATCTTCGCATCAACATGAAGGAACTATTAAAGTAATTAACATTTTTGCTCTAGAGGAATAAGGTAAAATCATGCGAATGGGATCAATCATGCGATTAAACCAAGTAACAAGATGATCATGTAAGATAGAATGAACAAGTATGAACTAGCAAGAATGTAACAAGAATGTACAAGAATGTAGCATGGCCTTTCATGAACAAGAATGTAACGAGAATGCACTTTCACTTTTAACTTTCATAACCATAAAGGTTACGCACTAAAACGTCAATCACGTAGCAATTCACTAGATTTTCACGAGTGCTCATGGATTTCACTTATTTATAAAGAAAGTACTCCCAGCGTAATGCGACACTAGTAGCATCATACCCCATGGTTTATAATAGTATGTTTCCGACAATCAGCCAAGGGGACTAGAATAGAGCTCTTGGACACAATCAGCACCCGAACTGCATCTTCACGTATAAATCAAGCTACTTCCATGAGTGTAACAATAAAGCGTGGCCAGTAATATAAAAATTTCAATCAATAAGCTCATGACAACAACTATCAAAGAGTGCATGCTTCAATTAAGAATATGAGAGATCAAGAATGACTTATACTATGTTATGCTTATGGAAACAAATCGACAGCATAACGGTACATTTCTTAACTTCCATTCATTATATTAAGCTTCTTGATCGATATGATAAGTCCTAGACCATTATCAAGCCACCTAGGAACTTAGAATATCAACCCTTGGGTCAAACCTCGGGTTAATGTACTCAAGAACTGTGACGGTCTTGTACTGGGCTGTTACATAACGTGACGCTCCAGTATTGGTCCGTTACAATGATCAGAATCCTGAAACAAGAAATTGGACTCAGTACAATGTGACGGTCATTTATTGGGCCGTTAGATGAGCCTGACGGTCCAACCTTGAACCGTTACATCTCCAACAACCAGAAACCATCGATAGTGTTTTCTAATGATTGGGCTTTCATGGTACAACCAACTCGGCGTCCTAGTGAGAATCCCAGGCTCGCAGAGAATTACGGAGGCCTTGAATCAAGATTTCCTAGTCCATTGGAAAGAATATCTAATAGAGAGGTCCTCATGTTCAAGAATATGTTCCTATAGTGCAAACTGTAAACTAATGGCCATATACTGGAATATATGCCATGTACTTAAAGAAAATGACTCCATAGATAGAAAAGACTGTGTGGCGATGTCAAACCATGATAAAAACTCCGTCACTACATCATTTAAAATCATAGTGTAAATACAAAACTATAGAGTTTAGCTAATGAAATTAACATATGTTTGAAATAACTAGAGATGCTTTTACCATGCAATTTCTATCATAAATTGATCAATAACTCAAGGTCATGAAAATAGTTCAAAACTTAGATAACTAAGCTTATTTATAAGTAAATTTGATTGTTCTTCAATTCAGCCTTGAATTACGTGAACAAAGTACTCTGGCGGTCTAAGATAGGGCGTCACAGTTCTGTGACAGCTTATCGTGGGGCCGTCAGAGTGTTGTAACGCACCGATTCAGGGCCGTCAGAGATAACAGAGGAATTTAAATACAACAGAGGGTGTGACGGCTTATCGTAAGGCAGTTATATCTTGAATTGCCTGAACAAAGTACTCTGGCGGTCTAAGATAGGGCGTCACATTCCTGTGACAGCTTATCGTGGGGCCGTCAGAGTGTTGTAACGCACCGATTCTGGGCCGTCAGAGACAACAGAGGAATTTAAATACAACAGAGGGTGTGACGGCTTATCGTAAGGCCGTTATATCATGTGACGGTCTTACCTTAATCTGTTAGAGCTTCTGCTAACAGTAAAAAGAATGATTTAAGGTTTAAAATATCTAATGTCAGAAGAATCAAAATAGCTAACTATTCTAGTCATGAAAAATGAAGTATAGGCCATCTAGATGCATAGGTTACAGTGATTTGAATAAGATAATATCTTTTATCTTTGATTAAGGCTCAAGACATGCATGTATGCATAGGTCAAACTAAAACATGAATTCATGGTCTAGAATGCATGAAATCAATCAAAATCAGAGGGCTTTTATCCCTAACATGATGTTCTTGCCATTCATGAGATGACCTACTTTTTTTCTGGGCTTTAATCTTCCAATTTGGGACTGCAAGACACGCCCTAATCCTTGTTGGGTTCGGTGCTATGTATTCAGAGGGGGGGTGAATGAATATACCCTTTAAAAACTTCACCCAATTAAGAAATTCTTCCTAATACAACCAGAAGCCCAATAAGCAATTGCGGAATTCAGATTTATTAAGACAACTGAAATGCTTATAGATGAACTAACTAGTGACTTAGGAACAATGTTAACGAACTCTCAATACCACAGTCAAACATATAGTGTGCACAGCAATGAAATGAACACATATAGAAAATCAAACCATATCGACCCTATGCATTCATCTAGCGGTAAACCCACAAAGAGATCAAACCACTGCACAATGATTTTTAGGTGGTTTGGTCCTGCAGACCTACATCCACCCCACACTCAAACCTGAGTGTGGATTCCGCTGACTCACAGCTTGAACAGCTGGGCATCACAGCTTGCCATACAATCCGCTGAGCAACACAGCTTGCTGTCTAGTGGAATCCACCACTGCAACCGCTGGGGATTACATCTTACCCGTCCAGAGGTAGCACCTTTGCAAACGCTGACTAACAGCTTGAAGAAAGGATAAAAGATGAAACAAAAACAAGAAGACAATCAGCGACTGAAAGCTGTAAATGAAAGCACAAATGATATAGCTCTCGAAGGAGCAGCTCTGACTTGGATTTGATCCAATTGCCAGATATCCACTATCTCTCTCTCTTTCTCTACTCGAGCTCTCTATCTCTCTCTTTCTCTTCATTCTCTTCTGCTCTTCTTCTCTTTCTCTTTTTCTTCTCTGCTTCTTCTGCTTCTCTTTTCTTTCTCACAGGATCATGCAGGCTATCCTTTGCTTCTTTCGATCTCTTCTGCCAGAGCTCTCTGTCTCACGATCTGTCTTCTTCAGATGGAAGAAGCTTCATATATATAGAGCAGCAGGAATTTGGCGTGTGCTCTCTACATCTCCCGCCCAAAGACTTTCGCCAGAACTGAGGCATTTCGACCACCTGGCAGCATCCTGGCTGGGCTGCATCCATGTGTCATAATCTGGGCACCTCATCCTTCCTTGGATTACGTGCCTTCATTAGGCTCTGCAAATAATCCATGTCAGACAGTCGAATAGGATTATCAGTTTAAGACTGAAACCCCTGTACAGACTTCATAGTATACATAATACATTGTATAGACTTTGCAAAGCGACAGGAATGTATGGACTTTGCAGTGTGTAATGTGCAGACATTATGCAATGTATGGACTTGCGTTCAGCAGCAATGTATAGACTTGGAATATGCAGAGCTTAAGCTATGTACATACTTCAAATATGCAGAAGTAAACGTGCATCAATGTGTAGACTTAGCAAACCAAAGTATGAACAAAGCAACACAATGTGCAGACTTCGTGCAATGAGTGAAGCAGTGTATAGAGTTAGAGTGCAGTGAATGTTCAAGTGATGTACAGACTCTGCCAAGAGCAATGCACAATGCACATATGAATGTACAGACTTTGTTTGTGCTATGCAAGCATGCTAAGATGCAATGTATAGATCGACTTTATTAAATGCATTCTATGCAGACCCTGTACAGACTTGATGAGACGATGCATTCATGATGTATAGACTTCAGCTCGTGCAAGCAAAGCCAATGTATAGACTTGGCGTTTGTGTGAGCATGCGATGTACAGACTTTGTGTTGTGAACACAGGCTGTACAGACTTGCTAACATGCATGAACAAATGGCATTGTATAGACTTGGCAGTGTGTTATGCAGAATGCATCACGCAAAGTATGAACATCAAGAATGAATGCACAATGGATGTATGGACTTGACATTCTGAACAATGTACATACTTGCTACCTGAAGTGAGAAATGGAGTGTGTAGACTTTGCTTTGAACAAGGCACAATGTATAGACTTAGTCATGCGTGCAGCAAAGACAATGTACAGACTTGGTCTGTTGTACAGACTTCATGAACGATGTAAAGACTTGCAAGGGAAAGGCTGTACTAACTTGAGCACAGTAAAGCAATTGAATGTATAGACTTCACGATGTGAAGACTTGCCAAAGACAACTGGACGATGTACAGACTTGAGCGAAGCAAAGTCTGTACAGACTTGAAGGTTCACAATGTATAGACTTTGGCAAAGCACCAATGTACAGACTTGCATAGTTCTAGCTACAGTGCAATGTATAGACTTGGAAGCATATGAACATGGCGCTGTACAGACTTTGAGTGAGAGCCCAATGTACAGACTTGGTGGAACTGAGCGTAGGTAAAGATTAAATAGACTTGCTCAGTTCAGCACGTAAGTAAAGATGCCAATGCAATGTACATATTTTTCAAAAGACACTAGAAGTTGTACAGACTTAGCCACAAGCTGAACAATCGGATGTATAGACTTGAGATGTAATCTGGCTGCTGCAGAGGATGATGTGCTTAAAGCAGAACATTGTTATGACATACAACCCTCTAACACTAATTTGGCTGCTTTGGAAGAAGCAAAAACTATCCAATCGGACTGGATTCTTCAGCAAGAATATTTTTGGAAACAGAAATCTGGAATTCGATGGCTTCTTGAGGGTGACAGAAATACCAAGTTTTTTCACATGACCACTTTAGCAAACAGACGCAGACACACTATCACTCAATTGAGAACTTCTGCTGGGAATCTTACTACTAACCATGAAGACATGAAAAGAATTGCTACTTCACATTTCTTGAATGCTTTCTCCACTCAAGAACATCACATCCATAATTACTCCCTGAACTGTATTCCCCACCTTGTAAATCAGGATGACAATTATTGTCTCTCTACTATTCCTTCGGAAAGTGAAATGCATGATGCTGTTTTCAATCTTTCAGCTGATAGTGCCCCTGGCCCTGATGGATTCACTGGAGCTTTCTTCCAGGAAGTTTGGAGTATCATAGCCCCCTTGGTAATCTGTGCTGTGCAAGAAGCATTTTCTTCCAGGAACCCTCTGCCTAGAAGTGTGACAACCACCTTGATTGCTTTGATTCCTAAAAAATCAAATGCTGTGGAGATTACAGATTATAGGCCAATCAGTCTATGTAACTTCTTCTACAAGATTATTTCATCTATTATCAATAAGAGATTGGCTACTATTCTTCCTAAGATTATTTCTCTTGAGCAATCTGCTTTTGTAAAGGGCAGACAAATTATTGAAAATATTGCCCTTGCTCAGGAGCTCTCTCTGGATTTGGGTAGGAAAACCAGAGGTTCTAATGTTATGTTTAAGCTTGATATGGCTAAAGCTTATGATAGATTGGAATGGGATTTCCTTTATTCTGTCTTGCTCAGGTTTGGTTTCAGCAGTCATTTCATTAATCTTGTAGATAAGCTGATTAGTAATTGCTGGTTTTCCATTATGCTCAATGGAGACACAGCTGGCTTCTTTAAATCTACTAGAGGTGTGCGTCAGGGAGATCCATTAGCACCTTCCTTATTTGTTATTGCTGAAGAAGCTTTGAGCAGGTCTTTAAGAGAAGCTTACATCAGTGGCCGGGTTGAATGGTTCCAAGGCTATCAGAGATGTCCTAATATTTCACACTTATTATTTGCAGATGATACCCTTATTTTCAGCAAGGCCACCACTGCCTCTATCAAAAATCTTCTTGCAGTTCTCCACTCTTATGAGGAAGCCTCTGGTCAATTGATTAATGTGACCAAAAGTGGTTTCTTACTTCACCCAAAGCAGCCTTCTTCTGTTTCTCAGAGAATTCAGAACTTGACTGGTTTTTTCGAGATTGCATTTCCCTCACAAATATCTTGGTATTCCTTTGGTTATTGGCAGAATAAAAAAGGTTTTCTTTGCAGGGATTATCACCTCTATCCACAAAAGAATTGCTGGTTGGAAAGCAAGCTTGCTGTCCCAGGGTGCTAGAATGGTTCTCATAAGGCATGTTCTTTCTTCCTTGCCTGTTTATTCCCTATCTTCAACTTCCTTTCCCTGTGGAGTTCACAAAATGATTGAGCAAGCATTTGCCAATTTCTTCTGGGGGTCTTCCCCTCTTGGCAAAAAGAGACACTGGAAAGCATGGCAGTCAATTTGTAAGCCTCAATCAATGGGTGGCCTGGGTATCAGTTCCCTTAGGCTCATGGAATTTGCACTGCGGGTAAAAATGTTATGGAATGCAATTCATTCTAATTCTCTTTGGGCTTCTTTCTTCAGAGCCAAGTATTTGCACCAATGCCACATCAGAGATGCCAGTTTTAGAAACATGAATGGCTTTGCTAGAAGAAGCTGGTTGAAGGCTAAGGAGATTATCCTTAAGTATAAGAAGGTCATTATTGGTGATGGTTATAATACTAGTTTTTGGCATGATAATTGGATGGGCCAATAATGCCTTGACACCTTTGTTCCTGTTGCTCTCATTCCTAACCCAACAGCTACTGTCCGAGATGTCATTCTTAACCCATCCCCTGATGAATCTCATCTGTTGAATTCAATTATTCCTAATAGCATACAGCAAGCTATCAGTCTTGTGGATTTGAATCAGGAAAGTGATTTGGCTATATGGAGCTTAACTCCTTCTGGTCAGTGCACAGTAGCTTCAACATATAAAGCTTTGGTTACCAGTCATGCTTAGTCTGATATCCTGTGGAACCGTTTGTGGTCCAATTGGGTTCCTACCAAAATATCAGTCCATATATGGAAGATCTTGAATAAATGCCTCCCGACTGATGACAATATACAAAGAGTGGGTGTTGTCCTGTGTTCTAAATGCTATTGCTGCAGGCATCCGAAGGTTGAGGACCCTAATCATTTATTTCTATACAGTGATACCGCGAGGAATGTCTGGACTGCTTTAACAGCAGTGGGTCTACATTTTGAAGGACGGACTGTTAGGGAATGTATTCTGAACTCCATATACTCCCTTCAGCCAGGTTCAGCCTATGGTCTTTTCTGTCTTGCTTCTATTGGCTATGGATTGTGGGAAATTTGGAAGAACAGAAACTCTAGCAAGTATGATGACAAAGCCTTATCTTATTCCAATCTAACTCATCATATTATTGCCCTTGTGAAGAAGATATGCTCGGCTGCTACTCTCAAGGAACCGAAATTTAAAAATCGGGAAGTCTTGAAACATTTGGGAATCAGATTTGTAGATCCCTGCAGACAAAATCTGAAAGTTGTGAAATGGATGTCTCCTCCTTGGCCTTCTATTAAATTAAACTCTGATGGGGCTTGCAAACAAACTAGAGATTCTGGAGGAGGAGGTATTATCAGGGATAGTAGAGGTAAGGTCCTCCTGGCCTTCTCTCATTTCTATGGGCAATCAAACAGCCTTATTGCTGAAGCTCGTGCACTACTTGATGGTATCAAATATTTGAAGACTGTTGACATCAAGCCTGCTCTTATTGAATGTGATTCGCTCACCCTTGTCCGGATTATCAGGAAAGAATATCAGTGTCCCTGGTCCATTCTCAGCTATGTCAGGGATATTTGGAGCCTTTTATCTCAGCTAGATTCTATCTCCCATATTTTTAGAGAAGGAAACACTGTGGCGGATTTACTTGCTTCTCTAGCATGCACCAATAAATGTAATTCTTTCTATTCTTTAAACGAGCTCCCTTCCATTATAAAAGGTGCTGCTCGGCTGGACTCACTAGGTTTGCCTAGTGTCAGAATGATGTAATTATTCTTTTTATCAATGGAAAATTATTTGCCTCCTAGTGGCATGATGGTGGAGTGGCTTTCTCCTTACCTCTGGTAAGGGGTGCACTCTCCCATTAACCCCTAGGCTAGGCTTTTCTATTAAAAAAAAAATGCATGAAACATCCGATGTACAGACTTGCCAAATGTAAAGACTTTAAGTCCAATGCAGGAGGCTATATAGACTTTGATGAATAAACAAGCCGATGTACAAACTTGCCAATGTAGAGACTTGAGACTTAATGCATGGTGGCGAATGTACAGACTTGCCAGTGTATAGACTTGAGAGCTCTGACTATGCTCACGCAATGTATAGACTTGAATAGTGAGACACAAGGAGAGACGATGAATGAGACACTGAAGTCTGTATAGACTTTAACAGTGAGACAGTGTACAGACTTAGCAGCGAGCAGACAGACGACGGCCAAGACAATGTATAGACTTTGCGTCTTATGTGAGACGAACGATGTATAAACTTAGCCAGCCTTCAGCTCGATGTACAGACTTGCCTTAAGCAACGGCTATACAGACTTCATGAATGATGTTCAGACTTTTGTGTGTGATGAACAACCGATGTATAGACTTATGCATGAAGCAAGGCAATCTGATGTGTAGACTTTCTCAACACAGTGGCGTGCAACTAAACGATGTGTAGACTTCAGAAATGCATAGAGACGCTACAGCGTGACAGCGTCGACGCAGCAGTTCACCGTGATGTGAAGTTAGATCTGGGTCAGTTCAGTGGGTCGACGCAGTGACCCCATGCGTCAATGCATCCAGCCTTATGTTCAAAGCCATCTGAGGCATTTCAAGGCTGCGTCAACCTCGTGCACTCAATGGGTTGACTCCATCTGAACTATTTACGAGATGTATAGACATGCGAATCTGATGTAAAGACTTGAGGGGGGTCGACCCATCTAAGAAGGGGGTCGACCCACAGAGCTAGCACACTCATGCATTCTCCATAAACAAGATCAGATATAACACACTCATGCATTCTCCACAGAATAAATCAGTCATATGCATTCATGTTGCTATCATTCAATGTGATGTTCTTAGCAAAACAATATGGTGACTCATTTATGTTGCTATCACTAAAACACCACATAATCATCAAAGCACAAGGGGCACAACAATCTCCCCCTTTTTGATGATGGCAACATAATGAGTCACACTGACTCGTCAAACTATTCTCCCCCTTTGACATAATCAAAAAGAGAGGAAATGGTTTGAGAGACAAAATTCAGCACACAAAGTCAGAGAATGAATCATGGTTCATTAAAATGAGGTTCTTCCTTATGACAATGAAACAACTCTCCCCCTATCAACATGCAAGATGTACTACTCTCCCCTTAAAAGCAGATGACCCATAACTCCCCCTGAAGTGCATGAATGAACTCTGGTTATCCAATAAATCAATCTGAAATCTGCCAATACAAACAATCTAAACTCTGGTTGTGGCACCTCACATATGCATGAACAGAATGAAACAGGTGGAAAGTCCACAGAACCAGAACTTATTGCAAAACAAGATGGAAGATTCCAACAGTGTGGAGAGTAAAGTGATTGATGATAGAAAGGCAAGAGTAGATAACAATCATCACAAGACATCTCAATGAATAATCAATATCAAGATTTATGTTGATCAGGCTATCTGGAAAGAATCTGATCATGAGGGATTTTAATGCTTGCACCACTACAATAAGTCTCAAGAAGAATAGACTCTTCTATCATAAAGGGCTATGAAGTGGCAACTTAACCAATCTGATTTAATTATGATGTATACCAAATTTGTCAAATTAAACTCAATACTCATATCTGAATCTAAGTTTTAATAAAGGTGAACCAGATAGTCAGATAACACTCAAAATCAATCATCTTTTATCTTACACACATGATCTCAATAGCTTCTTTGAAAGAAACACAGATTAGTACTGAGGTTAAGCACTTTTACAAGAACATGAGTTGACATAATTTTCAATATTTTTCATTTGAAGCACATTATATTTTTCCTGAGCAATTTAGGTTGATCAACACCTTTTTACATGAGGCACAACACGTCTCAAGTGAAGTGACTCAGTTACTTAGTGTGATAACTGTCATTGCCTCTCAACTTAGAAACTAGAGTTAGCAATATAAGTGTCTTTTTACATGAGAAGACACCTTGATCAGAGGCCAGACTTCCCAGTTACTCAACATAGAAATGCCATTGCTCTGTCAGGTTTTTCGATAAATTTTTATCAGAGATAACTATGGCACCTCAAGACATGAGTTACTTTATTTCATTGATAAAGAACCGAGTTTCTCAGTGACCGAGTCATTTGCTCTAAATTCACAATTTTTCATTTAGTCAACATTTTTCAAGTTAATGTTTAACAACAATACTCACTATGTATCTTAACCAAAGTAGCCCTGATTTCAAATTTTCAGATATCTGATGAGAGAGTCTAAGATTTTTATGACACAGATGGTTAAGATTTATTAAAGCCTATCATTCAGATATTTTCAATTCATTTAATTACAAATCTGAGAATACATTAATCTTATATCAGTCTGATTCAGTGGTAATTCTTAAACCTATATGATAGGAATTTCTACCAAGTTCTCAGACAGAATTGCATGACATGCAGCTTAAGTACCTCAGATCAGAACAATAAATTTAGCTGACCAACAATCAATAGTAGAAACAAATCAGTCACACCAGCTGAGAAGAATGTGAAAGGTGAGTATAAGCTGGTGCAAGAGTAAATCACCAATAGAGAAGAGCATTAAACGAGAGTTTATCATCAGACAGTAGCTGAGTCTGGAATACAGACTGATCAGCTGTTTTAGAGAGGACAGCAGAAAATTTAATTGAACCAAACTGAGAGCATTAGAAGATCCAATAAGCTAGACAGGAGGATTTCAGGTGAGTGTGAATGAGATGATCAGAAAACTTCCTCTGGCTAGATTCATCATGACAATAGCAAGGCATGAGCAGCATAATGGTTAGTCAAGACAAGTTGAGCTCCCCCTGACTAAGTGCACGATGTGAAGGATAAAACATAAGCAGCAATATGATTGATCAAAAACAGTTGGACTCCCCCTGACTATATGCATGAAATGTATTGAAAGCACATCACATGATATCAAAGTTTGCATTCAGATATGATTCATGCAAATTAGACAGAAGAGAATTACCATAAGCATGATTGTTCAATTCATATTTCAGAAAGTTTCAGTTTAACATCAACAAATCAACATGATATGCAACTTTCCCTGCCTATATGAAAACTTGACCCTTGGTACTTGGCGGAGAGCCTGGTCTCAAGGACCATCTCACACATAGTAAGAACCTCCAGGCAGATTTCCCTGCCTTTTAGTAGCTTACCATTTGATATACCAGGGTTATGCAAAGATATGCAGTGCAAAGAAGTCCTATGTGTAGACAGTTACTTCTTTTTGGAGTTTTCAGTATGATGATGTGCAATGCATTCACTACATGTATGCATATGCAATTTCAGACAATCATCAATATGCAAATCATGTATGAGGAGAGTTCAGAAAATCCAAACCTGACAATGCTGAACATGAAAGAATATGCAAAACACAGATTTAACATGCTATGCAGAATGTTTACTCAAACATCAGAGCATTCTTTATTCAGATAGCATCATGCGAGAGCAATCAACTTTTCAAGATAAATCAATTTAGCATAGACAGATCATTATGATATGCGATCATCTAAAGGACACAACTTCAGAAGAAAGAATTTAAACTGAGTTTTCAGAACTAACCTGAATAGTCCACTTCTGGGGGTTCCATTTTTGAGTGCCTTGGATTATTAACCCCTTTATTCTTCAGCTTCCAAGGCACACCTGCAAAGATGTTAATCAATTTGATCCTGCAGGAACCCAAGAAGTCTTGGGTCCTGAATTAGCCCTGATGGGTGTTCTGAACAATCTTTTAGCAATATTATCATCATGATCCATCAGGTAACAGTTATCCATGGAATGACCAAATTTTCCACAGTATCTACATGAAGCAGCAGATTTTATGGTCCTATGATGCATATCAACAGCAGCATGAGACCTATGAAACTGAGCATGAATTGTTCTGTTGTATGCATGAGCAGTTTGTTTCTTATTACCTGATGACCAACATTCAGTAAATCTGTGACCTACCTTGCCACAGTTAAAACATGAAATGTTTGCACTTCTTGTTCTGGGGAATTCAGCAGATTTGAAGTTAATATGAGTTCCCTGAACATGCCAGCAGTCCTTGACTGCATGACCATATTTCCCACATTCAAAGCATCTAAGATGCTTGCCTTTTGAGTTATTGTTACCCCAATATTTTTCAGTCCAGCACTCATTTGCCTTGTGCCCTGGCTTGTTGCAAGTGAAACAAATAATATGCTGGCCTGAAGTAGATTTATATCTATGTGGGCCATGAGCATGTGTGAAAAATCTAGAATTCACATTATTGTCTTCTTTCATTTTAAAACAAGCATTCATTAGATGACCACGCCTACCACAGTAATAACAGGATGCATCAAATTTTTTAGTGGCATGGTTTCTATCAGATGAATTCCTAGAATGCAGTGTTTTATTTGCATGTTCATCTTCTTTTAATAGTCTGCAATCATCCATGATATGTCCAGCTTTGCCACAGTAATAACATGAGAATTCCTTCTCAGATGCATGCGAGTGAGTAGATGAATTGTGAGTGGCATGCGTTAATCTATCAGACTCCACACTGCTAGCAGAATTCACAGTACATGCAGGGACAATTTTGACTTTTTTCATCTGACCATTCTTTTTCAATTTTTTACCCCCTTTCACAATTTTCGTTTGCTTTTCATTTTTCTTGGCTTTGAATTGAAATACAGATGTTGAAGGTGATTTCTGATTTTCATTTTGTTTTGGGGATTGACTTGAAGTACCAGCTACATCAGAGCTTTGCACAAAAGTAGTGTATAGCTGGTTTCTAGTAATTTCCTTAACATCAGAACTACAGCTTATCCCCCTTTTTGAGTTCTTATCCTCACTTTTCATGACATCTTTCATCTTTCCTTTTATTTTAGCAGACTCAATTTCTGAATTTTCCAGATCATGAATTTTATTTTCCAAAGATGCTATATGAAGCTCATAACTGACTATCTCCTGTTCACTGCAATTGACACATTCACTTAAGACTTTATTTGTAGTTTTATACTTCTCAACCTCTTGTTCCAGATTGCTCAAGATTTTTAATTCTTCATCACAGACAGCTTTTCCCTTTTCTGTGGTGAGAAGTCTTTCAGACAAGCCAGTGTTTAACCATTTCAATTTTTCAACTTCAGCTTTCAATTCAGTGTTTTCTTCCTCAAAATTTTTATTCTGAATTTCATTACCAGCACATCTCTCTCTTCCAGACATCAGCTCCAGTTTTTCAATTAGTTCCTCTTCCCTTTCTTCCACTTTGATTTTCTCAGCAAGCAGATTTCTGTGATCCTCTTTAAACACATCAATTTGTTTCTTCATCCATTCATTTTCATTATAGAGATCTTCATTACGTTCTCTTAGAGCTGAGCACATATCACAGCTTGACTCTACAGAAGAGATATGCATTGCTTCCTTGTTGATTTTCTCTATTTCAGCCTCAAGATTTTTATTCTTCGTCTGAATCTCTACATTCTCAGCTTTCGATTTCTTCAGATCAAACTTAATCCTTTCCAACTCTTCCAAGTTCATCAAATGTTCATTAGTTTTCAGTTTCAGCTGACTTTCTAATTCGGAGATTTTATTGATACCTTCATGGTTTTCCTTTTTCAACATGCACATTTGTTTCATATTCAAGTGAGACTCAGATAGACATTTATCATATAATTCATTTATCTTCGGGCACTTTTCACATGATGAATTAGAATCACATTTATCAATTTTCTTTTTCAACCTTTTATTATCATATTTTAATTTCTTGGATACTTTTAACAAATTTTCATACATCACTATCAATTCATCAAAAGAGTATCCATCTGATCTGGAGCTTACCTGAGATGAGGTCTCATCATCATCATTTCTTCGCTCAGCCATCAAGCATTTGTTGTGATTCCTGGTGAGCTTTAGTTTTTCTAAAAAAAATTTGGCAGACCTGCAAGAAGAAATACATGAGATTAGAGCTCTGTCAATTGATTCTTTCATTAAAACTAATGCTCTAGTATTGACAGAATCTTTCAATTTATCCTTCTCAGTCCATCTAGATTTATCGTTTGATAAGTTGTATGGACCGTGAGTCATTACCTTCCAGAGATTAGGATCAGTTGATTTTACATATCGATGAAACTTCTCTAACCAAGACTCAAAATCATTACCTCTGAATATCAGAGGATTAGCCATCGAGATGTAATGAGTGCACCGAAATCAGAAGCAAATAAAGACACTGAGTCGGTGAAACAAATCATAGAACACAAGAAGCACACTCTAAAATGCACCAACCAGAAATGCAGGATATGCTGCGGATTATTAGATCCTATGCACAGCAACCCGCTCTGATACCAAGTGTTGGGTTCGGTGCTATGTATTCAGAGGGAGCGTGAATGAATATACCCTTTAAAAACTTCACCCAATTAAGAAATTCTTCCTAATACAACCAGAAGCCCAATAAGCAATTACGGAATTCAGATTTATTAAGACAACTGAAATGCTTATAGATGAACTAACTAGTGACTTAGGAACAATGTTAACGAACTCTCAATACCACAGTCAAACATATAGTGTGCGCAGCAATGAAATGAACACATATAGAAAATCAAACCATATCGACCCTATGCATTCATCTAGCGGCAAACCCACAAAGAGATCAAACCACTGCACAATGATTTTTAGGTGGTTCGGTCCTGCAGACCTACATCCACCCCATAATCAAACCTGAGTGTGGATTCCGCTGACTCACAGCTTGAACAGCTAGGCATCACAGCTTGCCATACAATCCACTGAGCAACACAGCTTGCTGTCCAGTGGAATCCACCACTGCAACCACTGGGGATTACAACTTACCCGTCTAGAGGCAGCACCTCTGCAAATGCTGACTAACAGCTTGAAGAAAGGATAAAAGATGAAACAAAAATAAGAAGACAATCAGCGACTGAAAGCTGTAAATGAAAGTACAAATGATATAGCTCTCGAAGGAGCAGCTCTGGCTTGGATTTTATCCAATTGCCAGATATCCACTATCCCTCTCTCTCTCTCTGCTCGAGCTCTCTATCTCTCTCTTTCTCTTCTTTCTCTTCTGCTCTTCTTTTCTTTCTCTTTTTCTTCTCTGCTTCTTCTGCTTCTCTTTTCTTTCTCACAGGATCGTGCAGGCTATCCTTTGCTTCTTTCGATCTCTTCTGCCAGAGCTCTCTGTCTCACGACCAGTCTTCTTCAGATGGAAGAAGCTTCATATATAGAGAGCAGCAGGAATTTGGCATGTGCTCTCCACACCAAATGCTTTCGCCAGAACCGAGGCATTTCGACCACCTAGCAGCATCTTGGCTGGGCTGCATCCACGTGTCATAATCTGGGCACCTCGTCCTTCCTTGGATCACGTGCCTTCATTAGGCTCTACAAAGAATCCCTGTCAGACAGTCGAATAGGATTATCAGTTTAAGACTGAAACCCCTGTATAGACTTCATAGTATACACAATGCATTGTATAGACTTCGCAAAGCGACAAGAATGTATGGACGTTGTAGTGTGTAATGTGCAGACGTTATGCAATGAATGGACTTGTGTTCAGCAGCAATGTATAGACTTGAAATATGCAGAACTTAAGCTATGTACATACTTCAAATATGCAGAAGTAAACATGCATCAATGTGTAGACTTAGCAAATCAAAGTATGAATAAAGCAACACAATGTGCAGACTTCGTGCAATGAGTGAAGCAGTGTATAGAGTTAGAGTGCAGTGAATGTTCAAGTGATGTACAGACTCTGCCAAGAGCAATGCACATATGAATGTACAGACTTCATTTGTGCTATGCAAGCATGCTAAGATGCAATGTATAGACTTTATTGAATGCATTCTATGCAGACCCTGTACAGACTTGATGAGACGATACATTCACGATGTATAGACTTCAACTCGTGCAAGCAAAGCCAATGTATAGACTTGGCGTTTGTGTGAGCATGCGATGTACAGACTTTGTGTTGTGAACACAGGCTGTACAGACTTGCTAACATGCATGAACAAATGGCATTGTATAGACTTGGCAGTGTGTTATGCAGAATGCATCACGCAAAGTATGAACATCAAGAATGAATGCACAATGGCTGTATGGACTTGACATTCTGAACAATGTACATACTTGCTACCTGAAGTGAGAAATGGAGTGTGTAGACTTTGCTTTGAACAAGGCACAATGTATAGACTTAGTCATGCGTGCAGCAAAGACAATGTACAGACTTGGTCTGTTGTACAGACTTCATGAACGATGTAAAGACTTGCAAGGGAAAGGCTGTACAGACTTGAGCACAGTAAAGCAATTGAATGTATAGACTTCACGATGTGAAGACTTGCCAAAGATAACTGGACGATGTATAGACTTGAGCGAAGCAAAGTCTGTACAGACTTGAAGGTTCACAATGTATAGACTTTGGCAAAGCACCAATGTACAGACTTACATAGTTCTAGCTACAGTGCAATGTATAGACTTGGAAGCATATGAACATGGCGCTGTACAGACTTTGAGTGAGAGCCCAATGTACAGACTTGGGGGAACTGAGCGTAGGTAAAGATTAAGAATGTATAGACTTGCTCAGTTCAGCACGTAAGTAAAGATGCCAATGCATTGTACATATTTTGCAAGAGACACTAGACGCTGTACAGACTTAGCCACAAGCTGAACAATCGGATGTTTAGACTTGAGATGAATGCATGAAATGTCCGATGTACAGACTTGCCAAATGTATAGACTTTAAGTCCAATGCAGGAGGCTGTACAAACTTTGATGAATAAACAAGCCGATGTACAGACTTGCCAATGTAGAGACTTGAGACTTAATGCATGGTGGCGAATGTACAGACTTGCCAGTGTATAGACTTGAGAGCTCTGACTATGCTCACGCAATGTATAGACTTGAATAGTGAGACACAAGGAGAGATGATGAATGAGACACTGAAGTCTGTATAGACTTTAACAGTGAGACAGTGTACAGACTTAGCAGCGAGCAGACAGACGACGGCCAAGACAATGTATAGACTTTGCGTCTTATGTGAGATGAACGATGTATAGACTTAGCCAGCCTTCAGCTCGATGTACAGACTTGCCTTAAGCAATGGCTATACAGACTTCATGAACGATGTTCAGACTTTTGTGTGTGATGAACAACCGATGTATAGACTTATGCATGAAGCAAGGCAATCTAATGTGTAGACTTTCTCAACACAATGGCGTGCAACTAAACGATGTGTAGACTTCAGAAATGCATAGAGACGCTACAGCGTGACAGTGTCGATGCAGCAGTTCACCCTGATGTGAAGTTAGATATGGGTCAGTTCAGTGGGTCGACGTAGTGACCCCATGCGTCAACGCATCCAGCCTTATCTTCAAAGCCATCTGAGGCATTTCAAGGCTGCGTCAACCTCGTGGACTCAATGGATTGACGCCATCTGAACTACTTACGAGATGTATAGACATGCGAATCTGATGTAAAGACTTGACGGGGGTCGACCCATCTAAGAAGGGGGTCGAACCACAGAGCTAGCACACTCATGCATTCTCCACAGAACAGATCAGATATAACACACTCATGCATTCTCCACAGAATAAATCAGTCATATGCATTCATGTTGCTATCATTCAATGTGATGTTCTTAGCAAAACAATATTGTGACTCATTTATGTTGCTATCATTAAAACACCACATAATCATCAAAGCACAAGGGGCACAATAATCCTTCCCTTCCTGTGGATTTTCAACAACTTCACGTCGCTCTAACTCCTCAACCTCTTAACATAAGGACGTGAAATTTGGAGGTTAGGAAGGTGAAACTAAGGGGAATAAAAAGTTCTAAAGAAACAAACCCTAAATACCTCGTTTTGATGATCTAATTCCCTGATCTTCAGTGGACCTTTGCTCAGATTCCTGGGTTGCTAAGGTCGTACCAGCAACTTTGGAAGCTTCTAACTTCTTGTGTAGTTGATCTCCAAGCACGAAATTTTGAGAGCTATTAGTCTAAAGTATTATAAATGAAAGCTTCTAAAGAACTTGTCCGAAATTATGACTCCTTACCTGGATTCCACGCGAGCCAATGTAGGGGTCGCGCAGGTCAAAACTAGGGTCCTACTTATAGGGTTTTGGCTAGGGTTTGAGGATTAGATCGATTCTAGAGTCCTTGTCAAAGCTTAGATCAACTTCTAAGAGTCCTTAACACCTCTATTAGTCTTCCCATCTCGATCCCTAAGAGATAAGCTAATAAAAATCCAATCTTTTTGCAAGTTCTTCAGCTCACGGAATTAACAGAGTGTGACGGTCCAGACTTGATGCATTACATTCATGTGGCGGTCGCCCGATAGACCGTTACATCCAACATGCACAGAGTTTCAATTTATTAAAACTCTTTTATTTGTTTATCCTTCTAATTATCTATTATAAAAGAGTATTTATCTTTAAAATTCGTTGATTGGCTAAATAATCTTCTAGAATATGGGCCAAACTTAATGGGCTTGGTCTTTTAACCTATTGGGTTTCAATTATCAAAGCTAGATTGATTACTTAACACAAATTGGGCCTTATAATGATTTATTTAATCCAATATTTATTTATTAATCCATTTTGGGTCTTTAAAATTCCCAAAAAATAATTAAATATACCAAAAATAATTTATAAAAATTCTGGGGTCTTATACAACCCTTTTACACCAACCCATGGGCCACCCCATGGTCCCAGTACACCAATTGGGTCATATAACAACCCCCCCAGCAAGTCGGGGCCACCCCCGACCCTTAGACACGTGGCAACAAGCCACTGAACTTAGCTCTCGGGGCAACCCGAGGCTACCCTACCAACCCGCCGTACAACGTGGCACGTAGTACGAGACAAGGCCCATAGGCCCAAGGTGCCTCCTCCCAGCCCCTACAAACTTCTACCTTTGGCCCTTGGCCAAATCCAAGGCCCGTCGGTCACCTACGCGGCTCGTTCGGCAACCCGGGGTGTGTCGGGCATTCGCCCGAACACTTTGCGAGCGGCCACTACAACTCGAAGAACAATGGCTCTCACGGGCCATTTCAACATCCCGGAACTCCGTATCCTTCAAACGAATATCCCCAGACGACAAAGGAAGACCCCCGGGGCCCATCCCTCGGGGTTACAGCTTTGCCCGGGGCCCGTGTGTCCCAGGGCGTGGCCGCACCCCCGGGCAGGGTGAACTCCCCGGGGCGGCGGGGGGGGGGCACTCTCCTCAGCCCGGAGGCCCGACGGCCCTCCCCATTCCCGGTCCGTGCAAACTCTCAGTTTCGCGGTCCGAGGTTCGTGCAAGGTTCGTTCATCGTACCCGTACTTGGAAGAACTTGCGAAGATGGAGTCCTAGGATTACGTTGAGTCACACACGTCAATCCCTTGATCCTCGCGCGCAAGCAGCCAGTCCACCAGTGTATCCTCCCAGTATCCTTTATCCTCTTTCTTCTTAACCAATTTAGAAAGAAAATAACCAAAAACTGGGTTTTATAGGGGTGGGACCACTCCCCCTCTCCCTCTTCTACCTGGTCCGCCCAAACCCCCCCTTGGGGAGGGGTTTAGGCGGACCAGCTTGGACCCCCAAGCTGGCCCGCATAAACCCTTGAATAATAATAATAATAAAGATTTTTAAAATTAAGAAAGACAACCACTTTGGTCTGCCTAAACCCCCCAAGGGGGGGGGGGGTTAGGCGGACCAGCCTGGCCCCCAGGCTGGTCCGCCTAAACCCCTCCAAAAATAAAAAATAAAAAGGAAATTTCACCCTCCGAAGAGGGGTTTAGGCGGACCAGACCAGCCCTTGGGGCTTTTCCGCCTAAACCCCCCCTTGAGGAGGGGTTTAGGCGGACCAGACCAGCCCCTTGGGCTGGTCTGCCTAAACCTCACCCCTTCCACTCCGACACACACACACAAAACACATAAAAAAATACAAATAAAATAATAATAATAATACTATTTGGGGGGTTTACCCGGACCAAGCTGGACCTTCAACTTGGTCCGCCTAAACCCCACACCCACCCCTTCAACTTCTATAAATAGCCCCCTTACTAACAAGCTAATGGAGATGCATGAAGGAGGCAAGGAAGCAACGCACCGAGCTAACTTCCCCGGCCTAATTGTTGCACCCTCGGATTCCCGAGGCTTTCGGCAAGGGTCGGGAACATAGGAAGACAGGTGCGCACGCGGTTGGCTTGCTAGTCGGCTCCCACACGCCGAGGGTATGTTGCACATACTCCCCTCACGCGGTGTCTACCCGTCTCATGCCAAGTCCATCCCCGCCACATGTAAGATGACTATACCAATCGCAAATATGCCCGCACCCCGGGCCTGCCCATGTACGGCAACTTACGACACTTACGACGGTGACGAAGGGTACTTCATAGCGCCGTGTCGGCCCTTGACACGGAACCGCGTGCCCACCGTACACCTCCCAGTCGGCCGTCGGCCCCTCAGATCTACAAATCAAGTCTAGTCAGACCTCTGGCCCGGGAATCATAGTCCCGGGGCCGACCTCGACTCCCCAGCATGACAACACTCACCGTCTGAGACCCGGACCCGACCGCTCACCTCGAGCCGCGTCCGACCTCTACCAGGCGCGTATCACCAACCCCCTGCGAGCACTCAGACGCGGCATCAGATGGGATGCGGCGGGTCTCACAGCAGCATCGTCTGACGACGCCCAGTTGTCCAATGTCCCCCGCACAAGCAAGTGGAGGCAACGGCGAGCCCATCCTCGGGCCATCCAGCAACCTGTCCAGGGTTATCCACTGACCAACATAAGGAATGAGCCCCCTCTGCAACGCATCTCGGTTTTTAACAGACTAGGAACGCATGTTCGCCCCGAGCGACACCCGCGGAGGAAGCAGATGGCCCGGTTTATCAATGATGCCATTTGAGTGTTCGCGTGCTACACCACCGGACACCAGCCAGACACCCAGTCTGACGACTTGAACCAGCCTCTATCCCACTTCAGGAGACCGCGTCACCAGGCTCCGCCGCCTCCCTCAACAGGTCATATTGGCACTTCTACCAGACCGTAGGCATCGGAACACGCGGAAGACCCGATGGAAGGCCGTGACCCTCCTATCAACGCAGAGCCGATCAATAATGACCCCCCTGTGAACGAGGTTCAAGAAGTGACCCTCGACACTCTGATGAAGGAGAACTAGCACCTGAAGGCCCTCCTGCAGTACCTCCTCCAGGAGCGAGACCTTCATCCGCAGCAACCTAACAGGCCTCAGGCCGAGGCACCGGTACCCCCGACAGCCCGCGATGCTGCCAACACCTCAATGGCGATTGCCCGAACTCCGTTGGCAACTGGGTTTAGCATGCCTCCGGTTGATACTCAACCATGAGCCTCAAACACGCCAGTGCCAGAAAATCTCTTGGCGCAACGCCAGATGATCGAGCGCACTGTCGAGACAAAGCTCGCCTAGTATGGTGAAGGGATGGTCACAGGGAATCTCTACAGTGTACCCTACCCGCTTCACCACCAATTGAAGAAGCTTCCCCCAGAGTACTCCAAGCCCCCGAAGCTACAAAAGTTTGATGGGCAAGGGTCGCCACATGAACACTTGGCCTACTATGTCACGGCCATGGGTGAGTTAGCGCTGGACGAATCCTATCTCCTCTGCTACTTCGCCACTTCACTCACGGGAACGGCCTTCCAATGGTACTCCCGCCTAAAGCCCGGCTCACTCGTCGACTGGGCGGATCTCCAGAAGAAACTCCTTGATCGATTTCAGACGGCCGAGCGAAAGGTCTCCTTAGCCGAACTCTATTCCCTTCGACAGAAAAAGGGCGAGGGCGCCCTCGACTTCATCAAAAAATGGCGAGACCTCAGCATGAGGTGTGTCAATCCACCCGTCTAGGAGGACGCCATCACCATATGCCGTCGAGGTCTGGCGGTCGAAGTCAGCGAAAAGCTTCTCAGTACCAACATCAAAGGCTTCGTTCAGCTCAATTCGGCAGTCGCTGAAATAGAGATGTTCTTCGCCGATAACCCGAGCTATACTGCAGCAAAGGGTAAACAAGCGCGAGAACGCCAGCCCGGTAAGGAGGTGAATATCATAGAATTCACCCCTACCGCCAAGGCCAGTAAAGGGGCCGAGTCCAGTGGTTCTGAAAAAAAGCCAGCAGACAAGCCGGTTGTTCCCTCCTTCTCGGAGCGCATGAAGACACCCTTCTCCTTCAAGAAGGAACACACGAAGATGCTCTTTGACCTCTACATGGCCCAGAAGATCGTCGAACTGCCAGAAATTTGCAAGCCGGACGAGGCCCTGAAGACCGACGATCCCAGTTACTGCATGTACCATTGCATGCTGGGTCACTCAATTGAAGATTGCTACGTCTTCAAGACTCAGGCGCGGAAGCTGATCCAAGATGGCCTCGTCAAGATGAAGAGCGGTCTCGTCGATCCTCCGCAACCACATACGTGGGCCAGGCCAGCTAAAGCCGCACGCGTAGCACACCCCTCAGCCAATGTCATCCACATGATGGCCGCATTTTCTCTTTCTGATGATGAGTCAAAGGAGCCTAGAGCCAATCGAAGGGAACGTTCGATCTGGTATCCAGGGTGGAGGCCTTGGCATGATCAGAGACCTCTCTCCTTCCCCAGGGAGAGAACCCGGAGACTCTTCAAGATCCTCATCGAGACTGGGCAAATCATGCCCCGCGACTCGCCTCCTGACTACACCCATTGGGATCGTAGTCACCCCCAGTATTGCCCCTTCCACGCCAGAATCTGCCACCTGATCGAGTCCTGTGAGGAAGTCCAATACCTCATCCAGGAATAGATCCAATGGGAGCAGATCGATGCGGAAGGTAACTCCATGTCGCTCGTCAGGCTTCGGTAAGCTTTCGAAGAGACCCTGAGCATCGCCAGGGATGCGCCAGAGCGGCCAGACTCTCCTTAAGAAAATGGGCACGGGCTGCCTTACCAGCATCCTCCGGAGTGGCTCGAGTTCCGGACTGATAACCAAGAGGCACTTGAGCGACTGCAAAGGCGTAGGGAGCAGGATGCCAGTCAAGAGGCGGAGCCGGCTAACTTTTCGGTCAACGTCATCCATTCTCCTGCTCCTCCGGCCCTCGAGGGCTCTCAAGCATCTATAGCTAGCCAGCCAACCCTGGCCACTTCGGCCGGGCAGTGGCGGTCCTGACGGGAGCTAAAGTCTCTCCCTGTCCCTGAAGAAGACACTGCCAGGCTCCTCGGGGTCCTTCTCGGTGGAGAGGACGTTCTGGTGGGCGAGATGACGACAAGCTCTTCGGCTCTTTCTCATCCTCCTCCCGCCCTATCTTCATCACCGACAACTGCGGATAGGAAGGGAAAGTAAAAACATGGTGAGTCCCCACCTCAGCCTCGGTGTACCTCCTCAGCGGAGGGGTCGTCGGGTCTATCCCGCCTACCTGTTGACACAATTCGGAGTACAAAGAAGTCATCTTCGGAGTCTTCAGTGGCTTCGCTTCAAGTGACGGGCCCACCGCCACAGGGCTCCTTCATTCCATAGGGTCAGGATAACTATGCAGAGCGACAACGTCTTGCAACGTCGTCAGTCGTCGCTAGGCCTAGCTCTCAGCATGGTTACAAAGGCAAGGCTAAGGAGCGGGATGACCAGTGCCCCTCTCTGCCCGCTTCTCAACAGAAGCTGCCACCACCGCGGGTAAGGCATCAAACCACACATATGTCCTCCAACACCGGTCCCAACATACTGGCTCAGCATGAGACATCTTTGTCGCCACCACGGTTAAGGGATCAAACCGCTCACACGTCCTCAGATGCCAACACCAGCCTACCGACTCCTCGTAGGCTCCCGTCGCCACCGCGGGTAAGGCACCAAACCGCGAACATGTCTTCGGACGCCAGTCCCAATATTCTGGCATACCAGGAATTGCCGCTCGAGGTAATTGAGCAGGCGATCAACGCCACCTTCCAGATACAACAAGCGGAAGGCGCCTGGATCGAAATCCGGGTGAGGAAGAGTCATCGACCTCGCCCTACAAGGGCGTCAGCTCGGAGGTATCTTCATCAGGATTTGTCAACTCCGGCTCCAGCACCTCTCCCTCCTACTCCCTTGGAGACGGCCATCGCCAAGAGACAAGAGAGAAATAGGAGGAAGAACCTCAGGATGCGGCTCAAGAAACAGGCTGAACAAGCCACCGCCCTACAGTCTCCGGCTGAGCCAATGCCTCTCCAAAGGCTCCAGCGGCTCATTGATGACTTGGAGGAATGCGTTCCCCCTCGTCCTACCGGGGCTCTCCCACTCGACAGCTACATCCCGTGGGAAGAAATGCAGAAATGAGCCCGCCTCAGAAATTGGGTCCAAGAGATGATCCAAAAGCTCAAGGACGGCGAAAGACTCGTGATCCCTGACGAGCTCTCCCTGTGCTATAAAGACAAGGAGATCACCACAAAGCAGTTGAAAGAAATGCTTCGGCACTGCACCTGCAACATGGTGGCCATTCCACCTCCTGACAATATCAACGCTTCTCGGCGAGGCGAGTCAGTAGCCTCCCTAACAAGACAAAAAACTACTGCTCCTCTTGGGCTACAGCCCGCTCCAGAATACACCGGCCGTGGCCGAGGTCAGGGTCGGGGACGCGGTATAGGCCATGGGAGAATCCCCGAGTTACCCCTCTCCCCGTCAACCTTCGACCCGGAGCGAATTATCCTCTTTCGAGGAGAGGAACCAACTCCCATTCTAGAAGTGGAGATTCGGGGTGGACCCGATATCTTTGATCATTCCGGTGTTAAAGAGGCTGCGGCCAGCGTTCCAGCCTCTGCACCAGTCCCGGCTTCTGTAACAGAGCAAACGGGACCGTCCAGCAAGGACAAGCCAGCCCACCAGTGACCCCCAGAAGAGTCGTCATTGGCGTCCCTGTTCCAAGGGCCCGCTGGCGATCAAAGTCAATTTGGTCCTAGTGATAAGGGCAAAGCAGTGCAAATCCCCGACGGGGAGCAGCACGGCAGCACGGCAGTCGTCATGAAGCGCTTCCCTACCAGCATTTCGATTTGGGAAGCCATCGCTTGGAGTAAAGACCTAAGGGAAACCCTTATCAAAATACTCCAAGAGCCGAAAGTCTATGAAGCGCATGCCGCAGAAATGAAGGCGGCTGCTTATGGAGTAAGAGGAAGAGGAAACCAAATTCGATAGCTCCGGGGATGAGGAAGTGGAAATTCTGATCCCGATCTCCGCCAAAGCCAGAACCCCGACTCAAGCCGTCGGGGAACCTTTTTCGCCTCCCTGCCAAGACAAAGGGGCAGGAGAAGCTTCCCCAGTCTCTCAGCCAGTCGAGGGACCTAGTACAATAAACTGATGGGGACATCGAGGCAAGACCGTCCGCATTTTGTTTACATTTATGTCCTTTCATATTTGTATGTATACCCTTGTGATATATGGGTACGTAATTGTAAGTCTTAGTGGGTTTATATGTAAAATTCCAGTAGGCCCAAGCCAGGGGGCCCTCACCCCTTTCCCATTGGTCCACCTAGACCATGTGGGGCTGGTCAACCATCTTAGGTGGCCATCTAGAAGGTTGGAATGCCAATTGACCACATGGGAGACAAGTGGATTAATAATTCAAAGGTAGGCTACCTACCTCACCAACCTTGTCCCCCCATTAGAATTAATTGGGAATTTCATTTTTTTTATTTTATTTGGATCAAATATGAAGTCCCTTAAATGCCCCTCCAGATCCTAGATCTAAGGGTATTCATGGTCTTTTTTATTTATTATATAAGTCATGTATTTCTATTATTCTAGAATTAATGAATAGAAAAAAAGGTATTGTACAAGAAGGGCCCCTTGAGTGAATTTCGACCTCCCCTCTCTCTCCCTCTGGTTTCTTCATCCCCAACCCCCATTCTAGAGTGATATCTCCTCCCCCTCAATCTCAGAGTTCATCTCCGGTGCCGCCACCGCCGTTCGTGCCGCCTTCGAGCCGCCGCGAAGACGACTTCGGTGTTCTGTCCATCCTGGGCAGAAGCTCCTTCCCGGAATTCCAGCTATCAGCCATGAGTTCTTATTGATCTAAACATTTTATGGTGTGTTCCTATCTTTAATTCCCACCAACACAAAAAAAAATCCGTCCAAATTCCATCATTTATTATTTTTCAAATTTCGTGTGTTTCTGTTTCCCAGTTCTGTCCAGTTTCAGATCTGTGTGACAGCACCCCTGTAATCCCCCCCCTCCGCCCATCTTTTTGATTTTTCCAAACCCTACCAATTTTACTGGGAGTTCTGTCCACAGTCCCCTCACTCCATGAATTTTCCTGATTTTTTATCAGCCTTCCATCCATTTTTTCAAAATTCGTTCTCAGAGCTAGCTACAGTGCTGTCCACCTGTTTCCAGATCCGACCTCTGTCTAGTGAAAACATCATATCAATTCGTAGCCACCTCCAATCAGTCCACAAAAACTATTTCCATCTTCCTTGTTCAAAATCCTATAACTTCTGTGAAGAGTTCAGGAGCTGAATCGGACATCTACCTCGCGGTCAACGGCCGTTCTCAGACAACTTCCCTACAGATCTGAGAGTTCGGCTTCTGTACACCAGGAACTCAAAAATTCAATAAAGCACAGATCCGTGCATATCCAGGTCTGATCTCTAGGCCTAGGTTGAAGGACTTCAAGTTAGCTTTCCAACGGCGCTAGTTTCGTGTTGATCCGACATCGGGGATGATCGCAGCGTCCGTTCTCGCCGGAGCGCGCGCCGGAAAACAGAACCGGCAGATCTGTGGCCTGTTATTCCGACCGGTGCCGAACGGAGCCGCCCGGCCTCCAGTCGACGTTCCAGCATGCCGCCAGCCCAGGGAATGCTTTCCCAAGTGTCCCCACCACAGTGGTGCCACCGGGCCCCACACGGCCCCCCGGACAGCACGTGGGCCCCACAGTCACAAGTTCGGGTGCTGCCGAAGAGACGTGAGAAGCCGCCCGTCAACCCGAATTCAGTCCTCCCGGACCCCATTGTGTCATCCTTTACCTCCCTGCGTGGAGTGGGCAGTGGTCCATTGCTGTAAAAATTGTGTAATATTGTTCCAGGAGAACGAGTTTCGCCCGGGTCCATCTTCCCCACGCCGAGCGCGTGGAGGTATCGCATTCGCTCCCTTCTCTGCATTTTGCTTACTTCATATATATTTGTTTATGCCGCTGCTAGAGAGCATGTGTAGGGATAATTAGCTCGCTTTATATTTATATCACCGCTGCTGCGAGAGAGAGTGTTACCGTCCCGTGACCCGATCCGGGCACAAAAGAGAATTGACCACCCTAGCTCTTGCCGATTTCTCAACCGTGCACGTCCGACGCTTCCCTCGTTAAGGGACAATCACGAGCTCACCTAGAGTCCGAGGACTGCATTCCTCATTCGAGTCGTGTCCGTGGTCTCGTCCCGCATCATAAACCCTCCTGAAGGGGGGAATCTTGCTGGTTTTAGCTGTGAAAGATTGTCAGCTTCGCCAGGCAACCTTGGAGAAACCTCAGCAACTCCAGTTGACGACGGCTGGCCAAAAGCCGGCGGCCCAGATCGATCCCTAGCGGATTCCAGTGACAACCACTTTCCGGTCCCTTCAGCACTAGTCGATGGCTTCGAGAACCAAGAAATACACGAAGCCGATACTGATGATGACGATT
The DNA here is from genome assembly GCA_022559845.1 of Amorphophallus konjac. Taxonomy (NCBI): domain Eukaryota; kingdom Viridiplantae; phylum Streptophyta; class Magnoliopsida; order Alismatales; family Araceae; genus Amorphophallus; species Amorphophallus konjac. The sequence goes on along the minus strand of CM040124.1, from coordinate 52,092,638 downwards.
TCATCGACCTCCAACCCACTCCTCCCGAGCTGGAGGACGGCGGCCAGGCGACCGTCGACGATCTCGTGGAGATCAACCTAGGCGAAGATGAAGCCCCTCAACATACATTCGTCAGTGCCCTCCTCACCGAGGTAGAGAAGTAGAACTATAAGCAACTCCTGCTCGAGTTCAAGGACTGCTTCGCTTGGACGTACAAGGAGATGCCAGGGCTAGACCCCTCTGTAGCGGAGCACGATCTAGCCATTTCTCCCTCAATCGCTCTAGTCAAACAACCACAGCGGCGCATGCGCCACGAGCTGGAGCTCCAGGTTTCGGCCGAAGTCCACAAAATGGCAGAGGTCGACTTCATCGAGCCGTGCATCTACCGGATCTGGCTCGCTAATATAATTCCGATCAAGAAGAAGAATGGTCAAGTCCGCATCTATGTCGACTTCCGGGACCTCAACAAAGCTTGTCCAAAGGACGACTTCCCAGTCCCAATTACAGAAACGATGGTCGATATGACCACCGGTCACGAAGCCTTGTCTTTCATGGATGGGTCGTCCGGTTATAATCAAATACGGGTGTCCCTCAAAGACAAGAACCACATAGCCTTCAGATCCCCCAATTGGATTTTCAATTACAAACGCATGCCCTTCGGTTTAAAGAATACCGGTGCTACTTACCAAAGGGCCATGACTAGAATATTCGATGAGATGCTGCACAACATCGTCAAATGCTATGTCGACGACCTCGTCGTCAAAACTAAAAGACAAGAAGACCATCTGCGCAACCTTCGCCAAGTCTTTGAGCGTCTCCGGCAATATGGGCTCAAGATGAACCCCATGAAGTGCACCTTCGGCCTATCCAACGAAAAATTCCTTGTCTTCATCGTCAGGTACCGAGGAATCGAGGTGGGTCCCAGCAAGATCAAAGTGATCTAGGAACTCCCACCACCCAACAACATCACTGAACTTAGGTCCTTCTAAGGGAGGTTGATCTATATTCAGAGGTTTATTTCTAACCTCTCCGGTCGATGCGCGCCTTTCAGCAAGCTGATGAAGAAAGACGCCCCATTCACATGGGACTCGGAATGCCAGACGGCTTTTGAGCAAATCAAGGAGTATCTCCTTACTCCCCCAGTCCTGGGAGCACCAGTCAAGGGTAAACCCCTCATCCTTTACATTGCTGCCATGGACGCTTCGCTAGGAGATATGTTGGCGCAGATCAATGAAGAAGGTAAAGAGCAGCCCCTCTATTACCTCAGCCGGAAGCTAATCGGTGCCGAGTACCGCTACTCCCATATGGAGAAGGTCTGCTTGGCATTAGTGTTCGCAGTCAAGAAGCTGTGGCATTACCTCTTGTCTCATCGAGTCGAGCTTATCTCCAAGCACGACCCTCTGAAGTATCTCCTTTGACGACCTATCCTCTCGGGCAGACTGGGGAGGTGGGCTCTCCTGTTGATGGAGTACGACATTACCTATGTCCCCAGAAAAGCAATCAAAGGATAGGGTATGGCTGAATTCTTGGCAGCCCACCCAGTGCCAGATGATTCACCCTTCAACTCGGAGCTCCCGGACGAGGAGTCTCTTGCTGCTCAATCGCAACAACCGGTTGAACAGAGCAAAGATGTCTTGTATTACTGGCAGCAAAGTGCTCTCACAGCCACTGTTGATCAATCACAACAACCAGTTGAATAGAGCGGAGATGTCTTGCATTATTGGCAGCCAAGCACTCTCACAACCAGCGTACCTTGCTGGGAGCTTTACTTCGACGGTGCTTCCCGAGGGATCACCCTGAGCAACCAGGATCCAGCCACCACGGCAGGTGCCAGCATTGTTTTCCTGACTCCTCAGGGCAGAGTTTTGTACAACTCTTGCGCCCTCATGAAGTCCCTAACCAACAATGAAGCCGAGTATGAAGCTCTACTTATTGGGCTCCTGATGGCTCTCCACATGGGCATTAAATGCCTCAAAGCCTACGGGGACTCCCAGCTGATAGTCCGGCAGGTCCTCGGCATCTATGATGTGCGGAAGCCAGAGTTGGTTCCGTACCACACCGCCGTCACCAGATTAACCCATAAGTTCTATTTATTCGAACTGGATCACATTCCCAGATGCAGCAATGCTCAGGCTAATGCCTTAGCAAAATTGGCCGCGGCCATCAAGCTTCCACCTGAGGGAGAGGTCGACATCGTCATCAAGCACCGAAGACTAATGCCGAGCTCACTCGAAGGCGACACCGGTCTCACCATCTATGAGGTCCACGACCTTGACCAAAGCACACCTCCAGAAGAGGATGATTGATGTGCGCCTATCATCAAATTCAAGAAAGGGTGGCTTCCACCTGACCGAGCTCAAAGAGTCCAGTTACTCCGCCGAACAACCTCTTACGAGTTGATTGGCGACTCAATGTATCGGCTCGTCCACGAGAAGGATAAGTTGATTCTTCTGAGATGTGTCTCTCTAGCGGAAGCTCAAGCCATCATGCAGGAGGTCCACTTCTGATTGTGCGGTGCGCACCAGGCCGGAGATCGGATGAAACACAACATCAAGCTCAAAGGCTTCTATTGGCCAACCATGTACGCGGATTGTATCCAGTATGCCCGTGCATGCCACCAATGCCAAGCCTTTGGCCCAGTTCCCAGGAAACCTCCTAACCCATTGCGTCCTACGGCCCCCACTTAGCCATTCGCTGAGTGGGGTATGGACATCGCGGGGCCTTTCCCGCCATCTTCCAAGGGCCATAAATACATTTTGGCCGCCACTGACTATTTCTCTCGTTGGGCGGAGGCTCTCCCTTTGCAAGAGGTCACCGACGAGGTGGTTGACAGGTTCGTCCGGCACCACATCATATACCGATTCGGTACTCCCAGTTGCATAGTGTCCGACAACGGGACACCCTTCAAAAATAAGGTCGTATACCAGTTACCGGCCAAATTCCAAATTGACTGCAGAACTTTTGCGGTCTACAACCCTCAGGCTAACGGCTTAGCGGAAGCCTTCAACAAAACCCTCTGTAAGCTCCTGGCTAAGATGGTGAGCCACCGAAAATGCGACTGGGGTGAAAAGGTCTTCGAAGCATTGTGGGCCTATCGGACGGTCTACAAAACCCTCACAGGGTGCTCTCCGTTCTCTCTCGCTTACGGGGTAGAAGCAGTTATCCCCATCGAAGTCCAATTAGCCTCTTATCGTGTGGCCATCCACACCGGCCTTGCCGACCCTTACGAAAATGAGTACCGGAGAAGGCTAGAAGAGCTCGCCGATCTCGAAGGAAAGTGACTCAAAGCCTATAAACACCTGTAGGTATACCAGGCTCGCATGGCTCGGGCCTACGATAAGCTCGTCAAGCAGCGATCTTTCAAGCAAGGCGACCTCGTCATGATCAAGGAAAAAGAGGTCATGGCAGGGCGCTCCAGTGGAAAACTACAGCCAAATTGGCGAGGTCCATACATCATCCAGAATGTCTATGAGGGTGGGGCTTACACGGTTGTTGATCACAAAGGACATAGACCATTCCCGCCTCTCAACGGCAAACACATGAAGCTATACTATGCGCCAGAGCATGAGTTCGCGCGCCGGCTAGACTAAGGCGCACGCCCTAGCTACTACCAATAAGGTCGGTCCTCCCCCATGGAGGATCCCACCGGCCAGTCCTCTCGGTCTTCAACTCCCAATCAACCAGCCAGTTCAGCTCCTCGGAATTGCCGCCACGCATCTGCGGGAACCGATCCCCTGCCCTCGTTCCCGTCACTATGGGAGCGCGGGCGCTTCTACACCAGCGCCAGTCTAGCCATCAGGCTCACAGGTAAGTAAAAAAATCAACAATAAAAAAATGGGGTTAAAAAATAGAGATGCCCCGACAGACCCAGTCATCCTCACCACAATAGGGTGGCTGGGGGCAAAAAGGCCAGTGACCCGGCTGAGGTGAAAACCCGAAAGGGAACCTCAGGCAAAATCGGGAAACCCCTCGACGTGAAAACCCACAAGGGCACGTCGGAAAAAGATAAAGGGGGTCGGCTCTAGCAAAAACCCGAAAGGGCGGTAGAGCCGATAACGAGAAAATCTTCTTCTCCCTACCCATCAACACGGCCTTCCGCTTGTCCCTTGGTGGGCCGTTAGTCTCACCCAGGGCCAGTCTCCAATGCACTTGCATTGCTACAGCGCAAGCCCTCTAATCCCCAGTTAATCTTGCGTTACTCCCGCTCAGCTCGGCCAACCTTTGGCCCTAACCTCAATGTCACAGTTCAACCAGTCCCGATGACAGTCAAACTTCCAGTTACCGTCTCGGTAAACTTACATCCCGATACATTCCCCAGATATTTATCATCCTTTGCCCCTACATCCCACATATCCAGCAAATCTAGAGCCCTCCAGTTCAGTATAATCCCAGTTTCCCCCATACAATCCCAGATCCACTAGTTGCAACTCCAGTCATACCTTCCCATGGCAAAGTGGCCCTTTGCCACCATGGCTTAAGGATTTCAAAAAAACCCTTATGAATGGTAGAACAATATTCAGCTATCCTCACCTTCCAGTCTCAGGTTACGTCCCCTGACAACAACATGCTATGGACGACAGTCTCAATATATATATATATATATATGGGGTTAAAAATAGAGATACCCCGGCGGCCTCAATCAACTCTCTCTACGAGACGACTGGGGGGCAAAAATTGCCACCAACCCAACTGAGGTGAAAACCTGAAAGGGCGCCACAGGCAAAATCGGGTAACCCCTCGGTGTGAAAACCCGCAAGGGCGCACCGAAAAAAGCTAAAGGGGGCCAGCTCTAGCGAAAATTCACAAGGGCGGTAGAGCTGGTAAAGAGAAGAAAAAAAACTCTCTCCCTCTCCACTTTTCACTTACAAAGCCATCGGCCATGACACGGCCCGATGGCGAGCTCAACATCACTCCACGACAATGGTGGCCACTACACCCTCGAGGGTCGGTCATCGCCAGCTTTCAATTCCAGTCTTCGGCTACAACGCCTTCACAGGCCAGCCGCCAGTCTCCAGCTTCAAGTTTCGACTACAACACCTTCACAGGCCAGCCGCCAGTCTCCGGTTTCCAGTTTCGGCTACAACGGCTTCACAGGCCAGCCTCCAGTCTCAAGCTTCCAGTTTCGGCTACAACGACTTCACAGGCCAGCCGCCAGTCTCCAATTTCCTGTTTCAGCTATAACGCCTTCACAGGCCATCCGCCAGTCTCCAGCTTCCAGTCTTTGGCTACAACGCCTTCATAGGCCAGCCGCCAGTCTCCAACTTCCAGTTTCGACTACCACGCCTTCACAGGCCAGCCGCTAGTCTCCAGTTTCCAGTTCCGGCTACAACGCCTTCACAGGCCAGCTTCCAGTTTCGGCTACAACGCCTTCACAGCCTAGCCGCTAGTATCCGACTTCTAGTTTCGGATACAACGCCTTTACAGGCCAGCCGCCCAGTCTCCAGTTCTAGTTTTGGGTACAACGCCTTCACAGGCTAGCCGCCCAGCCTCCAGTCCCAGTACCTCGGCTACAACGCCTTCACAGGCCAGCTGCCAATCTCCAGTCCCAGCCTCGGATACGATGCCTTTGCAGGCTAGCCGCCCAGCTTCCAGTCCCAGCCTCGGCTATGATGCCTTCACAGGCCTAGCCGCCAGTTTTCAACTCCAGCCTCGGCTATGACGCCTTCGCGGGCTAGCTGCCAGCTCCCGGTTCCAGTTTCGACTATAACGCCTTCCCAGGCTAGCCATCCGACCTGGTTCCAGTTCCCAACCATTGCACCTTTCTAGGTCACCCAGCTGGCTTCAGCTCCAGCCCCTCTTCACAGTCACAGTCCCAACTTCAATTTCCAGTCCCTCTCCCAATTCCGGTCTTGGTTGCCATGTCCGCCTAGGCCGTCCAGCTTGCTCAATCTCAGTTTCCCAGACACATACGAATCCCGTTCTTTGGCCAACGGCACAATGTTAGCCAATATTCCCCCATCCAGCTCAGGGTCAATATACACCCTCCAGAATCACCTCTACAACCCTAAATCACGCAAGTTGTTCCGTTCTTACGGGCCTACGTTGGTTCCCCGGTATGTGGGCTTTCATTCCCCAGGAGGATTGGCCCCCACATATAGCCTTTCTTTTCTCTACTACCCAGTACTCAACCTCCAACTTCTAACACCGAGTTCCTTAAACCCGGTTCCTGTCATCACTCATGGCGATGCGTCGTTGGACAAGCAAGCACGACTAACAATAAGGAGTCATCAGTTCACGCGCATCATTCCATTCCATCAAAGAAGGGAGGGAACAACACAGTAAATAAAGGGTATGGAGTTCATTAATACTCTGTAAAAGGAGCCCAAGACATGCCCTTGGGGTAACAAAATCCATGCACTCCAGACATCAAAAAAAAGAGAGAAGGAGAAGAGGGGGAAGATACAATCAGGGCTCCAGCTCAGTCCCCTCTAGCGCCGCAAGGTGAGAGTCCACCACTGCAAGCTCCGCCTTCCAAGTGGACACGATCTTAGCACTGGCTCCGGCTGTAGCCTCAATCACCTGCCACTCGGCTCGGATGCGCTCAGAAACTACCTGCCACTCCTCCCAGGCCTTCCTCAAGGCCTCGGCCTGGCTCTCCACCTCCCTCAGCTGTGCGGCTCGCTCCTGAGATGCTGACGCGGTCACTTCGGCGTGACTCCTCTGCTCGGCTACGGCTGACACAAGCCGAGCCTGCCGCTCCTGCGCCTCTCGGATCGCCGCTAGCCTCTGAGCCCTCTCTGCCTGAACCTCGCGGAGTCGCAGGTATTCGGCCTAGATCCCAGCCAACCCGGACATCCAGAGCTCACGTGGGAATCCAAGTGGGTGATAGCCCTGGGTGCACTCCCGCAGTCGCTGCCTCAGGTCCTCCGGAGAAGGGAGGGGCTCTCTCTATGAGTAGCCTTGCGCCCGCTGGAGCAGGGCGGCACCTGCACTCGCCTCCAGCAACGACTCTAGCGGAGAGGCGAATGGAGGCCACTTGACCCCTAAATCTAGGGAGAGGTCTCCGGACGCAGCCAGCACTCCAATGGAACCTGCATAGTTCCAACAAACACCAAAGGAAGTAAGTAATACATGAAAGACTTCCTTCAACAAACAAGGTGAAAAACCTAACATAAAGAAGGAGACAAGTCTTGACTCCTTACCTGGAGCAAGTCCAGCCGACTCTGGGACATCATCTGTCGGGGTCGGGGAAGGCAACTGCACCTCCGCCTCCACAGCATCACCTACCGGGGTTGGAGAGGGCAATGGTTCCTCCACCATCAGGTCATCTCCAGCAAGCACGGGTGGGACAGGAGGCTCCTCCTGCCCACCCTCATCAGGAGTCGACGCGTGCTCCTCCCCAGGATCCGATGCTGCAAGTAACTCAAGAACGTCAGCACTCTACATTATAGAGCATACAAGCACTAAATAAAGGCAGAGAGGACCACTGTATACCTCCAGGAGGGGTCCCTGTCGGAACCTCCCTACCAACAGAGGCCCCGGAGGATGAAGAGCTCGAGCTCGAACTCTCATCTGTCTCCATCTCCGAGCCACCATCGTCTGAAGAGCTCGACGAGGTCTCCGACGGACTCCCAGAGGTGGCCAAACCTAAAGCTCCTACGAGCCAACGCAGCAAACAAGGTCATCACAAGACTCAGTTCTATATAAGGATGCCTCTCCAGCTAAGAGTTGCAAACAGAAAACTCACCAGTCGGGGCACTCCCCTTCGAAACCTTTTCAATGTCGACGATCTCCTCATCGCCCTCAGCAGGGGCCACTTCGGTGGACCCCTCCTCCACCATCCCGGCCCCGTTGCGGGGCAGCTCACCTTCATATAGGGGTGAAGGTACACCTGTAAACAACATCGACAGGACCTCAGCACTAGAAGACAATCAACAACGAGAGGCTTAACAGAAATGATTAAGTCCCCAGCCACGTACCTAAGGGTCCCATGCTCGAAGACCCAACCAGCCCCATAGTGCATGCCGACACCACAGCTGGTAGAGAAGCTCGCTCCACCCTCGCCAACATCTGCGGTAGCAAGCTAGACACTTCCTTGGTCGTGGGTGGCATTGAAGCAGTCCTCCCCTCAGGCGGGGAAGGAGGGAAGAGACACTGAAGGGCCAGTACGGACCAGCTCCTGAATCATCTCCAGAGTAGCGGCTAGATCCTCACCTGGTAAATGACCTCATAAAGTCAGTCAGTATCGGCATCCCCGCGACTATATAACGGAAGGGCAATATTTTTCGTGCTAGTTCGATACTTACCCAAGCCATGCTGGGTCGCAGCAGGCTCCTGCCCGTCAACGGATGGGGGCACCTCGCCTTGCATCTCAGGAGAAGTTGTGGTATCTAATGCCTCGGCCACCTCTGCACGACACCAGCAACTATGTCAACTCCTAGAAATAAATACAGCCATAAACACGACACGCTCGATTCCAGAATTGTTTACCTGGCTGAGCGTCCTTGGAAGCCTTCCATGGCTCAAAGTCAGGGAAGGTCTCGATATCGGGGGCGGTCTCATCCATCATACGAAGAAATCCCTCCATATCTATCTCGTGATCGACCCTATATCAGGAAGTGGGTCGACTTCATGGGGTGGCGAGAAGGATGCATCAGCCCCGACCTCTAGTGGCGCTGTGGAAAGCAAATCCAATTGCACAAGGTTAGCCAATCGTCAAGGCTGAATCAATATAAAGCAAGTAGGTGAATATGGCACTTACTCAGAGTCAGCTCCGCCTCGATATGCTACCTGGCAGCGGGTCCCCGAGAGGACTCACCAACCTCTCTGACTTTGGTCTCAACCCGGGGGTGCTTCCTCCGGGGCTAAAGGGCCCCGTCACCATCCCCAGAAGATGTCCCTGTGGAGAGAGGATCCCTGTCCACCGTAAAACCTGCCAACAAATACAACCACACAGGATCTCTCAGCCATACGCCCTAGAAAACAACAAAGTAGGGCTAGTAGGCTAATGAAGAGGTCTTACCTGAAGTCATGAAGGGGGTCAGTGGCGGAGGAACTAGCTGCTCTAGCTTCAAACCCACAACCCGTGCGGCCTTCGCGACCGCCTCCTTCACGTCCCTCAGGGTGTAGGCACACTCAATAAGGGACATGAACTCTACGGGTCCAGCTGACCCTATCGCATGGGTGATATGACGCCTCCAGTCGTCAGCCGCCGTATCTGCAAAGCTCCCCTCAGGGAGCACTCGATCCAGCGAACCCCGCTGCTCAAACCCGTAGTCCGCCAGAAATTGGGTCCACCAAGTCCTCGATGTCTCGGGTCGATGTGCCTTGACTCTGGTACCTCCAGGCACTGGTCGGGCCTGCTTGAGGGGCTTCAGTGCCCCGTTGCCGCTCCGCCCCGTCGACAAAGAGCCTCGGCTCCCCCGGGGCGCCTGCTGCGCCAGCCTCTCTACCTCCTAGTAGATCTGAGAAAAGTGAGTCCTCAGATACCCGTCATCCAGTGCGATGAGAGGCAGGTACTCCCTCAAGAGACGGGTCTCCTCAACTTTCCGGATCACCGAGGCCTTCTATCGGTACTGGTGACTATGCTCGAACCACCATCTGGCGTAGTGGACGTCGAACCGTCCCCTGCGTCCCGGCACAGGCGTCGGCAGTCGCTCTGGCTCTCGGCGACAGTAGAAGTCCCACCACGCCGCGGCTAGCAAATGTGTGTCCCGACCTTTGTACTGACGACCCGCCAAAGGGAACTCCTGGTTCGGCGGGATCCCCTAGTCGTACCCGAAGTTCCGAGCGAACCTGTGCGGGTAGTACGGCTCTAAGAAGCTCATCATGGACCGGTGTAAAGGCAGCACCGCTGGCCGGGTGCTCATCACCCACTCTGTGTACAAGGACGCGTCCGACTCCGGCTGGTAGGGTAGGGCGCAGGCCGCCCCACCATTAAAAGGCCCCATGATCAGGTGGGAGTCCCTGGTAGCACCGTCAAAAGGAACACCCTCCTCGCCCCTGCCGGGCAAGTAACATAAGACCCTCCTGGCTTCCTCCAGCTGCATCACTGCGTCCCCATCAGGCTGTCCGGTGAAGATAAACAACAATGGTGCCGCCTGGTTCGTCACACACCCGCGAGACACCAACCCTGGGAACAGCAACCCAGCCCATGCACTGAGGTAGTAAGTCGGCAGAAGCAGGCTCCGCTCACGTGGCACCGGGTGCGCCGCCAGTACTCCCAGTCTGTAGTAAACATTGGCCAAAGCCATCGGGGCTAAGGCCATCCTCCGTCCCTCCGCCAATTGGCACGCAGGCCATAACAGCTCTACTCGCAGCTTGCCGTCCTCCCCGTGGGGGACCACAAACGTCACCAGCCAGTACGCCAAGTACGCGGCCAAGTGCGTCACGTCTGGCAGTCTATGGGGGTTCCACCCCTCCTGTGGCGCGTAGATATACCTGCTATATGTCTGGAAACGCAGCTCCACCTCTGTGGTCCCTCGCGAACTCCTGGTGAAAGCAAAAGGGGCCGTCATAAAAGTGGCGAATCCACGCATTCAGCAGCACCCTGGGAGTCTGCGCCGCTCTTTCCTTCCCAGCCAGGGCAAGATCCCTCCAGGTCTTCAGTAGATACTGGTAGCTGTAAGAAACCCGGTATCGTCCATGCCCGTCAGTGTGGCTACGATGGAGGTCATCCAGCACTATCTCCTCGTACCCCTCGCCGCTGATCGGCAACCCAGAGATCCTCCACAGAGACCACAAGTCTAATGAGGTCTCTCCCTCAACCGTTGCCATGGTGTTCCACCTGCGGTTGAAATGCTCTATCAGCGCCTGTAAAAGTCCTGTGTAGCAAGGATACCCATACAGAGCCACAATCACAACATATCTGATGTCAGCTCAGTCTAGCAGCACCCGGTAGTGGTGTACTATGCCCATAAACCACTCGGTAGCTCCCTGGTGATATCTGTGTGACAGAATCACCGCCCAGCGGTCATACCAGCTAACAGCGGTCTGTCGTAGAATCCTGGACAAAAGGCTATGGTCGTCATAGCCTTCTCCGGCATACTCCATCCCTGATGGCTCCAATACCAATCCCGGACTGCCCTTTGTCTCTGCTCGGTGATGTCCATGCAAATCCCAGAAGGCGGGACCCATGACTCTAGCACGACCTCCAAACTGGTCTGCTCTACTGAAGAAGCCCAAGCACTCAGCACTGGGAAACTGACTCTGCCTCCAGTAATCCATAGAGAAACTCAGGAAGCCGCAAAGGACAATCCCGTGCAAGCTATCTCGACCCACCAAGATCGCCCGCTCCAGTCGGCGACGGGCTCCAGCAACCCGTGAGTCACTCTCCTCCATGCCTAGCGGGACAAAGTGCCTGATAAACTCAAACAAGTGACAGTCCCAAGGGAACTCCACTGGATAGCCACCGTTGCGATCATAAGTATAAATTCCGCCCGCCTCCGACGCACGGCCAAGCTCCACAACCCCAACCCCGTTGCTGCGCTCGCCGACGGGGCCCTCTGCCACAACTGTTTGCCCACCATCAAGCTGCTCCACGCTGACCGTGATGATAACTGGCGGGCCCAAAGGGGGAATGGGCCGCTCGATCCTCCTTACCTAGTGGTCCTCCTCCCGGACCACACGCCTCGGGACCCTCTCGTCCCTGCCAAATCGGGCCATAGCTGCAAGACATAGCACAAAAATGGTCAGTATGCCAGAAATTCAACACATACAATACAGCAAATCACAAGTATATGAAACATCAAAATGCAACTACAAAAACTCAAAAGGAGAGGTTCACGGGCCGTACGCCCTCGTCTCCGCCTCCGACGCACGATCCGTGGGGGGCATTTGTTGTACCCGGATTATTCCCCAGCAAAATACCCAGAAATAAGGGTTCGAGAATTTCCTCGAACACCTTCAAGGCAAGGGCTACCCAGCCCCTCTGATAACCTAGTGGGCCCAACCAACGGCCCCAATCCGCTAGTCGAGGCGTACGGTGGCACTAGCAATCGATCGGGACCACTCCCGACTCCTAAGTTGCTGACTTTGCCCACCTTCTACATGACCACCCGGGCCATCCCGGGGACACTCCGACTACAAGCCTTGCAACATGGCACTCAGTGAAAAGGCTTGGGGCCCACCCTGGAACGCCTTCCCTCAACCCTCCAAGGTCAAAGGGAGACCTAAATAGGTCAACCACAGGCTCAGGAGGCCTGTAGTACGCGTGTACGGCTCACACACGCGTGTTCGGCATTCTGCCGAACACCTTGTAGGCGCACGTGTTTCAACCCTTCTACACCAACCCATGGACCACCCCATGGTCCCAGTACACCAATTGGGTCCTACAACGACCCCCCCAGCAAGTCGGGGCCACCCCCGACCCTCAGACACATGGTAACAAGCCATTGAACTTAGCTCTCGGGGCAACCCGAGGCTACCCTGCCAACCTACCGTACAATGCAGCACGTAGTACGAGGCAAGGCCCATGGGCTCAAGGTGCCTCCTCCCAGTCCCTACGAACTTCTACCCTTGGCCCTTGGCCAAATCCAAGGCCCGTCGGCCACCTATGCGGCTCGTTCGGCAACCCGGGGTGTGTTGGGCATTCGCCTGAACACTTTGCGAGCGGCCACTACAACTCGAAGAACAATGGCTCTCACGGGTAATTTCAACATCCCGGAACTCCGTATCCTTCAAAAGGATATCCCCAGAGGATAATGGAAGACCCCCGGGGGCCATCTCTCGGGGTTACGGCTTTGCTCGGGGCCCGTGTGTCCCAGGGCATGGCCGCACCCCCGGGCAGGGCGAACTCCCCGGGGGGGGCGCACTCTCCTCAGTCCGGAGGCCCGACGGCCCTCCCCATTCTCGGTCCGTGCAAACTCTCAGTTTTGCTGTCCGAGGTTCGTGCAAGGTTCGTTCATCGTACCTGTATGTGGAAGAACTCGCGAAGACGGAGTCCCGGGATTACATTGAGTCACACACGTCAATCCCTCGATCCTCGAGCACAAGCAGCCAGTCCACCAGTGTATCCTCCCAGTATCCTTTATCCTCTTTCTTCTTAACCAATTTAGGAAGAAAATAACCAAAAATCGGGTTTTATAGGGGTGGGACCACTCCCCCTCTCTCTCTTCTACCTGGTCCGCCCAAACCCCCCTTGGGGAGGGGTTTAGGCGGACCAGCTTGGACCCCCAAGATGGTTCGCCTAAACCCCTCAAAAAAAAAGGGAATTTCACCCTCCGAAGAGGGGTTTAGGCGGACTAGACCAGCCCCTTGGGCTGGTACGCCTAAACCTCACCCCTTTCACTCCGACACACACACACAAAACACATAAAAAAATACAAATAAAATAATAATAATAATACTATTTGGGTGGTTTACCCGGACCAAGTTGGACCCTCAACTTGGTCCGCCTAAACCCCACCCCCCACCCCTTCAACTTCTATAAATTGGCCCCTTACCAACAAGCTAATGGAGATGCATGAAGGAGGCAAGGAAGCAACACACCGAGCTAACTTCCCCGACGTAATTGTCACACCCTCGGATTCTTGAGGCTTTCGGCAAGGGTCAGGAACGTAGGAAGACAAGTGCGCGTGCGGTTGGCTTGCTAGTCGGCTCCCACACGACGAGGGTATGTCACACGTACTCCCCTCACGTGGTGTCTAGCCGTCTCATGCCAAGTCCATCCCTGCCACATGTAAGATGACCGTACCAACGGCAAATACGCCCGCACCCCAGGCCTACCCGTGTACGAAAACTTACGACACTTACGACGGTGACGAAGGGGACTTCATAGCACCGCGTCGGCCCTCGACACGGAACCCCGTTCATAGCTGCTGAATGCACCCCAACCCTCTACCCACGGCTTCAGACACATATACAGACTTTTCTTCAGCATAGAACGAAGGTATTCGGATTCAATCCGATGTAAATAAACACTGGTTGCTTGAGGCCGGTGGGGAAAGACATCCAGTACATGATTCCAGTAATCGCCTACACACTCGCACCCATGGAACCCCTTCTCTCCACGTGTCGCCCGATCGCCTGAGCCCACGTGCCGCGCCCTGGTGGCGCTTCCCCGGTCAAACCTTGGTTCCATGAGTGATTGTCGAGAGATCGACTGGCACACCCGCATCTTGTCCGGTTAACCCTTATCTCGACATTTCCCTGCCATTCGACCCTTTTCGACTGTCCGTAAAAAGGAGAGTGCCCGGTACCTCTGTGAGAGGCATGCACTCGTAAGGAGGATACCCGAGATACATCAAACTCACGTGTTCTCCTTCACCGCTGTATCCCTTCCCTCACCCTGGTAATCGGCATAAAAACCCGTGCAACAGTCGTTAAATATTCTTGTCCGACGTCATGGCTTTCTGCCTAAGCCGGTAGATATTCTGCATTGGCGTCATGGCCTTCCGCCTAAGCCAAGTTGTACGGCATCATGACTTTATATCTAAGCCGTTAAATATTCTTGTATGGCGTCATAGCTTTCCTCCTAAGCTGATAAATATTCAGTCTTAGCGTCATGGCCTTCAGCCTAAGCCATGTTGTACGGCGTCCTGACTTTACGTCTAAGCCGTTAAATATTCTTGTCCGGCATCATGGCTTTCCACCTAAGCCGGTAAATATTCTACCTTGGCGTCATGCCCTTCCGCCTAAGTCAAGTTGTACGGCGTCATGACTTTACGTCTAAGCCGTTAAATATTCTTATCCGGCGTCATGGCTTTCCGCCTAAGTCGATAAATATTCAGCCTTGGCGTCATGGCCTTCCGCCTAAGCCAAGTTGTACGGCGTCATGACTTTACGTCTAAGCCGTTAAATATTCTTGTCCGGCGTCATGGCTTTCCGCCTAAGCTGGTAAATATCCTGCCTTGGCGTCATGGCCTTTCGCGTAAGCCAAGTTGTACAGCGTCATGACTTTACGTCTAAGCCGTTAAATATTCTTGTCCGGCATCGTGACTTTCTACCTAAGCCGGTAAATATCCTGCCTTGGTGTCATGGCCTTCCGCCTAAGTCAAGTTGTACGGCGTCATGACTTTATATCTAAGCTGTTAAATATTCTTGTCCGGCGTCATGGCTTTCCGCCTAAGCCTGTAAATATCCTGCCTTGGCGTCATGGCCTTCCGCCTAAGCCAAGTTGTACGGCATCATGACTCTATGTCAAAGTCGTTAAATATTCTTGTCTGATGTCATGGCTTTCTGCCTAAGCTGTTAAATATTCAGCCTTGGCGTCATGGCCTTCCGCCTAAGCCAAGCTGTACGTCGTCATGACTTTATGTCTAAGCCGTTAAATATTTTTATCCGACGTCATGGCTTTCCGCCTAAGCTGGTAGATATTTTGCCTTGGCGTCATGGCCTTCCGCCTAAGAAAAGTTGTACGACGTCATGACTTTATGTCTAAGCCGTTAAATATTCTTGTCCGGTGTCATGGCTTTCCGCCTAAGTCGGTAAACAATCTGCCTTGGCATCATGGCCCTCCACCTTTGCCAAGTTGTACGGCGTCATGACTTTAGGTCTAAGTCGTTAAATATCTTTGTACGGCGTCATGACTTTATGTCTAAGCCGTTAAATATTCTTGTCCAGAGTCACGACTTTCCGCCTAAGCTGGTAAATATCCTGCCTTGGCGTCATGGCCTTCCGCCTAAGCCAAGTTGTACGGCGTCATGACTTTATGTCTAAGCCGTTAAATATTCTTGTCCGGCATCACGGCTTTTCGCCTAAGCCGGTAAATATTCTGCCTTGGCGTCATGGCCTTCCGTCTAAGCCAAGTTGTACGGCGTCATGCCTTTATGTCTAAGCCGTTAAATATTCTCCCTTGGCGTCATGACCTTACGTCTAAGCCAAGTCATTCGGCGTCATGACCTTTGGTCTAAGCCGACAAACCCCTTACCATTGGCCAGGAATTGCTATGCGAACCAATGAACGAAAAGACCCCCTTTGGTTTCACACCAACCCTTGATCCCTCCACGGATTCACCATAACATATGATACCTTCTCTCCATTGCCGTGGCATCAGCTACCCACCTATAAAATAATCGGCCTGCAGATGTATTTACTAAACCCTACAAAAAAAAAGAGAAGGGTAAACAAAGAAAGAAAGAAAAAAAGAAAGGAAGAAAAAAAGAAAGAAAAAAAAGGAAAAAAATAAGAAAGAAAAAAGAAGAAAGAAAAAAATGAGAAAAAAATGAGAGAAAACAAAAAAAGAAAAAAAAGAGAAAAATAAGAAAAAAATGAGCATAACATGGTTTACTTGATTGCTTGCCTCATGTGCATGCTTGTTTGTAATATAGTACTAATACACTTCCTTCAAATTTCTAAGACCGCGTATTTCCTTGCTAAATTACGCTGCCCTGGTTCAAGATATGTGTGCGTCACGGCATACACTAAGGAATGAAAAGCTAATTCTTGGTAAGTGCATACAGCAAGGGTAAGAGTCGTAGCTATTTTGCTAGCACAACTCACATGATACATCCTAGGCGAAACTCCCACACCTCACACGTAATATGAGCAATGATCCTTAGCCATAGGGACGTAATAAATTATTCTTAACAGTTCATGGATGCTCAAATCTCTACACTCGCGTAAAGGGTGACCGTGAGGAAAAAGTTGCCTACCCCCTTAAAAAAGAAGAAAAGAAAAAATGATGATAATCATAAATGGAATGTGAATCCAAGTAGCCGGGAATCCCAACTGAAACAAATGAGGAGACTCGCGCGAAAACGGTGCAACAAATTCCATAATTAAAATAAGGATGAATCCTAGTAGCCGGGAATCCCCATTGATACACATGAGGAGACTCGCGTCAAACGGTAAAATCCATCATAAAATCATAATATAGGATGAATCCTAGTAACCGAGAATCCCCATTGAGACATATGAGGAGACTCGCGTCAAACGGTGAAATCCACAATAGTATCATAATAAAGGACGAATTCTAGTAGCCGGGAATCCCCTTTGAGACACATGAGGAAACTCACGCCAAACGGTGAAATCCAAAATTAAGAAATAAACAAGGGGGTTGTGCGAAGCTACCAAAAGCCAAGAGCCCCGAACGTATGTGTAGGCGATAAAGTAATCCTCTAGTGTTACTTAGAACGTCTGCACGTCCCTATGTCTAGGGGTCACTACCCATATAATTGCACTTTCACACTATGAAGGAATAGTCCTGGGTGTAGATTGTGGTTCATGCTATGCATATGTCCTACGCGACATCCCCTTTACGTATGCACATCTCCCTTAGTTGTGCTTCGTGAGCCGCACTCTGTCCGTGAATCATGGGCGATGTCCTTATCCTATCCCTATTATAGGGAACTATGCTACATATATCTATTCTATGCTTGCGGACATTGAATGCCTGCGTGCTTGGATAAGGCTATAAAAAGAAAGGATAACAAAAATGGATGATGAAATAAAAAATGAATGAATGATTATAAATGAAGATGGAATTAATAAAAAGAATGAATAATAAAAAGACACATGCAATATTTTCAAATGGGCTATGGGCTACACCCGCACGTCCCGCTCTTCCGTCCCTCTTTTGCGACACCTGCGGGTGGGGGGCATTTGTTGACACTAAAAATATTCCCAGTTTTTCCTAACTTCTGCTTCTGCAGGCCTGAGGTTCTGATCGAGTGCTCTTATGCCAACAGAGAAGAAAAGAAAGAAAGAAAGAACAGGAATGGCGGAAGCCAAACAAAAGGCGAGACCAAAGAAAAAGAAGAAAAGAAAAAATGCTTGGCTTCAACGGACAACCGCTAAAGCAAGACTCGAGAGCTCGAAAGAATATTCAGGACCATCCCCGAAGAAACAAGCAGAAGCCTGCACAACGAGTACAAGTTGGACGCTTGGCCAACCCTCACAAAAGAAGAAAATAAGTACAGATGGGCCTAGACAAGTTAAATGGGCCAAAAGATGCTAGAGATAGGATAGAGGAGCCCCTAATCCGGCATGCTCCAAAACTCCTAATTCGGTGCGCTCCAAAGCTCTTAATCCGGCGCGCATGAGGCAACCCTCGCTAAACCGGCGCGCCCATATGTGTGCCGGGTGAGGCCACGCCGGTTAAGGCTATATAAAGAGGGCTTTCGACCAAGAAAAAGGGGGGCCAAGGGTATGAGAGCAAAGAAGATTGGGGAATAAGAAAGGAGCTTCTTGGGAGCGAGCCAAAGAGCCACCATCTCTCTCGTCCGTCTGTTTGGATAAGCCTGACGCCGGGGAAGAAGCACCCCTCTCTGATACTTTGTTTTCGCAGTGAAAGGGCCAGGTGGGTTCCGGCAACTTCTCCCGGCCACCCCCTCGCTGCTTTCTCTTGTTAAATCTCCGTGGATGTATGTGGATAGAGGGGCGATGATATGAGCCCGTCTCCTTCCTATTTTCCTTAGCTTTCCTCCTCTTTTGTAATCAGGGATTCATGCTCGTCTGTGTAATCGGTGGCCGGCCTCTAAGCTACAACGCCATGCCGCGCCGTAATCGCGTTGTATTGAGCCCTCTTTGGTAATGAAATAGATGATATGGGATTTGGCAATGCTTCTGGATGTCTCCTCTCCTCTCTCCGAATCCCTCCGATTGATTATCTCCTATCGTGTGTGTTAGCATCGGATTTTCTCTTTGTTACGGGCCGAACATGCCCTGGGGTATCCCCAAAGGGCTATAGTAATATCCCCGCTCCCCGGGGTTCTCTCCAGTATGTAGATTGCATTTTTTTTCACGCACCGTGTGCCCGCAATGTTTCTCTCCGCCGGAGGTATACGTATGCATACGTCTCTCTCTGGCTCTGGGATTGGCTTCTCACTATCTCCCCGTCCACAGTCATGGACCAGGGAGAGCAGAGTCGTCCCTATAACCTGTGTGTGGGGGTCTTCTGTCATGGTCATTTGTGACATATGATACCCCTGGCTACTCGATCATTCGCCCCTTTCAATCTCTATAAGTCTACATGCTGGTTCACTAGCCTCGTGTACTGACCTGCTAGCATACTGACTCCCCTTTATATCTAATTAGCCAATATAGCTCCTGAGCAATCGATCTCTGTATCTCTTCTTTCCTGTGTGCGGCTCGCTTTATTGTGTTCTGTTGGATTGAAGACAATAGTCTCAGGACCGGGGAGGGGGGGAACATTCCTCTGAGTCACCACCGGATCATAGGGTCATGTCCTTCCATGGCATGTGCCTTTATGGGCCGTCAGGGGGTGAACATCAACAGGGCTTATGGCCCAACATTAAATCCATTGCCTTTAGGGGACTAGTGGTGACCATGGGTTGTGTGCCCCTCGTAGGCTAGCCCTCGGGGTTTCCTCCCTCACTGGTCGTCCCTTTTCAATCATATTTTGACTCATGAAGTGTTGGTGCCCCTCGTAGGCTAGCCCTCGGGGTTTCCCCTCCATCGAAGTCTGCCTGTAACGACCCGAGAATCCGATTATCGGGAAGGCCTGATAACCCGATACTCGCACCGCCACCCACGAGTCTGAAGACTCGGAAGGGTTAAAAGGATGGTGTGGAGACTACACAAGTATCGCAAATAATTGTAGAAATTAAACAGTTATATAATTAAGCAGGAAATAAATTGACATCTTACATGATACATGGTCCTGAAGATAACAAAATAACAACAATAGTAGTCCACAACTAGTACAGAGACAAGAAAGAAAAGTACAGCTACATGGGACATACCCCGGCTCTGACCTCTGGCACTAACGCTTGGCACCTGAACCATGCTGAGCCTCAGACGCACTCCCCTAAAGCCGCGCCTCGCCTGAAACACGGTGAAAACACGTAGGGAATGAGTCTCAGAACAAGACTCAGTAGGGATCACTCGGACCCTACCTCGCAAATGGAGAAACTGCTACACTAGCAGTAAGCGAGTACCTCGGAAAGGGAAGCCCTGCCATCTACAAAACACCGGTCTCACGGCACGTAGACCGACACACATGCCACGGTGAAACGATCGAAACACCACGGCCAACATGACAAAACCCGAAGGTCGAAGTCGCAACGACTGATAGTCTGTCACTCCCGACTCGACAAGAGTACCTCCCACTAGAAGCAAGGCCGAATGCATCCACAAAAGTCTTAGTCCGTGCCTCTGGTGTCTCCCTCCAGCCCAGCGGGAACTGAGACACCGTACAAGTAACCACAACAAGTGACTAGTTGGGGTCACTCCCGTCAGGGTGGGTCCAACCGCCCCTAACCACATGTGCAAACACAGACCGCACGTCCCTGGTCTGTCCCTCTGACCAGTTTTCCCCTCAGTCAGACTCTAGCTGCAAGACGTGGGGCCCGATGGAAACAAGTCTAAAACCGTCTCTAAGGGTAAGCCCGTACACCTACTCCCAGGTGAGACCAGTATACGCGTACTAGTAGGCTACGACTAGTGGAGGGTCACTACGGAGTAGACTCTCAAGTCAACGGAAAATAACGTCCGCATCCGACAATGTACGAGGACCGTCCTACGTACCCACACCGTCGCATAGTGACAACGGTCAGAAAAGAAACGGGACTGCAAACCGCCCGAGGCAGCCCAGAGCCTGGCGGTCTACCCTAGATGCACCACAGGCTCTAACGGTCTAAGGTTGGACCGTCACAGCCATCTGACGGCCCAACACAAGGGCGTCAGACCCTCAGTGCAAAACGGCGTGTGACGTGCCTACCCTGGTGTGTCACAGTCTGTGACGTACCCACCTTGGTGCGTCACAAGCCAAGAAGGAACCGACTGTAACGCGCCTACCCTGGTGCGTTACAGGGCCTGACGCACCCAGCCTGGTGCGTCACAAGGCGAGCAGAAAATGGCTGTGACGCACACCTCACGGGGCGTCACATGCTGTAACGGACCACCCTTGGTGCGTCATAGGGTGGGAATGCGTCCGCTCTAACGCACCGACATAGGGGCGTCACAAGGCTGTGACACGCCAGTCCGGCCTTGACCCCTAACGGTCAAAACCAACGGTAAAGCCAACGGTCGACTCGTCCCTGACGGTCCAACCCAGGTGCGTCACAGTGTCTGTGGCGGTCTATCGTGGGACCGTCACAGCCCACAGACCCCAATTGGCTAAAACCAAGGCTGTGACGTACCCACATGGGCGCGTCACATGGTGTGACGGTGATTGGAAGGACCGTCACACCGGTCCGACGGCGAAACAACGAGAAATACCCCTAAAAACACAACCACGCCCCCATGCCTCCATAGGAGAGGGGGAAAACAAAGGGGAAGACCCTTGGGGACCCCTAGCATGCTTCTAGGCCATCAAGATGCCGAATCGCGGCTCAAATCCATAGATCGGGCGAACTCTCCCCAAAACATGATTTTGCCCTAACTCACTCAAAAGCACCCCTCTCGGCTCCCATTCGGCCTACAAATCGCTGGGGATGATGGGATGAGCATAGGGATTCGTCCCCCTACCTCAATGGAGTGAAAGCTTTGCCGAATCAAGCTCAAACCACGAAGAACGCTTTTAGAAACCCCGCTCCTTCACGCTTCCTACGAGCACCGCACGCCCACGAGATCGCCTCGCCGCCGCCCACATCGCCGCACCGTCACCCCGCCGCTGTCTGCAGCTGGAGAGAGGCCAGCCGCGTCGAAATGGGAGAGAGAGAGGAAGAGGGGGCAGTCCCGGTGGGAGGAAGAAGAAGAGGAAGAAGAAGAAGGGTGGGAGAGAGAGAAAAGAGAGGGGTATTTATTGGAAATTCCAAAAAATACCGAAAAATTAAAAATTATATTTCCGCGATCCTCAGAACGCACCGATCGCAATGATACCACTCTTGCCTAGGTGAACGACCTGGTTCACCTGCAACGAGGTTCCGAAGGAATTGCCAAAACACACACCGGGAATCAGAAAACACACGCGGAAAAGTCGCGGACGCGCTCCGAGCCTCCGAAACAACTCCGGATCGCGCCGACCCGAACACAAAAGATGTCCAAAACAAAATTTTGGACACCGCGGAGCCGGACACTCTGAGAAACCAGATCCGGAACCTACGAAGAAGGATCCGAAAGGTCCGAGATATTACACTACCAGTCACCGTTTGGCATTCCCGGCTTTAAGGAGCGTACCCCAGATGCTGTGGGACTATCTCCACTTCGCCCCCGCAACCCTATGGGCATGGGGAGGTGCCGCCCAATTTTTGACTGAACACTTAGTCTGAATTGTGATGAATTTTCAGCTATAAGTCTATTTTGGACTATGCTCGAGTAGGAACCTCGCATAAGTCTGGACTTGTCATGTTTGCAGGACATTTGGGACCTGAATAAACTCTTTAATCTTCTTAATTAACATCAAAGTTCCAAGAAAACCATTTGGCCTTTCATTTTAACCCAAAATAAACCAAACCTGCCCTAATCCCGCGTGCCCCTAAACCGGCGCGTCATTTTCCGGTGCGGTACCCCCCCACGCCGCTTTAGCCCCACACTCATAAACCAATTCAACTCCCTTGGGTTCCATTCGGCACGCACTGGGCGCGCCATTTTATCCCCAACAATGCCCCGCGCCGTTTTAGGCCACCTCACTCATTCATCGACCCTCCAACATGCATCGACCTCTGTTTATGCACCGACCTCCTCTCCGCTTGCACCAACCTCCTCACTACGTGCACCGACCGCCATTTGTGCATCCGCCACACACATGCACCGACCCTCCAACATGCACTGACCTCCTCTCCGCTTGCACTGACCTCATGCATGCATCGACCCCATATATGCATCCATCTCACATGCATCGACCTCCATTTGTGCATCGACCTCATCTTGGCACTGACCTTCAAAAATGTGCACCGCCTCATCCTCATACGTGCACCGACCTCTATTTGTGCCTCGACCTCATGCATGCATCAACCTCACCCCATTCATGCACCGACCCTCAAACATGCATCAACCTCATTTTTGGCCCCTGTCAAAGCCTAATAAAATATTCCAATAAATGCTTAATGAGTTTAATATTTGTGAGCCATTGAATGGAATGACAATAATAATAATAAATAAAGGGATAATAAATCATCATAAAAATTTGATGCATCATTATAATAAAAAAAATAAATCAATAATCTCCTTCAAAATTAATAAATTAATTAGTTGAGCTTGCTCTCTTATTTATATATATGCATTCATGCTTGAGCGCATCTAGCTTTGCCTCCCTGGTTGCCTGTCTACCTACATGCTTCTTGAATATTTGTTATCACCCTGGGCCCTGGTATATCAAATGGTGTTCTGCCAAAGGTCAAACTAGCTTTGACCAGAAGCTTTCATTATGCGTGATGGTGGTCCTCTGACCTAAATTCTCCGCCCTGTACCGGGAGCCGGCTTAATAAATAAATACTACCATATTGTGTGCTTGCATGCAATCACATCTTTTATATATTCTATGGGTCCCATGGCCTCTTTATTTTGACGATTAATCAAGGGTTGTCCCTCTCTCGGAGGGGCGTAATTAACACCGTAGCCTTTATGGTGCGGCGGGTTTTAGGTCCCGACGTAATCACCTATAATCATCTGGTTAGTCAGACGGTGCGCATAATAAATTTGTCACTCATTGACTGGCACGCCCTATGCAAATAAACCTTTAATAAATAAATCAAATAAATCATAATAAAATATTTTTAATAAAATCTATCTCCCTCAGACACTTAAGGTCTACAGTCTTCAAAAATGCAGAAGGAGAAAGTTGACTCAAGGACTCGATACATATTTACCAAGGTTCTGTCTAGCGCTGCATCATAGGTGGAAGTTAACACTTGATGGTCGAAGTCCAAGACCCAGGTCCGTGCCAAGGACCGATCAATTTTCAGCCAACAAAGTACAATGTCGGTGCACTTTTTACTAAACTGCATACAAGGTCCATGCACATGCTCAGCCAGCTTACACAAGGTTAGTGCAGGTTTTGAAGCCTGTGCACATTTGGTTCCAAGGTCAGTGCAGGTTCTGGTCTTAAAGGCACAAGGTTTTGCTTCGACATACAAAGTTTGAGCACATGCGACTTCAAGGTCGGTGCATGTTTCAACGCACAAGAGTTGTATGATTTCCAAGTCGGTGCACATAGCAGCTCATGCAAAACAAAGTCAGTGCATACCAACGTTCGTGACATCAAGTCTATTCACATGAAGAACTAAGGTCTGTGCAGCATGGCAACCAAGGTCGGTGCACGTTTGGGTTGAATACAACAAGGTCGGTGCAGGATTGCCTTCTTGCTATGCAAGGTCAGTGCAATCCTTCTCAAGCACAGAGGAAGGTCGGTGCAACCTCTTCACTAGCATTGTGAAGGTCTGAGCACACAGAAAGCTCTGTGCAGCATGGCAACCAAGGTCGGTGCAACCCTTTCTTTAACGAATACAAAGTCGGTGAACATCTAGCTTTCAACGCTTCAAGGTCTGTGCACATTTTGCTTTCACCAAAGCAAGGTATGTGCACATTTTTCTTTAAACTGTAAAATCTATGCACATATTGAACTGCAAGGTCTGTGCACATTTCAAGCCTATGCTCATGCGGAAATTGAAGTCTGTGCACATTTGCAATACTTCCAAGAAGGTCTGTGCATGTTTGCTATCAACGCAAATTGAAGTCTGTGCATATTTGCAATACTGCCAAGAAGGTCTGTGCATGTTTGCTATCAATGAAAATTGAAGTCTGTGCACATATATATTTCTGCTCAGGAAGTCGGTGCACATTTGCTTCCAACGCACATTGAAGTCGGTGCACATATGGAATTCTGCCCAGAAAGTATGTGCATATTTATGCATGGTAGCTGTCAGGCCTATCCCTTTTTTATCAAAACTAAAAATGGATTTGGGCCCTTAAGCCCTACTTCAAATCATTGAAAGGGACATCCTTCGACTGTTCAAAGTTCTAGAAGATCAGTTGTCAGTAAAGATTCTCACTTTCCAGCTGGGTGAATGACAAATCTCCTAAAGAGGGTCTCCATTTGAAAAGGGGTCAAACTTTGAGGAAAAAGCATTGTACCTGCTGTGCACCTGACAAATATCTTTTGGCAAGCGCAGAGGAATGATAGTGTACCGCATGATTCAGACTGGACAGCCAATGAGAACCCACTGCACCTTCTCTCTGCTGAACGAATTAGAGAACACCTTGTACCTTGAGCACGAAGAGGAATAGAGTCAAAAGGCAGAGCTAAAAGTGGTAGAATATATGCGAACCAAGAGGAGCAGCAGTAGCAAGGGAGAAAAAGGGGAGTGCAAAGCAACAATTCACAACAGCTGAGAGCACTGTGCAGGCGTCAAGGCATAGCGATAGAAGCATATCGCAAATAGCAGGGGATAGCGGCAGTGAGAGCACACTCCAGGCATCCGAAGAAAAGAAAAAATAGTGTGTGAGCTTGTGCCAAGCCAGCATTAAGAAGGAGTAAGCCTTGTGAAGCAAGGCTAGCTGTGAGAGGACCAGCTGCATCCTTGAAGCCACTGAAGATAGAGTCTTCATCATCACTCTTCATCCTACGAGAAGAAGAGGAAGAAGCTTCAACTTCCTATGAAGGAGAACTTGCCCTTCTAGGAAGCTTTTCATCTGGAAGAAGCGAGGAACGCCATCCAGATTCCAGACAGGATCTTTCTATTACTATCCTCAAGTGTCATACATTCTGCCTGGTTTTCCTTTTTGCATTATCTAAACCCTTGTTTGATCACTTCACTTGATACATTGTTCGGTCCCTATAGAGAGCTGTAGGAGGACATACATAAGGTGTTCTGGTCTGTGGATTGGCTAGTGAGCCCGCAAGCTTTGTGTCAGCAGTGTTAGTGCAGTTGCACTAGGGAAGCCTCACTCTGTTGAGTGAGGGGTGGACGTAGGACTCTACGTTGAGTCTGAACCACCTTAAAAATCTTGTCTTGTGTGGAATGCTTGTGTGACTGTCCTGCGGTAGATGCATGCTTAGGCCGTGTTAATTCTCTTCATTGCTTACACCATTGTATATCTTACAGGTTGGTAGCTTAGTTTACATTCCGCTACATTTCAATTTCAAAAAAGGGGGCTGATGATGCGGGACGGACACGCGACCTGGGACTCTAGCTCACGATCACCCCTAAGCGAGGGAAGATGTGGGACCGTGTGCGGTTGAGAAACCGGCAATGAGTCTCGGGTATCGGCTTTTCCGCGTTAACTCAGATTGAGTCACGGGACGGGTCGCATTCACTCTCTCGCAGCGGTGATAAAAATAGATATCGAGCTACTTACCTATCACATGCAGCGGCATATACGAATAAATACGAGTAAAGCAAAGCCGAGTAAGAGAGAGAACACGATACCTCCACGCTCCGGGCGTGGGGAAGACGATCCCGGCCAATTACGGTAACTCCCGGTACAATGGTAAAAACTTAATTAGAACGGTGAATTTTATTGCCCACTCCACGCAGGGAGGTAAAGGGCTACAAGTGGGCCTGGGAGGACCGACCTTGGGTTGACGGGCAGTAATCTGGAGGTGCGTTCGGAGTGAACTCGGCATGCTGGTCCGAGTCGGTCCTCCGCCGACTCGGTACTTCGCCGACTCGGTTTTGACTCGCTGGATAACAAGGCACGGCTTCCAAAGGAACGTCGTCTTCCTGAGATCTTCTGGAGACGCCGCTTGGCTGGAACGTTGGCAGGACATCCCTGGTCGACTCCTGGGAGTGGCGGCTCCTGAAGTTGATTTTTGATATTTGTTTGTGAATTTCTCCTGGAATGTAATTTTGGACTTGCACATGGAACAGATCTACACGCGTCGGTTGCACGAATTAATTCTCTTAGATCTGAAATCAGATCGAGGCAAGACTGGTGGCGGTGGAAAGAGAACTCCCAGATCTACAACATATATTATTTTCGACTCGATCCAATGAAAGGATGAGAATTGGGAGGCTCTGCAAGACTGTGTTTTTTCTGTGGATCGGTTTACAGACACTCAGGACAGAAGGAGATCTGCATGAAACTGCCCTTTGACCGAAGGGTGAATTATTTTTCCAGGGGCAAAAAATTTTATGGGAGGTAGGGGGGAACGGGAGGAACACTGAGAAATTTTTGTAGATTTTCTAGAAATTTCTAAGGGGGTGGGAAAAATATGAATAGGTGACACTGTCCCGTGGATCTGCAGAATGGCAGATTAAAGGGGGAAGAATAAGAAATATGGGAAAAATACTAAATGATGTCCAAATGACACGAAATTTGAACTGGAGGTTAAGGAAGACATGTAGAACAAGCCCTCAAAGTTTGGGCTCGATCAGACTACAAGAAAAAAAGATAAAATTTTGGAGCTGAGGTTCTGTCCTGATTTAGATTGAATTTCGGTGATGATGGCGGCGGCGCGATGGCGGTGCGATGGCGGCGGCGGCAGAAATAGAACTCAGAGGATGAGAGGGAGGGGTAGAAAGGGTCTCATACCCTGGAATGCTGGAGGAAGAAGAGAGAAACCAGATAGAGAAGGGAGAGGGGTGCACCCTCCAAGGAGGCTCCAAACTTTTCACAAAATTTTCACTTCATTAATTCTTACGAAACACTATACATGGGCTTATATAGAAGGCGAGGAAGGGGGAGGGGGTTGGGATTTCGTGGGAGAGAGGGGAGGGGTAGCATTTTCTTCCCCCATGTGGTCAATTGGCCTAAAAAAATAAAATACAAAATGTCATTTTAATGGGGGGGGGCACCCCCTTGACTATGAAGGAGCCATTTTGGACTTTTTAGTCCATTTGTCCCCCATGTGTCTAATTGAATGTCAAACAATCTAGAAGCCACCTAGGATGGTTGACCAGCCCCACATGACTTAGATGGACCAATGGGGAAGGAGTGAGGGCCCCCTTACTGGACCTACTGACATTTTGTAAATAAACCCAAAGATCCTTAAGGAATGACACATTGGCTTATAAAGCCTTACAATTGTAAACATACTTTCCCAAGGATATAAAAGCAAACAAAAGGATACAAATATAAAATAAAATGTTAGTGCTCTTACTCTGATGTCCCCATCAATTCTCCACGGGTGGCAAGAACTCGACCCCGTCGAGTAAGGGATGCGGCTGCTCGTGACGCCGGCAGATCCGTCATCGTACCAGGAAGTGCGGAGTACGCTCCACTCCAAGTATTCGACACCTGCTCATCCCGTATAGATTCGATATGCTCACGCTGCTGGGGAATGAGGCTAGAGGTGGACACTCCGGGGTGGGGTCACTCTCAAATGAAGGGAGGCACTCAAAGGCTCACTAGGAATCACCGCTTGTCCCTTATGTGACTAGATCCGATATGTAAAGTAGAACCGATCCCAAAGTCTGACAAGTCTCGCACTCGAAAGGAACTAACAACGCGAGCGTATAGAGACCGACTATGCTGGGCACATGCATGGATAGACACACAAGACCTTAGACACACCTACGATTAGTCCGACCCATACACTTGCAGTGGCGGACCAAGACACCCGAATGTGTGCCATGCATGCATGTTATGTACCTGGAGGTTGGTGGCATGGGGAACACCTAGACGCCCAAGTATGACCCAGTCATGCATGGACGGTCCTTTGGATTTGGGAGACTTGAGAGGGCTAGGAGAACCGGGCGTAGGTGTATCGAGAACAGGCATGGTGGGTATAGATGACCCGGCCCGTGGGGTAGGGGTGTGGTAGTGGGCTCCCTCGAAGAAGTGAAGTATATATGGTTGGTCAAGGGGCCCACTAGGGATAGGTCAAAGGGATCAAAGAAGGTATGATCCCTTGTGGTGGGTTCCCACAAGTCACGGTCCCATGTATGGAAGTCTTGAAGGTGTGTATGGTCACCTTCATACATTGTGGTAGGTGGGACAGTGAGCATATGTAGGATGTATGGTTCCTCCCTTGGGAAAAAGGGTATGAAGTCGGGCTTGGTCGGCATAGGGAGGAATAGAAGAATTTCTGTGGTGACACAACCCACGATACACATAGAGGTAATGGACCCGAAGGCCGGATGAGTGAAGCTACGACTAGTGGGTTGGTCGAAGCCTCGAGCCAATAAATGCGTCAACGTCCTTTGCCAGTCTAAACCCATAATGAGGTCATCCAATGTGTCAACATGGTGACTAGACCGGAATGTAGTGTGGAAGGAGTTGACGGGCACCAATGATAGGGTGGGGTCCATGGATGGATATGAAGGTGGGACCAAGCCAACCTTGAGCCAGCTAAGAAGTGGCTCGGTCATGAACAACATACCTGTTAGAAACACGGGTGGCTCGGGATGAGGTGGCTCCAAGTTTGATGGCTCCAGATGAGGATCAGAAGGTAAGGGTGGCAATGGAGCCCTCATGGGTGAGGAAGGAATATCCTCCTCGTGGAGAAGGGGTCCTTGGGGTGGCACCGGGATGTACCCTTCCATCCGATCTACCCCTGCAGTCAACGCATCCAGTCGTGTACTCAACCCCTTCATTGCTCCCATAATGGCTCGGAACATTTGGGCCACGTCATCGGGACTATGGACTGGGGGTGCGGCCATGGTTGCAAAGATGGGGTTGGATCCCCTAGGAATGGATATGCAAGGCCATTTTTTTATTTTATAAGCAAAATGTTATGCCAACTAATGCAAGCACCTAGACACGACTTAGAATGCGATGCAAATGCAAAGTTAAAATGAGACTCAACTATACACCAAGACACAACCAATAGACGGTACTTGGTGGAGCTAATCGATCTGAAGATCCACTCACACAAGGCTGCTACCTTCCCGATAGGTGTAACCTATCATTCCGGGAACACCTTTTGATATACCGAATAAAGGTATGCGATGCAACCTCAGACCGACTTAAACTTAGACTCGACTTAAATGACTTTTTTTGTTTGAAGTTTTACAAATGACTACCCTAGACTCAACTGGTGCTCTGATACCAAATTGATGCGTGACAGATACGTGACCTGGGACTCTAGCTCACGATCGCCCCTAAGCGAGGGAAGACGTGGGACCATGCGCGGTTGAGAAATCGGCAATGAGTCTCAGGCATCGACTTTTCCGCGTTAACTCGGATTGAGTCACGGGACGGGTCGCATTCACTCTCTCACAGCGGTGATAAAAACAGATATCGAGCTAGTTACCTATCACATGCAGCGGCATATACGAATAAATACGAGTAAAGCGAAGCCGAGTAAGAGAGCGAACACGATACCTCCACGCTCCGGGCGTGGGGAAGACGATCCCGGCCAGTTACGGTAACTCCCGGCACAATGGTAAAAACTTAATTACAACTGTGAATTTTATTGCCCACTCCATGCAGGGAGGTAAAGGGCTACAAGTGGGCCCTGGAGGACCGACCTGGGTTGATGGGCAGCAATCTGGAGGTGCGTTTGGAGTGAACTCGGCCTGCTGATCCGACTCGGTCCTGCGCCGACTCGGTACTGCGCCGACTCGGTTCTGACTCGCTAGACAGTAAGGCGCGGCTTCCAAAGGAACGTCACCTTCCTGAGATCTTCTGGAGGCGCCGCCTAGATGGAACGTTGGCAGGACGTCCCTGGTCGACTCCTGCGAGTGGCGGCTCCTGAAGTTGATTTTGGATATTTGTTTGTGAATTTCTCCCAGACTATAATTTCGGACCTGCACAGGGAACAGATCTACACGCCTTGGCTGCAAGAATTAATTCTCTCAGATCTGAAATCAGATCGAGGCAAGACTGGTGGCGTTGGAAAGAGGACTCCCAGTTCTACAACATATATTATTTTCAACTCGATCCAATGAAAGGATGAGAATTGTGAGGCTCTGTAAGACTGCATTTTTTTGGTGGATAGGTTTATAGACACTCAAGATAGAAGGAGATCTGTATGAAACTGACCTTTGACCGAAGGGTGAATGATTTTTCCAGGGGATGAAAATATTATGGGAGGTAGGGGGGAAACGGGAGGAATATTGAGGAATTTTTGTGGATTTTCTGAAAATTTCTAAGGGGGTTGGAAAAATATAAATAGGTGACACTGTCCCGTGGATCTGCAGAATGGCAGATTACAGGGGGAAGAACAAGAAATATGAAAAAAATACTAAATGATGTCCAAATGACACGAAATTTGAACTGTAGGTTAAGGAAGACAGGTAGAACAATCCCTCAAAGTTTGGGCTCGATCAGACAACAAGAAAAAAAGATAAAATTTTAGAGTTGAGGTTATGTCTTGATTTAGATAGAATTCCGGCGATGATGGCGGCGGCGCGATGGCGGTGCGATGGCGGCGGTGGCGGCAGAAGTAGAACTCAGAGGATGAGAGGGAGGGGTAGAAAGGGTCTCACACCCTAGAATGCTGGAGGAAGAAGAGAGAAACTAGAGAGAGAGGGGAGAGGGGCGCACCCTCCAAGGAGGCTCCAAGCTTTTCACAAAATTTTCACTTCATTAATTCTTACAAAACACTATACATGGGCTTATATAAAAGGGGAGGAAGGGGGAGAGGGTTGGGATTTCGTGGGAGAGAGGGGAGGGGTAGCATTTTGTTCGCCCATGTGGTCAATTAGCCTAAAAAAATAAAATATAAAATGTCATTTTAATGGGGGGGCACCCCCCTTGTCTATGAAGGAGCCATTTTGGACTTTTTAGTCCATTTGTCCCCCATGTGTCTAATTGAATGTCAAACCATCTAGAAGCCACCTAGGATGGTTGACTAGCCCCACATGGCTTAGGTGGACCAATGGAGAAGGAGTGAGGGCCCCCTTGCTGGACCTACTGACATTTTGTAAATAAACCCAAAGATCCTTAGGGAATGACACATTGGCTTATAAAGCCTTACAATTATAAACATACTTTCCCAAGGATATAAAAGCAAACAAAAGGACACAAATGTAAAATAAAATATTAGTGCTCTTGCTCTGATGTCCCCATCAGTTGATCTATTCACCCCTCCCCTCTAGATCCGCCATTCCCAAACATCATAACTACCCTCCAACTTTCGTCTTAGGAGATCAAGTCACCAGGAAGATACAAGCGTTCAAAGTTGCTGGTTCAGTACAAGAATCTCAGAAAATTATGCAACAGACCCAGATTGATTGGTCAAATAGAAGCCCTAAATGAGGTAATTAGATAGGGGTTCTTTAGAACAAATTGATCTTTTTAGTACCATCTTATTACCCTCAAAATTTCGTAGTCATAGGTGAAGGGGATCAAAAGTTAGAAAGCCACGAAGTAGCTAGTTCGGTTCAGGACGAGCAGAACTAGGGTCAAGTTCTAGCCCAAAATTGGAAGTCTAAAGCCCATATCAGAGGTAGGTTATCTCATGAATGGCTTAAACGTGATGTTAGGAATAAAAGTCCTCTGATTTCAATCGTTTTCATGTACTGTACATAGAGAATTTTATGTTTTATTGGGAATGTGCATTTAGTGTAATCTCCATGCATGAATCTGAGCCCTAATAAAGTTAAAAAAAATCACTTGTTCATTTTATGCAAACCCATGCGTATTCTTGACCCATTCTCGTTCTACCATGTTTTACACTATATTTTCGATGATCCCCTTTCATAACATGCCCTAGATTAGAGTTTATTTTACTATTTTCTCAGTTTTCTGTCAAACAGATAGAAACAGCCTATAGGTGTCCGCCAGGGATAGCTAAGCTACCCCTCGATAGACCGCTAGACTCCTGAAAACAGTCCGCACTAGACCGCTTTTTGGTTCTGAGAACTAGCCCGAGCCTAATTGAATTTTGTCTAAGTAGAACTCTATAATTATAGTATTTTTCACTCAAAATTATGTTTATTTCTTGTGAAACACCCTGTTTTAGCATGAGCATGATTTTAAACTTTATTTTCATTACCATGTAATTTCATGCCTAAATGTTATAATTTTTTAATTAAATATTTCCTCTTATGTTTATGAAACGTGATTCATGGTGGTATGAGAACGTTGTTTTGATCGCTGTTTTCATACAATCCACTCTTATCTCTTGAGTCATTTTCTTAAGTACATGACATATACTCCAGTATGTGACCATTAGTTACACTTTGCACTTATAGGCACACTTTCTTGGATTTATGAACCTCTCCGCCGGATATTCCTTCTGTCGGACTAGGGGATTATATTTCAAGGCCTCCGTAAGACTCTGCGAGCCTGAGATTTCCACTAGGACGCCGAGCTGGTTGTACCATCAAAACCAATTATCTAGAAAGCACTTTACCAGTGTTCGATGTGTTCTAGACCTTAGCGGCCCTATGGACGACCGCTAAAAGATACCAAGCGGCCATTCACTAGACCGCTAAAACTCCAGAAAGTTTTCCTACATCGACACTTCTTTTTCATGCGTCGACTCTAATTATAAAACTGTCTAGACTCTGACCGCTTGTTGCATGAAACGGTCCAGTAAACGACCGCGTTATCTCTGAACCTGTCTAACCTGAGGTTTGACCTTTGCGGTTGGTTTTCTTGAGTTCCTAGATGGTCTTCGGATTATCTGGACTCTCAACACATGTTTAATAAGTCAATATTAAGATATGAAACTTAATGAATGTACCGTTATGCTGCCGGAATGCCGCCGGAGTATAATATTCTTTTAATTCTTCTTTGATATTTCATATCAATTTTGGTACGTTCTATACCTTGGTTACTTGGTCATGAAATTTATTATTTGGAATTGAATTATTGGCCAAAATTATTGTTATATCTCGTGAAAGTAGCTGGATTTATAACTCGAAGATGCAAGATCGGGCACGGATTGTGTCCAAGGGCTCCATGCTAGCCCCCACGGCCGATGGTCGGAAACATGCTATAAATCATGCGGTATGATGATACTGGCGTCGCATTGCGCTGGGAGTACTTTCTCTTATAAGTGAGTGAAATTCACGAGGCTCGTTATGGAAATTACATGCTTGATAATGACTTTCTAGTACATAGCCTTTACAAGGTTATGTAAAGTACTTTCTAGACTCTCGTTCGTACATTCTTGTTCATGAAAGGCCAAATTTGTTTCTACATGATTAATCTTGCTTGTTCATGGTCTATACTTGCTCACATCTATTTGCTCAGTTATTTCATGATTCTATATTCTTGGTTATGTTAGTTTATATCGCTTGTTTATCGTATTCTTATTTTTACCTTAAGATCTAGAGCTAAAGCATTAATCATTTAAATACTACCTTCATGTTTGATGCAAAGATTACCTACTGGGAAAGTGTACTCATACCCACTTTCTTAATTTTCCAGGAAGTACTGATGGATAAGATTCATAATATACAAGTAGCGGATCCGAGAGTTATTGAAGGTCAAATGGATCGAGAGAAGACCTAGTTGTCAAGTGTCTAGTCAAGTCCAATTGTAATTTTCTATTTTCTTGAGTCTATGATGTAAGGATGTTTAAAATCATGATCTTATGTACATTTGGGTCATTATTATGAATAAAGTAGATTTTTGAAAAAATACTTGTGCAATTACTTTTGTGTGATTGTCTTGCGCTCTGATTTATTGCTTGCGAGAGGTTTACCCTGTCGACTGTTCACATTCCCGATATTCCTTCACTGTATTAAATGCTCGAGACGTGACAGTTAAAGTGGTATCATAGCCTAGGCCTAGAAGTCCTAGGAAAGATGTCATGTCATAAGTTAAGTACAAGGTTTAAGGACCCATGCCTATGAAATAAGGAAATAAAATTCCCCACCCATGAGAGAAATTGGGTAGAACCTGGGATGAGCTAGTAATTAGAAATTATCTTTAAGATTAACTCATCAATTCCATTAGAATTAACAAATTCATTACTCTTCTCAGGTACTTTACTCGAACAATGGCCCACCGTGTTGATTGGAGTGGAATGCAACAAATTGTTGCGGGTCTCAGTCAGGCCTTGCAAAATATGGCTCAAGCTGGCGCTAGGGCAGGAGTTGGTGATCTGCACCATAATTTTTGGTGCATAAACTCTCCGCGATTTTCGGGTTCTTCTAACCCCGATGAGGCAAAAAACTGGATTGATGAAATGAACTGTATATTCAAGATCATGCAATGTGCCGACTAAGAGAAGGTTCATCTTGCTACGTTCCAGTTAAACAAAGACGCACGTACCTGGTTGAAGTCTATTCCGACACCGCCTGCAGACGCACCACACACATGGGATGGATTTCTTACTCTTTTTCGAGCCAAGTATTTCTCTGAGCATGTCAAGGAGAGGAAGGCGGCTGAATTCACGTCACTACGTCAAGGCATGATGACAGTGGCAGAATATGAATTACAATTATCTCGCCTGGCATCTTATGCTCAACATCTAGTGAGCACGGATCTTCTTAAAGCAAATCACTTTATGGACGGGTTGCGACCCATTTTCATCCAACAACTTGGCCCACAAAACATTCGGACCTACGCAGAGATGGTCCAATGGGCACATTTATGTGAACGGACCTTGGAGAAGGTCGATAAACTCAAGGGCAAAGTGGAGGAGCCGAGCCGAAAGTCTGATCGGCAAGGTATGAAGCGAGAAAAATTCAGCATCACCTATAACTCTCGTGATAGCAAGAAGAGATCCTAGAATTGGGATGGCAAGGACGATCGTCGAAATAAGAAGACTAAAGAAGAAGATAAACAAGTCATGACGGCTTGCTCGTTCTGTGATAAATTTGGTCATGCGGCCGAAGAATATTGGAAGCGATTGGGCACATGCCTAAGATGTGGAAGTCGGGAGCACCGCTTGCCTGACTGTCCTCTGATGAAAGAGCAATCATCCACAAGGAGCAATGGTGGACAAAAGCGACAAGCTAGATTGAATGCCGTATTGGAGGATGAACCAATTAATGAAGGGGATCTCATTAAAGATACAATTCATATTCATTCCCATCCTACTTTTGTGTTATTTGATACAGGTGCTACTCATTCCTTTATTGCTAGTTCCTTTGCAAAAATATTGCCTATTTCACATGTTCCCTTACCATCAGATTTAACCATAGTCACTCCTTTAGGATCGGGAACGGAATTGAAAACCTATTTTCCCAATAGTGAAGTTACTGTAGAAGGGCCTAATCTTCTTGCTAACCTCGTATGCCTTGATATGGAAGGCTACGATGCCATATTAGGAGTTGATTGGCTTATAGACCACGACGCCTATATAAATTGTCGCAGTAGGATAATTTCCTTTCGAAAACTTGGTCTCCCACGATTTTCCTTTCTTGGCATCAAATACCAGAAGCATCCCTCTCTTATTTCTTCTCTTCACGCTTGCAAACTCATTTCGCAAGGATGTGAAGCTTTTCTTACCTCCGTAGTAGTTACCGAGTCTAAGGAAATTCAGATAGAAGAAATTTTCATAGTTAAAGAATTTCCTCATATTTTCCCTTCCGAGTTACCTGGCTTACTGCCCGAAAGGGAGGTTAACTTCACCATCGAACTCACACCTGGAGCAGCACCAGTGCCAATAGCTCCTTACAGGATGTCCCCCATGGAACTGAAGGAACTAAAGAAGCAACTTCAAAAACTGCTAGAAAAAGGCTTCATTCGACCTAGCACATCCCCTTGGAGTGAGCCAGTCTTAATTGTTAAGAAGAAGGACGCTTCCCTCAGATTATGCATTGACTACCGACAGTTGAATCAACTCACCATCAAAAATAAATATCCACTGCCGCGTATTGATGAGTTGTTTGACCAACTTTCTGGCGCGGAGTACTTCTCCAAGATCGACCTTAGGTCAGGCTATCATCAACTGAGGATCAAGGATGGAGACATTCACAAGACTACTTTTCGAAGCCGATACGGACATTATGAATTTGTGGTTATGCCGTTCGATTTAACTAATGCACCTGTTGCATTCTTGCAATTAATGAATAATATGTTCCAACCTTATCTTGACCAATTTATAGTCGTATTCATTGATGATATTCTCATCTATTCAAAGACAAAGGAGATGAACATCTAAGGGTTGCCTTGCAAATCTTGCAGGAACACCAACTATATGCTAAGTTAAACAAGTGTGAATTTTGGCTTAAGGAAGTCTCTTTCCTTGGCCACATTATTTCTAAAGAAGGCATTTCAGTAGATCCTTCTAAGGTTGAAGCTATTAAGAACTGGAGCCGACCGAACACCATATCTGAAGTTCAAAGTTTCATTGGCCTGGCTGGTTATTATAGGTGATTTATCAAGGATTTCTCCAAAATCGCCGCTCCTTTAACAAGACTCACCAGGAAGGAGAATCCTTTCGAGTGGACCAAAGGATGTGAAGAAAATTTTTTTGCCCTTAAAGAGCATCTCACCACGGCACCTATACTGGCATTGCCCGTAGAAGGTGGCAGTTTTGAGGTTTATACAGATGCATCCGGCATTGGCCTAGGGTATGTACTCATGCAAAATGGTAAGGTGATTTGCTATACTTTAAGACAGTTAAAGCGGCATGAGAAAAATTATCCTGTTCATGATCTGGAATTGGTTGCTGTTATATTTGCCTTGAAGATTTGGTGTCACTACCTTTATGGAGAGAAATTCACGGTCTATTCGGACCATAAGTGATGGGGGCATCCCTTGCCCCTCCACATTTTTTCAGAGCTCGGATTGTTCGTCGGCAAGCGCTATTGTGTTAGTCATGTGTTTCTGAGTCTAGTCATGTAATTTTCATATTTTCTTTGTCATAAACTATGTAATTTTCCCTTTATTTGAGTCATGTACCTAGGTTAGCTAGTAATTTTCCTAAGTTAGTTGTCATATGGTTGGTTTGATAGGCTAATGGGCCCAACTAATGGCTAGGCCCAGGGGCGCCCCTCCCTTAGATTGCTTTGGTCATTAGTTGCTTTGTCAGGGTCACTATGGTCATAAGAAAAGTATGGAGTCTATAAATAGGCCCCCACTCCTCTCATATGTAACAACCTTTTATGATCAATTTAAATTGAGTGCATTTTAGAGTCTTATTGGAGTGGATTCTCCAAATCTCTCTCTCTCTCTATTGGGGTGGACTCCCCTTCTCTCTCTTCTTTCTCTCCCCAAAGAGGGGGCTGCACCCCTTTCTCTCTCCTCCCCTCCCAACCACCTTTCTCTCTCTTCCCCCCCTCTAATAACTCATCCCCAACTCCCCACCACCCCACCTTAACTCCACCCCAGCCCCAAGGGAGATTCCACCACTCCCCACTCCACCCTCCAACCACCATCCACCCACTCCCCTTCCCCAAGCACCCTCTCATCTCCCAAGGGAGAATTCCCCACTCCCCAAGCCCCCCCTTTACCTTCCCCACACACCCCTTCCCATCCCCAAGACCAAAAATTAATCCCAACCTTAAACCCATTTTCAAATACCCTTTCCCTCTCTCCCTTCCAACCAAATTCACAGCTCTCCCCCCCTCCACCTACTAGACCTCCTTACAGCCCCCATTCTGCCACTCCCACACCTTGGGACACCTCCTCCCAGACCCCCTCACAGCCAAGGGTTTCCCCCACACACATCCACCTCATTTCCTCTCCCATCTACCCCCATTTCTCCTCACCTATCACCACTCTGCACAGGCTAGTTCGCAGGCAGCAGTATACCAGCAACTTGCAGTAGCGGCCACGGTGTCATCGTGAAGCTTCGAGAGGCATACCATATACTGGTGGAATCATCGTCGAAGCAGCTTTGCAACGGTGGTGGTTTCCTCTCCGTCCGAGTTCGTGACTGACAAGGAGAGCCGTTCTCCTCTGACTGCGTAGGATAGGTACGGTCAGCAACCTAAAGCAACTTCCTGAAGCTCCCACGGCCAAATTCCTGTGCTTATTGAGGCTCCACTTGGCTGATAGTTTTCGCTACAAGTCCTCTATCATATCCAGCAAGCAAAGCTAACTTTGGACCTCAGCATCAAAAGTTCTGAATTATCCCTCACAAGTGCGCCTGGTCAATTTCCTGAGCCAGTACTGACATGTTCCTGTTGTTTAGGCTTTCAAGGTCATCTCCAAGCTCCGCCTGCGTCCATTTTGGTGTCCAAGCAAAGAAGACGTGTCCACGATTCCAACGACTCCTGCCACACTTGATTCAAAGATCGGGAGCACTCGTGGCGGCCTCATCTTTCTGCTGCTGAGGCACCGTAGCAGTCAAAGACAGAACTCAGGGACCCTGTTCGCAGCTCTTCCCTGACCAGCACCGCCAACCAGGAAATTCCACAAAAAATGGACGTCTTCCTGATCCAATCCCGAAGACTTTTCCACTGGTCTTGTCATCAACAAAATTCGGGAGTGGTCTCAGCGGTGCCGAATTTGACTACCTGTCCCCTGTTCCAGAGGGCGGACAAAACCGTCGACGTTCTATCAATTAGTTCCTAGATTGATTCTCCCCTTCCCTAGCTTGGCCGGCTGAAGGCCCCTCCCTGCGTGGAGGTAGTTTTGGCTGTAACAACTTAACCCCCACCCCGAGATCCCCCCCTTGCAAGGGGTGTAGTTCATGTAATAATTCAATTCGCAGGTTTGAGGCTTCATCGACGCGGCGTGCGAGTGCATACCCACGCCTCCCCGCTCGCCCCCGTCTCCGGCCGGAGTCGGCGTCTTCACGCCGGCTAGGTGAGGCGGTCCCCCTCTTGGCTGGTTTTAATTCAATACTTAGCATAGTATTATCACTGTTGTTTCGTCGGACGGAGAGTGAGAGCTCGGCCCTAAATTGCCATTGACGTGAGTGATCACCGCGGGTGAGTTGTGAGTGATCCCCTACATCCCACACCCTTGGTGTGCTGGCCGCCTATGATTTGGGCATCCCAGGCCCATTTGGGGTTCTCCCCAAGCTAGCCAACCATTGGAGCATCAAGGTCCCGCCTCGGACCCTCTCCATCATCGCCGAGTCGCCTACGGGCACTTGTGTGTGCTACGCGAGCGTGTTCGCTAGAGTGAGTCCGATGTTCAAGTGCTTGCTTGCAATTTAGATTCATAGGTCGTCTCACATCCAGTGGTATCAGAGCAAGTTCACAACTTGTCTCTATCAAGTTGGTCCTAGGCCACGCATATGCATTTAGAGTCTTCCAGTGCATCGCTCTTGTCCACTAGCATGGCCGCCTCATACCGACCTTACCCATCGGCCCTTTCCATGAGTCCAAACCCCCAAAGGATGCCTACCACTAACACACATGACCTCCCTGGCCACGTCAACTACCTCATGAAGGCCTTGACCTATGCCAATGAGTGGCTTGATAACCTATCGGGTCGATGATACGCGAAAAACGCACGTCGTTAATACGCCCCACTATCAAATTACAATATCCGGCCCACAAATTAAATAACTGGAATAGTTAAGTGATGAGACCGAGTTGAATCCACAGGGAGAAGTAGATTTGAAAGTTGAAAATCTTGAGTTGTTAAGATTTAAAAATCAAGAGAATTGAATTTAAACAGCCTTAGAAAGATTGGGATGCAATTTAGAAGGGTGGAATTGATAGAAGAACAAATAGACAATTATAATGAAACTAAGGTGAACTAGGAAGAGAAATAACTTTTAAACTGGCGAGAATTAGAAGAAGTGGAAGAAATAAAAGTTGTAGAGAATGAAAATATGAAGAAGTTTGATGAAGGACACAGAAATAGAAAATGAAAGGAAGACAGTGAAAAACGTAAAAAATTCAAGAGCTATCAATGCGGATGAACAGTAATATGGTAGAAACCAGAACAGTGATAAATTAATTATAACTCTCAAAATACGAAGATTTAGAAGAAGTGATAGAAGAAGAAATTTTAGATCTACAAGAGATGGATAACTTTCATGAAGAACTTAGAGTAAAAAGAAGATGGCAAATGCTTCAAAACAGAAGAATAATAGAAGATATCACCTCGGATGAACAGTAATCACGTAGAACAGCACTTAAGAAAATGAAAAATAACTTTTAATATGGAAGGAATTGGAAGAAATGATAGAAAGAAAAGTTAAAGAACACTTAAAGTTGAACAACTTTCATGAAGACAAGAAATTGAAATGGAGATCACACAAGCTTGTAAATTGATTATGAAGAGCCAAAAAATGGCTAAGAGTACAATGAAAGTATTCAATACAAACTAACAGCCAACTCCAAAACATAAACACAAAGCTCTCAAAATGCCTCCTACTAAAGCCAACAAGTAAGAATTTCAAGAACACAAAGTAAACACTTATAAATCTTAGCAACCCCTAGATTACAACTCTTAGCTAACCTCTCTTAACCTCCCTTTCATTACAATTGAACCCCTTTATAGAGGGTAACACAACAACCCTTTAGCTAATATGAACACTTCTTACTTCTTTTGTTGACAATTGCTGCTCTTGTTGACTTGGAATTGTGTGCTAGCATGTGTTACACACTTTTCTAATTTTTCTGATTGTTTTCTGATTTTTCTGGCCTTTTTTTCTCTTCTTTTCCTCTCTCTTTCTCTCTCTTTCTCTCTCCTGGGTCCGTGTGCGCCGCCGTGCGCCCGACTCTCTCTCCTCCGCCTTTTGCGCGCGCGTGCGCCGCGTGCTCAGACCGCGTGGACCGCCGCCGTCTCCCCTTTCTCTTCCTGTGCGTGGACCCGCCGTGTGCCGCCTGGAGCGCCGCGTTGGCAACGCGGTGTGCCCGCGTGTGCCGTTGACCACGGGAGAGGCGCTGACCGCCTCCCCCTTCCTGCTTCGTCGACCGCGCCCGCGTGCTTCGCACGCGGGCGCGGCTTCTTTCGTTTGAAAAACACACGCACACACACACATTCACACGATATAATATATATATATATATATATATATATATATTATATATATATCTTTTACATATAGTGATATATATTATGTATATATCTCATAAAAAATCTAAAAAAATGTCAAATAATTTTATTTTTTTTCTATTTTTTTTCTTTTCTTTTTGAACAACTCCATGGGCTTTTGGCCCAGTCCAACATATAATTTTATTTTCTTTTTTTTTCTTTATATTTATTTCTTATAGCTTCCCTCGTACCGAGTGCCTGCATAAATAAGTAAAAATCGTTATTAAAATTAGTTAATTTCATAAAATTAATTATTTGACTCTAAATTAACAGTAAGTGTGATACGTGTATAGTTATATTTATTTAAACTCATAAAAATGTGTATAATCATGAATAAATATGTAAAAATACACACTTATCAGTCGACTCAACCAACTAGGAGAAAATGGGCCCGCCCCAAGGGCGGATGATAGTAGGGCTCCTCCCCCACCTCCCACCTTTGATGGAACTCATCCTATTGACTATTTGGATTGGGAAGTCTCAATGGATCATTACTTCACTTGGTATCCCATGCCCGAGGATGAGAAAGTCGGATTTGCCAAATCACAACTTACCAAACGGGCTCAAACCTATTGGCTGCAAATTGTCGGACTAAGGATAATTAGAAGAGAAAATCTCATCACCACTTGGGGAAACATGAAGGAACAACTTAGGGCTAGCTATGTGTCCCCTTCCTACTTGGATCACCAAAAACCAAGGAGCATTGCAACTTCCCTATCCCCACCCGGCCAACCCAAGGCTCCAATTCCCCAAATCC
Organism: Amorphophallus konjac; assembly: GCA_022559845.1. Classification (NCBI taxonomy): domain Eukaryota; kingdom Viridiplantae; phylum Streptophyta; class Magnoliopsida; order Alismatales; family Araceae; genus Amorphophallus; species Amorphophallus konjac. The sequence goes on along the minus strand of CM040124.1, from coordinate 52,050,445 downwards.
CCATAACGCAACCCAAACCCCATTCCACAACCCACCTTATTCAAGCCCCTTTGGCCCCCACCTCCACCTCCACCCCTCATCTTACCCCTTCTCAAAAAGGAAAAGGCCCTATGGAGATAGAAGTGAATGAGACAACCAAGGGTGAGTGCGAGCCGGAATGTTATAGGTGCCACAAATTGGGACACATCGTCGGGCAATGCCCCAATAAGAAGCATCCATCGATGCCCATAGTGGTTGAAACTGCTCCCACCCCGGCCACCACTACCCCTACAATGTCCCCCAAAAGGGACAATCCTCCCAAAGCCAATCTCCCCAAACCCCCTCAACCCACCCATATTCCTCTCCCTACTCCAATCCAACCCCAACCAAGGCCTCCACTACTTCCCCTACCAAAACCAACCCAAGTTCAACCTTGATCACCATCCCGGATGAACCATGCACCGGCCACCACCACCCCAACCCCAAATGACCATCCCAACCCTTTGGTAGAGGAACCCATGGCCCACACACCCAACCAAGTGGAGATGGATGCCAATCCGGATCCGCCGCCCACTATAGAGAAAATCCAAGAACCACGCATCTCACCCACTCCTCATAGTCCGAACCTCCAAGAGCCAACCACCACCACTCATGGCACCCTCACCATGAATGAGTACATACTCCAATGGCTCATACAAGACCCCACCATTCCTAGTTCACCCCCATACCTCTCACCCAAGGGACATCAATCCCAAATTGTGGCCCTCCCCCCCTTTCACACCACGATCCAATCCTACTATGAGATAGAGGGTTGGGATGACCTCGTCAAAGGCCTACAGTGGCAACTTGAGATGATTTGTTTATTGAATCTAGGGGTGGACCGACCCAAGAGCATTGACCTCGTCCACCCATGCGCCGGGTCTATCACCTCGGTTTGCACTATTGGTTGCTACACTAGCGACCTCCTTTTCTTTCTCCCCATAGTGGAAGAGCCCATCCCGGTCCACTCCCCTACCATTGTGATTCCTAGAGTCTTGATCAACCAACCCACCCCATACACCGGCCCAACCATTTCACTAGAAGAGGGCGACTCACCACCATATGAGGATCATGAGGACCTAGAGTCCTCTCCCTAGGTGACCCTTACCATGACCCCTTCGACCCCTTCCTATACCCATGTAACCCACCTACCATACTCATCACCCACCTTTCCCTACCCCAACCAACCATGTTGGACCAAGTCCACCTCTTCCTAAACCTAGGCCACACAAAGGGAACCATGACCAATGACGTGCTCCTCACCATGCTTCCCACCTTCCTAGACCACTTTGACCCTTTCAAATGGGAGTTCAAAGACCACTCCGTGCACACACACATGGAGGTCATCTTTTGGGTAGGAGTGCATAAGTCTTGGCACAACACACCACTTGGCATGATTAGAAAGTCGGGTCCATTCATTCACATCACCCACATGTCATGTAGGAAACATGAGTGGTCCCTATTTGGGTGTAATGGTCCTCCCATTTTCAGCATTGGTCTTATGTATGCGAGGAGCCTTCATGGATGTCCGGGTCCTCCGGCATTCATCACACCCACGCATAAGAGGGACACCTATGGATGCCCCAATCCTCCCAAATCATTCAAAGTCTTCATAACATCAATGCACGATAGGTCTATATGTGGTTGCCCTGGACCACCTTTGCATACCACACATTACCCACTCACACCACATCCTAGTGCATGGCATATGTATCCAATCAAGTATCAAGCAACAAGCGGTGAGATTCACATGAAGCGGGTAAAAACTCGTGAGCGCCACTTGGAATTGCAAGTTGGCAACTTGACGATAATGACTTTGGAGTGGCTCTACCCTAGGGTCACCTCCAAATCGAGGGTACGAGGACTTGGACCTTCCCATGTTCTGAGTAGCTTTGGCAAATCAGCTTATGGGTTGAACTTACTAATGTGTTTTGGGATTCACCCCACTTCTCACATGGTGGATCCGGCACCCTCTAAGGGCACCGCGGTGGATCCTAGTGAGTGCCTTGAGCTTACACCTATCCTTGCGAGAGACACTCTCGGAGTGCCACCACAAATTAGCCGGAGAGCCCGACGTGAGCACACAGCGACAATACTAGGCAAGCAAGATCTCATCGCCAGCATGAGGGTGTGTCTGAGCCACTTTGACGAGCTGAAGCACCATTCCCCGACTATGAACGTGGGTTGAGTTTGGAGATCGTGGCTCGCCCGGAGCTGCATTTTTGTGTACTACTTTCTCCGGTGGACCCATACTCGATGGGGTCGAGTTTTCCCCACCCTGGGGGTATGATGGGGGCATCCCTTGCCCCTCCACATTTTTTCAGGGCTCGGATTGTTCGTCGGCAAGCGCCATTGTGTTAGTCATGTGTTTCTGAGTCTAGTCATGTAATTTTCATATTTTCTTTGAGTCATAAACTATGTGATTTTCCCTTTATTTGAGTCATGTACCTAGGTTAGTGAGTCATTTTCCTAAGTTAGTTGTCATATGGTTGGTTTGATAGGCTAATGGGCCCAACTAATGGGCTAGGCCCAGGGGCACCCCTCCCTTAGACTGCTTTGGTCATTAGTTGGTTTGTCAGGGTCACTATGGTCATATGAAAAGTATGGAGTCTATAAATAGGCCCCCACTCCTCTCATATGTAACAACCTTTTATGATCAATTTAAATTGAGTGCATTTTAGAGTCTTATTGGAGTGGATTCTCCAAATCTCTCTCTCTCTATTGGGGTGGACTCCCCTTCTCTCTCTTCTTTCCCTCTCTAAAGAGGGGGCTGCGCCCCTTTCTCTCTCCTCCCCTCCCAACCACCTTCTCTCTCATCCCCCCTCCAATAACTCATCCCCAACTCCCCACCACCTTACCTTAACTCCACCCCAGCCCCAAGGGAGATTCCACCACTCCCCACTCCACCCTCCAACCACCATCCACCCACACCCCTTCCCCAAGCACCCTCTCATCTCTCAAGGGAGAATTCCCCACTCCTCAAGGCCCCCCTTTACCTTCCCCACAGACCCCTTCCCATCCCTAAGACCAAAAATTAATCCCACCATTAAACCCATTTTCAAATACCCTTTCCCTCTCTCCCTTCCAACCAAATTCGCAGCTCTCCCTCCCTCCACCTACTAGACCTCCTTCCAGCCCCCATTCTGTCACTCCCACACCTTGAAACACCCCCTCCAAGACCCCCTCACAGCCAGGGGTTGCCCCCACACACATCCACCTCATTTCTCCTCCCATCTACCCCCATTTCCCCTCACCTATCACCACTCTGCACAGGCCAGTTCACAGGTAGCAGTGTACTAGCAACTTGTAGTAGTGGCCATGGCCTCATCGTGAAGCTTCGAGAGGCGTACCATATACCAGTGGAATCGTCGTCGAAGTAGCTTTGCAATGATGGTGGTTTCGACTCCGTCCGAGTTTGTGACTGCCAAGGAGAGCCGTTCTCCTCCGACTGCGCAGGATAGGTCCGGTCAGCAACCTAAAGCAACTTCCAGAAGCTCCCACGGCCACATTCCTATGCTTCATGAGGCTCCACTTGGCTGAGAGTTTCTACTACAAGTCCTCTATCATCTCCAGCAAGCAGAGCTAACTTTAGACATCGGCATCAAAAGTTTCGAATTATCCTTCACAAGTGCACCAGGTCAGTTTCTTGAGCCAGTTCCGACACGTTCCTACTATTCCGGCTTTCACGATCAGCTCCAAGCTCCGCCTGCGTCCATTTTGGTCTCCAAGAGAAGAAGACTTGTCCACAATTCCAACGATTCCAGCCACGCTTGATTCAGAGATCGGGAGCACTCGTGGTGGCCTCATCTTTCTACTGCTGAGGCACCATAGCAGTCAAAGACAGAACTCAAGGACTCTGTTCGTAGCTCTTCCCCGACCAGCACCGCCAACCAGAACATTCCACAAAAATTGGACATCTTCCTGATCCAATCCTGAAGATTTTTCCACTGGTCTTGTCATCAACAAAATTCGGGAGTGGTCTCAGCGGTGCCAAATTCGACTACCTGTCCCCTGTTTCAGAGGGCGGACAGAACCGTCGACGTTCTATCAATTAGTTCCTAGATCGATTCTCCCCTTCCCTAGCTTGGCTGGCTGAAGGCCTCTCCCTGCGAGGAGGTAGTTTTGGCTGTAACAACTTAACTCTCACCCCGACATCCCCCCTTGCAAGGGGTGTAGTTCATGCAATAATTCAATTCGCAGGTTTAAGGCTTCATCGACGCGGCGTGCGGGTGCATACCCACGCCTCCCCTCTCGCCCCCGTCTCTGGTCGGAGTCAGCGTCTTCACGCTGGCTAGGTGAGCCTCGGTCCCCCTCTTGGCTGGTTTCAATTCATTGCTTAGCATAGTATTTTCGCTATTGTTTCGTCAGACGGAGAGTGAGAGCTCGGCCCTAAATTGCCATTGACGTGAGTGATCACCGCGGGCGAGTTGTGAGTGATCCCCTACATCCCACACCCTTGGTGTGCTGGCCGCCCGTGATTTGGGCATCCCAGGCCCATTTGGGGTTCTCCCCAAGCTAGCCAACCATTTGAGCATCAAGGTCCCGCCTCGGACCCTCTCCATCATCGCCGAGTCGCCTACGGGCACTAGTGTGTGCTACGCGAGCGTGTTCGCTAGAGTGAGTCCGCTGTTCAAGTGCTTGCTTGCAATTTAGGTCCATAGGTCGTCTCACATCAATAAGAGCTTGAAATATCTATTCTCTCAAAAAGAGCTAAATATGAGGCAAAGGTGATGGTTAGAGTACCTTAAGGACTTTGATTTTGCTATACAATATCATCATGACAAGGCAAATGCTGTTGCCGATGCGCTCAGCTGGAAACCGATGGGAAAGCTATCAAGTCTTATCAAAGGTATAACCAATCTTATTTCTAAATTTGCTCCGTTGAATTTAGATATTAATTTGAAGAAGAAAGAGGATTACTTTATAGCCAATATCTGGACACAACCCACAGTAATAGAAGATCTAGTCAAACTCCAAGATAATGACCTTGTGTTAATGGAGATCAAAGCCAATATGGAGTAACATCCAGATTTCTCTATTGCAAATGATGGAAGATTGTTATTCAAGGGACGAGTTTGTATACCGGATCATGGTGATAGTAAGAAATTGATCCTAGAAGAAGCTCATAATTCTAAGTACGCCATTCACCCTGGTCCTACCAAGATGTATGAAGACCTCAAAAGGAATTATCAGTGTACCAATATGAAAAGGGAAGTAGCAGACTATGTGTCACGTTGCCTCACTTGTCAATAGGTTAAGGCGGAACATCAAAGGCCTGTTGGAAAACTACATCCCTTGGAAATGCCAGAATTGAAATGGGAGAGTATAGGGATGGATTTTATCATGGGACTGCCTAAATCAAGAGGTGGACATGATGGAATATGGGTGATCATAGACCGTTTAACAAAATCAGCTCATCTTCTACCTATTAAAAGTCGATGGTCTTTGGATATCTTGGCTGCCTTATACATAAAGAAGATTGTTAAGTTACATGGTGTGCATGTCACTATTATTTCCGATCGAGATCCTCGATTTACTTCATAATTCTGGAAGGGTCTGCAACATTCACTATGGACCCGATTGAATTTTAGTACCATGTTTTATCCGCAAACTGATGGACAAACTGAAAGAACCAATCAGGTGGTAGAAGGCATGCTAAGAGCATGTATTATAGACTTCGGTGGAAGCTGGCACGACCATTTACCTCTAGTGAAATTTGCCTACAATAATAGTTATCAAGCTAGCATTCAAATGGCACCATTTGAGGCACTATATGGAAGAAGCTATCACTCGCCTATCTGTTGGAATGAAGTTGGGGAAAGACAACTTCTAGGCCCAGAATTGATAAGGGATACTACTTAGAAGGTTAAGCTAATTCGAGAAAGACTCAAGATGGCCCAAGATAGATAGAAATCATATGCTGATAATCGAAGGCGTGACCTAGAATTCCAAGTAGGCGACCATGTATTTCTAAAGGTCTCTCCGGCTCGAGGTATTCGAAGGTTCGGCATCAAAGGCAAGCTTACACCAAGATTCATTGGCCCTTTTGAAATTCTTGAAAGAGTGGGAGAGGTGGCTTATCGTCTAGCATTACCTGCATAGTTGGCAGGAGTTCATGATGTATTCCATGTCTCTATGTTAAAGAAATATATCTACGATCCGTTCCACGCTATCACTTATGATAATCTAGAGATCCAAAAGGATTTGACGTACGAGCTAAAGCCAATCAAAATAATTGAACAAGAGGTACGTCAACTTCAGAATAAAACCATTCCCATGATCAAAGTCCAGTGGATCAAATCTTGCCCACATGAAGCAACATGGGAGATGGAGGAAGCCTTGCGCAAGAGATTTCCCGATCTATTTGAATGTAAGTACACTCTCCCTTAAAGCCTATGTATTAGAATTTGAGGACCAAATTCTCTTAAGTGGGGGAGAGTGTAATACTCCAAAATTTTGTATATGATATTTTAAAATTTTTTAGGATTTATTTAGATTTTCTAGGATTTTCTAGAGATAAATAGATTATTAAAAAAATTGGTTAATAATAAGGCCCAATATTTATTAATTAACCCGGCCTTTTAAATAAGACCAAAATGGCCCAAAACCAAGCCCACAAGTTTGGCCCGCATTCTAGAAACTTAAAATATGATATTTGTGAAATTTAGGTGATAAATATACTAATTACTGGATAAATCAACGGATATATGACAAAGAGTTTGAAATGTTTCAAACTCGGCACCCAAAGCCAAAAATGGTCTATCGGGCAACCGCTTGGGGATTGAAAATGGTCTAGACTAGACCTCTACTATCTGCAGATTCTGTGAATGGAAGAAGGCATGAAAAGATGAGAACTTTGGCATCCAAATTGCCTAGGATCGATGCTATCTCTTAGATAGATGAGTCTAGAAGGCTTAATGTCACGCCCCGAACAAGGCGGAAATATCGGGACGTATAGTTAGGGACATGCTGGCAAGAGAGAGAACTAATCTAAAATAATACACAAGTGCTACAAGATGGAAATACTAAATGATCATTAACAAACCACAACTGATACAATAACCTCAAGTTCAACTTAATACAACTGGAATAATCAACCACTAAAACTCAATAACATGACTGAGACTAAAAGCTCTCCAAAACACAACTAAAGAAAGATAACACACTACTAACACACTAGAACTGATACACTCAAGATATCACTCCTGCCCTTCCCCATCGGTAAGCGCGTCACCTGAAAAGCCTGGAAAGGGGGGAAAACACAACTATGAGCTGACGCTTAGTAGGAAATAACAGACAGGTATAAGTGATTAACAGGTTAATTACATTTTAAAATGTCATGCTACAAATGATAAAAACAATAAAAAGATAACGGTGATATCACGAAACAGAATTCAAAGATCTTGCAAGGTCAAGAAATATAATGAATAGAATAGTAAGACAAGAATTTACTACAGAAGATAACGATAAAAAGTTGGCCATATCAAGACAATTCAAGTCATGTCAAGCACGTATGTAATTTCATTTCCACGTCCAAGTAATAAGCAAATAAAGTAACCACAAGTAGAGTATAGAACAGTGAAGAGTGGAAAGTGAAAAGTAGTAGAAAGTAATGTAGAGAGTAGTGGACAGTCCTAGATTTAACACATGTCAAGTACTGGTGCCAAATGCCACACCTAGTCATTCACCTACCCAGGGGTACACATAGTGTTCGGGCGCTCTTCCCAGGACTAGACCGAGTCCTTAATTGTTTGCCAGGCATTGATTTCTTTGGATCAAAGATCCCACGAATCTAGACTTCCACAGTTTATGGCCAGAATTCCAAGGTTTAAACTAAGTAGCAATAACAACTTCACGTAAGAAAGAGATTCATTTCCAGAATTTCAAGGTAAGTATAATCATCAAGGAGATCGAAACCAAGTCACAACAAGAGTTAATCGTGCTGCGCTACTGTAAAACAGCAGCAATCAAACAAGCTAATCAACATATTAATCCTAATCACCAAGTTAAGATATCATGATTAACCATTATCATTTGCATTAAGACAATTGCCAAGAAGCTGATTCAAGATGATAAGGCAAAGAACAACTCCCACAGGAGTGAAATAGAATGCATTAACAGAGATTTAGTTACACCATTAACCACTAATTATGTGGGTTTCTATTTAATCTTGTATGCATTGAAATGAAGATGATAAACGGTGTGTTTTTACACTAAGTTTACATGTATGGACCAATGTTAATTGAAACTAAAAAGGGTACATGAATAGGTCATTAGTTCCTCAAAAATGTAGTTTTCAATGTGATTAGGTTGAATGGATTGATTCCCCAATGATCTGGATTGATCCCCGGGTCAAAAACATCATTAATGGGGTCATACAGGGCATGGGTCGACCCATTGGGTCGACCCCTGACATTCCAGGAGCCTTCTTGGGTGTGGGTCGACCCATTGGGTCGACCCCTCAAAAAAAAAAGCTTCATGGGTCGACCCATTGGGTCGACCCCCTTCACTGGGTGCATGGGTCGACCCCATGGGTCGACCCCTACATCTCTAGAAGCGACGGGTGATTCCGTAAACCATGAAAACTCAATGATTTGGGGTCTAAATGAGTTGGGATTTTAACCAAATGCTCTAGGGTTCTTAATATACATACTAAGGTAATAAAACAAGAGATTGAAACAAGAAATTTGCTGAAAACTCAACCGAATCACAACCTATTTATGATGAATACATGAAGAACCTAGTTCTTGACATGCGTCTACTAAAACATAGATTTCTCTCAATATACACAACGGAATTTGGGGCTTTTTATATCAAAAGAAATTTAACTTAATGATGAATCCAACCATATACTATAAGCCATATGTGGATCAAGTTATCTAATCCAAAAACAGCCCGAAAATCAAGCTTCTACTTGAAGAACATAATATACATCAAATTCTAGACATGCTCTTACTAAAAATCAAAATTCTCCAAGTATGCTCAATGAAATTTGGGGCTTCCTACGTTAAATGAAAGCTAACAACATGCTGATTACATCATGTAAGTTAATTAGAGTTTGGTTGTTAGATCCTACCTCAAATCGGAGAGAGAAAACTCAAACCCTAGGATGAAGAACACTTGGACAGCACCTCACAAAAAGCTCGATTTCTCCACGGACACCTAATGAAAATTGGGGCTTTTGCCACCAATGGATAGAGCTCGATGAGAGGAACAATTTGCTATACTCATGATCAAGATTTGGTTGAGAATTCCTACCTCAATCGATGGATCAAAGAAGGATGAAGGAAAGCCAACGGCCTGCTGACCCACCTCCATAAATCGAGCTAGATCTCTCTAGATCTGAAACTTCAGCGAACCCCACAGTAGTCAAATGAAAGAAGACTCGTAGGGCTTCATTTTGATAGCTCATAGAGCTTTTGGAGCCTTCGGAATTGGGAGTATTTGCTGCTGCAAGCTACGTGTTTAGAAACGGCGCCGAAATCCTTGACTTGACCAAACTATGTTGGCAGCACGTTTTGGGGCTAGGTTTACCTCAAATTGATTGAGGGTAAATATTCCTTACATTGTGGCCTTCCATTTTCCCTTGATTTCAGATCATTTGGTCAAGTATTGAGGTCGAATTTCGTATTTTAAACTAAGGGTTAGGTATGGGTCAAAAGTGTGCACTTTTGGGTTTAAACTCTAAATAGATCTTACCACGGATTTACAATGGCCTAATGCTAGAAGGAAAAGTTGTTATCTACATCGACCTAAATCTATTTACTATTTTTACAGCTTTTTCTAAGGTAGTCGGATTATTACTTATACTATTCCGTAAATAGTTAAATGTTAAGTTCGGAAAACTAAGTTCACTAATTCGGCATAATAAATGATTTTCTTAGGCTTAAATGCAGAAGACAAAGTTGCTAAAAAAAATTAATTCTACAAGATGTGATTTTTGGGGATTTTTAGAAAATAGTTAAAAAATGACTTATTCTATTAATTAATTAATTAATTAATCTAATTAATTTGGATAATTCTCATTAATTCGAATAACTTCAAATAAATTCTAAATAATTACAAACAACTTTCTAAATAAATTTCTAAAGAATTTGGGGTCTTACACCCTCCCCTACTTATAGGAATTTGGTCCTCCAAATTCACTGCACTAAAACTGAGAGTAGAAAAAGATCGCTCACCTAGAATAGATCGGGATACCGCTTTCGCATAGTCACTTCAGACTCCCATGTAGCTTCTTTGGTCCCACGCCGACTCCACTGAATCTTGACCATCGGTATCGAACGATTCCGGAGTTGCTGGTGCTTCCGGTCCAGAATCTTGACAGGTCTTTCCTCATAGGTCAAATCTTCCTTCAGTTCAAAATCCACCTGCTGAATGATATGAGTGGGATCGTACACATATTTCCGCAACATAGACACATGGAAAACATTATGTACGCCAGACAAATGCGGTGGTAAAGCCAGTCTGTATGTCACCTCTCCCACTCTATCTAGAATCTCGAATGGACCAATGTACCTCGGACTCAGCTTGCCATGAATGCCAAATCTTCGGATCCCTCTCGTTGGAGAGACCTTTAAGAACACATGCTCGCCAACCTGAAATTCCAATGCTCTTCTCCTGTTGTCGGCATAACTCTTCTGTCTTGACTGGGCTACTTGTAACCGGTCTCGGATAACACGGATGTTCTGTGATGATTCCGAAACAAGATCTGGTCCAAGCCACTGTTTCTCACCTACCTCGTCCCAACACAACGGGGAACGACAACTTCTACCATATAGTGCTTCAAAAGGAGCCATCTGAATGCTAGACTGATAGCTGTTATTGTAGGCAAATTCAATTAATGCCAAATGCTCACTCGAATTACCACCAAAATCAATCATGCAAGCTCGCAACATATCTTCCACTATCTGATTGGTTCTTTCAGTCTGTCCATCTGTCTGTGGATGAAAAGCAGTATTGAAATTCAGACGAGTACCCAAAGACTCTTGCAATCCCTTCCAGAAATGTGAAGTAAATCTGGGGTCTCGATCAGATACTATATTCACTGGGATACCATGCAATCTCACCACTTCCTTTATATACAAAGCAGCCAATACATCAATCGTCCACTTGGACTTAATTGGTAAGAAATGAGCCGACTTTGTCAATCGATCGACAATCACCCATATCGCATCAAATCCACCACGAGTCCTAAGTAGACCCATAATGAAATTCATGCCAATGCTTTCCCACTTCCATTGGGGTATGTCGAGTGGTTTCAATTTCCCTGCCGGTCTGAAATGTTCGGCCTTAACTTGCTGACATACCAAACATCTGCTCACAAAATCTGCAACTTCTCTTTTCATATTCGGCCACCAAAAGGACCTTTTCAAATCTTGGTACATCTTAGTGCCTCCAGGATGAATGGTATATCTGAATCTATGAGCTTCCTCAAGAATTTTGTTCTTTATTGTAGCCTCATCCGGAACACAAGTTCTGCCTTTAAATAATAATCTACCATCATCGGCCAACATGAAGTCAGGTCTGCTGCTCAAGCTTCCCTTGATCTCTACCAACTCGGGGTCATTATCTTGCAAGGACTTGATCTCTATCAATAATTCAGGTTTAAGTTGAATCTGAGCAATCAAGATCCGATCATTGTCAATATTAAGATCCAGACTAGATAATTGTTCCAACAACCTCCATTCTTGTAACATGAGACTTGACAATCTAGCTACCGGCTTCCGGCTTAATGCATCTGCCACAACATTACCTTTGCCAGGATGATACTCAATCGAGAAGTCGAAGTCTTTCAAGTACTCTAACCATCTCTGCTGCCTCATGTTGAGTTCCCTCTGAGAAAATAAATACTTCAAACTCTTATGATCCGAGAACACTGTAAAGGTTTCTCCATACAAGTAATGCCTCCATATCTTCAAAGCAAACACGACTGCAGCAAGTTCCAAATCATGAACAGGATAATTATCTTCGTGCTTCCTCAACTGCCTAGAGGAATAGGCAATCACCTTCCCATGCTGCATGAGTACACAGCCTAAGCCAATACCTGAAGCATCAGTATAAACAACAAATCCTCCTTCACCAGAAGGTAAAGCCAAAACAGGTGCAGTAGTCAAACACTCCTTCAGAGTCTGAAAGCTTCGCTGACAATCATCTGACCAATCAAACTTATTCTCCTTGCGGGTTAATCTTGTCATAGGTACTGCAATCTTGGAGAAATCTTGAATAAATCTTCGATAATAACCTGCCAGGCCTAGAAAACTTCTAACTTCTGTCACACTGGTAGGCTGTTCCCAACCTCAACCTTCGAAGGATCAACAGAAATACCGTTCTTCGTAATGATATGTCCTAGAAAGGACACCTCTTGCAGCCAGAATTCACACTTACTGAACTTAGCATATAGTTGATGATCTCTCAACAATTGCAATGCCATTCTCAGATGTTCAGCATGTTCCTCCTCATTCTTAGAATAAATCAGGATGTCATCAATAAAGACCACGACCCATTGATCAAGATAGGGCCGAAATGCATCGTTCATCAACTGCATGAAAGCCGCTGGTGCATTCGTTAGACCAAAAGGCATAACGACAAACTCAAAATGGCCATACCTGCTGCGGAAAGCCATTTTATAAATATCCTCTTCCTTAATCCGCAACTGGTGATATCCAGATCGAAGATCGATCTTAGAGAAATATTGAGCTCCCGCTATCTGGTCAAATAACTCGTCAATCCTCGGCAAGGGATATTTGTTCTTGATAGTCTGCTGGTTTAATTTCTGATAATCAATGCACAGCCTCATCGAACCATCTTTCTTCCTGACAAATAGTACAGGGGCTCCCCACGGAGAAGTACTAGGACGAATAAAACCCTTCTCAAGTAATTTCATCAGTTGCTGCTTCAGTTCCCTCAGTTCCGCAGGAGACATACGATAAGGAGCCTTAGAAATAGGAGCTGTACCAGGAATAAGATCAATAGAAAAGATAACTTCCCGCTCAGGCGGAAGTCCTGGTAGTTCTTCTGGAAAGACATCAGGAAAATCTCGGACAACCGGAATGTCCTTGATCTCCATCTGCTGCTCAGGAGTTGCACAAACAAAGGCTAGAAAAGTCTCACACCCATGCCTCAAAAGCTTATCAGCTCGAAGAGCCGAGATGAGCAGTACGGAGTTATGGTGCTTGACTCCCGTAAAAGATAAACCAGAATGTCCAGTAAAAGTCACTGAGCTAGAACTATAGTGAACATTGGCCTCATACTTGGCCAACCAATCTGCTCCTAGGATTACATCATAATCCTTCATGTCCATGCAGACCAAATCTGCTGGAAAGTTCTGTTCACCAATCATAACCTTACTAGAAGGATAGAAATACTGGATTGTTGATCTAGTGCCAATAGGGTTGAAATCTCTAACGGAGTATTCATCAAAACAGGTTCCACAACTAATGACTTAGCAAATCTCCGAGAAATAAATGAATGTGTTGCACCAGTATCAAAGAGAGCAAATGCGGGCTTATCGATTATAGTAAGGGTACCTTCGACGAGTCCGCCATCATCAGAAATCCCAGTTTCATCTTCATGTAAAGCTTGAAGCTTGCCTTGTGGTTTCTTGAAGACTAGAGGTTTTGCCGGTGTAGCTTGTTCCGATATGAGAGGACAATTGGGGATACGGTGCTCCTTGCTTCCACATCACAAACAGGCGCCTTGCTTGCGCCAGCACTCCTCTATCATGTGACCCGGACGATCACAATAGTTGCACACGCCCTTGAATGGAACAATAGGGCCAGGCTTCTTATCTTCATGCCTCGGCATCTTGCCCTTCCACGATCCGGACCCGCTCCACGAACCAGGTCCACTAACAGGCCTCTTCTTGGTATACCCGGGTTTGACACTCCCAGAACCCGTAGGTAATTCTTTCTTGGTGCCTTTCCCACGGATTCTCTCCGTCATCTCAAGAGTATCCTCTAGAACTTGCGCTTTCCTTACCATCTCAGAATAAGTGGAAATCTCCATCGGTGCCAATTGGTTGATATAATGAAGCTTCAATCCATTGAGAAAGCGCTTCGCCTTCATCTTCTCGGTGGAAATGAGATGAGTAGCAAAACGAGAAAGCCGTGCAAATTGAGCCTCATACTCTGCCACGGACAAACCTCGATGTTTCAAGGCCGCGAACTCTGCCGCTTTCTTCTCTTGCACTCTATCAGAAAAATACTTGCTATTGAAGAGTTCTTCGAACTCTTCCCACATAACTTGCCGATCACCGAGAGTTGCCTTGATAGAATCCCACCAAGTACGTGCATCATGTTCCAGTTGAAATGTGGACAAAAGGACACGCTCCTGGTTGGTGCATTGCATAACTTCAAAGATTCTCCCCATCTCATCTAGCCAGTGCTCGGCTTGGTCAGGGTCAGTCGAACCAACGAATCTAGGCGGGTTCATTCCGCGGAAGTTCCGGTATAGATCACCGGTGCCATGCGGTGCCGCTCTTGCCTGAGCTACTTGCTGAAGGGCCTGAGTAAGGCCTTGCACCGTACGCTGTAGGTTCCTCCATTCAGCACGATCAGCTGCCATCTACACGAGAAATAGATTACTTAGGTTTAATCAAGATAAATAATTACACGATTAAGAAACGATCTTAACCCAAGTTTCTACCCATTCTCACCAGGTCAGGTCCTAGACTTTTACAAGGTTAGGGATCTAATGCACCTAGACACGACCAAAAACTCGGTACCTGGCGGAGGTAATCGGTCCGAAGACCACTCGCGCAAGTGTGCGACCTTCCCGATAGGCGTAGCCTAACGTTCGGACAACACCTTTTGATATACCGATTATTGGGATGCAATGCAAGAAAACCTAAAACTTAGGAAACCTAGGAATGTGAAACCTAGGCTCTGATACCAACTAAACTGTCACGCCCCGAACAAAGCGGAAATATCAGGACGTACAGTTAGGGACACGCTGGCAAGAGAGAGAACTAATCTAAAATAATACACAAGTGCTACAAGATGGAAATACTAAATGATCATTAACAAACCACAACTGATACAATAACCTCAAGTTCAACTTAATACAACTGGAATAATCAACCACTAAAACTCAATAACATGACTGAGACTAAAAGCTCTCCAAAACACAACTAAAGAAAGATAACACACTACTAACACACTAGAACTGATACACTCAAGACATCACTCCTGCCCTTCCCCATCGGTAAGCGCGTCACCTGAAAAGCCTGGAAAGGGGGGAAAACACAACTATAAGCTGACGCTCAGTAGGAAATAACAGACAGGTATAAGTGATTAACAGTTTAATTACATTTTAAAATGTCATGCTACAAATGATAAAAATAATAAAAAGATAACGGTGATATCACGAAACAGAATTCAAAGATCTTGCAAGGTCAAGAAATATAATGAATAGAATAGTAAGACAAGAATTTACTACAGGAGATAACGATAAAAAGTTGGCCATATCAAGACAATTCAAGTCATGTCAAGCACGTATGTAATTTCATTTCCACGTCCAAGTAATAAGCAAGTAAAGTAACCACAAGTAGAGTATAGAACAGTGAAGAGTGGAAAGTGAAAAGTAGTAGAAAGTAATGTAGAGAGTAGTGGAGAGAGTAGTGGACAGTCCTAGATTTAACACATGTCAAGTACTGGTGCCAAATGCCACACCTAGTCATTCACCTCCCCGGGGGTACACATAGTGTTCGGGCGCTCTTCCCAGGACTAGACCGAGTCCTTAATTGTTTGCCAGGCATTGATTTCTTTGGATCAAAGATCCCACGAATCTAGACTTCCACAGTTTATGGCCAGAATTCCAAGGTTTAAACTAAGTAGCAATAACAACTTCACGTAGGAAAGAGATTCATTTCCAGAATTTCAAGGTAAGTATAATCATCAAGGAGATCGAAACCAAGTCACAACAAGAGTTAATCGTGCTGCGCTACTGTAAAACAGCAGCAATCAAACAAGCTAATCAACATATTAATCCTAATCACCAAGTTAAGATATCATGATTAACCATTATCATTTGCATTAAGACAATTGCCAAGAAGCTGATTCAAGATGATAAGGCAAAGAACAACTCCCACAGGAGTGAAATAGAATGCATTAACAGAGATTTAGTTACACCATTAACCACTAATTATGTGGGTTTCTATTTAATCTTGTATGCATTGAAATGAAGATGATAAACGGTGTGTTTTTCAAAAGGGTACATGAATAGGTCATTAGTTCCTCAAAAATGTAGTTTTCAATGTGATTAGGTTGAATGGATTGATTCCCCAATGATCCGGATTGATCCCCGGGTCAAAAACATCATTAATGGGGTCATACAGGGCATGGGTTGACCCATTGGGTCGACCCCTGGCATTCCAGGAGCCTTCTTGGGTGTGGGTCGACCCATTGGGTCGACCCCTCAAAAAAAAAGCTTCATGGGTCGACCCATTGGGTCGACCCCCTTCACTGGGTGCATGGGTCGACCCCATGGGTCGACCCCTACACTTCCAGAAGCGACGGGTGATTCCGTAAACCATGAAAACTCAATGATTTGGGGTCTAAATGAGTTGGGATTTTAACCAAATGCTCTAGGGTTCTTAATATACATACTAAGGTAATAAAACAAGAGATTGAAACAAGAAATTTGCTGAAAACTCAACCGAATCACAACCTATTTATGATGAATACATGAAGAACCTAGTTCTTGACATGCGTCTACTAAAACGTAGATTTCTCTCAATATACACAACGGAATTTGGGGCTTTTTATATCAAAAGAAAGCTAACTTAATGATGAATCTAACCATATACTATAAGCCATATGTGGATCAAGTTATCTAATCCAAAAACAGCCCGAAAATCAAGCTTCTACTTGAAGAACATAATATACATCAAATTCTAGACATGCTCTTACTAAAAATCAAAATTCTCCAAGTATGCTCAATGAAATTTGGGGCTTCCTACGTTAAATGAAAGCTAACAACATGATGATTACATCATGTAAGTTAATTAGAGTTTGGTTGTTATATCCTACCTCAAATCGGAGAGAGAAAACTCAAACCCTAGGATGAAGAACACTTGGACAGCACCTCACAAAAAGCTCGATTTCTCCACGGACACCTAATGAAAATTGGGGCTTTTGCCACCAATGGATAGAGCTCGATGAGAGGAACAATTTGCTATACTCATGATCAAGATTTGGTTGAGAATTCCTACCTCAATCGATGGATCAAAGAAGGATGAAGGAAAGCCAACGGCCTGCTGACCCACCTTCACAAATCGAGCTAGATCTCTCTAGATCTGAAACTTCAGCGAACCCCACAGCAGCCAAATGAAAGAAGACTCGTAGGGCTTCATTTTGATAGCTCATAGAGCTTCTGGAGCCTTCGAAATTGGGAGTATTCGCTGCTGCAAGCTACGTGTTTAGAAACGGCGCCGAAATCCTTGACTTGACCAAACTATGTCGGCAGCACGTTTTGGGGCTAGGTTTACCTCAAATTAATTGAGGGTAAATGTTCCTTACATTGTGGCCTTCCATTTGCCCTTGATTTCAGATCATTTGGTCGAGTATTGAGGTCGAATTTCGTGTTTTAAACTAAGGGTTAGGTATGGGTCAAAAGTGTGCACTTTTGGGTTTAAACTCTAAATAGATCTTACCACGGATTCACAATGGCCTAATGCCAGAAGGAAAAGTTGTTATCTACATTGACCTAAATCTATTTACTATTTTTACAGATTTTTCTAAGATAGTCGGATTATTACTTATACTATTCCGTAAATAGTTAAATGTTAAGTTCGGAAAACTAAGTTCACTAATTCGGCATAATAAATGATTTTCTTAGGCTTAAATGCAGAAGACAAAGTTGCTAAAAAAAATTAATTCTACAAGATGTGATTTTTGGGGATTTTTAGAAAATAGTTGAAAAATGACTTATTCTATTAATTAATTAATTAATTAATCTAATTAATTTGGATAATTCTCATTAATTCGAATAACTTCAAATAAATTCCAAATAATTCCAAATAACTTTCTAAATAAATTTCTAAAGAATTTGGGGTCTTACACTTAAGGATCGAATTGAAACCCTAATTAGGACTCTATGTTTGTCCTAATCCATGGAAACCCTAGCTAACCCTATAAATAGACCCCAGAACCAACCTGCACGACCCTTACTTTTGGCTCGCGTGGAACTAAGGTAAGGAGGCCGAATTAGAGGTATGTTCTTTACAAGAATTTGTTTATAATAGTAAGGTCTAACTACCCTCCAACTTTCATCTTAGGAGATCAAGCCACTAAGAAGATACAAGCATTCAAAGTTGCTGGTTCAGTATAAGAATCTCAGGAAATTATGCAATGAATCCACATTGATCAGTCAAATAGAAGCCCTAAACGAGGTAATTAGATAGGGGTTCTTTAGAACAAATTTTTCCTTTTAGTACCATCTTCTTACCCTCAAAATTTAGTGGTCATAGGTGAAGGGGATCAGAAGTTAGAAGGTCACAAAGTAGCTGGTTCGGTTAAGGACGAGCAGAACTAGGGTCAAGTTCCAGCCCAAAATTAGAAGTCTAAATCCCAGATCAGAGGTAGGTTATCTCATGAATATCTTAAACATGATGTTAGGAATAAAAACCCTCTGATTTCAATCATTTTCATGTACTGTACATAGAGAATTTTATGTTTTATTGGGACTGTGCATTTAGTGTTATCTCCATGCATGAATCTTAGCCCTAATAAAGTTAAAAAGAAAATCACTTGTTCATTTTGCACAAACCCATGCGTATTCTTGACCTATTCTTGTTCTACCATGTTTTACAGTATATTTTTGATGATCCCCATGCATAACATGCCCTAGATTAGAGTTTTTTTTACTATTTTCTCGATTTTCTGTCAAACAGATAGGAACTGTCTATAGGTGAGCGTCAGAGATAGCTTAGCGGCCCCTCAATAGACCGCTAGACTCCTGAAAATGGTCCACACTAGACCACCTTTTGGTTCTGAGAACTAGCCCGAGCCTAATTGAATTTTGCCTAAGTAGAACTCTATAATTATATTATTTTTCACTGAAAACTATGTTTATTTCCTGTGAAACACCCTGTCTTAGCATGAGCATGATTTTAAACTTTATTTTCATTGCCATGTAATTCATGTCTAAATGTTATAATTTTGTAATTAAATATTTCCTCTTATGTTTATGAAACGTGATTCATGGTGGTATGAGAACGTTGTTTTGATCGCTGTTTTCACACAATCCACTCTTATCTCTTGAGTCATTTTCTTAAGTACATGACATATACTCCAGTATGTGACCATTAGTTACACTTTGCACTTATAGGCACACTTTCTTGGACTTATGAACCTCTCCGCCGGATATTCCTTCTGTCGGACTAGGGGATTATATTTCAAGGCCTCCGTAAGACTCCGCGAGCCTGATATTTCCACTAGGACGCCGAGCTGGTTGTACTATCAAAACCAATTGTCTAGAAAGCACTTTACCAGTGTTCGATGTGTTCTAGACCTTAGCGACCCTATGGACGACCGCTAAAAGATACCAAGCGGCCATTCACCAGACCGCTAAAACTCCAAAAAGTTTTCCTACATCGACACTTCTTTCTCATGCGTCGACTCTAATTATAAAACGGTCTAGACTCTGACCGCTTGTTGCATGAAACGGTCCAGTAAACGACTGCTTTATCTCTGAACCTGTCTAACCCGAGGTTTGACCTTTGGGTTGGTTTTCTTGAGTTCCTAGATGGTCTTTGGATTATCTGGACTCTCAACACATGTTTAATAAGTCAATATTAAGATATGAAACTTAATGAATGTATCGTTATGCTATCGGAATGCCGCCGGAGTATAATATTCTTTTAATTCTTCTTTGATATTTCATATCAATTTTGGTACATTCTATACCTTGGTTACTTTGTCATGAAACGTATTATTTGTAATTGAATTATTGGCAGAAATTATTATTATATCTCGTGAAAGTAGCTGGATTTATAACTCGAAGATGCAAGATCAGGCACGGATTGTGTCCAAGGGCTCCATGCTAGCCCCCACGGCCGATGGTCGGAAATGTGCTATAAACCATGGGGTATGATGATACTGGCGTCGCATTGCGTTGGGAGTACTTTCTCTTATAAATGAGTGAAATTCACGAGCCTCGTTATGGAAATTACATGCTTGATAATGACTTTCTAGTACATAGCCTTTACAAGGTTGTGTAAAGTACTTTCTAGACTCTTGCTCGTACATTCTTGTTCATGAAAGGCCAAGTTTGTTTCTACATAATTAATCTTGCTTGTTCATGGTCTATACTTGCTCACGTCTACTTGCTCAGTTATTTCATGATTCTATATTCTTGGTTATGTTGGTTTATATTGCTTGTTTATCGCATTCTTATTTTTACCTTAAGATCTAGAGCTAAGACATTAATCATTTAAATATTACCTTCATGTTTGATGCGAAGATTACCTACTGGGCAAGTGTGCTCATACCTACTTTCTCAATTTTCCAGGAAGTGCTGATGGATCGGATTCAAAATATACAAGTAGCAGGTCCGAGAGTGATTGAAAGTCAAATGGATCGAGAGAAGACCTAGTTATCAAGTGTCTAGTCAAGTCCTTTTATAATTTTCTATTTTCTTGAGTCTATGATGTAAGGATGTTTAAAATCATGATCATATGTATATTTGGGTCATTATTATGAATAAAGCTGATTTTTCAAAAAATACTTGTGCAATTAGTTTTGTGTGGTTGTCTTGCCCTCTGATTTATTGCTTGCGAGAGGCTTACCTGCCGACTGTTCACGTTCTCGATAATCCTTCCGCTGTATTAAAAGCTCGGGGCGTGACACTGTTCTACAAACACCTTTTCTTTTATCAAGCCATTCAGAAAAGTGCTTTTGACATCTATTTGTTGAAGTTTTATGCCTAGTCAGCATGCAAATGCTAACAATATTCAAATGGCTTCTATTCTTGCTACATGAGCACATGACTCTTCAAAGTCAATCCCAATCTCCTGATTATATCCTTTAGCCACCAGTCTGACTTTCTTTCTGGTTATGACCCCATCCTCATTCAGCTTGTTCCTAATGACCCATCTAGTCCCAATGACCGGTTGGTCTGCGGGTCTAGGAACCAGATTCCACACTTGATTCCTTTCAAATTGGCTAAGCTCCTCATGCATGGCATTAATCGAATTCTCATCCCTCAAGGCTTCTTCAATGTTTTTGGGTTCGGATTGGGAAACTAATGCAATGAGGTCATAATTATGCACAGCTTTATGAACGGATCTGGTCCTAGGGGGGTCATGGAGGCTTTCTATTATGTTCTAGACAGGGTGATCCTTTAAAGTTTGAATGTTAATGGAAGACTCACCGGGCATGGTATATTGAATAGGATTTTTGGTCGACCGACCTGTCTCTTGGTCTGCAGGTTACAGTTGGTAGCTTTCTCCTGGTTCTTCCTTGGATTCCAGAAATGTTCCATCCTCCTCCTCCATTTTCCTGTCATCAATACCCTTATCAGATTCATCAAACATTTCAGTAAACACCACATGTGGAGTTTCTTACAGAACCTGATTTTTTACATTGAGAACCCTACATGCTCTAGAAGTTTCAGAATACCCTAAAAATATTCCAATATCACTCTTAACCACAAATTTATCAAGGTCAGCTTTGTCATTATTATGGATATAGCATTTTTAACCAAAGGCTCGAAAGTAGACTACGTTGGGTTTCTTACCATTAAGCATTTCATATGGGGTTTTCTTACTCTTTGGCCTTACCATGGCCCTGTTGATTATGTAACATGTTGTGCTCGCCGCTTCAGCCCAGAATTTCCTTGGCAGTTTGCTCTCAATCAGCATTGTCCGGGCAATTTCCACAATTGTCTGGTTCTTCCTTTCCACGACGCCATTTTGCTCTGGGGTCCTGGGAGAGGAAAATTTGTGAGTCAATCCTACCTGATTACAGAATTCAGAAAATGAGGAGTTTTCAAACTCTCCTCCATGGTCAGATAAGATCGTAGAGATTCTGAATTTACCTTCTTGTCTTACTTTTATGAAAAACTTGTGAAATTCATGGAAGGCATCATTTTTGTTTGCTAAGAAGAAAATCCATGCAAAATGACTTAAATCATCAACTAACATATAGCCATATCTCTTACCATTGATGCTGGCAATTCTTGTTGGCCCAAACAAGTCCATGTGTAGGAATTCAATGGCATCGATGAAAGGGGTTCATTCCTAAGTTTAAAGGATTTTCTAGTTTGTTTTCCAAGGGAGCATGCTTCACATATTTTAGTGTTCTTTTTGAAGGATAGATTGGGCAGACCCCTTACCATTTCATGCTTGGACAGTTTGTGCAAAACACTATAACTGACATGCCCTAGCCTTCTATGCCATAGCCATGCATCATTGGGCTAACTGGCAGACAAGCAAAGATTTTCAAAAAATGAACTATCAAGGTCTACCATGTAGACATTATTTACCCTATGACCTATGAACTTCACAGAATCAGAATTTTGTTCAAATATCTTACATTCATTGGCATCAAACAGTACCTTGAGGCTTTTGTCGTACAACTGGCTTGTGCTGAGCAGATTGTACTCATGGCCTTCAACAAGCATGACGTTCTCAATGAAATTGGAAGAATTCTTATCTATGGTACATGTGCCAATGACTTTTCCTTTGTCCTTGCCTCCAAACCTCACTTGACCTCCTTCCTTCTTGATCAGATGACTGAATTTCTTTCTATCTCCTGTCATGTCCCTCGAGCAACTGCTATCCAAATACCATTGATTGTGATGGGCTATTAGGCATTCCTGCATAGAACATATTAAGCAGAAGCTTTTGGAAATGTTTTACGTGTGCGGGGAGTCACTTCATGTTTTTCCCTCGCGGCGGGGGTGCACACTTGCCTTTTTACGGAAGGTCGATATAGGTCGACTGGGCACGCGGAGATTTCGGGCGTATCAAAAAGAAGGCAGAGAGAACGATAGAAACGCACTAGAAGGGATGGCGTATGGTTAATCATTCTGGGAGACTAGGACAGGGATGGTTAGGTGGAATGCAGGCGTGCCGGTCAATTTCTTGATGATTATCGGCAGAACCAAGTGTTTGACTGGGGATGTGCCGCAAGGGCATGGCACGTGAGCACGAAATGTCATACGCCACGTGGAGAGGAGGAGGTTCCACTGGTACAAGTGTGCAGGCGATTATGGGGATTCGTGTACTGGACATCTTTCCCCACCGGCCACAAGCAACCGGTGTTTATTTTACATTGGATTGAATCCGAACACCTTTGTTTCTACTGTCGAAGAGAGAGGCAGGGACCTTGGGAGCCGTGATATCTGGAGGGCTTAGTCCGTGCAACAGCGACAGGGCAACAGCAACGTGACAGGGATAGTTGGGGGCAGAGAGACTGGTTCCGAAGAGGAAGGAGATCTCTTCTCTAACTATGTTGCATAACTATATGCCATGAAAGGCATTTACATGGGGGCATGAGAGCCCGATTACAAATGCTTGCAAGCCACGGGACAATTCCATCATTCATGACAGTCCCCGAGTCATTGCATTATTGTGTGAGTAGTTCTGCATTCACACGTAGTGTCTGTCAAAGGACCGATGACTCAGCAGGGTGCCGCCCAAGGGGCGTCACAATGTACTCTCGATATGAGATAGTGTCGAGATCGGGGAAGTAGGGGTGCCGTGGGCACCGTTGTACTGGAGCAGTTGGGCACCGCTAAGGCCAAGGCGACCGAATGACGTAGGCACCACTCGTGACTGGAGCGACCGGGCATTGTTGAGACAGAGGCGGCTGCGGACTATTGAGACTGGAGCAGTCGGACGGCGTTGGTATCGCCCTGACTAGAGCGATCAAAAGCCGCTGATCTAGGAATTGTCGAGTGCCGTGGGTACCGCTGTGACTGAAGTTGTTGAGCGCCATAGGCATCACTTTGACTGAAGTAGTCGGGTGCCATCGGCGCGGTAGTGACTGGAGCAGCCGGGTGTCAGGGGCACTGTTGAGACTAGAATGGCTGGACAGTTGAGTGCCGAGAGCACTGTTGTAGTGAGAGTAGCTGAGGAAGCTGGGCGCAGGGGACCCTGGTGGTTCGGTGCGGCTGAGATTGGTAATCGGGTGCCGGGGGCACCGTTGTGGAAGGAGTAGCTGAGCAAACGGGTGCCGCGGGCCCCGACTCAGAAATTGAAAGGCGGCTGAAAGAGGGCCTGGTGATTAACATGGTGCTCCTTGTGGGCGTGTTCTTGAGGAACGCGGTAAAAGGAGTGGTCGCGTTATCAGAGCCGCAGTGGAATGCGGAGGTTGATTCCTTCCTTGCTCCAAAGCCGACAAAGGGGCAAGGGCCTCACACTTCCATCTTCTTGTGCGTGACTAGAGTAGCTGGCAGTTGGGTGCCGAGGGTGTTCACACCCTTTTTTTATCGATAAGTTGAGTCATTTCTCTTATTACTATTTATGGATGTCTCAAGTTGTCCATTGCTTTGTGGGCTATTTTCAGGCAGCTTATTAGGCCTATTTTATGGGTACCTCCCTCCCTGACTTGGTCTGCTTCAATCCAGAGCTTAGTGGGCCTTGGTTTTGGTTGAGTTATCACATCTTATTGGTTTTCAAGCGTTCAGCCATTGCGCGGTCTATCGCGTGACCGTCCAGTTGTTGAGCGGTTGAGGTTTAACCGTTTATCTATTTATTAGATATTAAGGTGATTTTGTTGAATTTCCACCGACAAGCTTTTGAACGGTCTGTGTATAGCCGTCCAATGTAATTGAACAGCTTTCGTATGATCGTCCAGATCTTTATTCATATAATTATCCAATTATCTGAGTCATTTTGATTTATCACAGACAGGTGTTGGACGATTTGTCTTTGGCCGTTCTATGAGCTGAGTGGTCCATTAAGAACCGCCCAATTCATGAGAGTCCAACGGTGATAATATCGGTCAGCTCGATGGATATTTGGATAATATTTCCCATTTCCACCGACAGATTGAACGGTCTGGTGACCGGCCGCTCAATGGATAGGGCGGTCAATCGTGTGGCCGCGCAATGGTCCGATTGCTGAAAAGCTAAGGGTTTTTCTCTCTCTATTTGTGGTTTTATCCTTAGTTTGTTCCAACCATTTCTCCGTGGTTTATCAACCAAATGAGGTGCCGTTTTGACTGGTGGGAAGATAATTCCATTATTTACGGATTTTCTTTTGATATCTCGAGTTGGTTTTCATTGAAAACCCTAATTTTGAGGTTGGTTTCTTAGGCTCTATAAATAGACCCTAAGGTCAAGCTTTGAAAAGGGGAAGAGATTTCAAGGTCACGGCGAAGCGCTGCCGAATTCTCGAGCGACCTACAGACAGGGAGGGGGGCTTTTTACGTTCATATGAGCCTCCGGTTTCAGGGAGTAACACGTTTTGTGTCATTAGTTCATTAGCCCCCGTCCTTTCTTCTCACTTGCATGCATCATTCCTTTTTCTTTCATCCACGTTTTTTACGCTGGCATGCAATTGCACACACTCTCCCATTGTTTTAGACGCCCCCAGGGGTTTAAAACTCCCCAGGTATTCCCCATTCCATTTGTTAATGTTTATTTTTATTCGTTCTTACATTTCCTACACTTTATAGTTCTAATCTGGGTTTCTTTTCATATTCTTCACTTTGTTTTGCAGGTCAGCAACACTTTAGCACGAGGCCCACTCTTTCTGGCCGATCGGAAAGGGTGGAGGAAGAAGTCCCACGTCTTGGAAGTTGGTGGCACTAGGCGGTCTCGTTCTGTCCGCGTGAAGAATAGAGCGGCACCCTCCGGGCCGTTCATCGTCTTCCAGTGGTTGACCAAGAGCCGTCCTGTCATCCAGCCACCGTTTGTCCCGCGTTCGTCCCAGCGCCTTGGAGCGGTCTGTCGAGCGACCGCGCATCTTCTGAGCGGTTCATCCTGAACCGCGTATTACTGTGGTGCTGGTTAAAGGCGAGTGTCTCCCTTCTTTTCCAAGGTACGGTGTATTTATTACATTTTGACACCTTGGTGGCGATCACACAGTCACATCCCTCTATTCCCTTCTACTTTGCATTCCATTCAATTGTTCTATTGATATAGTAAGAGGGGTTGGAAGGATAATCAAAAATGGAGTGTTGACATGTTTCTCCACCTTTACTCCTTTTTGATTATCCTTCCAACCCCTCTTACTATATCAATATAACAACTTAATGGAATGCAAAGTAGAAGGGAATAGAGGGATGTGAGTGTGTGATCGCCACCAAGGTGCCAAAATGTAATAAATACATTGTACCTTGGAAAAGAAGGGAGACACTCGCTTTTAACCAGCACCACAGCAATACGCGGTTCAGGATGAACCGCTCAGAAGATGCGCGGTTGCTAGACAGACCGCTCCAAGGTGCTGGGACGAACGCGAGACGAAGGGTGGCTGGATGACAGGACAGCTCTGGGTCAACCTCTGGAAGATGATGAATGGCCCGGAGGGTGTCGCTCTATTCTTCATGCGGACAGAACGAGATCGCCAAGTGCCACCAACTTCCAAGATGTGGGACTTCTTCCTCCACCCTTTCCGGCCGGCCAGAAAGAGTGGGCCTCATGCTAGAGTGTTGCTGACCTGCAAAACAAAATGAAGAATACGAAAAGAAACCCAGATTAGAACTATAAAGTGTAGTAAATGTAAGAACGAATAGAAATGAACATAAACAAATGGAATGGGGAATACCTGGGGAGTTTTAAACCCCTGGGGGCATCAAAAACAATGGGAGGGTGTGTGCAATTGCATGCCAGCGTAAAAAACGTGGATGAAAGAAAAAGAAATGATGCATGTAAGTGAGAAGAAAGGACGGGGGATAATGAACTAATGACACAAAACGTGTTACTCCCTGAAACCGGAGGCTTATATGAACGTAGAAATCCCCCTCCCTGTCTGTAGGTCACTCGAGAATTTGGCAGCGCTTCGCCGTGACCTTGAAATCTCCCCCCTTTTCAAAGCTTGACCTTAGGGTCTATTTATAGAGCCTAAGAAACCAGCCTCAAAATTAGGGTTTTCAATGAAAACCAACTTGGGATATCAAAAGAAAATCCGTAGATAATGGAATTATCTTCCAACCAGTCAAAACGGCACCTCATTTGGTTGAGAAACCACGGAGAAATGGTTAGAACAAACTAAGGATAAAACCACGAATAGAGAGAGAAAAACCCTTAGCTTTTCAGCAATCGGACCATTACGCGGCCACACGATAGACCGCCATATCCATTGAGCGGCCAGTCACCAGACCGTTCAATCTGTCGGTGGAAATGGAAAATATTATCCAAATATCCATCGGGCTGACCGATATTATCGCCGTTGGACTCTCATGAATTGGGCGGTTCTTAATGGACCACTCAGCTCATAGAACGGCCAAAGATAAACCGTCCAACACCTGTCGGTGATAAATCAAAATGACTCAGATAATTAGATAATTATCTGAATAAAGATCTGGATGGTCATACGAAAGCCGTTCAATTACATTGGACGGCTATACACAGACTGTTCAAAAGCTTGTCGGTAGAAATTCAACAAAATCACATTAATATCTAATAAATAGATAAACGGTTAAACCTCAACCGCTCAATAACTGGACGGTCACGCGATAGACCGTGCAATGGCTGAACGCTTGAAAACCAACAAGATGTGATAACTCAACCAAAACCAAGGCCCACTAAGCTCTGGATTGAAGCAGACCAAGTCAGGGAGGGAGGAACCCATAAAATAGGCGCAAATAAGCTGTCTGAAAATAGCCCACTAAGCAATGGACAACTTGTGGCATCCACAGATAGTAGTAAGAAAAATGACTTAACTTATCGGCAAAAAACGGGTGTCAACAGATGTCCCTCCTTAACGTCCTCTTTGCAGGGGAGCGAGCGAAGGTGAAGCGAAAGTGTAATAGAACATGAAGATGAAGCGAAAATGAAGCGGAGCGGACTAAAAAGCGGACGTTAAGGTAAAACGACACCCGTTTTGCCAACAAGCGATAGGAATCTTCCGTAAAACTCCGAATTAACCACAAGGAATAGCTAGACCAAAAGTGACACTAGTCTGGAGGAACTAACTAAATAAAGTGAACACAAGATCAACCTCATGGAGGACATAATCTCGCGGACCAATGAGGAGACCAATGCAAAAGTAAAGAAACAGACTAAAACTCCAGACGGGGACCTCTTAATCAACTAAACCGAGTGAACAAACCAGAGAGAACCTTCCAACTCAGAGTGGAACTGTTCTTCTTACTCAAACACTGAACGCACAGCTATCCATCACTGGTGAGACATTAGCAGGCAACCATGGGTTCTGAATGCTTTAAAGATGCGGATGATGCATGCTGGGCTAAAATAAAGAAATCATTAAAACGAATGCAAATAAAGCCACAAAAATATAAAATACTCGAGAATAGTATTGCTTAGTCGGGAGAATCAGAGTCAAGACACCATCCGCAACCACGGTGTGCAAGATAGAACCGTCGTCCCCAAAAATTTCCAACCTAACGGCCTATCCGATGATTAAACACATGGACCTGGCTCATCATCGTTTTTGTTAAAGGGGAACATCAGATCCTGGAACACGCAGATAACCAACTGGTTCTCTAGATAATATAGCATAATACCATATAGTAATGCAATAAAGGATATAGGGACAGAAAGCCATACCTGACTTACCTGTGCAGGTGAAACATGATTTTTTTAGATTTTTAATTCTAATTTTTATTGACTTTTCTCACGAGACAACCAGCAACATGAGTAAACAAGTATGAACAAACGAAAATATAACAATCAGATGAATAAAACAACATAACATAAGAAGAATGGACGAGCAAGCATGCGTGAGATTGACGAATACGGTGGATCAAGACAACACCACAATACGGTGGGACAAGGACCAGATGGGACAAAGATACGTGAGATAACACCACGGGGAACATAAGACAACATGTGTGAGACAAAGACACATGAGACATGACAACACATGCGATGACACTGACAGACAAAGATAACAAACACATCTTTCAATCAAAGCCCCAAGACCGGATGAAACAGGACTTGCCAGGTTCGAACTCACGAGGCAATGCCCTCTCATAGAGAAGGACACCAGCTTAAAAACAGCTCGAGAGACATAGATTGAAGAAGAGAGAACAGATTAGAAGAGTAAGGAAACTTGAAACCTACAACCTGAACACTTAGCAAATAGATCACGTAACCGTCCTCAAGACAAATAGATAGAACGAAATAAAAAGACAAATATTTTTTAGCTTTTTTTTCAATTTTCTTGATTTTTAACAATATTTGATTTTTTTTAGTTTTTGAATAAAATATGATTTTTTTGATTTTTTTTGTTTTTTGTTTAACAATACTTGATTTTTTTGGTTTTTTTAACAATATTTGAATTTTTTGAAATTTTCCGGGATAGCAATCTGCAGCACCTAAGACGGGCTCAAACTACTGGCCAGGGATCGTCGCTCCTACCCCTTTCATTAAAGGCTTCCCTGAAGCACGGCGTGCATGTGAGGGTGGCTTATCATAACCGACCCCTTCTAAAGAACGGTGCCCCTACTAAGGCCATACCCGGGATACAACCCAGCCTAAGAGGGAGAAACGGAAAAAAAATTGGGAGACAAGATTCGTGCGGGATGGGAGAAATCAAGGCTCAAATTCCTTCCAGGGCACTACCCTCAAAGAGATACTCTGTTGCGCCGGGGCTTTGTGTCTTTGATTTTTATACCCATATTTATCAGGCATGCATGCGACCGGGCTCATGACGTCCCGCGGGGAACTGTACTGTCACTCTTGCCATGCCTTCGATTCATAATTATGTATTGATTCATTTTCTCATTTTGGTATCCCTTATTGGCCAGATATAGCATGAAAGCTCACTTTTCAAAGGGTCAAGACTACCCCTATTTGAGACCTATCTCGTATTAGGGAGCGCCTAGGTTAGTCATCTTATCCATCAATCTCTTGCCCCTACACTTGGCCAAGCAGAGAAGAGAAAAGGTCTTCATGCACACCCAAAGTATGGCCAAAGTAGCAACGGTGTGCCTTAGAGGAATAGGCTATGGCTCGCCGTGTAGTGTGTGAAAAATCCATACTCAAAGGTTACCCTTAACAATCGGGGAAAGAAACTAGACTCCTAACACGGAGTTATCCCCAGCCTAAGGATGCTGTAGAAGCTACTCATTTGACTAAGCAAACTAACTAAAGCCTAAGGCCACTCAACCATGTTGAGGAATAGCATTATAAGCACGTGCAGGAATAAATAGAAATATTAGCAATGACAGCATATTTCTTGCACAAAATAACTACACCTTTGCAAATCTATGGCGTGGAAACCGGCCTCCTGAAGCGATTTCGATCATCGAGCTTTGAGGAGCGCGAACTTTATTTTCCTTGATTGTCAGGATAGAGGATGAAAGGAGAGCAAAGGATTAGATTCCTTGACATTGAGGAGTGGCAGACATCATACTGGACGAAGAAGAATAAAAGGAAGAGAGACGAGGGCTAGAACTCCCTCGTTAAGGCACAGAGGCCCTGATAACAAGGAACTGAATACAGAATGAACAGAGATTAACTGAGGTCAAGGCAGACTAATGCCTCAAAAATAGTAAGAAAAAGGGTAATGACCCCGAAAGGGCGAGGAAGAAAGAATAGAAAGATGAGAATAGGAATCATCCGACGTGGTCGGAGAAGGAGAATGAAAGTCACTCGCCAGGGGCGGGGAAGAAGTGACATGATCGCCCGACAAAGTCTGGGAAAAGAAATGTAGACCACCCGACCAAATCGGGGAAAGATCAGAAAGACCACCCGACAAGGTTAGGGAACGAGCATAAGGAACCCCCAAGAGGGTCGGGGAAAAAAGATGAGAAGTGGCGTCCGGACGTACCCGGGGAGGAAAACTAGAGGATGCCCCTAGATCAGGGGAAGAGGAGGACATAGGTCAGGATCGGGAATGGTGAGGACAGAAGAAGATGATAGAAACATGGTCAGGTGGTGGAAGGTACACCACCCAAGGATAGGAACTGAGCAAGAGAAATGATGAATGGATGGAAGGAGGAGATGGAGTGGGCCCCCGAATGCACAACTGACCGCCCTAATACTTGCGGCGCTGATGCGGGACGGACACTCGTCTTATGCGGGACGGACATGTAGACACGCCAAAAATGACGCTATGTTGATCAAATCTCATGTCACTATGTTAACACCCCAAAGTGAACTTCAATATGTTCATAATATGAAGTATTTCTATATTTTTGTGTGGTTTTGATTTGTTCCTGCATTTTCTGATTCGCGACCTGAGGAGGGGCGTTATTTAATTAGCGACCTTACCTAGGGCGTTTTCGCAAGAATGGACGACTAAATGTGAGGGCGTCACTTCCTGGTATTATCCGGTTCCAAAATAAATTCAAAATCAATTTAAATTGTTGGTTAACGTCCTTCCTCAGGGCGTGTTTTTACTTAACGCCTTCATATCAGGCGTGTTCTCATAATTATTATATAAAGAAAGTTTTATTGCCAAAATTAAATCCAAGAAGTAACGCCCTTAATAGAGGTCGTGTTTTGAGTAACGTCTTCGTGTAGGTCGTCAATTCTTGATTTGACGCCCTTCGCAAGGTCGTGTTTTCCGTTTCGTGTCCTGCTTAAACTCCCCTTTCCCTCACAGTTCCCTGCCTTGTTCAAACTCTTGCTCGATTTTAATCCTTTCCCTGGATATTCCTTGCCCGTTCTTATCTTCCTTTGTTTGATCACATCCGATTGAAACTTATATAAGGAAGTCTGGATCGATCGTCATAGGGTTAACACCCATATACATCGGATAGAAAGATTGCTGCAGCGTTTTTTCTTCTTCCCGTGCAATCAGGTGGAGCAGCCGCTTCCTCCTCTGCATCCATTTTCCTCGACATCCGCTTGCGTTCACTGCTTCATCTTCTTCCCATCAACATCTTCTTCCCTTGGTTTCCCTTTACTGTCATCAGGGACAGCAGGGTTCTTTTTTGTTTATTTCATTTGTGAGCGTCATCTTACTATCATTAATACGTCCCACTGTTAGTTTTTTTTATATTGCATTAAGTTCCATCATCATATCATATCCCCTTCCCTAGCTCTTCTCTAGGGGTTTAAAAAAAAAACAAAAAAAGAGGTGCGCATGTTGATTTCTCTCTTCAACATCATATTCTTCATTTGGGATTGATTCTACACATCGGCTGATCCTCCCTTTTTGCTTTGTTTGTTTATTTTGTCTTATTTTTGCAAGGATAATCAATAAAGAGAAACCCCCCTTTGTCGGCCGGCCGATTGAAGGAGGAGGAGGAATTCCACATCCATCCCGCATCCAAATCTTCACCAGGTACTCGCGATCCCTTTTTATTATTGAGGTAACCCCTCTGGCGATCACATCTCCTCTTAGCACCACGTGCTTTTCTTTGAGTTTATTATCATCTCCCCATCATATTTCCACTTTCATGCAATCTTGTTATCCATTTTATTCCTCTTATTTAACGTGTGGATTTTTATCCGATCTACAAATTGGCGATCACGGTGGGACCTCCACTGTTTTTCTATTGATTATCCCTTTCCCTTTGGCACCCACGTGTGCCCTTTCCCCATCGGCACCCACGTGTGCCCTTTCCCCTTAGGCACCCACGTGTGCCCTTTCCCCTTTGGTACCCACGGTACCCCTCCCTTGTGCCCCGCGGGCACTCTCCCTTGTGCACCCTGCACACTCCCCGGGATCAGCCAGTTTTTGATTGCTCATATTTTCTGAATTCACGCCTCAACCAGAGGCGCCTTTTAGTTTAACGCCTTCATCCAGGGTGTCTTATTACTGTGTAACGTCTTCTGTCAAGACGTGTTCATCATTTTACTACTTTTTATTACGCTATCTGTGAATTCACGCCCTGCCCCAGGGCGTTCTTTTATTGCGTAGCGCCTTATCTCAAGGCGCTCTTTCAGATTTCACGCCCTTACCCAGAGGCATCTGTTTCATATTTCGCGCCTCACCCAGAGGCGTGTCTTTGTTGCTCGCTGTTGGCTCATAGCCTCTCGCAGTGATTCACGACAGTGACACTGTCGTTGCTTTGGTTGATAGTGACCTGCCCCAGGTCGTCTCTTTCCTGCGTTTTACAGAACCTTGCTTCCTGTTGTTGTCTGTGGTAGTCTACTTGGTTGTCATATTGCCTATACTGCTGTGATTTGATCATATTACTTTGCATATTGTGGCATTTGGTTGAGAGACCTCCTCTCTCTACACTAGGATTCCACACACCTCTCTTGGAATCGGGACGACCCTCCATTGAGCATTCGGTCTCTTTGGACCGGAAATCCCTTTTCCAAGACCTCCATAAGTCCCCGCATCCGTGGATTCCCTCACGGACGCCGGGCTGGTTGTACCCTTGAAGTACCCGAAGTATAGAGAACCTATCGTTGGTAAAGAGAGAGAAAGAATTTAGTTGACCCGGAGGTTACACTTGGATCAACTAGGTCCCACATTGCAAACAAGAGTGAACTATTCAGCGATTTAATCCACTCTAATCTCAAGCGTAACACTAATACCTTGCGTTCATCTCAACTTGGTTGCATACACTTGCTTGGGTTGATTTGACTTGTTTGGATTGAGTGGTTGTTTGTTTGATAGTACCTTTGTAAAGTTGTCTCTCCTCTTAAAAATGAAACTCCGTTCAGGTAAGATCATCAACATGGCAGGCTACGGGTATTCTTATGATGATGAGGATGAGAATGTCTTTGGTCAATATGAGACCCCCCTCCAGGATTCCATCTATTATGAGGGAAATTACCCTCCTCCTCAGTCCCATCATCCTCAAATC
Source organism: Amorphophallus konjac (assembly GCA_022559845.1). Taxonomy (NCBI): domain Eukaryota; kingdom Viridiplantae; phylum Streptophyta; class Magnoliopsida; order Alismatales; family Araceae; genus Amorphophallus; species Amorphophallus konjac. The sequence continues at coordinate 52,016,582 of CM040124.1, read as the reverse complement.
CATGTGGTTGATGCCACTCCTCAGGAGGTTGCGCCTTCCTCCCAAACTATGCCTTCCAACACTTCGGGGAACCCTTCCCCATCTCTCAATGTCACAGATTTAATTAATGCCTTATC